>JAWWTY010000156.1:51169631-51271937 GCA_035222235.1 Margarornis squamiger
ACAATCAATTCTCACCAACACTCCCCTTAAGAGAAGCAGGTCCTTCCCCTCCGTACAGCTGGGACAGCAGTTTCTCCAATAGGCCTCGGCTCAAGAGATAAGAGCTCGGCCAACACAGAGAGACTTGATGTCCTCCAAGCACACGAAAGAAAGAGGGAGAGAGAGGAAACTCCCCATCTTATATACCCCAGATTACGTGAAGGAAATGGTGCGGAATGCTTCCTTAGTTATCACCTGGTAACCAAGGAAGGCCTAAACCAAAACCAAGAAAACTAAACCACCACATTCATTTTTGACTCCTTTCTATGCTTGACTTCCTGGTGGGGTCTGGATTCTTGTCACCATGCCTGAATTAACTTCCACTCAAGCTTGCATTAGTGGTCTAAATGGAAAAGTCTCACATGAAAATAATGAAAAACATGAAAGATAGCATCAATATCTAGCTCTAATTAAGAGTATTTGCAAACTTTCAAAAGAAAAACAAAACAAGTTACCAAATAAAAACAAGAACAACAACAAAAACAACAAAAAGCAAACCAACCAGACAACCAAAACACAAAAAAAAACCCCAAACCTTCCCACAAACAGAAAAACTCAAGTCCAATTTTTTTCTGTGGAAATAAATTAGAATACAGCACGTTGAGAGGAAAGGAAGACGGAGAATACCAGCTAGCTCAGCCATTGCCCTCTACTGCTTTTGCCTGGACACTAACATGATGAGAACAGAAGTGGACCTCAGTTGCTTCTAGAGATTGATTATAGTGCATCTGGGAGGAGTCATGGGAGCTCCCCACTGGACACACACTGGAGGGCTTAATGGCTCTTTCTGGTCAGGCTAAGCACTTCCAAGAACTTAGGAACAAGGACAGACGGTGATGATTGCAGAGTGAGTTGTTTCAGGTGAAACAACTCAGTTTATAATAGCCTGAGAAAGGTTGGATGGTCCAATGGGAGATCACCAACAGTCCATAGGACACTATTTGCATGTTAAGTTATGTGAGCAGGTTTTCTTTGCAGTTGGGAAGATTTACCAAGGTCACCATCTCTCTTGCATGATGGGCAGTACCAGTTGATTCCCAGGAAAGTACATGAAATCTTGCTGTAGACAACACTTTGCTGCTTTAATTTTCTGATTATTTATTATTGCATTTTTTTCAGGGGTGGCATTAGCAGATGACTCAGGACTGTGGTAAAGCCATATGGTCTTGTGTTTGAGGACAGGTACTCAAGGGATCCCATGCTCTTCTACTGCTGAGAATGAGGAATATGCACTGTCAGCACTTAAGTGTCCCGGTCAGCTACATCAGCCCTTGTAGCATCTGTGAATATCTAGGAAAGTTTCTCTATTTTCTTCACAAGGTTA
This sequence comes from Margarornis squamiger, assembly GCA_035222235.1. Taxonomy (NCBI): domain Eukaryota; kingdom Metazoa; phylum Chordata; class Aves; order Passeriformes; family Furnariidae; genus Margarornis; species Margarornis squamiger. The sequence continues at coordinate 51,170,995 of JAWWTY010000156.1, forward strand.
AATCAAATAAGTTCCAGAAAGAGAACATAGCTGACCCATAGAAGGGACTGAAGGGAGACTATTTCACTTCCTATACAATTTTCCTAGGACTGAAATTCACATATTTTGAGATACAATAATATTACTTTATGCACAGGAAAAAAAAATGCACTATAGATGATATGAGGTGAAAAGCACATCTAGTTAGGCACTGAGAATAACAGTTAGCTGAAATTTACTCACTGTGTCACTCCAGAGAACACAGTGGGATAAATGGCAGGGATGACCAAAGACCAAAGACTAATTGCATTGTCTTCAAAAGGTGTGACCTTCCACATTAAAGAGTCTTTAACATCATACTATGGTATTATTAACTCAGATGAGTGTCATTGAGTAACAGAAGTTTAGAGGGCTCTCACTGGATCTCTATTACAACTGATCAGACCTGTTTGATTAAGGAACATCTGACAAGAGATGAGCCTTGGTAAGATGAACCTTGGAGAAAAAAGTGCGTTGCAACGAAGAAATCATAGGATTCCTCTTCCTTAAAATATCCCATGTAGAACATTGTCAAAAACTCTATTTTTATTTTACATTCCATCTTATATTTACATACCAACATGCTGGCCTGTCCAATACACAAGGATCATTTCATATTGTCTTTTGGCTGTTAACATCCAAAGCATAAAAAACCACCAAAACAAACAAACAAACAGAAAACCAAACAAAGCCACCAAAACCCAAACCAAACAAAAACCACCAAAACCCCCCAAAATCAAATCCTGAAAGATGTTTGCTTGAGCCTCTGGTTTACCTCAGTTGCAGAAATGAAAGTGTTAGACCCATAGCAAAAATCCTTCTCCCACTGCAGACTCAGATTTGAACCAGTATGATGATGAGTCTTTCTTCCCTGTTTGTGAGTCATTGTCAAATAGTCTCTCCACCTACAGAATGAAGTGCAAGAATGAACTGTATGAGTGAAGTTTGGGCTGCTATCAATATGTATGGATTTTTCAAGTCCACAGCTTTCAGTTCTCTTTTTTATCTGCAACCCACTTCAGATTTTAGCACCCTACCTGGAGGAAGAAGAAGAAAAAAGAGAGAAGCAGTTTCCTGTATCAGTGCTTTCTGTTAATGCCATTTGCATTGCTATTCACTTGCAATGGTGGAATGTAAATGTGCATTGGAGCCTTATCTGGGTTTCTCCATATAAACTGGAGAAAAAGGCTTTGAATACATTGCAGTAGTTGGAATGTCTGAAATGCAGTACACCAAGAAAAGAAAATGAAAAATCTTTGCTTTATATTATGAAATCTAGCTGTAGTCTGGATGTTGTGTGCTACAGTGCATAAGACAGGCATGTAAATCCTGTTAGAAATTAATGAAGTCTAAAATATATATGTGAAGAAGTTTGGACATTCAGGGAAGCAAACAGTGCTCTAGTTATTGATTTAAGTTGTAATTCTTCTAGGTTTTTTTAAAGCATAGTGAGTATGGACAGTTTGATCTCTTTCCTGCTTACTTAAAGAACATAGGAACTGCCCCAGCAAAAATCTTTTATCTTTCATGCCCCTAAATTACTGAGGAAATAATTCTCCCCCAACACAGAAATTTCCACTCCACCTTTCAATTTCAAGGTATCTGGAAATCCTGTCCTGCTGGCAAGTTAGGAAGGGCAGGTGTAGGTCACATATAGATTTCCAGAAGGAATTTTTTGCTAAAATCATCTTTAACTCATTGGCTCATGTCTGACACCAATCTCAGGTTCTTGAAAAAGGACTTAGCAAGGGACAAAATACCACAGCCAAATCAATTCTATTAGAATCAATTATAGGTGCCAAAGCTTTTTCTCCCATCCTAAGATCCTATTTAGTCCAAGTACTTGTCTACATTGAAAGTACACAAGTGCATTCACACACTTACACATATCAAATGTGTTGCTGGATAAAATTACCAGCCAACAGAGACCAGAGCAATAAAGAAGATCTGGGCCGAGAAGCAACCTGGGAATTCAAGGTCCTCCCCTCTACAGATCGAGCAGGGAGACCAGATGTTTTCAGCCTCTGATGTGAGTCCAGGAAGCTCAGTGGCCCATCCCCTTCAGCCAGGGTGAGGTCTCTGCAACAGGGCAGTGAGAGTGAAAAAAAAGAATAATTGCTGTGGGGTTGTAGGGGAATTGGTGGGAGAAGCTGCTTATTGCAGGGACAAGAAGTCCAGTGTTTTTGGAATTCTTTCAGTGTGAGCCACTTCTCTGTGCCTGTCAATGAATAAATAAACTGCAACTTTTTAAAGGATGACTAACCAAAACTGAGTATCTAAAAACTACTTAAAATTTTAACTTTAATGAGCACTTTAAAAATGTATCTTTATGATACTGAAACTAATATACATGTTTTTTTAAGGGAAAAAATTATAGGATGATATTCTTTATATTTATGCTGTCACTCATGCTTTGACTCTGATCACTTATCTGGATAATTAAGCAGTATCACTGAGGAACCAGATACCAGAAATCTGATATTAATCCATCCCTCTTAATAGTAACGCAAAGCCACTGGGGTGGAAAGCAGCCTAGTCTGCTTAATCCCCTTTTACCAACATTTCGGCATCAGCATATCTCATTTATTTTCAAAAGTGGTTCAAGACACACTATCGCTGGCTTAAGTCTAATTTAGGCTTTAAATCAAAATATATTAAGAAATTCAAAAATAGCCAAGATTACCAAGATTTCTTGAGGGAATGATTCACAACCAGCTCATGTCCCTCCGACAGGAATTGGGGACAGCTAAATGATTGTTGCATGTCTGCATCGCTTTAAGGGACAACATTTTCCTTTGAATTAAAAGGAGAAGGCAGGATTACAGTGGAGACCTTGAGATCCCACTGCCATACTTATCAGGTATATGTTAATGATAGTCTGAGCAACTTCTACAGACATTAATTCACCTGCCAGTAGTGAAGAGTCCAAGGCTATTCTGTTCTCTCCCTTGTGTGCATGTGTCAGTGTGTATGTGAGCCTTGTTGTCCCCTTCGGTGCTTACCAGACTATTTTTGGTTTTAGTTTCCAGACTGTCCTATAGCCCTCATTAGTCACTGATGTTCCCATTATCCCCTTGTGCATTTTGAGGTGGCTGGACTTGGACCCAGCATGAATATGAATGTGTCACAGCAGTAATAGTGGTGGATAATTGTTGAAACGGGAAAGCAGTGCACCTCTCCCTCCCCTGCCTCCTCAATGCAAACCAACCTGAACCAGGAAAACACAGTCCCAGTCTCAGCATCATCCTCAGATTCTGCTCATGGTGCAAAAGCATTTGCACAATCCTGGCTTGATGGCATGAGTTTGGGCTCTGCTCTTGGCCTGTGATTTGAGACAGGTCCAGCTGTCACACTTTTTATGGCAACCTCGTCCACTCAGGGATAGTCTCAAGTGGCTGAAGTTGATGCTGGACACATTCTTCTAAAGGCTCACTAGCTACAGACACTGGTGTGTTAGAGTTATGAATGGGAATTTTGATTTTGATAGTTATTTGAATGTAGGTTGTGCACTGTTTACTGTTTTGCGTTAGTTAGTGCTGACATTCCCCTGTGCGTATTGAAACTGAAATGGTTTGGACTCAGAACTGAAAAACTAAATATTTTATAACAAAAACAATAGAAACCAGGCTTAGCCATCTACTTTAGACCCAAGGTGATGCATTCTAGTTGCTGAGAGTATTAAGCAGGACCTGAGAAGATATATGAGTCCATAAACCTTACTTACTACTTACAAAGTTTTCAAAGACTGTATAATGGGACAGAGTCCATGTACAGTCAAAGTGTGAGGCACTTCACTTGTTTTTGTGGCTCTGACATCAGAGACAGACACACTTCATACCAGGAACCTTCAGGAGACTGCTGTTTTCCCATGTATATTTTATTAAGTGTTAGTGCCACTGAAAACTGTACAGATGGGGAAATCTATCACTTTATAAAATAATTAGTCTGCTATTTTCATGACAAGAAACAGCAATGTGTAGGCAGCAAACTGAGGTGCTGCTTTTACCTTCCCCTTCATTTTTGTGTTTGTACCAAAACAGGAAAATGTTTTTACAGGATAGGCCAATAGTGCCACAGGAATTGAATTAGAGCATCCTTAATTAATATGTCAGAATACTAGAAATGATGAAAATATGTATCATTAAATTCTTGCACTAAAAACAGAATTATAAAATGCGACTAAAATAGATCAGGGAATATTTTTTTTTTCCTTTTTGTGCCTTTTATTTTTTTCCCCTATATTTTTCTTGTAATTAAAAAATATGGGTTCTGGTATCTTTGCACTGTATCTTGATTAGCTATTACATGCTTGGCTAAGAGATGGATCACCCCAAAAATTACACATTATTTGTTAAAATGAAAAGAATATTCCCAGTTCTACGAGTACAGTGTTATTTTCAGGCTAATATACAGTAGTAATAGCTTGGCACTGTGGCAACCTACATTGTCGATAATAAGAAGCTGCTTGAGACAGGTGCTTGAAAGAGCAAACTTCTTACATACATTAAATAACTATTTTCAACTACATGGCTTCAATTTTCAAAAGCAGTGAGTGATTCTGAGTATTACAGTTTTCCAGGGCTCAAAATCAGACATATGCAGAGGGTCTGATTTTCTAATTTTCAGTGTTTATGGAAGATCCAACTTCATTAAAATGTCTGAGTGCCTCTTTTCTTTCCCTGCCACTCAGGAGTTCAATCAAACAGGTCAGTTTGGATGTTAGGTCACACCTGTGCAGTAAGTAACCTCACAGAATATTTTACATTAGATATGTTTTACTCTGTTAATCTGTTCTTCTTGTGCATGTGCTGTAATTTCTTTAGTTTAAGTGAAATATTTTAAACTGAAAATTTCTTTTTGCCCTTCCTTTTTGCAAGATTTTCAAACTTATGTGGAAATGAATTATAGACTAAAGCTGATGTAAAAGCATACAAACCATGCAACTGGTCTTATGAAACAAAAAAGACACCTTTCTTATAAAATCCCATCTCATGCTGAATCAAATAAGGTGTTATTTATTCAATTATTTGATATATCAGTCATATAAAACTCCCACTTCTTTCATAATTTATCTTATCAAAAGTCATCGCTCTACACCTCACCCCTATTGCTTAGATTCTCAAAAGATTTAAAGATCCTGAACCCAGCCTGGATACCAGCATTTATAAGAGGAAACATTTTGATACTTTCAGTGGCAAAAGAAAATCCATAAACTACATATAATGAAGAAGTGATTGTAGGAAACGGAGTTTTCTCTTCTTGTGCTTTCCTAACATTCAGCTCTTCAAAGAGATAGCAAATATTCTATTGGTTAACATTTAACCCAAATTAATAGGTCCAGTCTCAGATACTCAAATAAATCATAATGTCTTTTCAATTAGTTTGCACTTTCGCTCACTGCTGTCCTGAATAATTAGGAAAACAATTCACATTTCACTAGGAGATGATATAAAGTGTTATTCCTGTGATAATTACCAAGCTGCAGTTCAGTTTCCCTGGCTCCCACCAGGTCACCAGGGCACAAAAGAGGACACCATGAGAGCATTAATGAGCTCTCATTGAAGATGTTAAAAAGCTTGTATTGATCTGTTTGTCCAAGAAGGAGATATTTAAGCCTTTCTGCTGAGGGCAGGAGAGACAGAGATTCATATCACAAAGCCTTTTATCCAACCCCTCCTGTTTCTGTCTTCAATATTGCCCAGTCTCAGCATGTCTGGTTCTGGAGGTCATACTTTTATACTTTCACAACATTTTTTTTTCTTTTTCACTTTCTTCTTTTGGCTAAAAAAAAGAAGAAGAAGAAAAAAAGATAATATACAGTGTACACTTAACCTCTACTACAGGGATCCCTTTACACAGCTAGCTATTTCTGTGAGCAGGCTGCAGTGCAGTAAGATTTCCCTTCTCAGTATATACCACTCACACACATCTCCATTACATTAATAACAGTCCAGACAATGCAAAGTCTGACTCAGTGCAAACTTTTTTTATATTGTGAAAGTAGATCAAATCAAATCATTTTTGGGGAGCTTGATCGGACTTTTCTCTCTGACTTCTCTGCCTTTTTGTAAACTTCTGCACTTGCTATTTTTGGCTGTAAATGGAAGTGGGAGAACTATAAGGCTTCAAATTCACCGGTTCTTGTGGTATCTTCAGAGGAGATTTCTTTCTGCAGGCAGGAGAGGCAAATCCTGTCCTTCTTTCAACTTGCTGCATTGTTATGATATATTGCAGCTGTAAACTAGTTCTGGGTACGCTTTACTACTCATCAATTTTGCCTGCTCTCTTTTAAATGTCACAATGAGCTGTCAGTGAGCATTTGCAGCCTGTCTGGGATAGAGTATGGGATAAAAATTCATGTAACTGTTAAAGCTGTATTTTCTTTGTTTATATTTGTCACTTGAGCCAGCTGTTGTCTGGTTCAGCAAGGTTATGTCTCTCTTTTCACTACATCTTATTCACATTCATCTTGGTATGAGCAATTCAGTGAGGCGGCTTGTGTGGGTCTATTGTAAATGTTTACTGAAGAGACACATTGGGATCTTTCATGGATACTGTTAAGGAGGTGTTTAAGAGACGATGCTTTCTTAACATACAGCAAAGACCATTATGGATGACAATATCTAAGATTTAGCTTTAAGCATCTACATCAATGCAATGATAGGAGCCTCATACAGATCTTTGTTTTTATCATGGTCTCTCACCTGCCCAAGTGGGCCAGTGCATGTAGCTCATAACCAAGCCCAGGAATCCTGCAGTTTGCTTCTCTCTGTGTTGGATCAACCCAGTTTACTCTGCTGAAAATAATCTGAATGACTGCAATCTCATGAACCTCACTAATCAGTGATGTAATACTTATTAGTAAAGAAGATATGTTTAATGCTATCAGACAGAAAGGAAGACCTTCCCAGGTTATCGCACAAGGTCTTTTCACCTTAAGGTTGTAGTCAGGATGTAAGATCATAGTTCCATCCTTCCCGACTTCGTATTTCTCTTCAGTCTTGAGTACCTTGAATATCAACTCTTTTGGTTTTGTCTGCATAAGAATGTAACTTAGATTTGAAATATTTTACAAATAAAACCAAAAAAAATCAGAAAAAATAGAAAGAAAATAAAAAAAATCACCATAAATGTCAATGTCAACATCATAATGTGGAGAGGTTAGGGAGGAAGAAGAGAGAAACTTTTAGACCAAATAATGCCTACAATATGGTCTGATAATGGTCTTCCTGGCAGCCTTGTACTTATAATCACATGCTACACTTACGGGAATTTTTGTATTAACAAGTGTGTCATGGAAACATTCAGTGACATTTCCTGAATGAAAAAAAAAAAAAAGAAAGAGAAAGAGACTGCACACGTAGCACTGATAATGCCAAGCTCATCACCCAGTTGCAAAATGGGTCCCTGCCTGAGCACTGGTTTCACACTGTGTGCTTCACACATGATACAAATGGCTATTCAGAGGAGTGTTAGTGGCTTCTGCAACCATGGAGTTGAGTGACTAATAACCTATCAGTCTGGAAAGAAGGTCTGATGGGAACATGTGTGTGGGGTTCTAGGCAAATTTATGGTCTGAAAAGGTTAGCTTGTGAGGAAAGGTATTTGAGAGGTGATATTGCCTCTCTACTCAGCCCTATTAAGGTTGCATGTCAAGTATTGTGTCCAGTTCTGGGCTACTCAACACAGGAAAGACACAGAGCTCCTGGAGCAGGTCCAGCAGAGGCCAACAAAGATCATTAAGAGGCTGGAGTTTCACTCTTATGAGGAAAGCCTGAGGGAGCTGGGCCTGTTCAGCCTGGAGAAGAGACAGCTGAGAGGGGACCTCATAAGTGTCTATAAGTATCTGAAGGGAGGGTGCCAGGAGGATGGAGCTGGGGTCTGCTCGGTGGTACCAAGCAATAGGACAAGAGACAATGGGCAGAAACTGATGCACAGGAAGTTCCACCTGAATATAAGGAAGAATTTTAATGTGCGAGTGACTGTGCACTGGGACAGACTGTCCAGAGAGGTTGTGAAGTCTCCCTCACTGGAGATATCCAAGAACTGTTTGGATGCAATCCTGCACCATGTGCTCTGGGATGACCCTGCGTGAGCAGGAAGGTTGGACCAGATGACTTCACTGTGGTCCCTTCCAACTTTGCCCACACTATGGTTCTATGAAACAAACTTTTTTGATCTAGCTGTGCTCTTTGGCAACAGAAAGACTGCTAATAGTCATTATTGCCGTATTACTTCCACACAAGTGCAAATATTCTACTGGAAAGTGATTAATTAAGGAGTTAAGTTAATGTTGAAGGATATGACCTTTGAGGGTATTTGACAAATAGTTGGTTAAAACTCTGGGTTTAGCTGCTTTTTTTGCGATAAGAAATGTATCAATTCACCTTGAACATTTTTCTTAAGCTTTTGCAATGTTTATATATGTTCCTACTAGGGTAGGGGGCTGCTCTAACTTGAACCACTCTCTCTGTCTCTGAGAAAGCTTCTGCTGGGTAAGAGATAGTCTGACTTACATGGAATTATCAGAACCACGATGTTTTTCAGCTTTTGGACGAACAGGTGTTTTGTCACTTTTATATCCCTTTAACTGATTTCGTAATGAAAATGGTCTAATGTCTATAAAGTGTTCTTCTGCAAACCTTGTCCTGCTTTTCTGGGAACAATTTCCTCCTGCTAAACCAGAAAGAGTGGTCTGTAAATCCAACAGACTGAGCCAGTTCTCTCTCTTGAGCTAATTTTCTAGGATTCCTTTCCAGAGAGCCACAAGGAGAGTGGGGCAACACAAAGGCTGCCATGTAAATGTTCATGGCCGGGTTTAAGATATATTTTGATTGAGAATAGATTTCGTAGCCTACCATTGGTGAATGAATGCACGCACAAAACACACTCCCAGTAGCCTGACACAGTAATATCCACGTTGGAAACAGAGATGGTAAAAGTGACCATGTGGATCTCTGCCACATGTGGTGGCCGCTTAATAAAGATATGAGGGAAAGATTCAGGAACAAATAAAATTGGACATGGATAGGAAGTAATGACCCTTGTTGAGTGACAACTGAGGTTATGTGGATAAATATTGAATGTGAAGGGCCTGAATTATTCATGGAAGATTCAAGGTAAAAGGGTTAACTTGATAACATCCTCTTACTGACACTTCATTCAGGAAAAAAATCCTGGCTCTGTCACGCTTCTCAAACTTGGAGTCCCTCTGTGCACAAGGAGAGGTTCTGGTGGTCCGTCTCCTTCCTGCTATGGGTAATTATTAGTGGACCAAGGTCATCTTAGATACTGGTGCTGGTAACTTTGCCACAAGCTGTGCAGCTGCAGTAATATGTAACCTTTGGGCTATCATAGAGTTAGGTTAGGGGCAGGCTGGAAAATATATCAGGAGTAGTGTGGCCAGCAGGATCAGAGTAATGTTTGTCCCTTTGTACTCAGCACTGGTGAGGGCACACCTCGAGCACTGTGTCCATTTCTGGGCCGCGCACTTCAAGGAAAACATTGAGATGCTGGAGTGTGTCCAAAGAAGGGCAATGAAGCTGGTGAAGGGTCCAGACAGTAAGTCCTATGAGGAGTGGCAGAGGTAGCTGGGGTTGTTTATCCTGGAGAACAGGAGCTCAGGAGTGACCAAATTGCTCTCAACAACCTGAAATGAGGTTGTAGCCAGGTGGCGGTCAGTCTTCTCCCAGGCAACTAGTGATAGAAAGAGAGGACATAACCTCAAGAAGCACCAGGAGAGGTTCAGGTTAGACATCAGGAGGAATTTCTTCATGGAAAGGGTTGTTAAATATTGGAATGGACTGCCCAGGGAGGTGGTGGAGTCACCATGGCTGGAGTTCAAGTGATGTATAGATTTGGCACTTAGTGGTCTGGTTGACAAGGTAGTAATCAATTAAAGGTTGGACTCAATGATCTCAGAGGTCTTTTCCAATCCAAATGATTCTGTGATTCTGTGAAACCAATAGGCTCCCTGGTCCTCCAGATATTATGATGTGTCCACATGCCTGTCACTACGTATGTCCTCCGCTCACCTGTCTGACATGAAAAGATTCACTCACTGTCCATCCTACTCCATCTACAATGACATGACATCAGAGGGAGATGCAATCATTTCCAATGTTTCTGCCCTCTCTGGGCTGCCTCCAGGAGGAGTGCATGAATGGTAGGATACACACCACAAAGTCCTGTGTGGCCAGCCAACCTGATGGCCCCTGAAAACAAGCCAGGTAGGCATAAGGATGTGGGAGCATTCAGGAAGAGATCTGTTGTAGTAAACAAACAGAAATGCTGAAACTGAAACATTATTAAATAAAAGGACACTTTACAATGGTTTCACTGGCAGCACCTTACCCAACAAACCAGAGATCACACAGGGCAGAGATGTCATATGAGACTGGAGTTTGAGAGGTGATTAGGAAGTTCCTGCTCATCTTTCTGCTCCTTGAGTTTGATAGCATTTTTTCCAAGGAAGTCTGAGCAAATGAGCTCAAGGAGAATGGCTTGAAAGATCGGTTTCTGGCCATTTGGCCCGACATTGAACAAAGACTCCCTGCTTACAGATACTTCATGGCTGATTGAAAAATAGGAGTGGTTACTTAAATGAAGGTCCCTTAGGCAAGGGATTGCTAAAATCACACCTCACTTCTGCCTCATATTTGTTCTGACTTCATCAAACACAAAACTTGTGTCTGCATTCATAGTGTTGTTCCTGAGCAGCATTGGTCCCATTGTCTGTGAGCTGGAATAAGTAAACATTGCTCCCAGTAAGCAAAAGTTTGAAGCTCTGCTAATATATTCTGGAAATGCTAAAAAATGCAGGCTGAAGCAATAACCCACTTCTTATCATTGTGTTATAGTGTTAAGTAAATGCACCTTTGACCAGGAACTGTAGGCAGGAGAGAAAGAAACAGTAGAGAAAAATAGCAGAGGAGAACTAAAAGGAGTAGGAGACAGAACAGGGAGGTATCCAGAAGAAAAGGCTAGGTAGATAATATCTCCTTCACAGAAAAGAAAGTCTGAGCAACTAGAAAGGTTGTTTCTGTAGACAAATATTTTCTTCAATATAAAAAAATAAAAATCAACATAGAAAAATAGCTTCTTTTTTTTCTTTTTTTTTTTCCATAGTCTACACCACTATCAGCACAAGTGAGAGGTCTGTTTCAGCCTGAGTAAAGTCACTCTGGGAGATTAACTACTCCACAGAAGTCTAGATCTCCAGATTTTGCACTGTTAAATTATTATAATATGATTTAATCAAGACCTCTACAGAACTTTGAAATTCTCCTGGTTATCCCTCCAATATTTGCTGTTTCTTCAAGAATATCTAGACAGCTGGCTCCTTGCCACAAGGGCCTTTGGGTAGGATAGCATAGCTTCAGGATGAAGCTGAGGCAAAGACACACTGCTTCTGAATAAAAGCATCCATACAGGAGTTTAACATGTTATACTAATGTGTTTTTACTTAAGCTTTTTAATGATTTGCTTTAACTTTCTTGGCAAGCTCTTAATAAGAAGAAAGATCTACACTTGCATGGAGAGGAACTGAAGTGTATTTGTCCAGTTCTAGCTACTGCAAACATTAAATTTAGTCAGTTGATTGTTAAATATAAATCTTTCTCTTTCCCTTTCCCAGGCAAGTACAGTTTCAATAACTCCCTACTGCTTTTCCTCAAATAGATACTCACTTTCATCACCATAGTTTTAAATTTCTGATTGAAACAAGGAGAACTGATCAAAAGTATATTCTTGTTAAGTGGGGAAGGTCAGACCTCTCTGATGGTTTAACGGCTATATTAAGTGACTTAGTAAGTTACTGCACTGAGATATTAACCAACAGCCTCCTACAGGAGTCTTGGACAGTAGACGTCTCACAGCTATTAAGAACTGTGAGGAAAAAAAATCGGGGAGATGGAGAAAGAAATAAAAAATAAAGGAAGTCTGAGCTGTGCTGCAAGATAGTAAAAATATGCTTAGGTTCTATATAATGAGAGTGTTATAAAATGGTAGATGAACAGAAAAGAGAGAGACACTGAACTTGGAGACCCGTACAGATAAACACGTGCTGTGGGAAAGTTCGTCAGACTAACTGATCTTTCACCCAGCAAAGTAAAATTTTTTTTCTGACTTCAGTGGGATTTAAATTTTTCCCGAAACACCAAAGAAAGAACTTGTGCAGGATCAGGCCTACATTGAAAATTTTGCTATCAGTTTTTAGCCTTCTATTAACAGTTATTTATAAAAAAAAAAAAAAGAAAGGGTAAAATCAACTGTAGAAAGAATTGCAGCAGTGCCAGAAAACCCTTAGTCCCCTCCGTTTTAATGTCTGTCTACCAGACTGGTTTTCGCATGACACCTCTCTATAAATGAATCCTTCTGTACACTTGGAGCATCAAACAGACCAAGAAGACTGCAAGGTGCCTGACACGCTTTTCTCAGGATTCAAATTAAAACACTGACTTGAGATTTTATTTTAAATAGTGCCCTACTTGCTTATTTTGCTGAAATCAGATGGTTGGGAACTTGCAAGCTATACACACTCTTTCTTAATGCAAATTGTACATTTTTATCATAAAGGTTAACAGAGAGGCAAGCATTTCTGATTCTAAGTTCTTATTTAAGTTTGAAATTAAAAGGGTTCTCATTCTCCTACACTTTGCAGGAACTACACACAGCACCACCTCTACTCTGCAAGCTGCAAAATTAGTACTTTGGGGAATTGGGCTCTCTGCCTGACATTAATCAGTGAATGTTTGGGTTTAACTATCCTTTCAAAGGATGATTCTTGCAGTTTTAGCGGCAGCGGACAGCTCTCCTTCTGCAAAACAGCAACAGACAAATCCAACAGGCCAAGCACTTTTTAGTACCCCTGATTAGTTCAGTAAGAACAATTTTCTGCTTTGGCACAAGGAGCAAAAATATTTCCTTTAGACCTGATTACTGTTTGATTAGCGGGAGACTATTTGGGGCACTTTAAATAAGGTCTGTCCCACCACAAGCTGACTGCCAAAACTGTAATTAGCCACTGTACATGGGAAAAAGGACAACAAAAAACAACCCAGACTTTTTTTAAACTTTCTTCCTGGTGTAAAACAGGTGCCATCCTTCCTACTCAACAACTACAGACCACTTATTGCAATGGCAAAAAGGTTGGTGCTGTACAGCCCAGAGGAGCTGCGTAGAAAAAAGACAACTATAGTGAATTTCCATCCAAATAGCTTTTATCGCATTGCTACCATCAGTTATTAAAATCACAGCGTGCAACATTTAACTTACTCCTAAAATTTGACAACATGAGAAAACTAAAAGGGGAAGAAACATAAGAGCTCTGGGTATTCTCTTAGTCTAAAGCTGCCATGATGCAATTCATGTGTCTCAACTGAAGCTGGCTCCTGCTAATCTCCCATTCACTCTTATCTGGAAAAAAAAAGGCCATAAAGACAGTCTGAAAAGCATCAGGCCATGTCCTGATTGCATTGGAAATAGGAAAATGTTTAAATACAATCAGAAATTACTTAATTGAGTCAAAAAACAGTTACAAAGTTGAACTGCTCACACGGTATATTTTAAGTTTTCTGGTTTTGCTGTTTAGTGACTTCTAACAAAACATAAAGTGAAGTATTTTAAAACACAGATCTGGGCTTTAGAACCAAGTCTAAGGGTTCAGCCACTGAGCATTTTTTTACTCTGATTTTCCATGATTTGCAGTGAATACCCTTTAATTGTTAGGTGTGAATGGTGTTGTGTTTGGAGGGGTATTTAAATCTCAAACTTTGAAAGCAGAGATGGTTAGGATTTCTTCAATATTTTCCCCTCTGCTATCTCCCAAAGTAATGATTGGCTAAAAAGGTTTCTCTCCTCTAAGATAGAGGGAGGAAGATTTCAGAGATTTTCCCTACAATAACCTGTAACTCAGTGGTTATTAACCAAAGTGGAAGAGATTTAGATTAAAATCAGTGCACCATATCAGGCACTAAGGAGATCTGAATGTGAATCTAGAGTGTCCCAAGTGAGTTCTGTAATGGACGAATATGTTGGACTGATGGGAACATGTAAAGGAGTGTGGCAGTCACAGTGTGCTCCTAATCTTCCTTTCTTTTGATGAACAATATCTAGACATTTTGGCTAATTCTGATGTATATGTTTTTCACAGCTATTTTTCTTAATTCAGTTTTTTTTCTACCCTTCCCTACCTTCCCTTGGAAGTTTGGGATGGTGTCTTCTAAGACTGTTTATATTTGGAACATAGACACAGTATTCCAATTCAACTGGGGAAACGTAATAGGAAAACTATTTTTCCCTTTGCCTCATCAGAGTCCAAGAGTCTCAAGTGCTAACAGGTCGACTAAAATAATAAACACTCCACTAAAATAATTAAAGCACTGTGGCATAATGGAGGTGAGAAGTCAGTCCTCTATATGCAAAAAAAGGAATAACTGCAACTGTTTCAGGGTGTGTGGGGAATGCAATTTCATTTGCAATTGTGAGGTTATCAGGAGATCCTCAGTCAAAACATATTGTAAAGTGTAAGTGGAAAATTCATGAAGTCTTTAAATGGAACTGAACAGAACATGTTTAGATACTCGATGGCATGTTGGCACTCCAAAGGACCCAGTGTGTATATATGTTACTTTAAGACAATGTTTCCTTTCTTATTTGGACTAGTGATCTCTGAAATACCATTTGTTCTGTGCCACATGGTGCATAGATATTGCAGTTTCTAGTATTTGTTGTAATCTGGGTGTCTGATTCAATTGTTTGGCTATCTTTGGAGGGTGAATGTAATAAACAGTAGGACCATAACACAATCTTAAAAGCAATGGGAAATAAAGAACAGGCCCAGTTATAATATATTTTTGGACAGCTTGGGATGACTGTTTCATAGAAAACTATCTTCCTAACGTCCACTCCATTTTTATCCACTCAGGTGTGTGATAGGTAACACTGGGGGTGTCTGTTTCTACTGAGGTGTAAAAGAGCACAAGAGAAAATCTCTTCCTTTTCTCATGGTTGTCTGCAGAGTTGCTCTTGTCTGGAGGGCAGGAAACTCTGTGGAGGAAAACCTGGGTGTACTCTGTACTGCAAATTCCTAAACTTCTTTCTTAGAGATTTATCGACAACAGTCCTGATATACACCTGAGACCAGCTGTTACAGATTCTGCAGAGAGGGTTTACATGCACCCAATAAGCTTAATGGGTCAAGGACATGATGCACTGAACACAGACCATGTGTACTATCTTCACATGTGCAGCGATCCATCAACAGGGAGTTTTCAAGGAGGAAAAAGAAAGACACCTAGCAAAAAAAAAGGACATTCAGTGGCCTAATGATGAACATTACCTTGATTACAAAACTTCAAATTTCTTCTCACAGGCTTTCTCCAGCATGGTCTTGGCCACCATTGAGAATATTTAATATCAGTTTTCCTTTTCTTAAAGAAGTAAAAATCACCAGGTAAGACATGGGAGGTGGCAAAGGGCAATCTTCTTATACTATCCACTTAAGAGAGAAAAACAAAGAAACAAAACCCAAACAAATAAACCAACCCCTACCCCCCAAAACAAAACAAATCCCCAAAAAAACAAACCAAACCAAACGAACACACAAAAACCCACAAAAACCCAAAACCAAAACATAATAACAACAACAAAACACCAAAAAAACCCAAAAAAACCCAAACCCAAACTCTTTTGCTGCCCTCAGTTAAAAATAAGGGGAAAAATAAAGAGGTGACAGGCATGTTCGCAAAGAGGCATAAAAGAAGGGTTTCAGGCCAGTCAGAGTCTGGGTTCACACAGTACTGTCAAGGTCCCAGATTTATTCTTGACAGCATTAGTGCCAAGACCACTATTTATGTTGCTTTAATCAGTCACACTTTTAAAATCACCTATGCTCAGCATTTATATCAATGAGGTGCTAATATTGCTGTCAGGCACCAATATCGATAGTTGTGTCATAATCTAAACTCCTTTAATCTTCTCCTATGCTTGCATTAATGAATCTGCAAGACAACGACTACAACAACAACAACAAAAAAAATAAGAAGAATGGTTCTGATTATGACAAGTGGCCATGGAGGAGAAGAAGAAAAAGCCCTTTTTCTGCTCTTTGCAAACCATTTTATTTTGCCTTTAGCCTTCTCTTTTTCTGTCTGACTTTGAAGGCATTGTCAGCACATCCTACTGATTTTCTCACAGGCTACTTACATCTCTGAAAATATTTTTAGGGTCTATGAAAGTGTAAAGCAGGTAACCTCTTCCCTAAGTGGTTGGGGAGAGGGAGAAAGGGAGGAAGAGGCAGAGAAAAAAGAAACCTCGGTCTAATTCTGGTACGGGGAGGCATCATTGTGCTTTTCCTTTGTCCTTTTTACTTTTTTTTTTTCGTGAGCCCACCCTTACAGCTGTCAGCCTCAGTTCTTTTTCTATTGTAAATAAAGTCTTTCTTGGGTTATAGCTTTAAGCAATTTTTTTAATTAAAATTCAATTCAAATATGAAAGTCAAAGAAACTTTCAAAGCAAAATCTATAAACTGAATCACTCAAAGGGTCTGTTTTCATTGCCATAGCTACAGATTGCTATAAAGAAACTTGAACCAGACCTTTGACACCCTGGAAGGTCAAAAGTCCTTTCTGCCTATGCTAGGACCCTTTTGACAACTTCCTGTATAATTTGACTGTTATTTGCGTGTCTGGTCACTGTCTGACCCTGAAGTCTGGAAAAAATTGAGAGGCAGCATATATCTTTCTTTCATATGGACCTCAAAAAGGGCACTTTTAATTGCATTTTGGTGAGAAACCTATGCATACAGGCTGGCACAGGCAGCAGCTGTGGAAAGTCCTAGACTTGTAGGTTAAGGATCAGCTTGACTCATGCTACCGTAGTTCAGTGCATATGAGCTGCTCTGTGCTGTTATCTCCACAGCAAAAATGGATGTGTTTCACAGGTTACACAGATTTCAAAATTTACAGCACTTGCCCCAGTGCTACAAGCTAAAATTGGAAATACACTGCTCTGCCTTGAAATCTGTGCGTTTCATATGCTTCCAATTTAAAGCTGATTGTGCTTATGGGGCCTTAGTGTGCCTGAGATATTTTAAAGTTGCAACCCTTGCTCTTCATTATATCTATCCATGACCTCCCAAGAATAAAACCTAAATTAATATACTAAAGGGATCTATGGCAATCTTGCCAGGTTTCCACACTGGATATTTGGGGGTTGGAGCACATTGCAAGGCAAGTGTGACACACACCTTAGAAGCAGACAGCAATTTAATGCAGCAAGATCAGGTACTCCTGGGTTGTTCCTTCTTCCTCTTCTGCGCAGTACTGAGCACATCCCATTTCACTTTAGCACATCTGGTGAAAAAACTGGAAGCCTCCAACACCCCAATCACAGTGTGCTGCAGCCATGAACAGGGTGATGTTGCCTGTATCCTGAGATGGGACTTGTCACAAGGAATCAAACGCTGGTCTGTCATGCTTGGCACTGTGTTTCCAAGTGGTGCTTGATGTCTTGGAAGTTACAGATACCTGAGCAGTGGCACTGCATGGTCTATCCCTTCCCACATGCGGGCAGTGTCATGTGAGCAGGAGGGAGAACTGGTTACCCAGGAACATGGTGAGGGCTGTGCAGGTAACCATCCAAACAGTGCAGACAACATGAGATAATTCTTGCAGAGATGAGAAAAGTTCGACAAAAATAACAACAGGTGAACACTCTAAATAGCTTCTAGTTTGGAAATGTGTTTGTACAGCTTTGAGAAAAGTAGTTTATTCTCTCATCCTGTGAAGAGACAGTGCTGACCCTAATCTTTTTACCTCAATAGGGCTGTTTATCACTACATTTGAAGTTTTGGATCCTAAAGCTGTGAAAAACACAACATAACCGACAAACACATTTTCATGAATGATGGCCTTTCCTATGCAATCCTCTGACCCTTCCACTTTCCATAGGGAAACCTACTTTTTGAGTCAGAAAGCTATGTAAATTTCATACTGAGACATTCCATGTCAAGCTCCTAATGTGGCTCCTTATGGATGATATAAGTAGCTATAGAGGAGAAGGGCATTTAAACTTGCAGCTGCTAGACCAAAGGAACAGACTCATCTTCTGTAGCAGGCAGTCACACATCAAGCACCCCTGAAAACATTGTAGGGGGCACAATGGTTTGATTTCTTGTGTCAAATCCCATCTCAGGATGCAGAGTGAAGAGAGGCAGCATAGCCAGCCTTCTGCTCAAAAGATCTCTAAGGATAGAACAAAATGTGTGCATACATTAAAGAGGGAGGGAAGTAAAGAAAAATCCCAAAATAGTGCTTCTGTTCACCATTATTAGTTACAAACCACTGTGTTTAAAGTTAGTAAAATTACAAAGGAAAGAAAAAAAAAAAAGCAGCACTTTTATGTGTTTTTTTTTTTTGTTCAGTTAATGATGCACTTCAGTTCACTCAGAAATAGACAGGCTTGAATCAATAAACAAGGACTAACTGAACGCAGTCTATCCAAAAGGCACTGTTGTGCATCAATCCTAAACATGAAGGCACAGAGAGCTCTGTTTCTCAATGTTGGGCTGAAGAGTCCAGGACTTTGCCATTATTTATTGACACCTGACTTCCTCAGATCAATGGGGCTACAGGAGGCTTTGCAAGGTGACCAGGAAGGACCTGTCTGGAGGAGTCAAGCCTTCAGTTCTCCACAGCAGGGATATGGCAGGACACAACAGTGCCAGGGTTAGTGTCAGGCCCTTGGTTTGTGGGAAACATCATGGCATAGTATGGGGGATGAGATATTAGAGAAGTCCCAGAAATCTGGCTGTGTTGTGGAGGATGAGATACAAGATAGGACAAAGACGGAGGACTAGACAAATGTTTAGATAGTTACCACCTCTACCAGGTGGGCTGAGATCATGGGTGTGGGCTTGTCTTGGTAAAAGGTAATGACATTTCTTTTGTTAAAGGTGAAAAGGTTTGGGGTTTACTTATTTTCTTTTTTTTTTCTTTTTTTTTTTTTTTCTCCTTTTAAACTTTGAATGGAATAAAACTAGCAGGGCAACTTTCGAGTGCAGCCCACTGGGAGCACCCCTCTATGTGTTAGTGGGGACATGAAGGTGTTTGTAGCTCTAATTCCCCGTCTGACCATTCCTTTGGGTGCAACTGGCCTCGAGCAAGAAGAAAAAGGAGAAAAATTAGAGAAATGTAAATAAGGAAGGTAACTTGCCATTTGTCACTTGAAAGTCCTTATTTCATGGCCTGTTCCCTGTTCTCCTGGAATTTTGTGTCATTATCTCCTGTTAAAAGGATTCAAATGACATTATTTGCATGGAAACTTGCATACAAATGATGTCGTCTGTGCCACAAAGTTGCATTACAATGAAGGGAATGATGACTGTGTCACATGTACGTGACATTCTTTGTGTCATTAAATTTAAAGTCAATGCTGGCAGTTATAAACCACTCACGTCTCAAGCAAATACATCACTTCTGATCTGAAATGAATATTTTAAAACGCCAACTCCAACTGCATCAAACAGCAATAACCTGCAATGTCATCTTAAAAAAAAAAAAAGAGTCAAAGACTCTAAACAAAGGTGGACTTATGGGATTGTAGGATACACTGCAAAGGAAAATATTTTAATAATCTGTAATAATTTCCAGACAAACAGAATTCATTGCTTGGTGATTATGTCCTAGACATGTTTTAAAAGTCCATTCACTATCATGTGTGTGTTCAGAAATGCTTATGCTCCTAGAAAGGTTCAGAATTGTTAATTTTCAGGCAGAGTAGATAAATTAATTGTAGAGCATGTTCCACAGCACAGACTTCTCTGTATGTTGTTACCATTCCTTTCCTTGCCACAGTCTGATGCTGACAACAGGCCAAGCCTTTGAAAGATCTCCAAACTCTTCCAAAGAGTCAAGGGCAAATGATGACAGGAAAGGCTCAAGCAGTTATCACTATCAAAATGAATGAGAAAAGAGGAGGGACAGTAGGTGGATTAGGAAAGGTTTCATACTACTGTGATGATCAGAGCCGAGCAGCAATGAGAGCCAGACAAGTAAGTACATAGTCGGATCTGCTCTCTGATTGATGCATTGTTTGTGCAGGTCAGTGTAAGGTAAGGGATGGTCACTGTGTTTTTGCAGGAGCAGTGGTAATTGTGCCCACAGTCGCCTTCATCGACCCTGCTGGTTTGAAGCCAGCTACTAACATTTTTTCACTGATACAAAGAAGGGTTCTCTAACACTTCCTTTAGAAAGTTATTGTTTTAACAATAAAACATGCTGTGTAATGCCCAAAAGGTTTAAAAAACTCAGTTAAGTAGAGAAGATCTGTCATCTAAATACCTCAAAGGAGCTCAGTGTCTGGCTAAGCTGCTGTTCGGTTTAACCTCTCCCTCCTCACCCACAGCCCCACGCACACTCACACACACAGACCCCTCTGAGAGAAGCAAGGTTCTCTGGAAAGTGTGTCTGCATAGGCTCAGCATGGGATCAGGCAGAGAGGAAAAGCTCTATGCATGGGTCATTTCTTTAATCTTATTGATAGCATTTCAAATCTAATTGAAACGTTATTTGGAGAAAGCTCTGCTAGCCACCCCTTCAACTTTGATATGGCTTTTTAATCAGAGAATGTTGTTATTTCATAATGAACATGGAAAGCATTTAAAACATTTTCTAACTGGAGTGCATTACTTCTGACCGCAGCCAAAAGACCACATTAAAAGGACTTCAATGGAATTCACTCTTTACAGTCTTCAGTGTTTGAAACATTGGTGCACATGTGGAATATGCTAAGACAGGGGCCTACTGGTTGTAAAGGTTTGAGCAATAAGCTGACTTAAAAACTGAGTAAGGTCGCAGCACTCACTGATGAATCCCAGCCATGCTCCACGGAGGTTTGATGCCAGTGTTATGCCTGTCCCCAGCTGACAATGTGGATGTTGCCATTCCATCAGGTTGCAACTGGGCAGAGTTTGCACAGCTCTCGTCAAAGCCAGTTGAGAGTGAACACAGCAGTCTGATCACAGCAGGGAGCTAAAGTGTGGCAACCAGATTAATGCTCTATCACCTCTCCCTGGGTTTAGGACCAGAACAGTGGTTGGGGGGGTGGGGTGGTGGTGGTGGACCCAGAGCTCTTGCACTGCCTGCCCTTTCCCTGTTCCTCCAAGGCAGTGACTGATCTCACTCCCCACTGCCATCCTGCAAGCTGTCACGGTGTAAGTAAACCACACATGGGAAGAAGGACAAGTTTGTTTTTTTGTTAGTTGTGCACTGGGGATTGTAAATGAGCCCTTAATGTCTACCTCATTTTATATTTTAGGATATATTTTTTTCTTGTAAGAGCACAGAAGGAAAGATTAAAAGCAGGACATGACTGAAATGATCCATTGGGTCAAAGTCCTTTCATCCTTTTGCCCCAGTCTGTCTAACATTTTCTTAAATCCCATTCTACCCAGGTACATTCAATTACAAAAGTGACCAGAAATAAATCAAACTTAATTACTTTAAGATCTATCGATCTATCTATCTATCTATCTATCTATCTATCTATCTATCTATCTATCTATCCCTCTATCTATCATCTGTCATCTATCTACATATCTATATACATATATATAAAGCAAAACACAAACAGAAACCACACAATTGATTAGATTCAGATGATTAGATCTAAGACAGTCTGAAGCCCAAACTAGGTGTATCAGTATTTTAAAGGAGTTCAATGCAATCTTAATTGTTTACTTTATACAAGCAGACATTGGTGAGATACGGTGCCTGTGAAGTGACAGAAGAAATGTTTTGGCTGCTCTTTGATGTAGAGTTCAGCTGTTCTGGTTTGTAAATATAACAGAACGAAAGGATATTGTGCTCAACCCACTTCAATCAAGCAAGACACTGTGGCATCTAAACTGCCGTTCTTCCATTGCTGAAGCTGCTGCTCAGAACAAAGACATAAAGAAAGTGAGAGAGACAGAGGAAGCGACAGGGGGGAGAGAGAAAGGCGCTTATGCATCTTTAATAATTAGCAAAGAACTGCAGTGTTTAGCCTGGAAATTATGGTACATATGCTGTCCACTTGTTCAGGACCCCTGTATCGTGAGAACAAGCAAACATTCATCATCCACAGATGTCCGCCAGGCCCAGGTGACTGAAAATTCAATGCACAGACTTCTCACAATGGGTCGAATGCTAATTGGGTGGCTTGGGGAGATTAGAGTAGCCCTGGAGCTATTCTCTATCTGTAAAAGTCTCACAGACAATAGGGAAGTCAACAGTGTCTTTCTAAAGCTCTGCTTAACTGATGCTTATCAGAAAAATTAGGACAAGTAAATAAATAAAAAAAAATACTGCCAGTTCCTCTTTTTGTTTTCCTTACCCAGTTGTGAGCTAGCTGGTTAATGCCTTTCCCTTTCTCTTCCTGCATGACTTCCTATAAATAGGAAACAGGAGAAGAGAGGGGAGATTGAGAGCAGGTGGGAGAAGAGAAATTGTGTATAAACTATATCAGGAAATGAAAATGGGTGCTGAGAAGCATATTTAGCCTACTGAATACTTCAGAAATGGAAGTAGGTTTTCTTAGTGCACTTCCTAAGAAAAAAAAAAAAAGGTGTTTATTTAAAGTTAAATGAGAATCAGGGCATTTTCAGAGATGCACTTGAAATCTATGAAAGTGGATTTTGCTCCCATATTTGCTTTTGTCTTCTGGGTCCTAAGAAAATCTTTGTTTCTGCAAGTGTGAAACATGTCAGTTTTTCCTGATCGAAGGTCTGCAGTGGACTCTGAGCTCTGTGGATCTTCCTTTTCCTTTCCCCAGAACAAAGAGCTGCATCACTGGAGGTCTGCTGCTGTGTGGTGGGGTGCAGCAGACTTGGATTTTTTCAGAAGATAGGTCAGTTCTGACAGATCTCCCCAAGTTTATTCCCTAATGCCAAGTGCTGGACCTGTAAAACTGGGCTTTTCGGGCTTGTGCAGACATGGGTAGCATGTGGGACATAATATACACCTCTTGTGATTGCTATTCCTTTGGAGTTTTAAGTTGAAATAAACACCAAGTCTCAAAGTAAGACACAGCTAAGTCTGTCTTTGACAGGAATTTGATAGGGACAGTCCACATTTCCACGAGTGGACAACCTACTGCCATGGTGATGAATCAGGCTTGAGGAATTTATTCTTAATTTCAATGGAAGGGTACTGGTGTGTAATTATGAGATGGGTAAGAGTATGCTGACTTCAGCCTTTCTTCATTCATCTTCAGCATGAGTTTAGGGAGAAGTCTCTGTGTGTGTGCTAGAGCTGTGAATTGCTACCTGGCTATCGTGTGATTCACAAGGAAACTTTCAGCACAAATTGAATGTGAGATAGCTTGTTCTACTTTCAAAGAGAAGCATAAAGCACCTTTTTATTCAAGCACCTTTGTCTATCTTTTAGTATGGTGCTTACTAAAGAGAAAAATATATAGTGCAACTATCTACTCAGTCATATAGGTTTTTTCTTTACGGAGGCAAACCCCACACTTGTATGGGTTTCACCCAAATATCGCCCAGGCTGAAACTTTCAATCTTAGCAAAGATGTCTTGAAACTCTGATGAGGTTAGCTAAAGAGTCTGCCAGCATCAGCTAATCTTTTGTGGAATCTGGACCAGTTTCCAACAAGAAAAACAGAAAAAATAAATCCAAGCAGGGTGAATTCCCCTTGCCTTCAGGCTTCATTATGAAAGTTTTGCAGAGTTCGAGGAACTATGTATTTTATTATTCTCTCAAATCTGCCCTTTCTAAATCACCTTATTCTGATTTAACTGCAAAAGGCATTACTATTTTGGGTTCTTCCTATGTTAAAACTGAAGCAGTAAGCTAGGGACTTTCATAAGAGACCGTACTGAAATGTCAACAGATGGCTTGCTAATCATGTTAAAAAAATACTCATTCCTTTTCTAAAATGGCATTTTTTTCAGTAAGTAAATCAGAAAGGAATGTTTATGGTATAAAACATATTACTCACAACGTCTTTTAATTATCATACTTAATCATCAAGGTCAGGATGATAATTGTTTCTAAAAATTAACACCTCATTTTTCTCAGTTGCTTACCAAAATATACGGTCAGAAATATGAATTACTAGCCTGGAACCCAGTTAGGAAAATGCATCTTCTGTTCACTAAACTAAATGTATACTTAAATACCATGAAGCCCTTTAAAACTAAATACCTATTTAAGGCACAGTCTAATTAGTCCACTCGCTGCCTAGTAAAAGCATACAGTACCATATGCCCTAGAATAGGGTGCCATGTGGGTGTTCAGCAATGACACATATTTGCAAGTACTTTATTATGAGATAACGCAGTGCCATTAATATATCTTAAACATGAATGTTTTTTTGTAACCTATTGGAGACAACTATAGTTGGCAGTTAACACAAACTACCATGATATCTTGGCAGCAACTGCACTTCATTTGTAGAGGGATGAGCAATTCATATGGACCACCACCTTATATCATTCATGCTACTACACAGCAGCATTTTAAACATGTTCTGACTGTTCAAGCATTATCTTCTGCCTAGTTCCATGTTCTCGTTTTCTTTCTTTCTTTTTACTTCTTGGTCTCAGACCAGTCCTGTTCTGGAGGTTGCTTTGCAGTGATGATAGCTTGTATTTTAAATAGCAGGGTTTAATGAAGTTGTTTATTTTCCTTAATGAAATCCTTTATTATTATCTCCAAACAGCAAATAACAGATAGACTGAGGCCCTGAGATCCATTGCTTTTTAATCCAGGAGGAAAATTATGACAATCTGTAGTCACCCAGGTATGGCTCTCTGGTCATCTTATGCGTATGGGTTAGTGCTAGGTAGTCCCGCAGGGAGCAGGGACTTAACTGTGATCCCTATGAGTCACTTCCAAATTAAGATATTGTATGATTCCATATTTTGTGTGAGAGCTGGCATAATAAATGTTTATTTTCATTGGTGTGTAAATTATTATTAACTTGTCTTAATTTTTAAATTTTTTTTCTTCAGAGGCTTGCAATCTTCTGTGTGTTTTGAAAACCCTGGTCCTACCTGCTGTCTGGACAATCTGCAACCTTACTGCAGATTCATTTGTGCACTGAGGCCCCACATTGAAAACCAGTGTTTTATCATTTTCCTCATTATTTATGTTATTTTCATCATATTCTGTTCAGTTAAGAAGATGTGGTACGTCAAATAAAACTAAACCAGCATATGCATTCTTAGAGATAATCCAACATCACAGCACAAAATGAAAATAAAAATATATAAAAAAAGAAACTTTATATGAAGCAGCTGCTTACAGGAAATGCTGTAATCTTTGGCCATATCAGAGTTTCAACTCAAGTGATATTCACTCAAGGAGTAGGTGTGTGGGAGAGAGAGATGACAGAGAAACACCCTACACTTTCAGTGCTCATTTACCACAGAAATGAATGTAATGTAAGACTTTGTACACTTACAGAAAATTTTAAGGAAGAAGTAAAGAATAGAAACAGGGTCTTAAGGCTTGGTACACATAGTATTTTCAACAGAAGAAGGGTAATATTCTAGAAGCAACACTAGAACTCACTGATGTACTAAAATAACATGTTTTTCTGGTGAATAAGTAATCTAGTATTGGTAAAAAGTGCTACACAGAAACTGGAGTAGGAACTGTTCTGGATAATACTGATGTCAGTGGATGTATTTGCATGTATTCTTGAGGGTTTGTGATTCAGGTAAAATCACATAGAAATAACAAATTAATTCTGAATTCAGATTTCACATTTTCTAACTCTGACTGTGGACTTCACTGAAGTGATTCTTAGTTTATATACATGTACATGGGGACAACTGCTTATCGATAATGGAGCAACCACTAAGGAAAAAAGCTGTCACATGAGGAAGATGGATGTCTCCAGGACTAGGCTGGGCAGGCAGTAACTGGCCAGCTGATTGTATTGCCACAAATACAATGCAGACCATGCAGACCAACCTCTGACTGTGACATTTGCTTCCAGATTTTTTTGCAGTTCTTGGAAAGATGTCACTGAAGATGAAAACCTGACCTGTTTCTAAAATGCAAACAGCAAAACTGGGTGATGGAAATACCTTACTCGTTTCAATCTTGCCAGCTTTTATCCTGGTGGATATTGTACAAGCCCTAGTTTTTAGCATATACGAAAAATAAACAAAATAAACAGTGACAGCTACTGAGTGCAGTTTAGTTGATAAAGAAGCTAGAACACTGGGGTTTATTCCAAGCTCTTTTGTCAACACAATTGAGTGGACTAAAACACTTGTTTTTCTTTGACCCCATAACAGTCTATAAGATAAAATCTCCTGTAAAAAAAGACTATCACAAAATATGTGGAGAGCACATCTTGCAACAGAGTTGTGGTTTCAGTCGAGGTCTTTGTGTGCTCTGCTGACTGAAAATTAATTAATAGTATTGAGCTTGGTATTTTCACATAGTTTAAAGATTAGAAACTTTTTACTCTAAATATACAGTTGAGCATTTTGGTGCCATTTTTTAAAATAGAAGTTCAGCAAGAATCTTCTGACTTTTCCTATTTCTTAAAAAAAGATTTAAAAATTGATATAGAAAATTATAACTCGATCTTAAATATATTCCACTGTGACAGGAGGACAGATATCAGTGTCTTTTTGTTATGTGAGTTATTGAAGTCTGACATCCTTTGAGGAATATTTTTCATAACCCACTGTTTGCTACCCTGTCTATCCAATTATTTAGAACAAGCAATCTGTCATTTTATTGTTTCCTTCCAATTATATAACTTTGGTGACAGTCATGGCAGAGTATCCTCTGTAAGCAAAATCAAATCTCACTGTGGATTCCAAGGACTGCAGAGTGTGTGTACGTGTGTACATGTGCATGCATTGTGCAGAAATGGACTGGAGGTGGAAATATTAAGACAACAGTTGGTGAGTGTCATTTAAAAAATAACTGCTTGTGCACACTGCAGAGGGTCCAAAAAGGAAACAGTATGTGTTTTCCTGATTCTGTTTTCAGAAGCAGAATAGGTATAACCTGTACAGGTAGTGAATGCTCTACTGCAAATATTGAAGCAATGACTACACTCTGTCTCACATAGAATTATACAGCATTTTCATGTATTTAGCCTAAAAAATGCCCATAGTGTTCTGAAAAGAAACTATTTAGTTTTCAGGATGATCACTTTGTCTGTCCATCTGGGATATTAGTCTATCAATAAAGCCATAAAGAGGGCCAGTTCTTTGGCACATATCAGATCAGACACATTTATTAAACAGTGAGGGACAAACGGCGGTCTCAGCTACAGCATGATGCTCCCTTC
Organism: Margarornis squamiger; assembly: GCA_035222235.1. NCBI lineage: Eukaryota > Metazoa > Chordata > Aves > Passeriformes > Furnariidae > Margarornis > Margarornis squamiger. Next base: position 51,198,334 of record JAWWTY010000156.1, read on the forward strand.
CACTTCAGAAGCAGTTGCACAAAGTGCCAGGGATGAAGGTCACTCTATCACTTTCATTTAGTGATGGATAGAATCAGGCTGGGATTTTCTAGACTTATATACTAAATTTGAGACTGGGAGCAAGTCTTTGGGTTGTGCTGCCTTTGTTACAGGCAGAGGGAAGGGAAAAGCATTCAAGTGGCAGTTGGGTCCAACACCAGTTTGCTAGTCAGAAAGTGGAGAACAGCAGTGAAGCTGAGAAGAAACAGCATGCAAACAGCTGCAGTGTGAGATAGAATAAGCGAGTGTCAGTGGTGTTAGATGGTAGAGCTGTATGAACACTTTCACACTCAAAGCAAAATTGTCAAGTTATCGTGTCCAATTGGGCATGGATTTCTTATTATATCGCTGCAGTACCACAAGCTGTACTGGTTGCAGAGTCACAGAACCCTTAATTAAAGAAGCAGGGGAGGAAAAAAAAAAGGAAATTAATAAAATTATTTTTCTTATTTGAGATGCTTGAAGGACAATATTGCACTCTACTGTAAACCTATGCTAATCAAAATTATGTAAGCATAAGTTTATGCCATAGTGAAGTCATGTTTAAGTGCTTTGTTGAATTTAGGCTTGAAAGTTTCAATCATTTAAAGTAAAGTTGTTTTAATATAGTATCTTTATTTTTTTCTTTTATTTTGTGAACATTCAATGTATTTCTGTGACTCTTACTTGGACATATAAATTGTGAAAATGCTAAGGCTTTTGGGGGGCACTTCAGTAGGAGCTGATAGTATGATCAGAGAATGTTCTAGTGATTACAAGCACTATGAGGCAGTCAATCTTTATCAGTTTCACAGGGATTTTTCAGACCTTTATCCAAACTTTATTAAAAACCAAAACCTTTTATCTATGGTTTGGAGTTGATTTCCCTAACTTGACAGTATACTGTACCTCAGCCCACAGGTATTTCTTCTAGATGTTGCTTTTGCTTTGCCTGTGTACATCAGACATATTCTAACAGAGTGAGATAACTTACTTTTAAACTGTTTACAATTTTCTTTACATCAAGTTTCAAAAAGATTTTAAGGTAGCTTTAAAAGTGGTTTAGTCCTTCAGCATATTCAGTGCCCCCCACTTTTTTCTTGCAGCTACTTGAGGCTGCCAATTGGGGACTGAATACAAGAATGTTGCTGTCCAGATTTGCAGATGAGAGGTGTTTTTGTTGCAGATATTTATGTCATTTTACAAAATAACTGAAGCCAGCAAACAGATCAGAGCTGTCAAAGTAAATAGAATCTGGGAGACTCCAGTGCCACGAATGATGACCAGACCACTAAACATTACCTTGAATGAGATCTGAGGAATAAAAATGCAGGGAAATTTTGGGAACACAAGTCATGCTTGCGAAAGACACCAAAGAGTGATCGCTAGTTGCAGTAACCTGTAAGAGGTACCAGCAGGAAAGGCACTGTAAGTATTACTCTGCAAATGAGCAAATTGGAAAATCCAGTGTTTTCACAAATTGCCAGGTGCTCTGGTATTGCTCCTCCAGCTTCTCATGCTGAAATAGAGTACTGCACCACTAATACTAAATATTAAAATCAGCTGGGACTATTTCTGAACCTGGTCTAAATTCTTTGAAGTCAATGTAGTTCTGACAATTATGGTTTTTGCTGGTTATTTCTTTACTATCTTTTTTCTATGACTGATACTTCTGCTTTTGAATGTGGTAGTAAGTATGAAAACAAATTCATCACCATGTTAAGAATGGGATTAATGTCTTTTTAAGCCATGACATATAAGTCATGACTATTACAGAAAAGCTTAACACTGGTTACAGTGAACTTGAGCCATGGAAACCAGGGAAGAGGACACTTCTTAGATCTCGAATATACTCAAATCAAAACAAAATGCAAGCCTCACTCTATTTAAAAGAAACTCTGTCTGGAAATTCTCCATACAGCATGGATTTGCATGCTGGATGTAAATTTTCTAGGATGTTTTTCCAGAAATCTGCATTTAGATAGAAGTGTTTTATAAAACATAAAGCCCAAGATTTTATATGTATCTTGATCTTTATTTTCCATCTTCATTTGTCTGTGTGTATTTCAGATAGGTAAAAAGAAGAAAGGTGGGTTTTATTTGACAGTTTTGGATACAGAGAATCAAGCAAAAAATTCCAACATATTAGAAAGACTGCAAAAAAAAAAAAATCCTTCTGCAAATCCTGAGCCCAAATAAACTAAACATTTGAGATCTTTCAGCCAAATATTTGACAATATATCTTGAGGACCTCATTCACTGATCCTTAAACAATCTGAACTGGTCTTTTCCTTTCATCCATGGGAAAACAAACAAACAACTACAACTCACAAAACACAACAAGTTGGAAGATGCTTAGTTAATGCACTTGTCTTTTATATTCAAACTCCTCCTATTTGTTGCTTACACTTTTACACTCATTTGTAAAGCTACCTACCCCTCTGTAGCAACACATTTTTTAATGTAACAACACATTTTTTAATTCAGGAAAAAAATAACCCTGGCAGATTTGTTAAGGTACTGACTCAATTCCCTCACAATTAGGTTTTCTATGATATTATAAATATTTATCTTGCATTTTTATTCCAGGCCATTCTCTTTCTACAGACACTGTATGTCTCTTTAATCTGCTCCACTCAAGTTTCCTGTTGCCAGAGAAGCCTCAGGATTTATTTTTAAGTCTGGAACTCTTTCTGTTCTCTTCTGTCTTCAGCTATCAATCTTTTTAGGTGCTGTGTAGCTTATGATATGACAATGATTTTAAACCCAGTTAGTGTACAACTGATTCACATCAGAGCTCTCATTTACACACAGTGTAATCAACAGCACTGTATCAAGTATGGGGGTAGATACATGCCTCCTGTGTTGTGCCACAAACAAGGAACAAAATTCAGCATGCCTTCTTCAGAGAGAAAAGCCATGAGCTGTCTATAAAATCAGTGGGTTAGATCTAGACCAGCAGCCACATTCACTGACCTCTACATAAAGTGAACATTCCCGGAGACTTTGTACCACTTCCTTCCAAAGAAAAAAAACCAACTTTTTCTTAAAGCAAATAGATACACTGTAGCTTCCCTCAGGGGGGGAAAAAAATCATCAAACCAAACTGTGGAGTGGTTTTATAATTAAAAAAAAAAAAAAAAAAAAAAAAAAAAGCTAAATTAATTTTACATTTCTTCTTGAAAATTAATAGTCCCTTCTTGTCTTCTGATATTCATGACTTTATAAAATAATACATTGATATCTCTGAGCCTATCAGAACTATCTGACCACTCAAACAACACTGTTTGTATGTTAAAAGGTGAGGACTCTGGGTGGGAAACTGTGTTTAAAGATCTGTTCTGCCTTTGCCATAATCTCCATCTCCAACCTCACTCACTGACAACTGTTTTGCAATACAAGCTGAACAGGGTAATTTATTCAGTATAAATCACTACAAATCTGTACTGAATATTTTCCTGGAAAGTCTAAGACTGGTTAAAGCACACATATTCCTGTATGTGCGGCAAGTGAAAACATTTTTAATAACGTTAAGGTCTCTAACCTGGAAGGTGCTAAGTGTTTTCAGCAATGTGTTTTGAGTGCTTCATTCTGAGGATGATTGACGTCTTTTAGAATCAGGCCCTCATTTGTCACCTAAGAAATGAAATAACATAACAGTTTAATTTGAAGTGACTTTCCCATAAACTGATTTCTCTTTCAGAATGGGTTGGATATCAGTAGGATTAAATATTCTGATTATAGAAAGAAATTCTCCCGAATGTAAGCTTTTAAATGGCCCTTCAAACAATGATCAGATGTGGAAAGTTGAGATCTGTTTTCTGTGTGTGGCAGACTGGCAGCAACTGGACCTAGGCTTAGAGTTTCTGCCTTCACTAACAGAATTATGTTAGTAAGTCTGCCAAGACCAGGAAATTGCTGGCAGCTTTGGTGGAAAGTGGAGAATTCAGTGGGTTTTTTGTCATCCCAAAAGGTTTGTAGTCAAGAAGCAGTCTCTTGTATAATAAAGTCCATTTGTCTGATGTAAGAGATTTCAACAACTTGTCAGTGTTCCACAAGAAGCACAAAGAAATTGTTCAGTTGATGCCATGTTCTGTGTTCTCCTGTTTGTTTGGTGTATCAGGAAAATGTAAGCAGAGTGAGAATGTAATTTAATTCGAGGTCAGCCACAGATGCTACATGAGGCCTCATAGAAGAACAAATGAATAGTAAACAAAATTAAAAACATCTATGACGGTCTTTATAGTCTGTCTGTTTGGCACAGCATATTGTGAAAAGTGCTATAAATTACAGTTTGGGCAGTTCAGGTTCTTTGTATGTTATTTTGTTTATTGATACTACTTGGAAGTAGAGAGAGATGAACCTAATGATAGGTAGGTTTAGAATTAGTATCAGAAAGCTTTTTTTGGTAGAAAAGTCTGTTCAACTCCCAAAGGAGGGGATACAGAAGTCTGGTTGCTTGCTTCAAGTTAAACTTGAAGTGGACAAAGCACTCCAATGTATAGATAGAACTGGGACATTCTGTGCTATCAAATCTTTTCCAGCTCTACTTGCCATAGCTATCACCTAAGAGTCCTTGCCACTCATGTATTTAGAAATTAACCTGGTGGTTGTATTCCACCATGTAAAAAAACCCCATTGCATTATTTTGCAAAGGATGTGTCTTAGAAAACAAGAAACTTATAAAAAGAGTCCAGGTTGCACAGCATTATTTATTCTTCATTTGGAAGTAGTGTCAAATGACTCACTAAAGTTTCTGAAGAGTTCTGTGGACTGCTGTGCCTCCTGTATATAAATATTATCATGTGTATAAACATTCCCAGACTTGGACTCGTTGCCAATTCAAATCCTTTTATATTGCTCTTATCCTCATGTAGATCCAATATTCCCACTGCACTCCAGCAAAACAGCAATTTCTATTTTTAGTTTCTCTAGTCTATATTTGCCGTAATGAATATGGATAATATATACTCACAGAAGTTATTAATACTATTGCTATTAAGTGCATAGCAATTGCATGGTCCTGCTCTCCCAGGCATTCAGATGGAAAGAACAGGAGGAAACTGTTTATGTTTCTCTACTTCATGAAAATATACCAACAGCAGGGCACCCAAAGTGATGATGCCTGGATTGCTCTGAATTGTATGTGAAAAATCTCTCTTTTCTTCCCAATGGTACACACTGTGTATCACTAGTGTTCCTGTTATGTATCAGGGGCTTCTTGAACATTTCATGTTACACCTATGAATATTGACTAACAGCACTATATCAACATTGTCAAAATCCAATCCTAATATTTGACAACATCAAAGGGAGATAGGATGCGTTTGCTCTGATGGAGCTTGGACATGAGGGATGATGTGTAGAGAGAAAGAGTGGAAGAAAATAAGCCCTTGATATCAGAAGAATAGCATTCAGTGTTCCTAAAATATCTAACATTAACTATTAGTGAAGTTGATTTAAGTAAAGCTGAAATGTTTGACACAGCACATTCCTAATGGATCTGCTTAACAGAATCAGTTGGTGATATTGCTGAGCAACTGTATGCAAAGAACAAATAAGGCTGGTTTGTTTAGGATTTTTTGCCTTCCTTTTTTTTTCTTTTTTTTTTTTTTTTTTTTTTCTCCTGAAAGAGTTGCAGAAAGCTGGGCTGGATGGTCTTCCTTAATGTAAGTCACTGATTAATAAAATGTGTTATAATAGGTGTGACATGCACTTTAAGACTTTCAAAGCTATGTAGTCTCCCATTAATTCAAGTGCAAATTGGAATATGGTTACATTCTGTTGAAATAAAGTGACTGAGACTTCAAGAGTCCCATTTCACTTACATTTATGAAGTTTGTGATAATTCACCACAGCAGCAAAAACTGGCAAGAACAGAGAGATTCAATTTGGTCTGTCTCTCCTCCCATTCCTAATTCTCAATAAATTTTCCAGAAGAGACATACACATACTATCTTCTCAGGACTGTTAGTTTAAGAAATGTACTGTTTGCTTTTTCCTTTTCTAAATTAATTACAGTTGAACCTTCTTCTAAATCCAGAGAAAATATTTCTGTTTGCAAAAAGGTTTTTCATACATTATGGCCTAATCCTGTATGATTTAACTGTGGTCATGATCTTTTCCTCACACTGTGGAAAACATGATTTCACTACAAAAACTTCCCTCCCCCCCCCTCCCCGCCCCCAATATATTGGGTCTTTCCGACATTATACAAGTCATTGAAGTTGTTTACTTTTTGCCCTGTTTTTCTTGGAAAGGTAATACTTGTTGGGGGAGAGTCATGAGGAAGGGCTCAGCTTAGTCTTGTTGAGCCTAAGAACCTTTAATCTGCCCATTCTAGGTAAGGAGTTTGTACCACGTGTGTTCTGTTTATCTCTAGTTGTATGTTTTTCTCATACTTTTCTGGGTGCAATTCAATCAATGTCTAATTTCTGAAACTGACCCACTGAGAAGACTTAATTCATTGCGTTTGTCCTGCAAACAATATTCATTCAAAAATTTCAGGAAAGATTATTGGCATGTTTCAGAAAAAGAAAATGAGCAAGAGAAGGGAAGAGGTTTGCTTGAGCATTCTTTTGAAAGAGTATGTTAACAACACCTTGAGGTCCCAGGACAGGCTGAGATTTCAAAGTGCAGAAGAAGAGTATTGACTGCGCCATTGGCTGCACAAGATAGTGGTTGTTTATAGGGTGGTTGTCTCATGAACAAGAAAGAAAAATATTTAGAAGGAGAAATTTGTGCAAATCGGTGACCAGCTGCGCCTGTCATATAATTCCTTGAAATCAGAAAGCAAGGTAATTCCACCGATACTTTAGAGACATCACTGGATAGTTCCTAAAACGAATGAAGGCTTTAAAAATTGTGTGGGAAACTGACCTCCTTAATCTTCTACATTTAATCTAATATGTTCATGTCATTACACTACACCTGTCATACCTGGTATCTGTAGATCAGGGAAGTAAAAAACGGTCAAGGCATCTAATAAACCAGCCTCAAAGTCCTATTTTGCTTTATTATTCATGTCCTTGCTAAAAGTACATTGCACTTACATAACACTTTCCACAGGAGAATGTCTGACACTGCACAGCCTCCCAGAGTGCTGGCGAAATAGCAAGCAATACTCTGCCCATTTCTGCTCTGAGAAAGCAAAGGAACTTATGTGTCTCTTTTTTGACTGTAGAAAGCTTGTGAAATGAAGCATGGAGAACACCACAAAATTAATTACTCTTAATTAATTTTAGTCAAAGATTGGAATGTTTTAAAAGTCCTTGTATTTTTAGAAATTAAAATATTTAGACCCAGACATTTTACCCACTTAGTACAATTTATAAAATACATGGAAATTCTGCGAGTCTGGGGGTGGCACTCCAGGCTCCTGCTGTCTTGCTCTAAGGAAGTATAATCCTGCCTTTATATCAAATGTGTTAGAGAAATAAGGAGAGCAAGGTGATTCTACTGGGCTATATCATACTCCTTTGCAGCATGTATGGAAGGTGCAGCAGAGGCACAGGTTATGCCACTGTTAGAGATATCTGTTTTCACAAAGGGCTCATAATGAGACAGTAGATTGGAACAGAGCAAAATGTCAATGCCTTCTTCATTTAGTTGGAAATACTTTAAGCAGCCGGTAAGCAATTATTTTATTTGGTGGGTAGATATGTAATTGCACTATATATTTTTTCAGCATGAAACTGAAATAGCCCCACATGAAAAGGAAAAAAGTCCTTTTTAGTGGTTATGAAAATAAACTGTTAAGCACCCAGCAGTGAAAGGGTCAAAACGGTTGTATTAACTGAACTCTCCTGAGGACATATGTTGTTTACAGTATACGTTTAAAATAATATTCCTGGCTAGTCAGGCTTTCCCTCAGGATAATGCAATTACAACAGTAACAGAGGATTAATTAAAGACTCTCCCATAGGTGTTGCTAGAGATCTTGAATCGACCAAAGGGGGATACATTACTAACTCAGCACAGAGGTGAACAGACCAGAGCTGTTCAAAATAATTAGTTAGGCACAAGGGCAGGGTTGAGCTTTTTGCCTCATTTATCTGATTTTGATTAATACTGTAATTTCTTTTTTTTTTCTTTTTTTTTTTCTTTTATGCAGAAGAGGCATATTGGTTCCCATTTGTGTGTGAGAAATGAGTAAGGAAGATCAAGCTTCTGAATAAGGAAATCAATAGCAAATGAATTTATTCTGGTCCAGTGTCAAGTAGGATATAATTTTCTTTTCTTTTTTTCTTTGACACCTGGTTTAAATGCTTGGCACCAAGGGGTAATTTTTCTGCCACAAAGGGAACAACAGTCCCATTCATGCACAGTGCAGGGCAGGGAGTGATGCAGTTGTGTGACAAGGAACAACCATGACACGAGAGAGAGTTAGAGCCGGAGGCTCACCTCCCTTTTTTTTGCCTTCATAATCATCCTTGCATGTAACTTGTGAAGTCCTGATAGAGGCTGTTATAGTTCTAATTTGGCAAGGCCACTAATTTGCAATTATGGGGGAAAGTTGAAAAAATGAAGGTACTCCCTCTCCCAAAATGTCTTTTTAAGGCAGAAAAAAATATACCAATCCATAATAAGATTTTTTTGGTTTTGTTTTGATTTTGTTTTGTTTTATTTTTACATAAATGATTCTTTTGCTTAATTTCTGTCTTGAGGTTCCTGTTCTGGGTGGACATTTCATTCAGAAGAAAAGATAGTGAGCAAAGTTTACATGAATTTACAAAAATCTGCATTAGAAATGAGTGAAAACCTCTCTCAAGTAAGGTGTACTGGGGAGACCTGGGCTAGATTCCGCATGCATCATAACCTGTCAGCAGACTGATCCTGGGCTGTAAAACTAATATTATAGGTCCTAGGGCTGTTCTGGACATATATGCCCTGAAGTGTGTTAAGGCATTCTTCCATTTAGAAGTTATATATTTGTTACATTTTTTTTCCGTATAAAACCTGTTCAACAATCTCAAAAGAGCATATATTAAAAAACAAACAAACAAAAAACAAAAAAAACCCACATAATTGTTTATTTAGAATCTGTAAAAAAAAAAAAAATCTCATGAAGAAAGTTATGATATCTTCATAGTGAATGTTTTATTCTTAAATCTAGGAATATGAAGTCAGATTCTCATATGAGGCATATTATGCCCATTAACTCTATATAAGGATCTGATGCATTTTAAAGATGTGGGAAATCTCTTTTGTCTGACAAGATTTATTTTGTCATAAGCAATGAATTTGCCTGAAAGGTGGTAGAGTAAGATGAAAAGAAAATTAATTTATATAATATACATATTTGCTGTTTAATAAGTTTTCTTTCAGATAATGTCAATATGAAGCTTAAAATAATGTATTTCACTTACTTAGCTCTAAATGTGATGGAAACTCTATGATGTTCCAAGCTTTCTTAAAGAGTGTGGACACTGTGCCTCTTAATTCCTGAAGTAGCTGGAGAGAAGGAACAGAATTCTAAGATGGTATAAAGATGTTTTTTCAAATTTAACTCAAAATGTCAGAATGGATGTAACAAAGAGAAAAAGTTTGATTTATTTGTGAAGGACATCTTACAATACTGTTGCCTCTTTTACTGCATGAAAAACCTCTTGTTTATTTATATCAAGGCAGGTTTAGTAAAAAGTATTCCAGGGAATACTGCAAGAAGAAAACAAAAAACTGTACAAGAAAAATATTAACTCAATGTCTTCTGTACCTATAATTTTCAAAGACAAGTTAGTAACATGATCCTGATAGACTGTTATGTGCCATAACCTTTCACAATTGCCCCTTCATAAAAGAGAAACTCTTCACTGAGAATCAGAAGTCATGGGTGTTCATACAAATTTACTTAGTTAAAAAGAGAGTTCAGTATCCTGTAAGGACACAGTTGTGTCCCACTGATGGAGTACGGGTTCGTTCACATTTCTATACCTGTGTGAACAACAGATTTGCATGCCATGGCATTTGTGCCTCAGAGGTTTTCTTATGGCTCTGTTTCAGATCTTATCTTTGTAGTGTACATTTACACATACCTATCACTGCCTCCAGGACTGATTTCACTGCTCAACATGTGAGCAGTGTGCATTGCAATTTTGACCTGCCTGCTAATATTGGAAGCACACAGCAGCTGTGTGTTTGCAGAGAGACTTTGTTGATGGCATATAATCAAAATCTTATGTCTTCAGAAGATGTGCATAAAGCTGTGCGTGTGGAACTTGCTTTGATACATGTAAGACAGTGCAGGCAGGTAAAAACTTCTTTTTCATAAAGTTACACATTTCTCTTAGTTTCATAAATAGGCACAAAGGTAGCTTCTAGTGTTCTTGCCTACTGGAGGTCCCTTTGGCAGCTGTCACTAGATGGTGCTAGCTGTATAAAAGAGTTGTCCCCCTCTTTTCCTTCTCCAATTCGGACCTCACTCTCTCAAGGACCCTGAGTGCTTTGGTCCAATGCAAGAGATGTGTTTCCACTGAGCCCTGGGAATCCAGAGTAGCTGCTTTGTCCCTAGCAGCTAATAGGTCAATAGGGATTAATTAGGAAATTGCCAGAGGTTTGGAATTACCTTGCATGTGGGTTTCTTATGAACACAAAGGAGATTTGTTGTTCTGCCAGTATTTTCAAGGGAGTTTAAGATAAGTACATGACCACTAGTTTCATTTTGGCAGTCTCATCTTTGCACAGAAGCAGGTTTGTCCTTTATCAAGTCTGGTAGAAACTAATCTTTCTCACCAATACGGGGATGTCCTACAGTTCAAAAGCCAGCCTGGCAGACGATTAGGAGATCTGAGAATGACTAGCCATCAGAGAGGTGAAAAGGGGAGCATTGTATGTCAGAGAAATAGGCTTTGTCTATATTTTTGCAAGGTATTAGAGTCAATTTGAATGGTTACTTTGAATCCTAGCAAATATGGAAACAGGTCTTAAAAGATGGTCTTTTACTCGTAAAGTGTTTGGAGTAGGCTCTGGATAAAGGATGGTGGAAAGTATACAGAGGACGGGAGACGAAAGCAAGTGTAAGGACAAGACAGACAACAGTTTAAATTGTGTTTTCCCTCCTGTAGGGTTTCTTCACTAATTTTAACGGTATCTGACTGAAAGACAAAACCTTCCTGAAATCAAACCTTCATGTCCTTGGCCTCAGGAAGAGTTTAGCTAAAGAAGGCACCAGTCAAAGACATCAGGTTTTTACCCTTAGCAATAAAAGCCTTTCCCTTCTCGTAAAAGCTGGGCACATTGCACTCAAATGGGGAGAGATGCTAAGTGCAGTGACAATTGTTTCCCAGGGAGAATGTTTCGGCAGGAAGCCAGTATTTAATCACATAGCCACATCACATCATTACAGAGCATCACTCAGTGCAACCACTTGATGCAGTGCACCACACCTCCGTAGCATAATGCTGGCTCCCTGCCAACAATTTAGAGAAAACTGCTATCAGCTTTTATAATTGCTTTCCTTGATGAAACAACCCAGTGAAATGGCAGGGCTACAATAGGGACGAAAGGGAGAGTTACGAGACCACAAAGTTCCCAGACTTCCAAGTGGCACCTGTTAGCCAGCAATTAAATTACTGGGCTACTTCAAAAGTCCACCACAATTGGCAATAATTGTCAATCTTTCTGGCAGTCTCCTCACAGAAACCAAGGAGTAAACATATGTAAAGATGGAACAGCTCACTCCGTCTCTAAAATGATGCTGTTGTGCAATATTTGACCCTTCTATGTGCATCCTGTAGCTGAGCTGGTGACTTAGCATAGCACAGCACAATATATACCTGTTTACATTATCATAGCAAAAACACTATTTGCCATACATGGAAAGAAAAGGCCCACTGGAATGTTTAAGACAATGCATGCTCTCTTAGATGTTATCTACATCATTTAGACATGAGACAGCACTGTGCTCATGTCACAGAGGTGGCTACAGGTACCCTGGGATGCATTAGATAAAGCATTTCCAGCTGCTAAAGGGAGGCGAACCTTCCCCTCTACTTGGCACTGGTGAGGCCACTCCTGGAGCACTGTGTCCAGTTCTGAGCTCCCCAGTAGGACAAAAATAACCCCAGTAAAAGAGATACATGGAGCTATTGGGGAGAGTCCAGTAAATGGCATGAGGATGATTAAGGGATTAGAGCATCTCTCATGAGGAAACACTGAGAAAGCTGGGACTGTCCAGCCTGGAGAAGAGATGGTTCAGGGGGGATCTTATCAATGCGTAAAGAAGATGGAGTCAGACTTTTATCAGCAGTTACCAGTGACAAGGACCAGAGGCAGTGGGCAGACTGAAAGACAGGATTTTCTGACTAAACAACAGAATATATTTTTTGCACAGTGAGAGTGACCAAGCACTGGCACAGGTAGTACAGAGAAGTTGTGGAGTTTCCATCCTTGGAGATATTGAAAAGCTGTCTGGACATGGTCTGGGGCAACTGGCTCTAGGTGGTCCTATTTCAGCAGCAGAGTTGGTCAAGGTGACTTCAAGAGGTCCTTTCCAATCTCAGCTATTCTGCTCTACTATGACTCTGTGACATTCATGATACAGTAATCACAAGTATGCAAAAAAAGTAACAAGACCATGGTTTAAATAGGCAAATATTCCAGTTTTAAAACCACAATTCCCTTTCTTGGTTCTATCTGGCTAAATCTTAAGTACATGGAGTATATAGGAGCACATATTGATTCAGGCTAAAGTCTGAACATTAGTCTGTTAGGACTGGTGTTCTGCCTATATCTCTTAACTCTCATGACCAATAGCAGGACTTGAGAAAATGGCATGAAGCTGTGTCAGGAGGTTAAAGTTAGATATCAGGAAAAGGTTCTTCACCCAGAGGGTGGTTGGGCACTGGAACAGGCTCCCCAGGGAAGTGGTCACAGCACCAAGCCTGACAGAATTCAAGAAGCCTTTGGACAATATTCTCAGGCACATGGTGTGACCCTTAGGGTGTCTTGTGCAGGGTCAGGAGTTGGACTCAGTGATCCTGATGGGTCTCTTCCAAGTCAGAATATTCTGTGATTCTATAACAGTACTGAGTAAAGGGTACATAGGAAAGAAAAAAGGACAGGGTTTATGCAAAGGATCCTCCCCAGGGTATTCCTGCCCAGTTTCTCGCTGACGTAATCTGAGGAATTTCGTGAGCCTGGGCTTGCATCTGCCCCACTGAGCTTAATAGAAACCAATGGTCCTATCATCCATAAATTTATCCAATCTGTTCTTAACTGTCTTTTTACTTTTAGCTGTCTTTACTTGACATGACAATGAGATTTGCAATTTAATTTTTGTGCTTTAGGAAAACAAACTTTATTTTTTTGTGCATTTTAAACCTGCAAGCTTAGAGTTTCCTGAATTTGTTGTAGCATTCTCACTGAAATCAAGAGGAATGAAAATAACTCAACACCACATAGTAATGGATCTTTCTCTGTTTTATTCACGTGCATATTGTGCCACTGTTGTCAGCCTTGACGTCAGCAGAGATAATGCTGCAGTAGCCCCCCGGATGGCCTAACGTTGTACCCTATTGTCCTTATCCTAGGAAGTGTGCAAACACAGATCAGATCCTCCAACATCCCCTTCACACCCCCCCCTCCCACCCCCCCCCCCTCCAAAGCTTGCAGTCCAAATATAAGACACAGTAAAACAGACTGATAGAGGGAAGTGTGGAAATCAACAGCCCAGGGTGAGTCAGCATGACTGACAGTGTGCCCACCTATTTTTCCTGGATGTTGCTGGTTGTTTCAGGACAAGCCTGGAACCACGAATGCAAATCCTCTGAGGTAAAATCATTTCCGCCCACCTTTCAATATTCCTGTGAAGAAAAAAAATCCAAAAATCTCACCTTGCATTCCTGAATTATTGCCTCTAGGCTCACACTTCTTCACTGCCAGATTTGGAGGGAATCCGCAGTTTCACTGCTGTTGTGGCCAAAGAGGAAAAATAGTGCAATCCTAAGGAATCCTGATTAGAATTCAAGCAGGCATCCACATGGTCAAGAAGATGTGTACCACCACCTTCTGTTTCCTAAAGGCTGACATACTATTTTGAAAGGTTGGTACAGGTAGAACAGAGTTTAATCCAGACACAAAATAGATCATATCCTTTGCCAATGCAATAAAATGACCTCTCTCAAGTCTGGACACTCACGACCATGTCTTGTTTTAGGTTACATAAGCAGTTTGTAGAAATGGGCATGAGCATCTAGAACTAAGATTTTTCCAGACTTCAATTTATTGACATGTATTCACTGGATTTCAATTAAGTCCTGACTTTACATATGACAAATTTTAGTTTTGCAACACAGTGGATTGTATGTACTGAATATGTCTGAAAGAATAATATAGGTAAAAAACTTTAGACAGTTCAGTATCATTATTGTTCCTTTTCTTCCAAGTGTAAAAATGCAATTGCTTGCAGACCGAAACAGTCTTGACAAAGGAGTGTGCATGTTCTAACATTAGTCTTGATTAAAATAAAGCCTGCAATATTGTCTTATGACTGTGTTTGTATAACATATGACTTTCCATAGGAGACAATCCTAACCATTACCTGTTTATCTATTTAAAGCAGGGTAGTCTGTTATTCACTATACCCAAACAATACGTGAATACATTGACATATTTATTGTTAAGGTCAATGCAAGGATAGTATTTGATACCCTTTTCTTTGTTACTTAGGAAAGCAAATCAAATTCTTACAATGTCTGCCTTAGCATTTTTTCTTTGTGCCTGACTCCAGTGGGCTATGCTTTAAGTAGGTATTCCCTATTGGACCAGGCCATCAAATACATAAATTACATTAGGGCAAGGAAGACAGTATCAGGGTCTGATTTCATACAGATCTCAACATGAGTCTCAATTTGTAAAGCTAATCACCCACTTTCCTTAGATATCTTTACTACAGAAATGCTTGTCTAACCAGCAGCTTTCAAATGTAATTAGCCAGTTTGCCCTTTCAGCTACCATTCAGTGATAACCTGTGAGATGGTTTTGGTGTCTTTAGAAATATATACACAATATAGACATTCTGTTCCAGGTTTATATGCTATTTCCTAGGAAATCACCTTAGAATCATTCTTAAGTAAATGTTTTAATTTACATAGATGTTTAAATTTTTACATCAGTGTGGATGACTGTGAGTTTATGTGTATGTGGCTTCCTGATATACTCTGATGCTTTCATGTTTTGTGTGGCCTTTGTGAAACAAGGCATGCTGAGGACCTTGTAGTGCAGAAATGATGATCTTAAGTACATACATTACAACTCTTCAACCTCTTCAATGCTACCACTTAAAAAAAAAATGTATATCCCCACAGGACAAATATAATATCATACACTAATTACCAAGACAGTCCAGATAGTTTGATTCTCTTTTCTAGTTGTTTGAAAAAAAACACCTCTGAAAGGCCCTGCTAGACTACATTCTTGGTCTGTGCCTCAGTAGCCCTTTTCTCCTATATTCTGAGTCTGCACAACTTCCCCCTAATGTCAGTGGAAATTATAGCTTTTGCCATCTGGCAGCAAGTGCAAACCACCACTGTTGAATCAGATGGGATTAAACTGTGTACCAGTACTCATATTTCTGGAAAATTCTGACATCATGTGCTGGCATCCTGCTCCCACAGTTAGAGATGATGGGATGAGGGAAGTGAATGAGCTCACTAGAAGTAATAGCCTGTAGGAACCCTTCAGTAGGCTCTTGTGCAGATGTACATGGAACAACGTAATGGCCATCAAAATGAAGAATTTGTTCTGATATACTTAAGGAGGCCAGAGTTACAGATTTTTCAGGGAAATCCAAAGTAATTTGATTCAATAAAATATATCTGGCCTGACCCAAACAGCCTTTATGCATACCCTTTATTGCCTGCTATAAATATGTCTTCCATTCTGTCCCAAGGGAACTGCGAGTTAGCAAGAAACAGGAGCTTCCTCTCTGTAAAGGTTGTGTCTCCTACGAGCAGGTGCTGTTGATGTGCTAAGCAGGGATAACAAACCAGGGAGTCTAACAAAATTCTATCCCAGTGACCACTGCTTCTGCCAGAGTCTCCTCTGTCTTCCAGATTTCCTTTTATCAGCATGGAAGGCAGTGATATAAATCTGGAGAAGACAACCTTATAGACTCACCTACAGTTACTTGGGATTTGTCTGAAGGTGCCAGCATGCAGAAGGTACACGAGGCCATGAGTCTGGTTCAACCTCATTTCAGTTTTTCTGTTGTCATTACTAGTCACTGTAATTATTGTTAGTTTCACTTAATGCCTTCCACCTGTATTCCTTTAGCACTCTCTTCTAAATTATTGCATTGCACTTACCACTAATAGATATCAGGTGGACCTTCATCCTTTGCATCACTTCATATAATCCCGATTGTATCTGAGACTTGGCTGAGACAGTTCATTGAGCTGTACTGATGGCAATTAAAAATCTGACTTTAAACTCATTTGGTTAAGATAGTACAGAAGGGTCTGTGTGGACCCTCATATTTTGGATTATTTGTAAATCACTTAAAATAGGCTTAAACTGAACCAACTAAAACAGAAGGATGTCCAAATGGAGGTTGGCACCAGTTTAATTAAACTGCAGCAACTATGTATATAAACAAGGCTTAAATCTACAGACTGTAAATTACTTTTGGTACTTAAATTACTGTAACATTACTCATTTCATTTTACAGCATCACAGAAAAAGTTCAGTTGCTCTTGTTTTCAGCCAAAATATGGATCAGTCACTCCACACTAGATTTTGATGAGCCCCATATGGATGTATAGAGAACCTACACTAAACAGAGGAAATACCAGAGAACTGTCATTAAGTAACCTTGAATATATGACAGTACAGTGTCCTATGTAAACCACTGGTGAAAATTCAATTGCTTCTAGCCAGTCAAGTACATTCTTTTGTAGAATGACCAAGTACTGAATTTATCCTGTCATCTTTAATGTTGATTGATTATTCATGAACACTTAATATTATTAAAAATATTGCAAATATATTTTGGTAAGCATATTTCACACTCCTCTGATCAAATATTTGTTCTATCTCTTGAATATGTGACTATTATATAAACTCATTCCCAGTTAAATATTCCCTGTAGAAGTGGTCAGGTGTCATATAAAAGTTAAGAATAAAAAGCTATCATTTTCATTCTTAGTTTTAGTAATATGATATTCTATTAATTAAAGACATTGCAGCCTTAGAATGTGAGATTAATGACAGCCTGGTGTGCCAGGCAAACCTGAATTTCAATATTTTTCTTTCTTACAGTGCATCACAAATTGAAGTTTTGGAAACGAACTGTCTTATTCAGCAGAGTGTATTGAATTTAACAGAAACACATATGCAATGAAAAGTTAAACAAGTGCTTAAGTTTCTCACTGACAGAGCGCTTCTAGACTAGGGAACAGAATAATCAGAATAATTTTCTTTCATTCTTTCTCCCTTCTCTTTTTCTTTCTTTCCTTTCTTCCAGTAACTTTTCCATGAAGTTTGGCATATTAATTTTTAAGATCAGAAGTAGCATTATCGATGCAATCTTCTCCACTATATTAAACATGGAAAGAAATTTTTTGTCTAATTCAGGTTTCCGCTACAACACTAAGCAATGTCCTAGATTTTGTCTGGTACTGTCGTATACCACTTAACTGATAGAACTGGTACTCACAACTCGTTTTTTTTAAACTTGGCCTTGCCTCCTCTATTCAAAGAGGTGCCTTATACAAATTCTATCCTTTATGCATGGAAGCATAAATGCCCATAAAAGTGAATAGGAAGGTAATTTGACTCCTTAAGATTTTATTAATGATATTTCACTAATGGTTTCTATTCCTTTAATTCTGTTTCACAAGAAAATTAATCTAAAATGGAAAAGGTCTTCTGTAAATGGCAAGCCCTCCTGTAAAATCTATTGCTGGAAAATTATTAAATATTTTTGAGTATTTATTGTTTTGGTATTGTTTTTCCTCAGGAATACTAGTTTTATCAAGGTTGTGTTGATATGCTCCTACTGATGCAACACTTAACCATATATATCTTTTTTTTCATACTTCTCTAACAGAATCTTACACCATTCTTTGCTAATGTTTTGCCCCTTAAGAAGGCCTTACCATAGGGGTCATAGAAGAGGCTGGCCAGTATTAGGCATATGTTGCCATTTCCTGAAAATGTCATGACGTGTTTTAAATCCTGGAAAACTGTCAGAACAAAACATAAGTCATTCCCTAAAGAAGGCTAATCTCTGTCTTGGATCACGGGGGATCCATTTTACCCATATGCCTTCAAGACTGAACGGAACCTCAAATCCTCACAGAACTCCAGAAGAGGAACCAAAGTGCTCTGGAACAGAAAGCAATATAATGTGTTATGTGTCTCATTGAAGGAAAACTACTTGGTTCCTACTAACTCAACCACTTAGAAATTTATCTGGGCAATAAACTACTTCTTGTTGATCATAAGGTGCCTGGCTGAATTCTTGGGCAGAGGCAGTTGTAGGTTGTAGCTACTCTTGGACTCATCCTGTGGTAATGGTACTTGACTCGGATTCAGATATTCTGGGTTCAGTTCCCGACAATGTCACAGACTTCTTAGGGGTAAGCCATTAAAGCTCTTTGTGCCTCAGTTCTTGGCCCAGAATTAGCTTTTGACCTCGAAAGCTACTATCTTTCCCAAGTAATGGTACCCTGAAACACTTTTCACAGACCTTGTAATACTATATTCCTACATAGTTTTCACAGTTTCCTCCCACTACCAGTTCTAAAAGAAATTTTAGCTGAGAAAGAAACACCAAAAAGCAGATACCAGCATGAAGTTACACTGCAATTGATGCCTATAGAACTGTTTGAATGAATGGTATCCTGCATGTTTAAAGTCAGTCTTGCTTGTCTGTTTGGGACTGAATCCAGCCAATAGAGATTTCTTCACTGACTAAGATGAATCACTTGATCTATTTCATTTTCACCACCTGCCAAATGGGGCTACTAATGCACTTAAGAGAGAAGTGTTTGGAAGAATAATTAGCTGGGCTTAATTATGGCACTAACTCATATCCACATAACGGAACTGAAAAGGCATGATGAAGGAGAAGGAGTGGTAGCAAGACCTGCTGCAGCCATGGGGTTTGTGGCAGGCAAAATGCACAGCTGCCATGCCACCACTGCAAGCAGCATTGAGCTTGTGCCAGCTCTGCTGATCAGGGCCTGTTCCTACTTCCAGAATGGCATAGCATTAGCAGCCAGCCAAAAATGGCAGGTTGTCACGTCCCATCAAACTGGTCTGTCAGGTCCTCATCTCTGCTCACAAGGTAAAAAGAACCTACATTCCCCCCTTGCCCTACTGTCTTGCAGACAAGCCTCTGCTATTTAGAAAAGCAATGAACAGAAAAAAGTTGTCACCACTGGCTTTATATATTTTGTGGTTGGTAGGAGGAAGGAGAGGCAATCTCTGAGTCCTCTTCAACTTTGTTTACTTAGATTGGGTACACAATAAACCATTCTGCTCATGTCAGGTGTTGTTTTTCTCTATAGGGGCCATGCAGCCTTGCGTAGATAAGTCTTTCACATAATAACAGGTGATGAACTGGCAAAGCAATGACATTCACTAACCAAAGCTCTCTCATTTCAGTACTCCAAGGGGTAGCAAATTCTAGGAACAGCCCTGCCTGTCAAACATCCATTCCCTGGAATAGCTGGTTTTTTTTAAAAACCTATGCCCAGAATGAAACAAGTTAAATACAAACATATAGCCGGGAGTCCAATTTTACTGTGGGAACACATCCTTGTTATAGCATTATTTACATAGCATTTTTCATGCTAGTTACACATACTCTAGTGCAGCACTAAAAAAAAAGCTTTTGTGCTAGTCATAGTCATCCTAAAAGAGAGAAAAGCTTATGCATTAAACAAGCAGACTAGAGTACTTTCATACGGTTTGTAAAAATATTCTTTATGAGCTTTTCATAAATATCACTTGAGGACACAGCATTTATCTATCAAACATATATTTAATAACCAGGGCTTGTTATACTTATCTCAATTCCTATCTACACAACTACATTTTATTTGTAGCCTTGTCTATCCTTTAATGCACAAATATCTGATTACCTACACAAACAACTGTTCTAGCTATTTTTGAAAATATGTCCTTTATGTCTGAGTAGTCAATTGCACATGTTGTTACCTCAACACAAAATGTAAGTGGATTCCCTTAAATTAAGGTAGCTATAATTAATATTGAGCCACACTAATTTTTTAATTTACTGCCCTCTGAGGTAGCCATTTTCACATTTTTTCTTGGCTATATAAATATATTAATAGTTATAGTAGTTGTTTCTGTTGTTATTACTATTGTTATTACTATTGTTATTATCATTATTATCTTTATTTATTTTTATTTTTATTAAATTACAAGTTTCCCTAAGGCTGCAGATTTATGTTGTGAGATTTCTGGTAGGGTTTGTTGTTTTATTGCATTTATGAAACAGTACTATATTTCAGAAGCTTTGTTAAGGTACCTAGTACACAGAATGGTGCAGTCCTGAGCAACTAGAGGGATTCTCAGTGAATACTTTTCTGTATGAATTATATTATACTCCATTAAGTTTCCTCTACAAGTGAGATCCAAAACCAATTAAGTTAATGGGAAGGTTTCATCTTTCAACTATAAAAGATTTAGGCATCCGATGAAAAGAAAGAATAGCATAGGACCAATTACACACTAAAAGTTGCTCAATCCAAATGGTAAGAAGTTCTAGAATAACCATTCCTAGTACAATGGGAAGATTATTCATCCAAGGTGCTAGAGGAAACACACTGAGTAAAGATCCAATTTACATATAGAAATTACATATGTTCAGTGAGTGGTTGCAAAAGATCTATTTTATCAAATCTTTTATTTGATAATGCCACACAATAATTTTAGCTATGCTCTCACAGGAAATGTAGTTGTCTTTAATCAAGTAGCAGAAAATCCTACCTGTTAAACACAGAATGAATAAAGCAAAACAAAGCATGAATCATTTAGTAATTTTTAATTATTTAATAATAATGCAACTGCTTTGAGTCCCCTCAAAAGAATATTGATCTCTCTCCTCTGCCATGTCATAGTGACCTCAATAAATGTATTCGTTTTTTGTGCTTGTAATTACTTACAGACCTGCTTAACTCCTTGAAGAATGAGAAGCTTTATTAAAGACAACTCACTGAAGGGACAAATCATACTCATCACGTCAAACATGAGTCTAAGCTGTTCCAGGTTCAGAGCCTAAAACTGTGCTTAGTTCTGATCTGGCAGTGGAAGGGTGAGAGTGCAGAGACTATATTACTGTCAGCTTTATTTAATTAAAAACAAAGACAACATGTTGACTGGATTATATATAAAAAAAGCAGATCAGCAATATTTACATGCTTTGCTTTCCTTCTCAAAGCCTAATATAACTGAACACTTTAAAAGTGTAAGTACATAATTTCTATTAACTCTTTCTTTAAAAGGAAAGACCAAATTTATTCAATTTTGGTTTTGTTCATTCTATTTTTCCCTTCATACACCAGGAATCTACACCTGTAGAAAACCATCTCAAAACTTCAGTCCTGATTTTTACTTATAATAAGGCATTTTATTCCACTCTGGTAGTACATAAAGAGACTTCTAGTGGATGAGAACGCATTTTTTACCAGCTAAGTACTATAAAATGAGTTTTCTGAAAATAAGGCTTGAGAAAATTTATTTTAATTTGTCTTCATTGGTACTTTTTAACTGATGAACTTTGCTCACTTTGAACAAATTTTGTCCTCTGCAGTATGATCCAGTTTACATTTTTTTTAGTGAGTTTACAAAGTGGTGGATTTGTGATCTAGTGAAAATAAGAAACAAAAAAAGAATTTAAATGGCCAATATGAGCTGTGTTTTCCTCTGCTGTCTGCTTCAGTAAACAAAGTACTTCGGCCTACAGATTTTAACACCAACCTTAAGGATGACATATCTCTTAAGCCTGGAAACCTGTATTCCTGTCATGTAATTGATTTAGAAATCAGTCATTACCATTGAAAGTTTTGGCTTTGTTTCTGGTTATCTCTTATTTCTGGTTCTCTTTTTCATTTTAATTCTTTCTCTGGAGGGCATGAAAACCCAGTCTGGGAGCTGGAGACTGAGATGAAATCAAATGGAAGAGATCCTTATATGAAACCTGCTGCAGATTGTAGGTGTTTTTTTTTATAAAAAGGAACTTTGAAAAATGGATCCAGGTCCACCCTACATAGGAAAGCCCAAAAGCACCAATTCAAACTTCCCTTTCTTAGGGACAGGGAATACAGCACAGGGTTCAATCTGCATATGCTATCTAATATATGAGAAATCCTGGAGTCCTGATAGCCTTAATCCCTGCCACAGAAGTGTATAAAATTTCACAGCTAAGCTGCCAGAAAAGCCAAGACCACACCAGGAAAGCCGTCTGCTTACAAGGAGATACCTGCCAGGTCTTGTCTGCCAAAGCCTGGGCTAATGAATGAATACACAATATCCCAATCAATCAAACTGGATTTGTCTTTGCCCCAGGTCTAGGTGAGGTCTGGTATGAGGTGACCATATCTGTCAAGCATGCAGTAACTGTGGCCAAGAAACTGTCTTTACATTTATGCATTTATCAAGGCCAATATGAATAGAAGTCTTTATTTTTTTAACTAAATGTAGTATATATGCACACGCTGCATGCATCTTGATGTATAGTCATACAAAGGGAGAGAAAGTCATATCTGCAAGCACACACTGCCCAATTTAGGTATGACTGTGTGTAGATACCTATTCATACATAGTTCTTTTCTTTTCCTATTCACTTGGTTTTTGTTCAAGAAGATTTCAGTCTTACATATGCTTTTCAGCACAAGCACTAGGACTGTGATTACATGAAACACTGAAAAACTCTAAACCACAGGTTTCTTTTTTTAACTCTAGTGGAAACTCTCATTTCTAGAGTCTTAATCCTCCATCACAGTCATTTCTGTCTTTTTTCACAAATATGTGTATTTGCATGAGAACAGTAGAGGTGTAGTATAACAATGAGATAACAAATTATGTGGTCCTCACAGCCATGTTAGAAATTCTAGGGACTATTTTAATGTGTAGGAGTTCAGCCTGACAATGGTAGCACTTTGTGGTTGCTCTCCTGCACCGGGTCTGAACTAAGCCAGTAGGAGGATCTCATTCAGGGTGTTAAAAATTTCTTTGAACCTAGGTGTACTGAAACTGATGACTAGTCCACACATCCTGGGAACATGCTTTTAGGTGCAGAACAGGGCAGGGTGACTCAGAGAGGGTCTTGTAAAAGATATGGTCATACAGTAAGCACAGATAAATCATTGCCCGAGGGATGGGAAGATACCTAAACGAAGTGATAGCTAGATATGCTGGTGAGGAATGGAGAAGACCTGACAGTAAAGTACCTTCCCATTCTGCCATCCTTCACTAATTCAAATCTATCCTTGTGTCTGTCCTAGCTCCAAGGTGGTCTAATGACACAATACACAATGGTTCATTGCCAGCTTAGGTTTTAGCAGAAGAGAACTGTAGCATAAAGCCTCGGGGATGTAGGACTCCTTGACTAATTCTCATGACAACTTTAAAGTGTCTTCGTTGATGCATGCCTCAATGGGGCCCTCCTCTACCCACGTAATTGGGTATATGATCCATATCTTCTTTCAAAATTTAGAGTGACTTTGATCACTTTTATTGCAAGTACAAAGTAAAATGTAATAACATAATAATTTTAGAAATTTAAGTTTGAAGTTTCCACTTTGAAGCGATGGTTGTCACGCCCCTGAGTTCAGTGCCCCACTCTTTCCTGGAAGTTTGGCTGTCTGGACCCAGGACCATCATAGGCATGGTGCAGATGTCTGTCCTGCAGTCTTAGTGGAGGTCTGCCCCTCCTTGACTGAGAGATGCCTTCAAGCTCAGCCCTCTCCTTTGGCATCTTCCTGAGCAACACTGTCTTGGCTTTCTGGCTTGACTTTGGACACCTGCCTCACCTATTCGGACTTAAGGATGAGCACTGGGCTTTGGTTGAATCCAGTAACCATTGCTGGATCTGCTCTTTTCTTCTTGCTTGGAGGTGGTGGGACTGCCCTGCCACATTGAGGAGACTACTGCCCCACCTGCCTTGCCCCACCTCCCCTCCTCTTCCTGTTCTTTGGTAGGCAAAGGCGGTCTGACCAGGGTTTTCAGTGGACGACTTTAGGTAGATGCTGAGAAGTTTTAGAGTTTTAGAGTTATAATCTTTAATTAAAAAAAATCTAAACCATCACCTCATAGTATGCATATAGAGAATGATTATAGTTGTACATGTACCAGGCAGTGCCTCTGCCTGCTTACTGTTGCACAGAGAAGAATATGGTGCTCTCCAGAGAAAACCTGCTCAGTATCACAGAGGTTATTTTCATGCAAACACTCCATTTTCAAAGATAGGAAGACTTCCAGAGATCTAGAGTCAAGAAAGAAAAACAGTATGGTGACTAGACCAGTTGTGCTGACCCTTGAAAACCAAGGTTCAGGTCCTTATGCAGCTACATACATATTGTAGGACCACAAAGTGATTGCAGACACCTCATACAGTATGAGTCAGGTAAGTGCACACTTCCTGTGCAGCAAGTAGAGGGAAATTTTCACCCCTAAAGATTGAATCATCTTGTCTCAACACAACCAGAATCTATTACCTACTTTAGGTGGCTTATGGTCCCTGTGAATCACAAAAAGAGTCTAGAAAAGTAGATTAAACTGATCTTTAGACTATGAAAGTTAGATGAGGTGGTTTCTCATCTGTAAAATGAGGATAATTTTGTGATCTTATTATATAAGAGGAAGGGATGAATAAAGAATATGACAGGTTTGGCTTATGTGGCCTCCATTATAAAATATACCATAGGTCTTTCTGGAGGAGTTTTGCAAAGGGGGAGTATTGTGTATCCAGTGTATTTTGGGCACACAATGCGGATTGTGCACAACATCCAGTCGATTTCACTTCCTGCTCACCTATTGATTTGTTGTAACTTCATTGACATTGTTTGGGATCCCAAAGCTCCTGTGGAATCTCCCTCCAAGTACACCTTCATATTAAACAGAGGGTCTGTTCTCCCCTAACTATTCAGATGTAACTTCTATTAACATTAATGAGAGTTATACATATGCATCAAAGGGAGAATAGACCCTGAGGGCATCATATGGATGGTCCTTCAATATTCGGTGGCTCTCAGTGGGACTTTGTACAGTATGGCATGCAATGTAATGGGTCCATTGACTTTGTATCACTCTAGGTCACTAGCCCTAATACAATGTTAATAGAAAGCTTCTCATTAAGATCCTAATTATGTGTGTGGTAACAAGACGTACACTATATCTTCCATATTGCTATTTCCAAACCACTACAGTGCATTCCCTCATAGGAACAATATAGGAGTGACCATATCAGGTGACCTCTGCTACATGCAAGCAGCACTCATAAATCCTAATCTGTCAAATTCAATCTCTTTTGGCAGCAGAAGGACATTTTAAATCTAGATGCTTCAATCCTGAATCTGAGAAAGAGGCATATTAAAGTAGTGCTGATACAGCTATCAGATCAAATACATTTTCCATGATTCTGCCTAGGATGGATTAAAATGTAGGTCCTTGTGATCAAAGGGCAGTGGATGAAAGCACAAGACTTGTCTCTGTCCTCTAGTTGCATAAACTCAACGTGCTTGCTTCTTTTTTGTTCAGAGTCTGCAGTGTCTAACACACTACATTTGGGGCTGCAGGTGATGTTTCCCAAACTACCTGTATTATGTAAATGAACTGCTAAAACAACTGAAGCGTCTGATCATTATCAGTCTGAAAGTGGAACAATCAAAACTATAGAAGCTGAGAAGCAGAGCAGTTCCCTGCAATTATCTGTTTTGAAGGAATACATTGATTTGACATTCCTAAGAAGTCAGAGATGTCTGATTTAATAATATAATTTGTAAAAGTAAAAAAGGCAAGTTAAACATTTGCCTACACACATCATGTTTACATGTGTTCAAAGAACTTCCCCAAAACTTTGCAGTTTCACCTAGCTATATTATTTTTTGAGACTTGTTCACTGTCTCAGGATTGCAAACAAATTCAGAAACATGTTCCAACTCAGCTTTTTGCTTTTGGGGATCTCTTCATATTTCAGTGCTTCTGTGTGTTTGTGTGTGTCTCTAATGAATACACAGATGCAGAAAAAGAACAAAAAAAAATGGTTATTCTCCCATAGGACACATGAATATGGCATTAAGCAAAGCTGTTTTGCCATGTATCCTCAAAACTACAAGAAGGTGAAATAGATGCAATATGGATTTCTGCAGCGTATCAATTCATTTTGCAGTGAGCTGAGCAAATAATTTGAAATGCATAAATCATCCAATGAATGTATCTTTTTTCCTGCTCATGAAAAATCCAGAAGCAAAACTTATTTGCAACAAAGAGTTTTGACATTAAAAATATATTAAACTGGGCCTCCTTTCAAAAATTATCCTATGTGCTTTCTATTCTTGTGTGATTTTTTTCTGCATTTTTAAGGACCGGTGCTGATCCGTGAACAGATCACAACTCTCCACTTTGAGACCACTGTCCTCTCTTTACCTGTATCTTTTTTACAACCAAATTTCTTTCCATCTATCCATTGAAAGGTGATATCCATTGACAGAAGGAGTAAAGCATCTCAGTTATTCTTCACACTGTGCTTTCCTACCATGCTCTGCTATTTATTTGCTTAGTTACCCATATGCCTGAGTACCTTGCTGAATGAGGGCCACAAGGAAGAATGTAAATATTTTAAAACCTTTCCGGGTTAATCATGAACAGCTGTCTCCAAATATTCCACACACAGAAATCAAGATGTGTAACTGAGTTGTGAGTGCTTCCCTAAGTCACATGGCATGTTTGTACTCCTTTGTGTGTGAGCAATCTACTGTGACTACTCATGCATGTGAATGTCTACATGTGACTTTGAAATTCATTGGTCATGAATTTCAAGAGAATTAAGCTCCACCATGTGAGTGTTTTCTGAATTTAGAAGTGAAAGTAAGAGTGATTGTGGTCTAAGAGGTTGTGTTGATGAGTGCCAAGGAACCTCAGCAAGAGGCTTTTTAGCAAAATCCTCGATCCCTGTTTCCCCCAACCCAGGTGGAGCTGGCCACATGTCAGGGCCTTGGTTTCCAGAGTACAAATGTCTCATTTGATACAAGCTGTTGTTTCAAAATGCAACTAGACCAGAGTGAGAGTTTTGAGTGAGTAGTTTTATTTGCCAGTAATGCAACTTCAGATCAATTGAGTACTGAGGAATGGCTGCCTCAGAGAATTTAGGCATCCCTCAGTTTATTTATTGAAGCCAGCCTGGGCTTATGTTACCTAGGTAAAAAATCTTGTATTGTGGTAGATGGGCTTTTTGAGCCAGGAAGAGAATTCTTTTCAGATAATTATTCCTAAGGTTAATTATTTTCAATAACCTGATCAGGACATTTGAGTGATGGGTAGGTGGGCAATAAAATATTCCTCCCACACTTTAGAAGTGAGAAGCGTCCACACATTGAGAAATACTTATGTTTTTCCAAACTGATTCAGCCTTTCTCTTCTTCCAATGTCCTGGGGAACATCCTGGGAATGGAGGACGGCTGAAAATGCAATAGAGAACTGCTGCAATTAACTGTAATTTTAAGTGGCATGAAATTAAGCAAACCAAGAATAAGAAAATAAACAGAGGAGCCCCAGATTTTCCTTGCTGCAAGTTCTCTGACTTCAGTAGACTTACATGAAAAATATATTTGTACTCCCTCCCTCCCTCTCTCTCTGTCTCTGTGCCTGAATTCTTGATGTCAGCTTAAAAAGGAGAGTGAGAGGGAAAAAGAGAGAGAGTAGGGTATGGAAATTAACGTTTCAGCTTTCAGAAATGTACATTTAATGAAAAGTTTGAAAATAACCAACCTTTCATGGCCCAAAGAATTACTGAAAAAGATCCTCTGTGTTTGCAACCTTGTTGGCAGTCAGGCTGTCTTGGGCAGCAGTAATTTTCAGTCAGAGGGTTGCCATAAAAGCCTGAAAACCCACAGAGCTAATAGAAAACAGGCAGAGAAAGTGAAGTCTAACCCAGGAATTCATAGGCAAAGGCTTCCAAGCTCAGTTCAGCTGTGTGAGGTCTGGCTGAGTCACGCACTGCCACAGATTGGACTGGTACATCTAGAATAGCACCAGACTGAAGAACTTGGCGTGTAAAGTCTAGGGTTAGGCTCCAAACACTTTCCTGGTGAGATTTTATCCAAGGGAGTATATTAGCCATCAGTCTTCCTGCCTGCTAGGGAGCATCCCTGTTTTTAATTCTCTGCCCTTCTATGTTTAAGTTCCCATAAATATCATGGGAATTAATTTGTGCTTGTCCCTGCTCTAAAGTGAGGCAGTACTATGCATGATGCATCTTTATGCTTTCAGAGACTTTCTAGTGTGTAAATCAGTCACTGTGGACTGATAGAGGCAAACCTTTGGGGAGTGCTACAAGAAGAGTAGTGAAAGAAGACATGCTAGGAAATCAGGGGAAGGACATAGATATGATTGCATTAACATATAAACATAGATTGAGAATAATATCAGTATGAGACACTTATTAAAAGCAACCAATTTTGGATGTTTGCTTCTAGATTTCTTTTCTTTGTAAGCTGTTGAGAAAGATTTTAAATTAAACACAATTCCCACACTGGTAAGCAAGAAACAAAAGAAAACTGAAAGTTGATAATGTCATTCAGTAAAGAACCAGATAATCCTTTTTACAAAAAAAGAAGTTCTAGAAACACTATAGAACTTATTCTTTTTAAAATATATTTCCTTACCCTTCTGAGGAAATGGGAGGAAACCTTTATGATGGTACAGATGATGCAATAACATCACTTCCACCCACCACATACATCATGACCCTAATTCTACACTTCTTCCCATAGCCACACTTGAGCTGAAGCAAGTGGCAGTGGTAGGGAAGATGAATTTCGTTGGGTTTTCTTTTCCTTTCTGGTCCCTGATGGTGCTGCACATCTTTCAGGTCTGTTTGCATGGTTTCGGACTCTGAGACCACTGAAATAAAAGCAAGAGGAAGCGGGCAAGCACAACAAAAAACTGCAATGTAAACATAGGTGTTTGTGAGCTCAGTTAGGGAAGGCTAAAGCTAATCACTTAACAAGAGTGTTGGAAAGATTATTAAAATAAAAGGTATTTTCATTTTTAAAATATAGATGAAGTAGAAGAGAACACCAGTAAAATCAAGGTAAGCTCTATCTGGAGACACCTGCAATGCTGACAACGGAAGCACTGTAAAATGGTCTGGGTGTTGCCTTAGGAAGGCAATTGTAAATGGGAAAGGGTCATGACTGGGAACAGATATTTCAAGACACACTTTCGCCCACAAGCAGACAGCACTCAGACCTGATATATTTGTCTGGCTCCTATATCTATACTGCTCTGGGGTAAACCTCAGACACAGACCAGCTCCAATTTTGAGAAAGTTCAGATCCCTATTTGCCTTCCCAACTTCAAACCATCTGTAGTAGCAGAGACTGTCACAAGGAAAACTTTTAGTGCACTCTAGCTACAGGAAAGAAAGTTATGTGTGCAACAACTTTCAGAGCTTTGGAAGACCTGAAAATGGAAATGAATATGAAAATTTCTAGGAGTGGTTTTTGGTTTGTTTTTTTTTTTTTTTGTTGATAAATGGTAGAACTAGACGCACATAAAAACCATTGAAGGGTGGGCCTATAAAACTGTGGAGGTTCCAGAAAGTCACTTTAGATATGGTTCCAAAAGTTCAGCTCATGTGAATGTAAGCTCCAAAGTACCTGTACCATCTTGGAATGGC
This sequence comes from Margarornis squamiger, assembly GCA_035222235.1. Classification (NCBI taxonomy): domain Eukaryota; kingdom Metazoa; phylum Chordata; class Aves; order Passeriformes; family Furnariidae; genus Margarornis; species Margarornis squamiger. The sequence continues at coordinate 51,228,221 of JAWWTY010000156.1, forward strand.
AGTTGCTTGCAGGAAAGGGTTTTTTTTAGGACTCTAGGATAGCAGAAAAAGTAGAGGAGCTTTTTATGCCTGGGCCATACTTTACATGGATACAGTTAGAGGGTGTTTATCTGAGCTCTTACAAAGGTTTTGGACTTAGTGTTTGGATTAACTCTTATTTTATCTGGCTGCCCTCATGAAGGGTACATTTACATTTTCTTCCCTGCAATATAGGAATATGTGGCTTCCCTAGGGAGCCTGGTAGCCTGGGCACTCTTACTATGTTTGAAGAGCTTTTCAGGACAGCTGGCTATTGAGGACATTTTTCATTGACAACAAAATCCTGAAATCAGCCGTGAGTTTTTTATCAAAACCAGAACACCTCTTCAGGACTGTACCCTCTCCTACTGTGTGTTGTCCTTCCTTTGGCATGTTTATGCTTTGCTTTGGGGTGGCAGAGATGCTAGTGTCTGAACTAAGCTGGCCGTCATCCTGGAAAGACTTTGAATTAACAGTTGTGGATGCTGTGCTCTTGGTGATTCTTGTTTTAACTGTGGGGTAGGAGGGCCATCTTGATATGATTTACAGTTATTCGGGTATGTGGGGGTCACTTCAGCTACGAAGAGTTTAATAAATATACAGTGCAATGTAAACTGCAGATCTGGACAATAAAATGTTTCCAGAGAGAATTAATATAGTGTCAACCTATGTCTCAAGCTGGAATGTGTCCTGTTCACTGAATCAGGTTTTATCAGCTTTTATCATCCAATCACGTGACAGTGCAGTATATGTCGTTATTTGCTAATGGAAAGGTAGGAAGGTTAAATTTACTCTCCCATAATTTCCTTCTTCTAATTTCCCTTCTTATAAAGATTAGCCCTATGAAGCTTAGTAACTACAGAAATAGAGTCTGAATCTGTGCTGAGCCCTGGGCAAAACAGTGAGAAAATGCTTAAGAGTTCTCATTTACCTTCCAGTCCCTGTATATACAGGATGGACACAAACTTGAGCTGTATTTTTAACTACTAATACTATGTCCGCTATAAAGGAAAATGCCTGGAATGGCTTACTCTCTTTACAATGCTAAATCAGCTAGGTTATGGATTTTTCTTTCCTCAGGAAGTTCCATGGTTAAAAACAAGAAAACAAAAAACTGCTTAGTCTCTTAAACCTGAAAGTCAAGATTTTCACACACAGCATGGGCCAAATCCTAAAGGGCTTTATGATACGCTTCTGCTGTATGGGGACGCCAAACACAGGAGGAATCTCCATGCATGCACCGCAGAGAAAATCTCTGTGGCAGCTGTTCATATTGCCTTGTGGAGGGAAGGGGGAGGAAGTAGGTGTTTTGGGGCCCGAATCAGTAGCTTTGGACACCACACAAAAGCTTCAGAACCAGTGACTGAGCGGGGAGCAATGAGCAGTGTCCACTAGTCCTTAGCCAACAGCCAGCAGCAGCCCAGCTGTGGGCCAGGTCTGTGGTTTGGAGGCCCCTGAGCTCATGGGACGGAGGATTCCTTTTCCTCAGGCTGGCAGTGCTTCAGGCATCAGACTTTTTCTAACAGTCTCTACACCATTTCTCAGGATTTTATTGTGTATCAATTAGAAGGCAATTTTCTCTAAGACAACATCCTTTGATTAAGAAAAAACACTGCAGTGTAGGTATTTTTCCCCTTTATGCACAATTTTTCTCTTTCTGTATATGAAATATCTGTTTGGGGTTTTTCTTGGACTTACATTTCTGTGGCGGGACAGTAAAGCTGCCTGCAGAAGTCCAGAAACTTTTTTACACTCTGCAGCCTAAGTGGAAGCCTCAGTTGGGCAAGTTTAAAATGAAAAGTTCTGGTGCTCGTTACAATAGCAAAACCTTTTAATAGCACCAGAGAGGCAGGGGAACTTCACCAGATAACTAAATCCATTGATCTCTAATCCTTTGGGCCATACTTACTGTGGAAGACTTGCATGCATGGCTTCAATCCAGAACCGCACGCTGCCAAAAAACGCTTAGTACGTTAGCAGCCAACAAAAATGTAAGAGGTCTGCTCTGCATGTGGGAAACAACATAAAAAGAAGTGGCTTTTTAGCTTAGTCTGACAAACGTTAGCATATAACACTGATATTAAAATGAAATGGCAGAAATTCTCAATCATATCTTGGATGTAGAGGGACTTATATGTGCTAATTAAAAGGGACTGGGTGGCACTTTAGGCTGCTCTGTTGTAAGTTTCTTCTCAAGTACTCTAGTTCAAAACCTTCCTCAGGGAAGAAGCTGTTATTAATGTGCATTTCTTGCAGGCTGAAACATTAAAAAGAGAGATCTACTAAAGACAGATGCATTTCCTCCTGTATTTAGACACAAATACAGATGTTATGAATTCATATCAAATATATATCATTCTCTGTCTCTAGTGACTGATCTTAAGGAACTATAAAATCTAGCTAAATATATTTATAGCTTTATAGTAGTGCCTATATCCAGATAATTCTTCATGCATTTCTCTATAAATATCAATTAATAATGTACATCAGAGATAAGTCTGTGTTAAATAAAAGTTCATATTATGCCTTCCAGGTACCACTGATGGTCTCAGAGAGTCTGCAAATGTGGAGATAGTTTGTGGGTTTTTTTTTTAATAATATCACTAAGTCATACTGACCCTTGTGGTTTTTACTGCATACTGGTACTTTCCACTTTTCTTCTTACCAATGTTTTATTTGTATATGTGTACACACACATGCATTGCATCCCATATACAGCATATAAACTCTGCATAAATTACCTTTCAGAGCTTTTTTCAAAACACATTCTCTGTATGTGTCGAAGGACTTAGGCAGTTCTTTTTGAGCAAAGAATGGCAGGCACCATATCAACTGGCAACCACATCAAACAGGACAAACATTGATTTTTGTTTATATCAGAGTGACATAAAAGCCACGTGGATTACCCCAGATTTCTGACTAGAGCATTCTGCGATATTTCTTGCAGGCAAGTTCAGGCTTTCTGAGGGCTTGTTCAACTCCTGGGCCTGTTGGGACTTTCTTCAAATAATCAGAACACCAGGTGAGAATGGTCACAGCTGAGGCAAGGTCATAGGCACACCTTATGTCTTCCAGAGATACCCCTTAATCTGGGATTTATTCCCATTTGTACCAAGGTGACCTTGCAAAGCCAGACAAATTCTTCAGCAAGTATCTCTTAGAAGTCTGTAGCAAACTGGCTACAGCATAATACATAATACAGGATTTGTGAAAGATTTGGTCTAGAATCTGGACAGATAGTAAGACTCGCATGTTTGTAGTTGTAAACTGGACATGTCTAAATCATATTCTGAACAAACATTTTTCACTCAAGTTCCAGCCTATGTTCAGATTCACCTCCTAATTCTATCATGTAGGCAAAAGTCTGTGACTAGGTGTAAGGTTTGAATCATACAGAGGAGTAACCATGACCTCAGCTACTCCCTGGCATGTGCCCAAGGCACACCACAGCCCACTCCATGGACAGGCAGGGCAGCTCACTTGACATGCACAACCTGTGGTTTGTGTCAGCTATCTCATCTTTGGTGCCCTTCCAGAAATGTTTTGGATGTTTCAGGCTGCAAAGCGTGTAGGATTTATGGGTCACCTGGGCTTGGACAATACTGTGACAGAGTGTGCACCATGCTGTGATCAAATGTCCAGTGTCCACTGATAGGAATGCACAGAGCTGAGCCAGGGAAAACACCAGACCTTGCCCTGCTGCCTAAGCCAAGTTCTCAGGATGCTTTGTAAGGCCTGCCTCAGATGCCTCACCTCGGAAATCCAACAAAACACACCAGTTCTGTAAAGTCAGTGAAATCAAGGAGAGGTAAATCACTTAGATTCTCACAGAAGACAATCAACGACTTACAAGCCGGGCTTTTCACTCAGGTTTTTGATAATGTATCGATAAGTTAGAATGGAGCCACTAAGCACTGCTGAAAAACATGTCATCTGCCTCAATGTGCTTGGAATTAAAGACAGTTGACAGAGCAAAAGTAAGCTATTAATATCCTGCACTCATAATGGCTACATTTCTTTGCTTTTTTTGTACTTCTGAAAACCCTACAATAATCTCCAGTCCTAATTCTACCAGATCCCTTTCTTCTGCTTCACAATAATGAGATATTACAATATCCTCTGGAAGACAGAGGCACTGACAGAATGCACTCCAGCACTGCATGTTCTCCCATACCACAGCACAATGGGACGCCATTACTGGGAACCAAGTCTGTTCAATCTTGTTATGTCCTTCCAGAGCCAAATCCTACTTGACTTACTCATGCAAAAACCCTATTGAATTCAGTGGGCATTTTGCCTGAGAGGGGAGCAGTGAAGAGCCCTCCCTGTTATTTTCCAGGCTTTTCCCTGAAGTGGGGCCTGAACATTCAGGGTGTTGAGTTCTACTGCTGGGTGGCACAGGACTGGGTATCTTCCCAGGAGAGCTCCTGTAACCTCCAGGACAGATTAATCAGGTGATTGAGAAACTGTGATTTCTGATGAGTTTTGTATTTTCAGCTTTGTTTTGCTAATCCATTAAAGCATATAAACTCTAGATATCAGCAAGTTTTTTTTATTTGCTTTAGGTAAATAATACTAGTTGCTTGTGAAAGAGCATCTAGAAACAACAGAGAAACATTTCATCTGTTTACCCAAAAGTTGTAAGCTGCCGGGAGAGCTTTCCTGACACAGCAGCACTCTAGTTCACACTATAGTCCTTCAGAATAATTTCCTGTGCCAAGACTATGATGTGCTTTCAGTCCAAATAGAGCAAGAGGTAGCTTAGAAGGGGCAACACCCCCCCCCAAAAAAAAAAACCAACAAAAAACAACCAAACAAACCAAAACTGGGAAAAAAACCAACAAATCACCCCACCACCTTTAAAAAGCATTAGTAACTTCTATCTGACCTTCTGAAAACTCAGGGTATTTTCACTTTTTTCTGTTTATCTAATCTAAGAAGTTCACCTGACTTCTTTAATTAGTTATTACTGTCCTGAAAAAATATGAATGAACCTATTAATGTACGAACAATACCTAGATAATGACCCATCAACTCTTCCTTTTCGAACCCCAAGATCTGATCTGTTGAATACACATTGATATTGTATGATATGATAATTTGTCAAATTTCTGACAGAGCTCCAGACATGAAGCTGCAGATTAGACAATGGACTTAACATACTGAGTGAGTAACTGATGACCATCCCTCAAGAATATTTGGGTATTTTCATGTGCGGATTTCGGTGAAATTAGTGGTAAGATTGTATTTCTGATTCTTTCTCCCATCAAACTTAACCCATGGTCTAAAAGGCTAAATTTGCCACTCAACTACACTTTTTGCAGCTCATTTCTTTTTGTGCTTTTACAGTGATTTCAAAGCACTTGGTGTCTGTTGCTCACCCAAGAATCTTAGCAGTAGCAGCCAACCATAAATCTGTTTCTTTTCCCAATAGCCATATGAGTTTAAAGTCAGTAAATCCTTCTTTAAAGATATTAAGAACTCTTTCAGAAGGTCAAGTCACCATCTGTAGACATATTATTGTTGATGCATTTTCCAGTTCATGTTACCTAAGAAATAGTGACTTGTTATCACCATTTGATTATACTCTCCCTTTCCCTTCCCCCTCCTCCTCCTAAAACAGGATAAATATATATTGGTTTTGAAGGGGATTTTTGGTCAAAATTTCCTGTAACAGATCAGTTCCTTAGGATGTGAGTCCAACTTTTCCTTGAACTAAATATCCTCCAGCTGGTTCTGTGGAGAATTGTGACACATGTACAGAGTCAACAGGAGTGCCCTTCTTGGAAGGTTAATGAATAAATTATACTCATTTTTTTCTGATGTTTGAATGAATAGTTGCAGCAGTAATGATTAATTAACATGAACATATATAAAGGAGATATGTGTCATGGCATTATACCTGTATGTGTATAAACTACCCCCTTTTTTATGGGCAATGAGGTATTATTGCCAAAGATATTCATAAACAAGGAAAATAAGACGAGGACGTCCTCTTCACTCAGCTTCCTCAAATTAACACTGCAACACTCAAACTCCACAAGTAACAGAATAGCAACTCACTACAGCTCATTTTTTATGTTGTTTTGGATCCCATTTTCCTTAAATAACTATACAAAGGGGTTTACATCAGAATGAGTAAGCAGTGTTACAGAGAATTTCAAGAACACAAATGAAGTTCTTAGCATCACATTTATTTAAGCTGCATCTGTATTTTCTTCCAAAACTGAATGTAGTATCTTTCATCACGCTATTGAGAAAAACTGAATTTCTTATGGACTGTTGGAAGTCATGGAAAATTTCTGACTACAGGTTGAATGGGCTTCTGAGTGTTCTCAGGCATTGATCAGCATGGCTAGCCTACAAGTAACCTTAACTGGTAAGAGAACCAAAAATTTAGACTGACTAAAATGTGCTTGGCTGGCATGTTTGGCTGGCATAGCTAATCAGGAATTAAGCTACTGAGGCACTCAAGAACACACCTCAAACACAAAATGTAGGTGTCACTGTAGAACATGTTCACGTAATTTTGCTAATGTTAGTTATTTTGCTAGGACAGCAAGATGTAGTGATATGTGCCTTAACCCTGGCTGTACTGTCATGTGCTTGCAAGTCCAACTTCATTGCTGTTGCTAGATGGAAAAAGGTCAGGTATGGTGGAAAACATGCCTTGATTTTGCTGGGTAGACACTCCCTCACTGGTTTTGCGGTGGTAGCACTATCTGCATAAAGTAATTTCCAGAGCCATTTCTACAGCTCCATTTGATGCTGGTTTTGGTTCTAACCAACACAAATATCTCACTGAAGTGATGTAGAAAATGTAACTTTGCCTTAATTTTTCTGAAGCATTTACAGGAGCAATGTTGTACATCAGTGGAGTTCTTAGATGTGTTTTAGTCTAATAAACCAATACCAGCTGTATGTACATCTCTTCCAATAAACAGTAAAGTAAATCCTAAACCCAGGTTGGTATCCTTAATTTCCACCAAGGAGAATAACAATAATTTTTTCTTTTTTTTTTTTTTTTTTTTTTTTTTTCCCTCTAAGCGGTGAACTGTGACGGAGTTATTTTGCAACTTAACAAGTCTGAAAATTATTCTCATTTCCACTTTGGCATTACTCCTTTACTCAGCTGATATAACTAATGTTAAGTGCAGAACACTTCAGCAACGTAGGGTTTGTATATTCAGAAAGCTAGACCAATGCACAAAAGTAGTTTCTGGCATTGGTTAAACAGCTCTACCACAGAACTTTATGAAAGTAGGATTGCTGAGTTGAGCTATTAGGTGCTGAAGTGTAGAGCAAGAAGAGACGATGTCTTTCGTGTGATAATTGAAATCATTTCAATTCATTTCCTTCTTGGTTGGACAGAAACACGTTTTCAATAGTAAAGAAATCTTGAGGGAATCCATTGACCTAACCAGTCATATAATGCAAGAAGTTAATGGACAAAAATGATATTCATCTTCAGTTTATAATAGCATTTTCTTTTCACAGAACCAAACCATACAAAGGCAAAGTATATTATAAGAGCAACTGCTACTCTGGTAGATACATGACCTTTGTTTTATGTGACAATTACTGGGTTGGTGGAAAAATAAAATAAAAAAAAAAACACACAAATTTTTATGCTAAGATAATAAATTATAAATTATGAAAGTCTAAGGCACTAAGCAACTTGTAAGCAACAGTCCTGTCTCTTAGCAACAAGCTATGGAAAGCAGCTTGTTGATACGAATAGAGCAGACAGGATTGTTTTGCAATGATTACCACCAAGGAACTAAGAACAACATTTTAACACCTGCCTCAGGGCACTTCTGCACCTAGCTATCCATCTCTCCAGTGGCCCACAAAGCCTGGGCTGGATGCCAAGAGGCTTCTGAGTCCTGCCGCCTTCCCAGAGCTGGCCCACTGCAACAAAAAGGACCCCAGAGGAAAGATCAAAGAGGTAAAGTTCAGGTGTGTTGCACACTTGTGCCAGCTTCTATTTCTTTAAATGCCTTTTTGCAAAAAAAGCGTGATCATTAGTGTAAATGTTTATTTTTTCCCTCTCTCTCTGCCCCTTTAGTGCTGTGTGTCTAATCTATAGTTAGCAGTATGAATGAATACAGACAAGAATTTGATATTAAGCCAACATTTTTTTATGGTAGTTTTATTCTTAAATACCCAGCATTAAGAGTTGGAGAAATGTGGCAACCAGCAGCACCTAGTTATTGTTTTGCCATTGTGCTGGTTTCAAAAACATACAAAGAAAATATTTTCAGAAATAAAGTGTCGACTAAGTCCCTGAACTAACATTAGAGGTGGCTCATTCATTCTCTCAGGAAGACCATTATGATAGTGAAGGGAAGCTGTAGAGAAGGATAGTAAAAGTTAAGGGAAAAAAGGGTGATGTGAAATCCAGGCAGATGAGACAAACAATCTTGGGAGAGGAGCAAAAATAAAAGAAAGGAAAGGAAGGAAATAAAAATGGTGTGAAAATGAGAAGGACATGAAAACAAAAGATAGAAATGTTACAGTAGAGAAAAAGAAAGAAAATATCACGAAGACACACACACCGCTTTGCTGTTTGTAGAATTTCCCTTGCAGAAAAGAGTGCAGGGAGAACAGCTAAAAGGAGAATGTAATTCTGATCTGCTGGAAATCCATCATTGACTCATGAGACCTGGCAATTCTTCCAGTTCACTCTAAGCCCTAAGTGAGCTGGAGCACTGATCAAAGCCTACAGGCCAGCTTAGCCTATAACCCCATCTATCTCCACATTATACCTGAATTTATTAAGCAATACAACTGTGTTAAGCACGTTTCTATCAACACAGCTTTCCTGCTGCTGGTTGGACTGCACATATGCCAAACTTTTTTTTTACTCTGGACCAAACTGCCTTGTACTTGCTACGGATACATGAAGTCGAGTTAGAATATATTTATTTTGCATTAGGCATTTACTTGGAGGCCTGAGTGCTATTGCAGAAAGCCAGGCTTTTGTTATTTCTTTTTTTAATTCCATATCAAAAGCAGACTGATTTAAACTAAATTTGCTAAATATAACTACTGCCATTGCTTCATAGGCACATTAAACAAATGCATGTGTTGATCCACCTCAAGAAAGTATCTATTTTCCCTGATGGAAAATCCTGAAGGATTTGCTCATTGTGTCCTATACACCATTAAGGCTCACCAGGCAAAAGTGGGCTTTCTCCTTCACTTTTCTTTTGGGTGATTGAATATGAAGTCCAGCTCACTGCACATCCTTATGTGAGATAGTTTAACACGGTACCTCGAGGCTCTGTGGTCCCAGAATGCAGCGCAGCTCACTGGCAGTAGTTCAGCTGAAGACTAAACATTTGGCTCAGTGACAGCAGAGCTGCCAAGAGTTGGCAACAAGAGACTCACAGGGAAGCAGCAGGCTGCTAAACCCTTTCACATTTTTAATTAGATCCACACACCCATGTCTTTGAGCTATCATAAATATACAGATGACATAGAGAGCATTATTTGGGGTAAGGGGAAAAAAAAAAAAAGAAAGAAAAGAAAACTGTACTGTGGTATCTTTTACCTTATTAAAATAACTTACCTACAGCTAGTCTTTGGAACTGAGGGGGGAAAAAAAAGGGGTTGTGACATTTAACTCAGATAAAAGTCTCTCCCTGCCTGCAGTTGAATTCACCCTGCACACGGAAGATGCGGGGTCCTGAGATGACTGACACGTCGTGTTAGCTGCAATAGCATCACCAGAAGAGGGCATTATTGGCAGCAGCTCCAGTGTGTAATTTCCCAGAAGAGCTATACATTCAAGCCCTAAGTATTCTTAAGTGTGTATCTTGCTATGATGTTGTTGTTAAAAATATTTGGTTTGTTGGGTTTTTTTCCACTTGCTCTGTTGTTGCTACTTTCTAAGCACACCTTGATATATTCAAAACACTTTCATTTATTTTTTATTAACTTCTGAAAAGACATTTTCCCAGTTCAGCTCTTCTTAACCTTTCTTTCTTTCTGACTCTCCTGTTCTGCTCCTTCCTTCAAAATAATGATGAGACTTGGTTAGTTGTTTAATTTAATTCAATTCCTTTTTTTATTAACTATTACACAGAACAATTCCCCTGCCACTCATCACTTTATTCATCTGACACTGTTGAGATCTACAGCAATAAAGACATAGATCAAATGCATTTTATATTGGCAATTGACATCATCATATGGGACAGTCCAATCCATAGGGTTAAAAGATCTCTTCTTCTGTCTGGGGACAGTGACACTCATAGTGTTGTGTATTATCTCTTTTGTTGCAATGTCTTAACATTTTATACAGAATAAAAACTGTAGCTGTGTCATCAACCTGGAGTGTAAAAACATGCACAAAGGATCTTTGCAAATGGCCTGGAAGATCTAGGCTTTTCTTCTTGTATTTCTCCCAATTTTAAAGAAAATCTAATAATGAAACAAAATCCTTGAAATGCTGTAGGGGGAAAAAGGAATCACATGTTGTCCTGCCTGCAAGCACAAATTTTATAAATAGACACTACAGCAAACATCAAAGAAATTGCTGTGCAGAGAAACCAACAAATCATGTATATTTTACATTGCCCATTTATTCCAAACTGTGTTAGCCACACACTGCCAGTTAACTCTGAATGTGCAAACCACAGTCTCTCCATTCTGGATATTTGGATAATTGTTTCTGTCATCCTTTGCTTTCTTTTCCTATATAAGATAAATTTGGCCATATCTTATTTCCCCTTTTTCCCTCTGCACTCCAACACAAATTGAGAGGCACAGAGTGACCCAATACTTTTGTCTGCTTGTGAACCTGTGGCAGGTCCTTGGTACACATTTTAGCCCACAAGATCTGTGACCATTACGAGCAAATTTGCTCTAACTGTAATGTCCCCAGGAGGACCCTACTCTGTACCAAATAGCTGAATGTATACAAAGCACCTCTTAATAAATGGAGACAGGAACAAGGTCTAAGGAGTCGGTTGGCCCTTGGGGTATGAAGAAGGAAGTCTGCTTGAGGTACTTCTCAGTATGTAAGGGAACTGTTCAGTTTTGACCTCTCTTGGCCTTGCTTTTCTTTACTCCTTGTCCACCATAGTATTCTTGCAGAATGCTTTGATGCTCCACAGGGCAGCCAAAGGGAAAGGAAGCATCCCTATGTCTTGCCAGAGCCCCAGTTACTAGGAGATATTTAACTGGAAAATTTAGTTGGAGGTAGACTGGGCCACTACAGAACTTCACAACATAAAGTTATGAAGTAAGACATGTCAAGGCTTTTAAATCATTGTGTGGGACTTTTTTTTAACATTTGTAAAATGATGAGCAAAATAAGACTGCTCTCTTGCTTTGGGCTACCAGCATACAATTGAATGAATAAAAATAAAAAAAATACATGAATAAAAATAAAATCAATTTGCTATCAATTTGCTGCTGCTAGTAATGAGACACCTTTTTTAGAAGCAGATTCTACAGGAACTATTCCTGTTGACGTGAAAAAGAAATTCTAAAAAAGAAAGAACAAAAAAGATTTTACAGAAAGGTGATTAAAGAACCTGCCCAGAAAACTAACCCCAGATTTTCATCAAACTACCATATGACAGAAGCTCAAGAACATTTCACAGGTACAGACACAGAAAAAAAACATCAGCTAATAATAGTACTAGTAATACTATTTCTCATTATTAGCTATGCTATAAAACAGTTTTCTTTGATAGCAAAACCATATTATTAATATCTTCTGTGTGTGTTGTATCAGGATTAAATAAGCAAGTTTCAATGTAATTAATACAAGTGATCTTGTATCTCAGTTAGCTGTATCTTATCTGGAGGAAGGATTTTAACAGAGATGTACTCTTTAATAAAGTCTGGGCTTTAGTTTATCAGACATTAAAAAGAAGGAGTGGTGCCTCTTTTCTTCCCTCTCATTCTCTTTCTTCCTTACTTTCCTCTGGAAGGTACCTATCTTGATACTAACCAGCCCCAAGCATGTTTAGCATAACTGTCCAATGTTCGTAAATACCTGTGATGATTCATTAAAATTCTTGTCCAGATCTGATCAAAACCTGAATGTCAAATCTGAGGTCTGTTCATGCAAGCTTCCCCACACCAACCTTTTTCAGACCTGCCAAGTTACCAGGCCTCTGGCTATTAACAATTTTATTCACAGGTTTCAGCAGAAAAATGGACAAGTGGGAATCCATGATGGAAAATCCTGTTTAAATCATCTACTCTATCTCCATGTCACTGCTGGAAACTTTGCTAAATTTACAGACTTTGCTGTCATCAGTGCTAAAAGAGGTTTCTGTGTACAGCCTTTGATGCATCACATCCGTGCAGCAAGCTGTTAAGAAAGATGGGGTAGATGGGTGTGATTTTGACCTTTCCAGAATGAGTTGTGCCTCTGTGGATATAGAAAGACCTAAACCAGAGTTCGTGCACGTTGGTGCATGAATATTTCCATCAACTCCAGCGAACCTTGGGACAGCCCTGAGGGGAAGGGAATCAAGAATGAGGGCTTGTGTTTGTTCCCACCACCACCATCCCATACTTACATACCCAGAGTGAAGTAAGACTGTGTAGGTCTGGCCATGGACGGTTCTTTTGTGGGCAAATGGGAGAGAAATTACTCTGCTGATGTTTTGAACTGTCTAGGCACAAGATATCCTTTAAAACTGAAGCTGGATAGTATAGCACAGTGTTGCCTCAACACCTTTCCCTGCAGAGATCATGTGCCTGAGCAGGACATGTAAAACTTCAGGCACAAAAGATTTGGTTCAGAGCTGGGTGTATCTATGACACTCGGAAAATTGGCAGAGTGAGTGTGTGTCTGGCTGTAAGACCTTGTCAGCAAACTGTAAGTGAAACATGACCTTCTAATGCCCAAGCACAGCTCAGTTCAGTGTTCCCCCTTTTAGGCACTGAAAATGAAAGGTGGGAGAAAACAAAATAAAAATGCCCCTTTGTACCACCATAAATCTGATTTAGAGATGCTCTGCTTTGGCTCAGCCACCAATCAGTCCTGCTTAGACTACTTTACTTACAGAAATGGCTGAAGGACAGGTTTGGCAAATCCTACTGTTAGTCCAGTCCACCCTCCTTACACCCCAGCCAGGAAGCAGCCTATATGCCAGACCTTGTGATGGCAGTACTCAGCAGAGAGCACAGCACAGAGAATGTGCCTGAGAGCCCATTACCAGGCACTGCTTTGTCCAGTTGCACTGGAGAGGTTAAATTTGTGATCTGACAAACTGGACGATTGCAAGTGTAACTCACACCTGTCCTCAAAATTTTCATGGTTAGGCTCACCCACTGTAATGTTATGCTAAATTGTTGGAAAGATTTTTTGGCTCTGAAAAACATGTTTCAATAGTGTTTATTTCCCTTTGCTGCTCCACCTAAAGAGACATGTCCAGAAAGTATTTATTTTAAAGTAAAGAGACAGCTTTCATAGTCTCTTTTATCTTTTAATGAGACACAAAAAATATACTACTAAATCAACAGCACTGAATCCAATTAAAATATATGAAAAATGATATCTGGTTTACTGTCAGACTTTGCAGATGCCTTGCATCTTAAAGACAAAAAAAAAAAAAATTTATACACTTGCTTGTCAAAATAAAATAATTTAAATATTAACTTTTTTCTGGCTTGTTATTTAAAAAAAAAATGTGTTTTTTAATTGCTAACGTATATTCATATTGTCCTCATTTCTGTCAGCAAAATAGTTCTAAACAACCCTATTTTAGCAAGCAAATTTATTACAGTTATAGATAAAGTGATTATGTTAGCAGCTGTAAAATGTTTCAATATACACTGTAACTATTCCTCCAATAAGGGCTCTAAACACACCATTTTGTGCATTACATGTGCTATGAGCATGCGTTAGTTCAGGGTTAGGAAGACTATTTTTCCTCAAACCAGCTTTAACCAAGTCAAAAGCTAAACTTGTTCCCACAGAACTTGCAATAATAAAACTCCATTCAGTTCAGTCTTAACAAATAAATTGGACACCAGGAGCTTGCTTCTTGATGCATGCAAGCAACACCCTGCCCCATCCTTCTGCAAAATCCTCGCATACCTAACATATTAAAAATCAGGAAAAAAAAAAATTCAGGGACTTTCCTGTAATAAGCATAAAATTTTGAAAATACAGTCTAGGTGGTGGTGTGGTTTGTTTTGTTTCTTCCCCCAGTCAGAAGTACTGCGAAGGATTTATTTAGTTTGCCTTTATTTGAGTATAAGTAAGAATATCATATTTCAGACTTCGCCTCTATTTTATCCTGAAGATAGTAATGGTACACTGAAGGCTGAGAGCAAAAAATCCCAAATCCTGTTGCAGTTATTGTGAATTTTGTCTCTGACTTCAAAGAGGCCAAGATTTCTCCCTCAGTAGTCCTTTGCTAGTGAATCAGTGTCACCTTAGACGTTTTGACCACAAGATTGCACTGGAAACTTTTACTTAAGTTTCTTCCCTTTCTTCTCCTCTTGCCCTGCTTCATGCCCTTTTTTATATCAGAGTTTAGAAGGGTGTGAGATTGGAGTCAGTCACCGAGGACAGGGCTTGTAGGTTCAGAGGAGGAAGGATTGCGCTTTGTCACAAATATATCTGTGGATTAAATGTAGTGAGATTCAAAGATGTCTGTCAGGACAAGCTGAGTTCAGCTTGCCTCAGCCTTTTGTCCACTAGAAAACTTTCTTACAGATCCCTCCACTGCCCGTTCCAGATATCCTATAAAACTAAAGCTGAGCACATGCCTGTTCTACCTTACAGACACCACTGACTGCTGCGTGTAGCTCATTGCCAAAATGAAGGAGCAGAAGTGTGCAAAGTAATCATTGCAGCAACTATGCATTTAAAATTTAGCCTGTTCCCTACTAACAAGCAGAAATAACATCCCATCCCACTTCCATCCATACTGCCAGCTTAACTTCCTAAGATTTCTTTTCAACCATGAACCACAGAATGCTGAAACCAACAGCACCTTTTCCTATTCCAAATGGTGTTTCACAAAGGGCAACTGCAAGTCTTCTCCCACCCACACCCAGAGCAAGGTTCCCTGGTTTATGAAATGCCCATAACTAGTGAAGATGTTTTCATTCCTTCCTTCCCTGGCAAAGTCCCAGGTGCAAGCAGCAACAAGCAAACGAAGCCTGATACATAATCTGCCGAGCCTGACTCCAGCATTCTTTTCTCCTCACATGACAGATCAGATACTTGTTTAAAACATCTCTGACAATGCTGTTGTCCCTCCAATATCCTGGTAGCCTGATTTTGTAGGGCAAAGTCAGACCTATTTGTTACGGCCTCATCTATTTGCCCTGAGTTACCTCTAGACATTTATTGTATTAAACACCCTTTTCATCATTTCAACATTTTCATAAATACAAAAAACTTGTCATAGACAGGCACTTTCTCAGATAAAGTTAACACTTTTTTTTTTTTTTTTCCTATTAAAATTAAGCACACTGTGTCCAGTTTTCTTAGAAATTGTGCCCTGGGTGAATCTAAGGCATGCAACATTAAGGACCCTCCAGCTATCCATCATTTCAGAGATTCTGAAATTATTAAACCTGAAGTGAGTGCAGGTTTGTGCAGTTTAAGAGTGTCAGCATGAACATTTTGCCTAACCCAAACTGCCATATTTACCTCTGTCACCTTCTAAAGAAACCAAATGCAGAGTTACATATTTTCATTTGAATTTGAAAGGTTTTTTTTCTCACTCTCTTTTTTTTCTCATTTCCTGCATCTCTCCAAGGTCCAGGTCTCACCGTTAATTTCGTTTTATTACACAGGACAGTAACATGGTCAAGAGAAAAACTGGACTCTAGTTCAAACTTTTCATTGTCGTCCATGGTGTCCTTAGGGAATCACTTTACCTCCCTGACCCTCTGCCCACTTTAACTCCTTACTTGCAAACACAAAAAACCCGTATCTTTCACTCCATGTTTGTCAGATGCATCCAAATGGGATGTTGATGAAGAAGGCAAAATAGCTGCTGTATAGTTTCAATAAATTATTATAAAACCCTTAATCCATGTAGTGCCATTAATGTTGGGAGAATATTGAATAAGTCAATGCTCCATTTCTATCTGTGTTCTAATGAGGAGAGAACATTTTTATCTTTCTCATCTAGTCTGTGTGCATGAAATTTAAATAAAATAAAAAATCCTAAACATACTATTATTGTAGTGAGAAAAATTCAGCCAGGAGTTTCATTAGGTCCTTTTGCAGGGAAAGAAGGTCACTGGAAATATATAACATATCATGAAGAAACACAAACAACTCAGCTAGGCCTCTTCCTCTCTTTTTTTCCGCAAGAGCTGATGATCATTTCACAGGCCATTTCAGTGTCTGTGTTGAAAAAAGTGTGTGTACCTGTGACCTAGATGAATAACGGTGGGAATGCTTTAACCCCAAGTGAGATGCAGCACTGAAAGTGTCTGACGTGAGGGAGATGCCATAATATTGATGCCACCACCACTGCAGCTGTGGAGGGCAGAAGGGTTGCTCTAGTCATTATTTGGACAATTCATTAACAATAAAGGCTGAAAGCAACTGGTCAACACCTTGTATGGTCACCTCCATGATGAATTCTAATAAGCAAATATTCAATCAGTCTGTGGCTTTCAGCACTGCACAGTAGGCCATCTGAATGTGCCAGCTTCTGGCATGACTTCAGTATTATAGCCTGCTGTCAGAGGGGTGCTGCTGAGACAAGCATGGCTGGAAGTGAGGGATAATGAAGATGCCCTGTTTTCAGGAGCTGTACCAGTTTCATGGGAAGTTTGTTTCTCCCAGGAAAAAAGCTCTTGCTGCATTGGCTAATAGAAGGAGGAGTGTTACATGATGATGGATGTGTGAAAATGACACACCAAAACAAAACAGCACACCCCGTTTCTTCCCTAGGGCAGAGTGGAAGAACAAACCACATGTGACAATGTCAGTCATGTTGCTTAATGGACTGCTCTGGGACTTTCAGATACTACAGTGATTTGGACAACATAAGAACCTGTTTGGGACTGCATAGCATGGCATTAAAATTGTGAAAACTTGGAGGTCATGATCCAGATTTTTAGAAGACAGCCTGGTAAAGCTCTATTTCATATTTTTTGCATGGTAATTTTTACCTGCATGCCAGTCTAAGAGTACCTCAGAAGAGTACTCTATGTGGTTTCTACAGAAAATTTGTGGAAAATGATGGGATTTATGAGAAATGAGTCTTGAATTATTTCAAACTGAAAGAAGCAAAAAAGTACAATTACTCTCATAATGTTCCATTTCTCTGTTTTCTGAAAGCAAACTGAAATGTCCAATTTAATGATAATTTTCTTGTTTGGGATCTTAATAATTTTAATATTAGTAAAACAAAGAATTTAAAAGATAAAAAAATTATTCTGGAATTGTTGAAGAAAAAGTGTTAACATCCAGACTTATTTTCATCAAAAGTATTTGAGAACCCTTTTCATATTTCTGTTCTTTTTCCCTATTTAATTTTATCTTGATAGGAAAATTAGTTCTTATCCTATTTGGCTCCACACTCACCATTCTTGTGTCTCTGTGAGATAATGTAGAAAGCCACTGTAAAGACAACTATCTGGATTCTAAGGTATTTGAGGTCTTTCCTATAGCAGAGCCCTCCTCCACCAGCATGTTTTGATTTGTTAGAGCAGCGTGCTGCATTTAAAATTAGCCTGAATATCTAGCAATTTGTTTGGATCAGGGTTTGGACAGCAGATCACAGAATGAAAGGACTAAACAAAATCATGCTCTAGGTCTTTCACAAACATGAGAAGAGTTATCTAAAATTCACCTCTGCTTTTTATAAGGAAACTATGTACACAAGTATGTACTGTATTTTTACAGTGATATTTAAAATTTCAGGAAATTTTAACATAAAACAGAAGACATATATAATGTCTAGCATAAAACCCTGTACATTTTTTAAGTAGGAAAATCACAAAAGAAAACTCAGCCAAAGTTCAATTCATATGTAAAGTCAATGGCAAATTGTTTTATAACAATTTCATATTGTTCTTTCGTCTTGTTCTATTCCTCTAACTCAAACCATGAATAAGAAATAAGGGACAAGAATGTAAACTGCCAAGTGGTAAACAAATTCAGTAAATAACAGAATACACACTTCCAGGTGCCTATGTGTTTTAAAGTCTCTTGAACATGACTTTTAAAGGGAAACAAAAACTTAGAGTTATTTTAGAATAGCATAGCATATGAATTTCTGGGCACAAAAAGGAGAAGAAAGTGAAGGAAAAGTGGATATTTGCTGTAA
This sequence comes from Margarornis squamiger, assembly GCA_035222235.1. Lineage (NCBI taxonomy): Eukaryota > Metazoa > Chordata > Aves > Passeriformes > Furnariidae > Margarornis > Margarornis squamiger. Next base: position 51,246,520 of record JAWWTY010000156.1, read on the forward strand.
AGCATTAACCACATTCCTTCCAATAAAAATTATCTAAAGGAAAATATGTGAGGAACTAAGCTTAGAGATATAACTTGCCTTGAATTTGTAAAGGCCACCTCTAAAAACATACATTATCTATTTAAAATACACTGATATTATCCACCACCTCGATAGCATTTATAAACCCTTTTTTCCTCTGTCATTTTATTTTGACTCTTGGTTTTTCCCAGTCTTCAGTCAACTAAGGGAAAATACAATAAAAAAACAACAACAAATCCCTAAAAACTTAGAAAGCTGAAAATGCCTATTCAAACACCTTCAGCCTTATATGAACCTTTCAGCAATTTAGTGGAAGAATAAAGAGCCAGGCAATCTTTAAAGCATCTTAATTGTTCTCTGAGTGTAATAGAACCCTCAGGAGACATGACCCTAAGTTGGCTGTAAATCACACTGGATTCCGTGGACTGTGCTGTTTCCCCCTGTCTATGGTACATAGATGATATTAAAGTAGATTATTAAATCACACGCATACTTATTTTTCAAACAGACCTTATAAGTTCCTTCCTTTCTTTCCTGTCTTTTCTTTTCCCAAAGAAAGGTAGGAAGTAGATATGCAAATGGCAGGGGAGCACATGGTTTCTTAAAAATGAAAAGGGGGTGAGAAAACAGTAATTAATCTGCCACGGCTCTTACAATTTTATTTTTTTTTTCTAAGAAGGCTTAGTCAATCAATCTTCTTCCAATCTGTCTACCATTGCCCTTTTGCCACCAGTATATCATCCATTCACCCGCAAACTCATTTTCCAGTGGTCTCCATTCCTTTCCTGAATTAAAACTCTGCCAACCTGAAATGGTTCAAAATCTTCCTCCAAGTTATGCCAAACAGCTTCTCAGAAACCTAGGGCACACACCTATCCTCCAGGCTGAGAACCACTTCTCTCCTCATTTAACCTTGTCAGAGCTCAGCACCACACCCTTGGCTCTGGTCCTGCGCTGTAACCACCTTCTCTGTCTCCAATACAAGAGCACACCGGGGCACTGTCCTCTAATACAAACAACCAGCTCTCAGACTCAGATTTTATTTTGTTTTGTGAGACAGTCCTTACTGAATTGAAAAGAATTCATCTGCTGTCAGCCCATAGTACTGCTTACAATTAACACTGAAAAATTAGGAGCACATAGAATGGGAAGCAAGAACTGAAGATCCCAACCTTTGCTCCTGTGGGGAACAAAGAAAACTACCCTACCAAAGCATGTCTCTCCCCTGACTTATGTTTGTAGCTATAAGGTATGGGGTTTTCTTGCCAGAAGATAGATCCTTCAAGGGATGAATCAGCTCCAGACCTGAAAGTATTGGCCAGTTGTGCTACCCCCAAAAATATACTAAGAAGGTAATGGCTATGACTTAGTTTATCAAACCTATAGTAATCATTTACCCTTCTTAAACACTGCACACCATGCACATACCCTCTCTGTCCACATCAGTAGCTTAAATGGGATAGAGAGGCACCAACCAATGAGATCCAAAACAATCAACCAGTTCAGGCAAAAATAATTGTGTTTATAAAGCTATACGCAAATATACTCATGGACAAACCTGGGGCTAAATTCTTCATGTACATTATTGCCTCTAGAAACATTTTCTGAGAAACTACGTTGGGATTATATGGTGAAAATCCCAAACACTAATTACAAAACAGGAAATTACATTTAAACATAAGAAGCAGCTTTTCTACCTTTAGGGTGATCAAACACTAAACCCAGTTATGCAGAGGGGTGGTGTAATCTCCATCTTTGGAGATATTGAAACCCCAAATGGACATGGTTCTGGGCAAATTGTTCTAGTAGATACTGCTCTGAGATGGGGTTTGGACTATCTGAACTCCAGTGATCTCTGCCAACCTCAATCACTCTGTTATTTTTGGATCTGTCGATGACCTTTGTACTGTCTTACCTTAGTACTTTCTCAAGGGCAAATACATCTACCATGAGGACAGACCATAGCACTATGTATATGTGGTCTCTGCCTCTCCCATTGTTACTGTGGTGGACAAAGACATCAGAGGTGTTTCTTTAAAGGTCCTTGATGTTGAATGTTAAAAGGATAGATAGAGGTTGAAGGAGGCAGGGAAATGTAAATGTGCAAAGGGATGAGATATTGTTGGTTCCCGAGTCTCACCAGCTCATGCCCAGTTTTGAGATCCACACTACAGCATGGAAGAAAGCTGTGATTCCACCTGTTTAGTGCACAGTTGAAGCAGTGAGGCACTGCAGCAAGTAAGGTAACATCCTGAAATTGACCAGCTCCTAAGGTGCCTTGCTCTCTCACCAGCTCCAAAGGGAATCTAAGGTAAATTAATTCAATCCTTAAGATAGTTGCCTTACTGAAGTGCCTAAAGGCACTTGTGTAATGTGAAGCCATAGGTGGCACAAATCCTCCTAAAGCTGCCTTAGGGTGCTCAACTGCCACACCACACCAATTCAAGGCTTGCTTTAATGCTGCAACTTTGGCATCCCATTTGAGGAAAACGGTATTCCCATTACAAACTCACAAACCAGCTGGGTTAAATAGCATTAAAAAGTTTTTCTGCAAGGAAAACAGAAGGGTGGGAGATGAAAAATAAGTACTGAAGAAGCATAAAGCACCCACTGGGGTTTCCCTAGCAAAGATTAAATGCCAGAGGTTCAGTCAACACTAGGAACAGCTATGGAGCAGTAAGCCTGCAGTTCCCTTAAAAGCTCAGTATAGTCTGTTACCACTTTAATATTAGAATTAATTAAAGAAAATTGAGAAACCAACTCAGATTTGACCTCTAGGTATTCAGCTCAATAAGTCCAGTGTAGCCCAAAGGCACATAAACCAAGGAAAATTGTTAACCCACTAGGTGCTGTCTTAACATATGCCAGGTACAAAAACCCCACCATCCTACAGTTTCAAGGCAGCTTATTTTGGTCCTAGGAACATGTTATGTACCTCACTTCCCAGGAAGACAATGCAGTTCTATGACATGAGGTTACAGCACAGATGGAGTGCTGGTTGATTGCATAATGGTCTGGTGTTGGAGAATACAAACATGAGCTGTCTTTATAGATTGGAAGTGCCTGTCTTGCACCATTTCCAGGTTTGTTGTCACTCATAATATTTGAGGGAATGCTTTATGAACCAATAATACGTCTGTGCTGAAATTGTTCCACAGGAGCTGTCAACCATCCTATTAGCACACTCACTGACACTGGCCACAGCTGAATCTCTTTAAACATGCCAGTCTTAAAATAAAAAAATAGTTTTACTGAAGGATGTACTTGGCATTTTTCAATATTGAAATAATAAATAAATAATGGTATGTTTTCTGTTAAAAATTTAAAGTGAAACTATATCTACCTGGACTCACTTAGCAAATTCATTTAGATGCAACATCTGAAAATCTCTGAACTTGCCAGTAATGTACATCTCTTAGTGAATAGTGAATAGTGAATTGTAACATTCTATATTTTCAGTTGCTAACAACCATTAAAGCCCCTATAGTTACATATTCTATATAAAATTTAAAAACAGGTGGATTTTTCCCACCTTAAATAGAAGCTTATTTCTATCTTGTCTTTCCTTCTCCAGAATATGCAGTTCTGAAGTATCCAAGACACACCATTCTGCGTCTAACCAGGCTAAACATACACAAATGTAACCACTTTAAAAAATTAAACCTGAGGACCTTCCAGATTCTGCACTGTAATCTGTGTCCCTTTCTTGGTTCTGTGTTATCTCAAGTATTATCTAAAAATACTACAATTTAACTGTCTTTATTAGAAAGTCACTGGGAACAGAACTTTGAAGATGAAGCATTTGTGACCAATCTCAGAGGAAAGGATGGGAACTCATAGGCCACTCATCTCTGTTTCCTGACCTAATCAGTCTTACCCTTGCTATTCCTCATCCATTATACCAAAGGTGTACTTCTGTCATGCAGAGTCATGATCAGTGCAGGAAAAGCTGTATTTAATCAAGTTTGTGTTCAGTAAGACAAAAGCTTTGAATAATCAGACTGAGATTGGGTAGAAAATTATATTTCATTTCTGAATATTCTTATAATATTAATAATTGTTATCCAAACAAAAATTATTAATGTGATGCCATCCCAAAGAGATCATTTTCTGAGGTGTCTACTCTGTGTAAGGCACAGAAGATAATTCTTTGATTATGCTTCTCAAGCTTTGAGAGTACACTGAAGTATGTAGACTTCAGGAATACACTGGCAGACTGAAGAGACTTTTACTCATGAAGAAGGCTGAAAGGAAATAAGTTTGTTTAATTAAGAACAGGTGGAAGGAGAACATAATACATTTGTTTTATTCCTTAATTCAGTTTATTTTTTATTCTTAGTTTAAATCAATCACAAGGCATTGTGATTTGCAGGGCTTGTCCCACCTAAAGCAAATCCCCCACCCCAACATCTGGAAACACTAGTTGCCAACCTATCCTTTTCCTGGGCTTCAGCAGCAGCAATAGTAGCACCATCCTTGCTGCTAATTTGACTCTCTCTCAACCTACATTATCTGTAGCTCCAGAACCAGAGATGGGAAAGAAGCATCTCTTTTTGCAACAGTGGAGATGGGTCTTGAACATTAGGACAAAAGCCCCAAATCCAACAAACTTCAGTCTGATGGTATGCTGTAATAGGTGTCATACTCACGGTTTACAAAATCCCTTACTGGGAGTCTTTCAGACCAAATGACAACTAGGGATAACATAGGCATAGCTGACTGTGCATCAGTGATGATCTTGGGCAGGGCAATCTCTTGTAACTCACCAGTGATGCGGCTCTGGATGTCAATGGTGATTTTACAATCCTGACTACAGATGAATACTGAAAATCATGATTATTTTTTGTTAAGAAAATCTGGAAAAAAAGAATTTGTTCAGTCAAAGTGCTTTAAAAATCTAAAATGTTCTATTAATCTTGATGTAAAATAATTCTGTAATTCTTAGAATTTTTCTAACCATACATTCTGGAAAGCTGCAATTTCTCTTAGACAATATGGAACATGGTTAACTTAAAATTTTTTCCCCGAAATATTTTCAAGCCAAATTGTTTATCAAAACTTCTTTGTTCCCAAGAAAAATATTTTATTCAACCAAATGTTATTAGTTTAAGTGTGTACTTAGTAAATTAACAGTCGCAGCTAATCACAGAATATAGGATTGCAATGGATTCAGTGAACAAGGCAGTAAGATTTTTTTCCTAGGATTCATATGGACTACTCCTATGTAGAGCACACATGTGGAGGTCCAGATATCATGGGTTACTGAGGCCTCTAAGAATTCAAAACAGAACATTCGACCTAACTACAGTGATGTGGTCTTGGCAGGTACCTACTTTTTCCAGTAGTATGGCTAACTAACATCTTGCCTAGATTTAGCTAAATCTGTACATGAGCACTGGTCTCATTCAGGTCCTGGGACAGTGAGGAGATAATGATTTTATCATAAGCATTAAGCATTCTTACATGCACCAAATACTCCTCTGCCTATAGTAGATATTCAAATGTACCCTTTAAATATCTTTCCTCCCAGTGCTCTCAAACTATTTTGCAAACTGTGGATATCATACCACTGAAATGAAAACCCTTTTTCAGCCTTGAAGAACTTATGGAAGGTTTCATGAAATGTTTCTATCTTTGATGAAGGGGATGATCTTTGTAAGGTCTTCTCTGCCTTACAAGGATTAAGAACTGATTTGGTCCCACTGGCATTTAAAGGAGCAGATATACCTATTCCCAGCTCACTAAACACTCCATTAAGACTTCCAAATAGTTACAGACGACCACTGCTTCCCTCAACCCCCACCTTCCTGCATCCTGAGCAATGGTGGAAACTGAGGCTCCTGAAATACCAGCCTTTTCCAATGCCTCTTTATATTAAACCAGGTCAAATGGGGTCACCGGTCTTTGATCTGCTCTGTTTCCTCATTCTTGTTTGAAACTACCCAACCTATCTCACATTCCCATAACTCATGACAATGAAAGCAGCAGCTGTCGGCTCCACTTTCTAACTAATAACTTCTCTTCAGAGTGGGAGGGAAAAACAGCTTTATTTTAAATGCAGGATTTTTTGTCAGAAAACCAAGCACTAATTACTTAACGTTGTGCTCTTGTCTCCTCTCTTACTCCAGGAATACCTAAGACCACCTCAGTTTTCCCTTTGTCTGTTTTTACCCCTCTTGATTTCTGTGCAAGTGCAAGAAGCAGAACTTTGCTACCTCTGTGATTATTAGTGGCCCTGGGTTCATACTGATTAGTCCCAGTGGCACAGGGTTAATGAGTTAAGTGTGCTTATTCAATTAAGCCACCTCTTTGTTTTAGCTCACATAAATTTTAACCTGATCACTTCAAAATTACCTTTGGCACTATTCAGTAATAGAATAAATTGAATAAATTGAATCAAAAGAAAAATGAAAGCTTTCTTAGTTCTTAAGTATGTGTGTACTTGATTTGCCCTCAGCAAAATAAATGGATGGAAAGCTTAGTAAAGGTATTCAGATTCTGAGTTGATACCGTTTACATCATGGGACATGGGCAAACTGGCATCCTTTAGAGTCCTAGCCTAATTTTGGAAATATTTGGCACTCTTACAAATTTTAGGTTGTTTGTAGTGAAAGTTACGCAGTTATTTATTTTCCTCAAAATGCCCTTGGACTGACTACACCTTACTTACAGCCAGTGCATTAACTTGAACAGAGGATGAATGAGTTATTTCACTCATAACACTGGAACGTCTTTTCTAACACAGGTGCAGAATACAGCAATTTACTTTCCACAAAGTTGCATTTTAGGGAACATAAAACAGTTGTGGATATCACACTACAGAGTTGAAGATGGACTGATGGCTACAGTTAAGGCACCACCAAGATATAGTGGAACAGTGGAACACAAAGATCTTTTCATCTGTAAATAAGATGTTGAAAGAGAAGACGCTGGATCCAAGTCCATACTTTCCTGAAATGAGTATTTGGCATACTAAAAAGGTATCTGATTTTGAATGCTGATTATTGTTGAGAAGCACCACATTTGAATATCTCTGATTAAATGAAGGACTTTCATAATGGCATTACTAATTACATTTGTATACACACTAACTGCCCTTAAAAATACCCTCTTAAGGTAAGATTCACCTCATCTAACATTAATCATTTAAAAATTAGGCATCAAGTCTAAGCCAATTATCTCAGCGGCCTCTGTATTCAGTGAAGAGAGACAGACACCTCCAGAGCATGATTCATCCCACCAGTCTGAGAAGGGCTTGAATCTCTCGGTGATTTGTTCCACTTATATCATGATGTCACCAAGCACAACTAGATGAAATGACTTCTGCCCTGAGTACAAATGAGAAGCTGGAAGAAGAGAAAAATGAAACAAAAAATAAAACCCACAGAAAAACCACTAAATGAATCAACAAAATCTTTCCAGTAATGCCATATGAAGTGGGTTTTTTATGAAAATTAATGTCATGTTACTCATCCATCTGGTTTTCTTCACATAACAGTAATACTGTCCTTAAAACCAATAATGCTTTGATTATATTCAATAGTGGTATATAGAATGCCCCCACCTGAAGAAAAAGTGAAGTTATTGTACCAAGAAGCTTTTAGCAGGCAAGCAACTTCAATCTCTGTGCATCAGAATGATTTGAATCCGTTCTCTTGGGGATTATTGCTACCAAGATTTCTGTTTGACTGAAGTGACTACACCTTTAAAAATGCCTGATATATTTTGATATTTCCTCTAATATTTGTAGCTAAATTTCTAGTTGGAGCATAGTCAGTTAGAAACTTTAGGAACTTTGCTGTTTGATGACTTGCTGCTATTGGTAATGCCATGAAAAGGGACATTTCCCTGATTCACTCCCTGCACTGCACATAACCAGCTTTTCTTCTGGATTGTGTTCTTCTTAGTTGTATGCCTTCAAATCAACCTGCAACTTCCCTTCAGGAACATTCATAAAAAGATCTTTCACACTAAGTGTTTCAATATACAAAAGAGAGTTGTGTGTCTTGTAAAAACATAAAAATATAAATAAATTTTTATTAGGGTCCTTCACAGAATAAACTCAAATTAAAATAGTTCTAGAGATCTCTTACTTATTTGGCAGTTTAATCTGGCCTAGGATCCAGAACTGATTGCTGAAATATCTCCTAGAAATGTGATCTTCAAACTTCATCTTATTCACACAGGGACCTTGGCAGCACAAACAGGCAGTACATCACTCCAGCTGTATCTCTGCTGCATTGGCCTCTGGTTCTGAATTACAGCATCTATCACATTCTGGCTTTTGCTTGCCAAGCTTTTAAAGGTGTGCTCTTGCTCACTGTACCTTATGAACAGCTTTCCCTTCCATCATTGGGCCTGCTTTTGAAGTTTACTGATATCAACTTATAAAATATTCTTTCTCTGCATGCCTACCCCTCTGACTACTGTCTAACTGAGACATGCATGCATATCGCAAGTGTCAAGTCCCAGTTTGAAAGTGCTTTGTCTTGCTCATGAGGAGTGTGGAAACTTCTGCCCATAAATATCTGAACCTCATATGCTTTTAAAACTAGACACAACATACATCCTTTGGTTAAGATCTATTTATAATTAATATTCTGGCATGGACTGGAAGATCCTTCACTGAAAAAACTATAGACATAAACTCTACGTATATATGTATACATATATATCTGGAGACATGTTCTATTCTTCTTTTCAGTTTTAATACCATCATATATCATATTTGTTTTTAAATTATACTTTGCTCTGAACTTTTATTTTATAATAAATAGATGAATTTTACATGTTGACAAGAACTGACCTCAAAATCACATTCTTACTCTTTAGCAACCTGATCATGAAGATAACCCTGTAGCTTTCAGAACCCTGTCCCTGGTTTTGTTGCATATTATTCTGTTGCAGTTTAACCCCAGCCAGCAGCCAAGCCCCACACAGCCCCTCGCCCACCAGTGGGATCAGGGAGAGAATCAGAAGGGTAAAAGCTGGAAAACTCATGTGTTGACATAAAGACAGTTTAATAGGGAAAGCAAAAGCCGTGCACACAAGCAAAGAAAAACAAGAAATTAATTCACTGTTTCCCATAGGCAGGCAGGTGTTCAGTCATCTCCGGGAGAGTAGAGCCCTGCCATGCAGTTACTTGGGAAGACAAATGCCATCACCATAAATACATCCCCCCCCCGCCCCGCCACCTTCTTCCTTTTTCCACCCACTTTATATAGCATGTTATATGGTATGGAATATCAATTTGGCCAGTTTGAGTCACCTGTCTGGATGTGACTCCTCCCAGCCTGCCATGCACTCTCGGCTTCCCTACCAGCATGGCAGTATGCAAAGCAGAAAAGGCCTTGGCGCTGTGCAAACTGTTCAGCAAAAAAACCCCAAAACTCCTCTATAGTATCAAATCTGTGTTCAGCACAAATCCAAACCATAGACCCATACTAACCTGAAGACAATTAACTGTACCCCAGCCAAAGCCAGCACATATCCAAAATGTTGAAATCACTGAAATTAAATAACTCTGTTGATTACTCGATTTTTTTTCCCCTGAAACTGTAATGTTGAAATTAAGGCATTTATATATAAAATGCATTAAATTTAAACAAGAATACTTGGGAAGAACTAAGCTCCAGGCCTGAGAGAAAATGTTGGAGTCAACAGTTCAATATATTCATGTCCACTAATGTAGAGCTCTATGCCATGAGAGGCTCTGCCACTATTACTGTGTCTGGGCATACTGCCCAGTTATCTCTTCTGGGGTGTGTCCTGGGACTCCACAGCTGGGAAGCACTCAGAAGGAACAACCTCATTCCTCATCCTCCCTACAAAGGAAAGGCATAGGTGTATCCACATGGGAACCACAGTCTGCAGAGGTGCTAATCTAGAAAGTGGGGAGCCCAGACTGCACCTTGCCTTACATCAGATGGCCTGTTGACACACAGCTTAGGATATCTGGAAAGTAGAAGGCTGTTTAGTAAGGTTGGCAGGGTGTTCATATCTGCCTTGAGGAATTATGAACAATGGACAAAACCAGGCAAAATCGTGAGGCTCATGGTCTAGTATATGGAAAGCAAGCAGTGGAGCTATGATACACCATAAATGGTAGGCCATGTGGTGTGCCATGTATAAGTTTCAGTATGAAGGTTTGCTGTTTTCCTAACTATTTGCTGCCTGCAAATGCATTTAACTTACTTTAAACTAGACTGGCTATTTTCCACCTACCACAACCTTTAATGTGATTTTGAGAAAGGACAAGTACTAGACCCACTGTATGAAGCAAGAGTTACTGGAGCTGTTGGGCACTCACTCAAATACAAATAAGAGAATTAGTCAAATACATATTGAAAAGGTGTTGAGACTCCACTAGACCTTTTCTTTAACCATCTGGGACATAAATCTTTGAGTACACATTTCAGGAAAGGTCTGATTTGTGAGATAGCCAAACAGCTCTAAACAAAATATGTCTTTTAGTGCAAGTGCTGTTTGTCTTTTATTAATAAGGTAATGGATTGTGTATTCAGAATGATATTTTAAATAAAATTTTCTGACTGTTTTCAATGTACAGTGATTATACAAAAAAGAGAAAAAACATATTGGTTGGAGTGCAGTGCAAACCAGCAGTGGTTGGAGAAAATGTCATTGGAGCATGCAAGAGACAGGAAATCTACTGAACAGATTCTAAGGTCTAAGCAGAAATAGTCAGCAATCACACCTATAGCTTCTGACTCAAACTCTAAACACCTCCATGACTCTTTTAAAAGAGGGAGAATGGAGGAAATAATTTTGGACCTTTCAGTGAAGCAAAAGGATATATCTACTTCACTGTCCTCTTCCAGAAGCCCACAGAAAGGCATCTGTGGGAAAACAGGAGATCTGAGTTCTTTACAGCTGACACTTCTCCAGAGAGGAGACAAAGAGGGAGTCTGGATCAGTTAAATGTTTCATGAAGAAAACACCTACAAAGCAAGTGGAATTAGAGGCTGCTTGACCATTCAGCTAAAGAAGGTTTATGACTTCATTTAGTCATTCATTAGATGTAAAAAAAATTAGGCTTTTAAATTACATCAGTGTTCAGAAGGAGTGTTGGTTACAAGTGGTGAGTTCATAGATAAAAATACTGGAACTGTATTCTATCCTTTTTAAATCACAAACCTTTGAAATAAAGGGTTAAATTTACTCCCTGGAGAATGGAAAGTACAATATATGCAAACTGATATATACCCAGTTATAACACATTCATACACACAAATTAGTTAAAGAGAACTGTGGAAAAGTCTACTTCAACAATGGCAAAAATATGCTGCATTTTTATATTGAAAAAATCATTAAATTACAGCAGCAGCATAGAGAGATGGAATATATCACAGAAGTTCTGCTTTCTTATACAGCTCTTTGTTATATGTTTTGGGAAGGAGGAAACTTATGGCATCATTATTGTTATTATAAGCATCATTACTGCCACTTTTCCCTTTTGACAGGACATGGTGATATATTACTTTACTTTATCGCAGTTTATGTTATTGCATAAATGATACAAATGACAAAATTTAGAGAGTACAGGTATTCCTAGAAAGTGCCAAACAAACTGTAAATCATATTAGGATAATCTGGGGACTTGAAAAGAATTGTGAGTTGAATAGCTTTGTGTGGCTCAAACATAATGGTCCATTTGGATATTTTGGATGGTTCACTTTCTGGCTGCAGCATCAAGCTCTGGAAAGGAAGTAACTTCTAAGGCAATGTATAAAAGAGACCTCACACCTCATTTTATCCTCTGTTAATCATAGATGCAATCCATGGTTTGGTTTGGAAGGGACCTTAAAGATCATCTACTTCCAACCCCTCTGCCATGGGCAGGGACACCTTTCACTAGAAAGGTATTGTTTATTATTGTTTATTTATACCTTATATATCTATACCTATATAGCAAGAGGTTCCTGGCAGAGACAATTTTCATTTCAGTGGGGAAAAAAAAAATAAAAATTCCTGTCTCACTGAATTCAAACATACACTGAAAGACAACATGTAGATACAATGTGAGAGGAGGAGAAAGAAGGTGACAGTGATGATTATTGTAGTAAACAGTAGTCAACAATTACCTAGCCATTGTTTAGCCTTCTATGCAAAATATAATACACTTGTAAGGCTGCTAATAATTATATTTAGATCTGTCTTTAGTTTCTGTAAAGTAGCAGTGCTCATTACAGCTACTTGGAAAATTATTTTTCCCAGTGGAGAAGCATAGAAAACTTCTTATTTGCCTGTATGAAAAAATATAATTCACATATTTCAACATATTAGGGCCTGAAAGGGCCAAGCTGATCATCTAACCTGACCTCTCCCACATTTCAGGCAATCTATTTTCTTTTAATTATCTTTTTATTAATCAAAATAAGCTACTTGAATCAATGCAGAGAGTCATCTTGCCTTGATCCAGAAAAATTGGTACATTAAGTATCCTTCATTTACTTTTGCTAGTTTTTTATTCTGGCTAGCTACCCTGAGTGCTAAATATTTTGCTGTCTCCCTAGCTTCAGTTTATCTGGCTTGTCCTGCTAGCCATTGGTTGCGGTTATGATCTACTCTGCTAGATTTAAATGTTCATTGACAGCTGGAATCATCTTCCAGGAAGGTAATTCAGTTCTCAAACAACTTTTAGATAAATAAAGTTTCTCAGTTTAAAACATTTTTCTTATCTTCAGGATAACTTTTCTTTCTTTTTATATATCTCTTCAGTCTTTGGACATCTTTTCCCCCAACAGTGACACAAGAACAGGATACAACACTCCAGCATCCTTTCCACCAGTGTGTTACACAGACACATAACCACCTCCCCCTGCCATGATCTGTACCTAGCTTGTTACTTATATGCCAAGGAGGGCCTTAGTCCTTTTTGCCACGGCATCATATATGCAATCTTTCTTGTTGTTCCACTCTGACTCTTATATCTCTTCCTGAGAAACTAGAGTCAGATTACACTGTCCATTTCTCAGTGTGATGTTGCCTGTTCAAGATTACAGCACATTTTGCTATGTTAAATGGAGTAAACTCCCCTTGCCTTGTCCTCTCCTGATCATTATGGCAAATGTTGCCACTATTCTCAGCAGTAATCATTTTTCACGGAAGCACAGAATGTTTGGTGTTGGAAGGGACCACTGGAGATCATTTAGTCCAACTTCCTTGCTAAAACAGGTACCCCTACAGCAGGTTATAAAAAATAATGTCTGGACAGATTGTGAATATCTCCAGAGAAGCAAAACTCCACAGCTTTGCTGGGTAGCCTGTTCAGTTCTCTGCATTCTCATAGTAACAAAGTTTTCCCTCATATCCAGACGGAACTTTCTGTGTTTCATTTTGTTCCTGTTGATCCTTGTCCAGTCACTGTACACTGCTAAAAAGGGTCTATCCCCATCCTCTTGACACTTGCTCTTAAGATATTTGCATGCACTGATAAGATTCCCTCTCAGTCATCTTTTCTCCAGGTTAAGCAGAACCAGCTCCCTCCGTCTTTCCTTGTAAGAAAGATGCTCCAGTTGTCTCATCAGCATCGCACCTCTCCACTGCACCCTCTCCAGTAGTTCCTTGTCTTTCTTGAACTGAGGAGCCCAGAACTGGATACAGCACTCGAGTTGCAGCCTCACCAGGGCAGAGTAGAGAGGGAGGATTGCCCCCCTTGACCTGCTGGACACAGTCTTCCTAATTCACCTCTGGATATAATTTTCTTTATTTCCAGGTCATTGATAAAAATATTAGTATCTTTAGACATTGTCTTGAATTAATTTTAGAAATCATTTGATGTTTCACATTAACACCTACCCTGTCAGATTTGTCAATACACCACTCTTATTCTGTTCAATATCTACTCAATTTGCACTGAATTGTTCTAAGCTTTAAAGAGTGACTTGTGGTATTGCGGTGTTTATCAGGTGTCTAAATACACTATGGCAATCACATTGCTATATTTTTCAGTCCAATATTTAATTTCACAAAGAGTATATCCAAGTCATATCGGGCAACAGTAGTACACAATTTCCCTTGTGTTTACTTATTCAAACATTGAGAAAGCATATAAGCAACATGGATCCAAATAAGGTCTCCATGATGATACACACAAAGTATGTCTCTTTGACAGTGTGAACTTAAAATGAACGACAACATAGCTTGTTTCTTTCGATAACATTCTATATATTTGAAGCTCAAAACTACAAACGGATAATGATTATGAGGCTAAACACACCACAGTTGGCTGGGGAAGATGTCATGAACTTCTCATGAGAGGGGAAGACCTAAAGCTGAAAACTTTAGAAGCTGTTTTTTTCAGGTCTTCTATAAATGCAGCTGCTCTGTACTGTGTTTAAACATTTCTGATTAGTAGCTACAATTCACTGACTTCTGCATTTATTTGTCTGAAGAAGGTAGGTGCTGGAAAAGCAGAAAGGTTGAATATAACTGTTTCTGTTGGGTTTTGTACTCTGTACTGAGGTCCTGCCATGAACAGATTCCAGCAGGGAACTAACATTTCAGTATCAAGACTTAGGACCTGATTCAAGTTACAGTCCAGTCTACTACAGAATGAAATCAGTTGCACTTCACACTTCTGCAATCTCCTCTCATCTACAGAGATCACAACCTATCCTCTTTCATTCTTTTTTTGGGGTTGAGAGGAGGCATAATGAAGCTTTTCCAGGCCCTCTATCTATGCGTAGCTTCAGCATATATCTCTTGCTTTCCTTGTTTTCCTCTGAACCAAGAGGAAAAGTCTTTCTATTGAAATGCTAATGGAGGAACAAACTGTATAATAAGACTGCATCCCCTTTGGGCCTACATGTAATTTACACATAAAATGAAATTGCACATGGCCTTGTTTCACAGCATATTTGTTTAATTATCTTTCTTAAAAGCTTTTTTCAATTAATTTTCAATATTTAAAAAAGGAATAAAAATGCCGATTTATCTGTGTACCTGATAATTAAGTACAGTTTGGGGAATAATTACATTATCTAATAGCAGAAATTTGTCCAGCTCTAATAACTGGCATCTTTCAACAGTTCTGCGTGCTTTCTTCTTCTCCAACTACTCCGATTCAAAAGAAGTTTACATTCTGCCTGTGTCAGTCAGTGCTTGCTCATCACACGAGACACTGAGCACTTGACCAAAATGGCTCTGCCTTTCCTGTCAATGAGTCAGGGAAGCGTGGACAGATGTAGGCTAGTTTGAATCTCTCCAAGATGGACATTTGTACATTCCTGCTATATACCAGTAAAAGTGCAAACAATAGAGCTTAGAGAGTTTTACGTTTTTGATGAGCTCTCACTGACTTTGAGAAACTCCAGACTGACTATATACTGTGTTGAATTCTGATGATCTTTTCCCAAGAGTGCTGGAACACTGTTCAATTGCAGTGTGAACAGAGGTGGAAGAGAGCTATTTAAGAGCTAATCATAGGGCAGCAATGATATGTGAAAATACGTGTGGCAGGGATTAACACCAAAGATGAAAAATTCTAAAGCAATGAGGTCCAAAAAAACCCAGCCTGCTGATTTTGCCACTGACAGGGTAAGGAACAGTTCTGTGTGCAAGAAGTCTACCTGGACATCCATTTCCCTCCTTCTCCATATAAGTGGTCTAAAAGTGGCCATTATAGCTTGGTACAGTGCTGTGAAGGGGCTGAGGAGGTGTTCTTTTGTAGGTAAAGTACCTGACTCTTCATGGTCCCAAGTTGCTGCACTTGATCAACTCACTGTAAATGGGAAATCCCAGTTCTGAGATTCTGCAGGAGCAATCTCATTTGAAGCAAAGGGATAGTGGAAATAGGATGAGCAAAAGAAGCAGCTTGGTGTTTTGAGGTAAATAAGTGAAATTACCTCATTGAGATGGCTGGACATAGCTGATATTTACTACCATTAGTATACTGCAGACCAGAACAAGAAGCATTGCTTCATCAAGAATTCAGTGCCTTCCTTTAAGTCACAGTGTGGAACAAGCAGTAGTAAAATGGACTCTGCACTGCTGTGGGCCCCTCTGCCACACAGGGAGCTGGAATTTTGTCATATGGGCCACATATAAAATATCAAAGATCTTTTCTATCTCTATAAATATAATTGATCCTGTACCGCTTACCTACAGGACGATTATGCTGGAATGTTGGAATTGTTTTGTTAAGACTTAGTAAAGAGCTGACAGAAAGGTTCACCTAATTTCATTTAAAGAGAAGATTTTCTACCTATAGGAGCTGTGATGCTCTGTTTTTGTATCTGAGCTAGAGGCAGTAAGATGGAAAGCAGTCATGTCATGCCAATGACATGCCAATCTCAGGGCTGAGTAAGAGCTGATTTGTACAGTCAGAACGGTAGGGGAACAGATAACGAGAAAACATTAATGAAAATTCTTCTCAGTCGGTTTTTCCAATGCCATTATTATTAGTCACCAGTTTTAGTCTCTGTTGCTGACTCACGTTAGGAATACAAGGGGGACAAATGGGGTTTAAGGTCAAGCACTTGCCAGCTGCCTGATGAGGTAAAGATCAGGTTTTATTCAAACTGAAACATTTCAAGGCAAATCTTGGTTTCTCAGCTAATGCTCTCCACTCCCCAACAATACAATGCTTCTCTCAGCCTGCAGCTCTGGTAGAAGAAATAGTAGCAAAATAAAAGTTGAGAAACAACCTTACCAGCCTTATTTAAACATTTCTTTGTACTTTCTCCTGCTTCTTTCTCTGCTTCTGGTTTAAATCACCTCACCCTGTAGTTAATCAGGCTGGTGCTGACAATTAGGCTTGTTAACACTTTCCTTTCAGAAGGTTTGTTCTCCAATTAGGCTGCTTGCCCCATTCCAGACAGCCAGAAGATAATGTGACTGCTTCCTGTGTTTAGTCCCAGCAGCATCTGCAGGGACACCTGGCAGCAAAGCATAGAGCTTTTAACCCCTGAACTGTCAAGGCACTTTAACAAACTGTACAATAAAGCAAATCAATTTATAGTTAAAATGGAAGCATTTCTAATTTTGTGGAGCTTTTTTTGTTTGTTTTCTTTGGTTTGGTTTGTTTGTTTTTGTTGTTGGTTTTTTGTTTGTTTGTTTTTAAATGAATTAAAGTTCCAGTTAACTGCCTTGTAGGAGTCACCAAAGTGCCTGTTCAAAGTTTATTATAAAAATTGCTTGGTATCCAGTGGATGTTAAGTACCTGAAAACTTAGGCATGTAACTACAAATTTAGCTACCTACATGTGTGGAAAATTTAGCTTGGAATGCTTTCTGAGCAACTGAACACCTATAATCTATGCTCAGTAGCTGGACCTGAAAGACCAGCTACATTTATTTCTTAAAAACATATACATTCTTCTTTATTACGTGTAAGGTAGTTCAGTCATGAACCTAAGGTTTCTATTGCACCCAAAAAATATTGTACAAATCTAGGATCCTTTTTCTGTCCCAAGAACCATCATTTGTTATTTTATGCTTTAAGGAATGCCATTATAGCCTACGGAAGCCGTAATCATGAAAGATTGAACTAAATTATTAGCTGTATAATATACTGCTTCCCTTGCTGGTCCTGGAATGGAAGCTCTATGTGATTGCAGTTGCAGTGCAACTGAACTGTAATAGTAACTTGAGATATGTTGTGCATGTAATTCCATTATAAATCATTTGCTACCTTTGCTTTGCATAAGGTCTCACTGGCTACAGTCTTCTTAATTTTGATTACCTCTGTTCTCCATACAATCAACAACATATTTACCCTCACAAGCTTACACTGTGTTGTCTTTATGCTGATTGCTCTCAGTTAAATTGATATATGAATTCTGGGTTGCCTCAGTATAGGGCCATAAAGTACATGATGATGGTGTGGACTTGAGAAGTGTTTCATAGCCAGAGGGCAGTGAACTTTGGTTGGGTCAAAAAATACACCCAAACTGGGGCCATGGCACCAAAACTGCTCTAAGAGGCATACTGTACATCAGATGGCTTGATTTTCAGGTGTGTTTCTATTTGGACATATTAGCAATAATAGTCAATGGAATCCATGATTGCTGATGGCATAAGAGTGGATCTGTAGATTGAGTAGTTGTGAGGAGTGATTGGAGTTTTTATTATAACACTACAATCTATAGTTTCTCAGTGAAATAGCTGGATGTCAAATGATACCTGTCAAACACAGAAGAGTTTAACTCCATTCTTGTGCTGCTCTCCATACTATCAAGGTAACAGGATTAGTACCCCTGCTAAAGGCCAAACTTCTGACTAAGTATTTAGGGCCTTATTAAAAATAAAAGAATTTCTGAAAAATACCTATTAAAATCCATATTCTTCAAATCAAAGTTTAGCAATATTTATTTTATTCCTTACCATACTTCCCTCATACCCAGGGGCCATTTATTATAGAAATAATTGCAGAAGCTATCAATAACACTAACATACAAATATCAGTTGTTTTCCATGCAGCTGGAGACTTTATGGTTCACTTTCACAAAGACTTAATTGAAGAACACTGCTGAGGAAGACAAAATAGACACTCCTTAGCTTGGTTTGATAAGTTGAAGCTTCTGTGATTCTTTTGTGGATTATTAACAATAGTAAGAATGCCATTTTGAACAAATTAAAATTTAAGAACAGCTACTCTCCTGTCTCCCAGTGGGTTAGCTCCTAGTTATGTTTGGTTGAAAATGATGGTATAATCCTGACTTCTGTTAAAAGTAAAATATTAATGACTGTTTTGACTCTTACAGCAATGTGGTGTCAAATGTCCATCTAAATGATGTTGACTTCATTAGCTTCCAGAAAAATTAAATTTCCATCAAAGCTGACTCTGTCTTAACACTTCTGTGATTTAGCTTTGCTCTTTAAGACTTCAAACATTGCTGACAGGATTCAGTGAATGTTGCATGCAACTTTTGACTTTGGTAACACATAGTTAATATGGTATAGAGAAAAATAGGCTTATACTCCCTGGCATCAAAAACAAAAGCATGATCCTTCTGTTTTTCAGACAACCATTCTTATCCAACCCTACTGCAGAATGGCAGATCAACAGAAAAAGGACGGCACAGAAAAGTAGCGGATACAGGGATGATGGGATTGCAGATGCGTGTGACAACACAGAGAATAACAAGACTATTGTAGAAGTTGAAAGCAAGGAGAAAAACTCTGAGGTATGGAGATGTAGAAAGAGTATTATTTAGAGCTGGTCAACGATGTCATGCTCATATATCTTTTTTCTAAGACAATGGCTTTTTTGATAGAACAACAATTTTTGTGAGAAGATTTGTCATTTGTGGAAACATTTTAGATTGCTGAAATATTTCAACAAAACAAACTACAGAAATTTTGATAGCTGAAAATTTGAGCAAATTTATTTTCCTGCAAGACAGTTTTAAAGAGACAACATAATTCTTGGGTCTTTTTTATGGGAATAAAAGACTATTATCTTTAAAATAATTTCTTCTAGGGTGAAATAAAATAATTTCTATTAGGATGAAAACAGAAAGGGGAAGAATGCTAAAAAGATGAACAAGGACAGAGCTGAAAAGGAAAATATGGAAAAAAGAAGTGACGTGGAATATGAAAGAATTTTAATGGACAGAAAAGTGATCAGTGTGAACAAATAACAAGAATGCAAGAAATGTAAATAAATGGGGGGAAAAAAAGATGGTGCAAAAACATATGGCAAAAAAAACACTTCTTTCTCCTGACTCCTGGTAAAGATAGTAGAAGATTTGGTTTCAACATTTTAAGTCTGCCAAGAAGCTCATAGTGTTTCAGTTAATCTGTTCAGTCTTTTCCTCCAGTTTATGCTTTTCTTAATGGAGCCATCTTTGAAGTCAATAGGAAGACATAATGTCTGTATATCAAATCACAAGAGGAAAGCAGGTGCCATTCTGTGCGTAGAGTTGAGGTACAACTGGGGTGCAGTGTATGCCCACCCTGCTGGGGGATGTGAGTTTTATCATGGCCTTCAAAATTGTAGACTGGATTGCAAGACAAGGTACGGGAAGACAATTGCAGAGCAGTTGCAAGCTTAGGGGAAATCCTGGAGATGAGAACTGGATTATTTTATTTTACTTACAAGTTGTTACTGCATGCCCAGACTTTCCCAACTTCACCATGCTTTGCCCCACAGTATTTATGGTGCTGACACTCTTCTGTGCCTTTCCCTTCTGTTTTGCTTGAGAACCCCACTGCTATAACTTATGCCCCGTTCAGCTCTCCTTTCTCTGTTCCAGCTTTCCTTTGCTATCCTAGTTCTGATCCCACTTTGTGCTTTTCAGCAGCACTCAGATGCTCCTCAAAGCCAGAGTTCAAAGGAAAACTGAGAGAAGAAAGGCTACCCAGGGCTACGCATTTTCAGGCTTAAGCCCACTTTTTAGCTCCTATAAGGATTTATTTTATAATGTCAATGTGTTACAGCAACACAATCCTTTCCTTAGTCTCCTGAATAAGCCATCTCAAAGGAGTTTAAAAGTAAAAACCTACACCAAGTGTTTACAGGGAGTCATGTAAGATACTCATTTGTGTTCTAAAAATAAGAAATTATGTGTTAGCAGCTACAACTAAACATCTAAAATGAAAGAGGAGACTACGCACTTCTCCTACTTGGAAACTTTTCCTGTATGCAGCAGCAAAATAGAGACTACAACACAGGGAAGGAGCCACTGTAATTGCCTTTTGCTGTAATATCTAGATTTTTGATTGAAAGGATCATGTCTGGGGTTCTATACTCGTTCTTTTCTCATAAGCTCCCAGTACTTAGAAGTCTTTTCTTCCACTCTTAATTTGCCTGGAGCAAGGCTTTTATCTAGACTTTTAGCCAAGAGGCACCTGCTGAAATATTCATTGGTAGAAATTGTGCCATGGGTGTTTTTCCCCATTTGTCCAGTTCTATGTCATTAAAATAAGGTTGAGTGCAATGAAAATAGGATTTGACACAGAAGAATGGCATTCTCTCCAAAACTTTATATAATAGGCAATTAACCCTTTTCAGTGCAAGAATTGAAAGAGTCATGACTGCTGAGTAGTATCTTCTCCCAATGGCCCTTTTGCACCACATCAAAATGGAATCACATAACTTCACTTTGCAGGAGAATCTAATATGTAATCTTTTATATGGATGATTTAGAGATTTTGATATTTCATTTTTATAATGGTCTCTACCAAAACATGATGGTCATTTGATAAAATGCAAAAAACCTAAGCCTTTAAATCTTATAATGTGTACCTAAAATCCATTCTTCTTTCCTCCTGCCTTCTCAGAATACTCAGCTGATCATGTGAAATGATTCAAAAGACATTTTTTTGTTTGGATTTTTGTACAGGAATGGAAATAAAAGCATTCAAAAATCTCAAAGGATAAAAATTAAATTGAATCAAAGAGAACCCCAGGTATACATAATTAAACCTGGAATGGTTTTGACCTTATACAAAGCTGGCCTCAAAACTCATCTGTTAGCCTTGCTTTGAGCATGGGTCAGGTGAACTCTGAGTGAACTCTGTAGGTGCCTTCTGACCAAAATCACTCTGTGCTTCTATTTTATTATTCTAATGGAGGCAGGTACTCAATGTCCAGAGAGAACTAACTTTTTTCTTTTAAAAAAAAGAGTTTAAATTTAATCAGTTTTTCAACAGCAGGAGGTAAGACAAAAGTCTTGAGTTTGATATTATTTCACCCTGTGTTTGAGGGGCTAATCCTAGGCCTGATCTGAGAGTCTTCCCAAGAAAGTAAATGCAATTACATATAAGACATTTCCTTGTAGACATACTGGAAATTTCTTTGCATTTACTTGCATGCTTCCTGTCAGATTTTGTTATCTGATAACACAGACACATAAGACTTTAACAATTTTTCTCTTCTCTAAAGATCTCAAAGTACATGAAGAATAGTCAGAAATTAAATCATGTAAAGCTCTTTTAAAATGTGGAAATATTTCATTGTTGCCCATGTATCAGTATAAAACACATACAAAAAGAAATCAAGCCATTTTCTCATGATTTTTTAATTAAAATAATGGACAATTACAGCTGTGCATCTAAATGGAGCAACAAATGGCTTTCAACCTGTAGGTAAAAAGGGCTGGAACAGTCTCTCATGACATTTCTCTGCCTCCTTAACTATCACAATTCTGAACTGTTTAAAAAAAAAAAAAAAAATTATTTGCTTTGGTAAGTGTTAACACTTTTACAACTCAGTGCAAGGAAATTTTTTTTTTTCTCTTAGAAATGCTCATTTGTTTAGGTTGCAGTTCTTGAAAAGTTTTAGATGTATACTTGAATTTACTTTTATTCAGCACACATATGTATTTAAAAAAAAAAAAAAAAAAGAATGTCTAAGATTTAAATATTTGAAAGTTAAACAAGAGAGTCAGACTTATAGATACTTGCTGGCATTTGGTTCATGGGAGGAAGTCCAGGCCCACAAGAGAGAGTCCCTGGATATATGCAATCTTTATTAAATAATATCTGGAGTGATCCATAAATAAATAGATAAATAAATAAGTACGTGGAAGATGCTACTGAATGCCTCAAGATCTCTAAAGTGAAGTACTTCCATGCTAGCTGAATTAGAAATTTCCAGATCACAATTCGAGTAAATCAGTACTGAGTCCTGTGTCAATCCATGATGTTCCTTTTTCAATTTGACCACAAGATTTCTCAGAGTAGAGATGGAGACCTGAATCAGGAGCTTTGAGATCCACACATGCAAACTTCATGGGAGCTTTACAGTATGTGCTCTGCACTGTTAGATGCAGACACTGTCTGTGCTCTGTCCTGCATTATTCCAAAAGGAAGGAAGTAGAGGGAGAGATCCAAAATCCAGGGTCCAAAAGCTTTGATTCTTTTTCAGCCTTTACCGAGCTAAGGATGACAAAATTGGCATGAATTCTCTAACCTTTTGGTCTGCCAAATACAGAGGAAAAAAATCCAAGAACTTCAGTTGCTTCAGATTTTTCCTAAGAGGCATGAAAGGAGAACTTGGCACTCTAGGATTAATGTGCTGGGTTTATCCTTTTTGGTACTGTGAGGCTGTATTCCAATCTTTCTACAAAAAAAATTCCTGAGAAAAGGCCCTGTGATAGGACCTTGTGTCCTATCACAGGGCTGTACATGTATCACCAAGCTCTGCTCTCAGGTACCTTAGCGTGTATCTGGAGGTGCTTCACTGGAGTCCGTGGCTGTGATTCCAGCTTTATGTCAATGGTAGCAGATTTTGGCCTTTGTCTGCTTTTTTTTTTAGACTTTTCTCAGTGCACAGTGGCATATGTGCTATTTCAAAAGTAAAAAAATGTTGTAATGTTACCATGATAGAAGCACAAATGCAGCCAAAGGTGTTAGAGAACAGTTCTTGATTAGATCAAAATTGCTTAAGACAAGACTAACTGCTTCATTGACTTAGTGCACTTTAGGATTTGAAAGATTCTGATGGAAACAACACCAGTGCTCTCCACAGCCTCCTTTAAAACCAGCCTCCTACATTCAAAAAAAAAAAAAAAAAAAGGAAACAAAGAATCAACTGCAAGAAACTGCAGCAAATGAGAAGCAGAGTTTTAATGGATAAATGTAAAAATATTTATATAAAGCAAAGCAAATAACCTGAAAACTGTTTAACACCACTGAACAGCAGTCAGAAAATTATAATCTAATAAAAAGGCATTTGACATAATTGGTAAATGAACTTTCTCCACTCCTCAACTGTACTCTGTTCAACCTGATATGTCAGTAGTAGAATAAGTTTCACTTAACCCTCAGACTGGGAGGATTAGGAGATAAATACAGCAATTTTGATAAATGAAAAGAGATGGGGAGTAGCAATAAATTACTTTGCATCCCAAGAATATAAAAACATTTAAAGTTTATGGATCTGGCACAAGAAAAAATTAACATTCATGATTACAGCTAGATTGCATCTCAGTATTTAAATTGTGATCTTTGATTGGACACAGTCAGTTTTTCTAACTGGAAAAGCAAATGCATTCTGACCTTTTGGTTTGGTTTGGTTTGGTTTGGTTTTGTGTGCGTGTGTGTGTGTGTTAATTCACTTATTAACCAATTGAGCAGTGACTTTTCCAAATATGTTCCCAATATTCATCATGAATTTGCTGGGTTTGGTCAATAGTCCTGTCAGTTGATGCACATGCAGATTCAAGATATGCAGACCTTCACAATGAATTAATTTAAAACTCCAAGTGAATATTTGTGGAGCTGTTCTGCAATAGCCTACACTCCTATTAAAGATAAAAATCCCTTTTGGACAGGTGCAGGAATCCCATGTGTTGTATGAACATGCTTGGGAGAAAAAGGAAATCTTTTCCTTCCCTAACACCTCAGCCCCTAAAATAGCCTGTTGGGAGCACGTGGTGTATACATGTGCAGGTGCATACCACCCTTCTCCACGGACACCCTCTTGTCATAGGGGAGAAGCTTGCGTGCCCTTATGAGGTTGCGAGCTGTGCTAGAAGTGCTACATTCCTCTGGTAGGGTCTCCCATGCTAGTCAGTTCTCAACTGAAGGGTCAGACAAAGTGTGTCCACGGGCAGGATGGGTTTGCTAGCTCCCCAGAAACCACCCTAGGAGAAGGACAACTCTAACTCCAAACCCGGGCAGATGGAGCTCACTTAGCCCTGTAAGGCCATCCACCTAAGAGAAGGACACTCTAACCAAACCTACATCCTGAGGACTTTGCTGCCACCATCCAAGCTCGCTTGGCCCTGGCAGATGAACCTTAGGAGTAAAGGGTGGGGCCAGTTCTGCACACGCTGTGCCTCACCTAAAAAATCCATTGCGCAGGCTCTAAGGATCTTCCCACATTTGCAAAGCCCTGTAGCGACAGGCGAGGGATGAAATGGCAAGTGATAAGGTGCACTGGAAGCTGCAGCCCTAACCTTGTATGCAGGCGGTTCAGGACATTGGTCGCTCGAGACTGACCCGGAGATGACAGTCTGGTACAGCAGCATCCTGAATGACCAAGCAGCCTTTTTCAAGGAGAGCACTGCTTGCTCCACACTGAGAGGGGCCTAGAAAAGGTGGTCTAACCAATGCTCATTTCCACCCTTCACCCAGTTGGCTTGCCGTGGCCAATGAGCGTCTTCCTTGCGGTCAAATAAAAACAAAACCAAAAAGACAAAGGCTACACCTGCCTCCAAAGGTGTGTCCAAACTAACAGCTGCATGTTGGAACATCATAACCATGCTCGACTGCGGATAGTGGACATCCTGAACATTGTTCTGCTCACTTGCCCACAAACTGTCACGACTCAACATCAACATTGCTGCTCTCAGTGAAGTTCATCTCCATGAGGTAGGCAGCCTTAAAGAACAGGGCACCGGCTGCACATTCTATTGGTCAGGCAAACCCAAAACTGAAAGTCACCTTTCAGGAGTTGGTTTCATGATTAGAAACTCCATTGCCTCC
>JAWWTY010000156.1:51272037-51284951 GCA_035222235.1 Margarornis squamiger
GAGATACAAGGACTCCCTGAAACAATACCTCAGCCTTGGCCATATTGACCACCATCAATGGTTCACTCTGGCCTTCAATTGGGAGAAATGGAGACACACCATTCATAATGCTGCTGCTTCCTTTGAGAACACACGTAGAATCAGTCTGGAGGGAAAAAGGCAACGCGGGAAAAAATGTGCCTCACCAGTAGTGCAGATGGAGACTTTCCACTGTGCCTTTTGCAGTCAAACGTGTCTATCTTGCATTGGCCTTTTTAGCCACCAGCATGCTTGTAGAAAGAGTGGGTAGAGCCCTTGTAAATCTTCGTTTGCGAAGCCTAGCCGTGATAATGACATACCACACAGTCTTTCTGACATTTTTACTCCCTTCTTTCTATATTGTACTGAGAAATTCACACTCACACACACACTCACACACACACACACACACACGCACACACAAAAGAGAAACAAACAAACAAACCCGAAAATCTACTTGTTAATGGTTTCTAATGTCCTTTAATTTTTCATCCTAATGATGATCAAAAAATGAATGGCAGCAAGGAGAAAAGTTGCTTCAATACTGCTGTTATTTACTGTCCTTGTTATAATATACTCTTAAGAAAAATTAGATAAACCACATGCTATTACTGTTAGTGTAGCTGTGGACAAAATATTCACTATTACACCCAAAATTTAATCTTCTATCACATTGACTCAAAAATCACCAAATAGTTTTGGTCTTGAAAACTGAACTAAGAATGACCTTTAACAGCCCATTTCCAACACTTTCATTTAGGCTGAAGAAGCTTCCACTAAATTTTTAGTACATCTCTGAGCAGACAGATCTTAAATATTGCAAAAATAACTATTTTTTTAAAAATGTATAATGTTGAATTTGATTAATTACTCAATGGCATTCAACAAGTTTTTTTTTTTCTGATATGAATCAAATCTTGCATTCATAGCTCTGTCAGGTTTGTTATTTCCAAGAACTAGAGTGATTCCCTGTGACAGATACAGTTTGTCATTTCTGCCACTGATATCTTTAAGGTAGATTATAGGATCAATACAATACCTACACTTACCTCTGAAATTAGAAATAGCTTCCTATAGACATGGGATTTTCATATGAATTGACAGAAGTACATCAGAAACATCATATGCCACTTCCTTTACACAAAGACGTTGAGAGAAAAATAGAAAACAAAACCAAACCACACACACACACACTCCTGAATAACAAAATCAGGATAAGAGGGTACTATTAGTTAGTGTCCAGCTTTGAGATTTCATCAGAAAGTAGTTATGGAGGAGAACAACAGCACACCTGAAAACTCCCTGAGATTGGAGAGTCTGTAGGTAATTACTTGGCATACTTGGGTTCTTCAACAACTTACATCCTGGGCATTATTCTGTCTTGCTGAACAGCTCCTGAAAGTGAAAGGTCTTCCCTTTCATTAAGTTAAACTAGACTAAAAACCTATTCAGCATCAAGATCAGGTTCATGAAGATTCTTACAGAATTGCTATCCAGTCACCATTGTCTTTTCCAGGGATTGGAAAACCTCTACAAATCCTTTTGTCACACAGAAGTGGCCACTAAAAATTACAAATATTTCTCCAATTCCTTTTCCTGAAAATCCCTGTGGAATTTGCTTAATTCATTTGAATTCATAGATAGTACTTCTCTAAAGTAGCAAAGATTTATTCAACTATTTTGTGTTTAAATATGGAATTGAAAACCCTAATAGCAATTTAATTTGACTAAATGCTTACATACTTTATGGTCAATCATCCAGATCTTTTACAAGGTTCCTTGGCTTTGGAATTACTAATCTCAAATGGTACTATATATGAGTCTTGTCTGACATGACATATATTGAAACAGACTGTGGAACGATTGCTTAGAGATGAGAACCTTGCTACAGTTTTAGTGAACCAAAGCTAAGAGGCAAATTATTCAATTATAGTAAATTTACAGTAGCTTAATATTTGATAGAAGTGGTTCTTCTATCATCAGAGCATCATATTGAAAACCCTTGAGCAGCAAAGTAGCTCCAGAAATGCCAAGGATGTTTTAGCCACTTATTAAGAAAATTCATCTGTCTTGATTTTTTTATGAACACTTTGGCTCTTTGTACAATAATGGCTATGGAGACATTTTTGGTTAGTGTATTGATGTTCCAATTTACCTCAGATAGGAGTGCTCTAGAGGGAGCGAGAGAGCAGTATTAGTGCAGGTAGGTTATGGTAGAAGTTGTGGCTCCATAATTAACCCACAGATTATAAGTGCTCTGGGCAGTACCTGTAAAAGAATATAATGCAAAGAATTCTGCTCTCCTCTTTCAGTATAATATATTGAGAAGTCTGCAGGGGGGGAATGGTGTCAGTCCTGATTTTTTCCCCAAAATACACTTCAGACCACTGTAATTTGTTCCGGTTTGTTGTATGGCTTCCCCTCTGGGTCTGACCAATTAAGACAGGACTCTGACAGTGAAGTCAACCAAGAGAAATAGTTTTGTCAGGCAAGTAGTACAGGTTCATGGATTTGAGAACACTGAAGCTTACAGCAAGACTTCAAATGTCCCTCTGTAAAATATCGATGGTTTGTCCATCTTGTTCTGAAACCATATATTAAGCTTATATTCAACAATTGATTTAATACTTGTATAAATACAAGAGTAACAGATTGCAGTGTCTTTCAGCTCACCAATTTGTTCTATGTTCAGCAATCCAAATGGTCGCTTTTCAAAATGGAGGATGTCATCGTGTACAGTCTCAGTGGTGATGCAGTTATAACACATATATTACAGAAAACCTTGTACAGGGTAGCTACAGCTGCTGGTGACAAAGTTGTGAACATCAATTCCTTCTAAGGATCAGCTCCCAAGTCACTTTCTGTTTTCACTACAGAAAATAAAGAAGTTCTATGAATGGTCAGGAAAATGTAACATTCTGCGCTTGGATGAAAATGCTTATTTACCAATACTAATTCCTACTTACCATCAGATTTTGTAGAATTGGACAAATGGTCAGGCCTTTTTTCTCTCCCCTGAGTGTTGTAAAAGAAGTTTAGCAAAAGTTCATGGAAACCAGTATTCTATGTTCAGTACTTTAAGTGAAAGGATAATGCATAAGTGAGTATAATAAAGACTAGGGTTTTTTTCACAATATGTACACCAAGCTGTTCTTTGGGAAGTTATTTGTAGTTAGGAGTGTACAGATTGCTAAATGGCAACTACAAAAATCCTAATTTTCTCTCCTTTTTTTTTTTTGGTTCTACTTTGGATTCCTAAATTACTCTTGATTCATATTTGCAGCAACCAATCAGCATCAGCAAATGATGTAGTGCCTAGAGTGCTCAGTCATTTATCATGGAATTAACTCTGTGTTATATTTACTTGTTACATTTATAGTACGTAGCATTGCAGTTTCATTTGCTTTACCTATTTATTTATTTTTAAGTCTGAATATAGCAGACTATACTTTTACTATAGTGCAAAAGGTTAATGTGATGTTATTGTTATTATTATCATCATTTATTAAAATAATCCTTCACCTTTCTATTTATCTCATTGTAATGGGAAATTTAAACCTGACTAAGCAAAAAGATGCTATCTGTAAAGTGGAGAAGATTGTGTGGTTTTTCTTGCCTTTTAACCCAAGAATTGTCAATTTCTTTCAATCATAGCAGGGCTTGACACTTAGGGTAGCTTGAACTCGCTTTGCACACTGCGAATTCTTACAGCAGCTGCATTAATTGTGACAGGGGCTAATTAGAATTTCCACTGCTTCTATTTGACTTTTTTAATATTTTGACGAGTGCCAGAATCAGTAGAGGAAGTTTAACTAAAGCCAGATTAAGAAATTAGTCTCCAATTTTGAAGGTTAAGGAAGAATATACAGATTGTGGCAGGTAGCTCCAAGAGTGTGTGTTTGTGAGTGTGGTACGTATATACTTGCACTTTTATTCCTTTGTGTTTGATACACAACTGTTTGTGACTTTGTAAAATTCGAGAACAATAAATGCAGTGATTGCCAGCTGCACCTTCAAGGTATCCATCCATACCCCAGTGAAGCTAGGGACCTTCTTTCTGGTGGCTTTATTTGATATTAACTTCTATTTGTATGTATATAGGGTGTAATGGAAATAGGGTATGACACTTAATTAATCTCCACCCAGAGTGAGCAGATCCTTTTGATCTTTCTCACATGATATGTAAGCCTTTCTGAAATCAGGTGAAATCCCATGGGCCAAAGATGCATACATCTACTGGGGTAGACTCCAATTAAACAGATTCCAGTGCAGACATGAACATACAATCTACATTTGTTATTGTTATCCCCACTAAATATTTATACTGCAGTAACCTGTAAGAGCCTCACTCAAAAACCCTTGCCTGTTATGTGCCACTCTACTTTCAAATGAGTCAGATTGTTCCAGTTTGTAGCATCACACAAAGGTGCAGTAGCATTCATCAGCTGAACTAAAAAATCAACAGGTCTGTTTAGTACCACTCTTGTGTCCTTATCACTGAAAATGTTGTCTGATATGTTTATAAATTATGTTTCTCAACATAGGGCAATCCAGGTGCCAGGTAAGAACATAACTTTGCAGTCTCATATAACAAACCACCCTGTTTGTATCAGGAGCCTGTACCATTGGCTCCTCTGATTGAGAGATGATGTTGTTCTTAGTACAGATATTGCATATTTTCTTATAGTTGGCTTTTGCCCATGATCTGGCTGTATCGATCTGTTCCATGTAGATTAAAACTCTCTACAACTAGGTTCTGTGTTTGTACAGGATGTACTATGGCATGAGACCACAATCCCTGATTAGGGGTCCTAGCACAAGCTGCACTATGAATGAGGGTCTAAAAATAGCACAAGGATACTAATCAAAACCAACACAAAACAACAAAACCCAAACAAATTAAAACAGTCTGCAAATAAATTTTAAGTAATGATAATAAATCGTTAAAAAAGTCCTAATATAAAGAGCCAGTACTTCTGTTTACTACACCTGTTATGCATGTATTTAATGTTATGTATATAAAAAGCCCCAACATTTCAAGGATACTAGTAATTTACTTAAAAATTAAGCTTCGAGTTAGTGGCATACACCCTTAATGAGGACAAGTTGGATAATCTAATATGCTCAATGAATTGAACACCTGACAGACTAATTATGTCATATTGAAATGTTGATATCAACTGTAATCATATCAAACTTGTCAATCTGTTCACAACTGAGGCAACTTGTAGGGTTGTCTGTGCAGCATACATGCAGATATTCAGCCAGAGATCAGCCTGCCTCAGAGTTAACAAAGTTCCATAAATCCTTTGTGTCCACTGACTCAAAGGGAAAGTTTTTTATGCAGCAGGCTCAAAAGATGAAGTGTTCTACTTTAACAGCAAGGAGAGAGTTTGTGAGCATGAAGTCCAAGGGAAGTAGTCAAACAGAGAGTGGGGAAAAATGCTGTGATGAATTCTGTCACCATCCAAACTTGCGAGGGACCTATCATAACAGTTCCTTCATTATTAGTTTGATATCAATATATCAGGACAATGGATACTCTCTATGGTATGCTTCTCTGAGTAGGATGCTTATTTTAAGAGAGGTGTTAGAAAGATTATTTGATGGTAGGCTCTTCTGGAGTTTGTAAGTGTTGAATGAGGTCACTTAAGGTGGTTCAAAGCTATTGCTTTTAATTTCACTTTTGCATGCCTAATTTATTGCTTTGATCAGCAGATTATAACAATGAATGAGGGAACCAATTGATTCAGGTTATTCTGGGAAAAATCCAAGCACTCACTGCAAACCTGAAAATCTAAACTTGTAACCAGAAGTATCATAAATCACTGCACATAGAAAGAGTATGAGATATCTTTTGCTGTCTTACTCTAGATTGTTTCCTTCATGGGGAATAACACTGGGGATACTTCAATCTTTTGTTGTCTTTCCTTGTTGCTTTTTGGTTTTGCTTTTATATTTAATAAGAATTGTGGAAGGCAAACCTTCTGCTTCTAGCAAGCAATATCACAAACACAGCTTTGGTTTCTACCTGACTTGTTCTTTAATTACAGAAAATTAAATAAAAGAACTTCCCCCCACTGTAGTTGTGTTTGGGAAATGTTCAGACACTCTTAAAAGTGCAGAACTTTAGTGCCTTTAGGATATAACAATGCTTTATTTGGATTCAAGTGATTAAAGAGCTAATTTTCTTAGTGGGAGGTTAGTGCATTTATACAGAGAAACTGCATTACAGGAATATGGATATATTTGAGTTCCACGGGGGCCCAGGGAATTCCAAATTCCCAGCTCTCTGCTTGTAGCAGCAAAGACCATAAAGGAAGAAGAAAAAAAGCCCTCGTGTTTTGTATCTTCTGAGTCTGGTGTCTTCTATATAGCTGAAGACAGTTACATTCATTTTTCCCTAGGGGGCTAACTTTTTCTGAAGTAGTCTGTTTGGTCTTTTTAATTGTAAAGTCATAGAGTTAATTTCCTCTGCATTGATTTTCAAATGATGCTGTAAATGTGAGGTACAGATTCGGTTTCTGTCTAACTGATTTGGTTGCTTAGTACTTTCAAAGAAGTTTGATTTCATCCAAGCTAAAAATCAGAATACAGGAAAGCAAAGATCAGAGCATAAAATCTGGGCAATACTGTATAGTTTTTTATAGCACCATAGAATTGTTTCCAATAAAAAAGGGCTTTGTACCTGTAATATTTTCAGTTCTATGTACAGAACAGAATTGCAGTAAGTATTTGGAAGAATTATTTCTTATGCTGCACCTATTTGCTGAATTAAATTTGATGATGCTGTTCATTTTCCTGATAAATAAGCTGTCTGAATGCTTTTCCACAGTATTATCTGGAATGAGAGTTTTAGATGATGAAGGATATGGTCTCCAGTTGAAAGCCAAGCAGGTATTTCACCCAAGAAGAATGGAAATAATCAACAGGGAATTTGGCCTAGATCCAGGAGTTGCTACATTTAGGCTTGCAGCAATGTTACCTTCAGTGACTACATGTCATTGTCTTTGGCTCGTCCAAATGAAGACATCTCCAATAGAACTGCTTCTTCATGTATTCCCTCAATACTGAGCTCAAGTGAAGTGAGTTGTTTGCTGAGTGAAAGGTGAGAACACCTTTAAGCACATGTGGTTTACACATTTTGTCTAACAAAAACTGCCTACAGTGTATAGATGGGCACAATCACTTTCCAAGCTGAAGTGTAGCATCTCCTGACAGTCTCTGGGAAGTCTCACACAGCAGCTCTGACAGTGGAGCCACACTTGCATACCCTGCACACTCCTTCAGCATATTGGCCGCTGATTCTTGTGGGTTAACCAAGGTAGTGGAGCTGCATTTTGGAGAGGGATTTCTCTCACTGCAATGCACATAGATGACTGCACAGGCCACCAAATAATGAACTGGAAAGAGATTTCCTCAACAATAGCTTAGTTTTACTTATATACCTGCCACTGATAACCTCTTTTTTTTTTTTTATATTTTTTTTTTTTCACTGATAATATTTCCATTCATTCATTTTTAGGTCTTTTTGCTTTTCTCAATGCATTAGCATTGGAAGTGACTTATGACAAGTATATTTTGCAATGCATTTCTCAAGTAATAAATAATGGGTCTTTAATTTTCTGTCTAACTGAGTGCTGGGCAGACAAACCTTGGTTAATTACTGACTAGGGTTTAAAGAGGTAACCAGTGGTGGGCAGAATATCCAGGCAAATCAATTGTTTCAATCCCAGTCTGAGCTCTACTCTGGTTTTATAAAGATCATTGTATGAAATAAACTCCATTACCTGAAAAAGAGACTAGGAAATACTGTAGATATTTTATATTGTTGTTTAAAAGCTGAGGAGATTAATGCTAGATCCTTTATGTGACACAGCACAGTAATCTGGGTTCAGACAGTTGGTTTATTGAAGGGAAACCCGTTTTTTGTCTGCATTCCAGGATTTAAAAGAAAAAATAGAAGCTGGGATTAGAGCCAGACTGAGGAGAAATGATGCAGTCTGTCAGCAAGCCCTCAGGTAACAATATCATAATTTATAAATTCTACCAACAATAGGATAGTAATTAAAGATGTAAGTTTCCCTTTTCCTGTCTCTATTTTCAGCAAAAGAGATTTCAGAATGCTAAACTGTTTGCGTGTGTCCCAAAGCAAGGATTTAAACTAAAACCAAAAAAATGTCTTCAAAAATCCTGAAGAATCAAACCATACACAAGGGCTCCATTTTTGCTCCTGTTATGACTTGCTCTTCTTATTATTTATGCTGTAATAAACTGGAGGCACGTTGGACTTTCTGACTTGTATCACTGCATGATCCAGAATCGCTTTCTTACAAAGTCAAGTTGGAACATTTTGTGATTTGTTTTGATTTAAAATGAGAAAGACCACACTGGCCCAGATCTTGTTTTGTTCTTTAGAACTTGTGAATTTGCCCTAATGAGTCCCATCTTTGCTGTATCTGGTGTTTGGTTCATTAATTCAAGTAGCTTGGGCTGAGTTAGCAAAGAGTGGGGCTACATGTGGGGAACAGGAATACTTGGATGGTATAACAGGACCTGCTTCCCCAAATTACAGCAACCCTGATAATTTCATATTCTAACTGTGTAGGATCATGTTGAATAATACAGTGAGTTTATTGTTGGCAAATGCTGACTTTTTTAGTGGCAAACAAGTACCACATCATTTTTGTTGGCACTAATTAGAGTATTTTCCATGCCTAATTTCTGCTTATTTCATTTGTACATCCCTTAAGTTATGGATATTATTTTATGTAATGTTTCTACAGTGTCCATCACAATAGGACTCTATTTGTGATTGGGAATAGAGGTTGGTAGAGTAATAATAAAGCTGATAATATTAACACTAATAAATCAATTATATCAGTTTATACTGTGATCTTGTCAGCACTTATCACTTAAGCAGTGTTGGACTGGTTTAATAGTTAAATGGCAGGCTGTCAGGGAACACTTCTGTTTAACAGATGGTACTGAACAAGTGCCCAGGCATGGTATTAGGACATTGTGTTGTACTAGGTTCCACCAGACATAAAATCGAGGTCTTGACCACTTACAGCCATAAACATTAAATGCTGTATAAAATAAGTACACTAACCACAAGACTTGACTGCAGCACCAACTAAAATCTGCAAAAAGTTTACTCCTGACTACTAATTGCTGAATCTGACCAATATTGGCCAAATCAACCTTTGAGATTCTTTATTCTAGGTCTCTTTCTGTTGTGTCCCTGGATAAGGCTCCTTTTCACCTTGCAGATTGCATCATTTGGCACCATGTAGTGCCCCTGAACAGATCCTGCGTCCCACTGGTTTTTTTAACAGTGAATGGTGTTCTCTCCCTATGTACAGATCTGACAGTTAAGTTAAACAGTACAATGTTCTAATGGCCTCCATACCTAGGAATTGGCCTTTTAGCTTCCCTTGGGGAAACACTGAATTGAAACTATCAAGGTATTTGAAAGGGATTTTTGACTAAAATAATATGTATTTTGCCAGGAGGGAAGTGACATATTTGATTTTACTTTCCCATCTTTGACTATAACTGTCAATAGTAATTTCAATGACTTCATTTGCTTTACTCTTCTTCTCTTTTACTGAATGTCTTATGAAGAAAAAATCAGTGAGGATAAAAAGTTTGACCGTCTTTCCAAGCATACATCTTTTTCTCTAGAAAATTCTCCTTTTCTTTCTCTTTTACACCGAAGGAAGAGAATCTGATTTTAAGATCAGTTTGTTTTTTTTCTTTAGTCCTTGACAAGTAGTCCAGAAAACAATTCTGATCTACCTCAATTTATATCTTTATCAGGTAGTCTGAACTGAACCTAAGCAGGCTGTTTCTTTGGTGCTTCTCTTCACTTGATAACCTGAAGTGTAAGGGGTTAGTTCACAGTTTAGGAAAAACTGGGAGTAGCCAATGGTGTACACAGCAACTAGGATTACCTGTGACCAGCACATCCTGCAAAAATTTTGTGCAGTGAAAATCATTCACATAAAAAACAGGTATCGGAATCCTTATAATATTTCCTTATCCATGTGATTGTCTTCTCTGTTTTCATAACCTGCAGGCAATATCCTTCAGGATTGATATATATGTCTTTTCCTGAGTTAAAGAAGAAAATACTAATGATTTTATTGGACAGTCCTTGCAGTCATTACTGCATTGACAGTACAAAAAGATATCTGAAAACTGACACTCTCTTATATCCACTTGTTTCTCACTTAGCCCAGCTGCTTATCCTGTCTGTAATACCAAATATTTGAATTTAGGAAAAACAAAGAATGAGTAGGAATGTATGTTTGTTAATGAAAAAAAATTCTAAACAAATAATGTCACAGGTTGTAATTATTTAAACTCAGAAAGATTTCTGGGAAGGCAAAGAAATAAAAAATAATAGGTGAATTCATGAGGGCTGCCATCACCATGAATACCACCATGACCTCATCGACCTTCTTTCCAAACAGTGCTACTTACTCATTTTGGGATTCAGTTCACAGTCGCTCTCCTGGCCTTTAATGGAAGTGAATGACTTTGGGGTATAAGCAGGGCATGATTATAATACCATAATGAACTACCTCCTGCATGTGTATCCCTTACCTTGTACTAGAGGGAATTAGAATGACCTCAGCTGTATGTCATAGGCTGTTAGCAGTGAGCCTAGGTACATGAGGATGAGCTTAGTCTTAACACAGGAATATGTAGTGAACTGGGGGCTGGATCCATATAAGAACCTAGGTCATGCAACATGCAATTTTTAGGTGCCTAGCAGCTTTGTGAAATTTGAAGTCCCAAGTGTTGCAGGCAACACATGAAATGCAAGGAGTGAGGAACCTAGAGATGAATCCTTGAAAAGCAAGAGGCTTCAGGCATCTCATAGAGCACATACCAGACAAGAAGCTGATTTCTTCACTGAGGGACTGGGAGTCTCTTGAGATTTCTAATCATGGTGGACCTGGGCATGTAGATCTGGGTTAGGCTCTCCTAGTGAGGATTCATGTGTATAGAAACAAATACACCTTCAACTTAAGCCTGTGTCTTCAGACTGCTCTCCAAAATGTCAGGAAGGAGTTTTAAAATCTTTATCTTCTTTGATCTGGAGCAGGGACTGAAGTCTTTTTTTTCTTTTCCTTTTGGTCTTTTTTTTTTTTTTTCCACATCCAAAAACATTGCCCGAATCACTTGGTTATCTGGCATGCTAGATGAAGCTTTCAATTGCTCTTAGTGAAGAAGTTAAATACTGTGTATATAATTAAAGACTCAGACTTTGGCAGCAGATGAGTGAGATGTTAAGGATCTTTGCAATACTTAAAATTTGGATTGATTTGCCCCAAACCACTCTGTGGACCTAATCCTGAGAAAGCAAAACATTTGGAGCCTGTATCTATCAAGATTTAAATTTTGTAGTGGTTGTAACAGTGAAGCTCTCTGAGTTGTGCAGCATAGCAATGAAGTCTTAGATGACCATTACATTTGGCATACTTACCTAATTAGCAAAGTCTCATTATTGTTAGAACACTGTAG
Organism: Margarornis squamiger; assembly: GCA_035222235.1. Classification (NCBI taxonomy): domain Eukaryota; kingdom Metazoa; phylum Chordata; class Aves; order Passeriformes; family Furnariidae; genus Margarornis; species Margarornis squamiger. The sequence goes on from JAWWTY010000156.1 coordinate 51,283,591, forward strand.
ATGTCAGTAATTTTAACATTATAGCTAGGTAAATTGAGGAACAGGAAAATCCAGACTTGCACAAAATCACATGAAAATTTCAGAAAACAGTGTATATATATGAGTCCCTTTTTGTTTGCATGTCTCTGTTTTTCATTTCCAATAACTCGCTTTCTTTGCTGTGTGCATGTCTGCAGGACGGAAAAATATCTCTGAAACAATTATTATTTGGTGTCACATAAATTTGTAAGAGATTCTTTCTCCAAAGATCAGATCCTTATGGAAATAAAAATTGAAGTTATTTAGCTCATGAAAACAGGACTGTTTGCAGGATACTCAGTCCTGTCTAGTTTCTTGCTCTCAGGCACACACCCATTCCTGGAAATGTGTTCTCTCATGTTAGGAGCTCTGGTCTAACCACCCCAATATATAAGGTTATGAAAGGATTTGCTTAAGGCATTTTTATTTTTATCCAGGCAGGCAGTCAGGAAAAGAAGAGGGAGGCTGTGAGGGCAAAGAAAAATGATCTTGGATTTAACATGGATGAGAAATGTGAAAATGTGCAACTCTCAAATGCTAGTGATTTGGGAGACAGTACTGCTTCAGTTTAAGAATGAATGAAAGAGAAAGAGACAAGCGATGTGTGGTTTATTGTTCAGAATGAAGTAGTACAAGAAGAAAGGTTTGGGCAAGGAATTTGACAAATAAGTTTGAGAAATAATCTAATGGCAGTGGCAAACTATAAAGCAAGATCGCACATTCCCATCTTCTCTAATAAAGGGGAAAACCAGGAAAGATGAAACAAATGTGTCTGTTGAAGGAAGGTTTCTCCTCAAAACATTAGGCCAACAAAATGTGAGTCTGACTCTCACAAAGTCAATGCAAAGGAGAATAACACAAGGTCAATGTGTTTCCAGCTTTCATTTCAGCTATATGGTCAGGCAGTGTGATATGTTAAAACCTTTATTTTCAGTCAGTGTTAAGTGAATGTGCAGCTAGAGATGCACCAAAATGATGATATTAAAGTTAAAAAAAATATCCCTCGAGAACATGCCTCTGTACCTCCCCATCCCTCCAGCACAGTTAGAACTTCTTCTGGCCAACAAAGCCAATCTATAGCTATTATATCTCTTTGTCGCTTTTCATATCTCCTAATAGAAGCACTGTTGTAGCTGCTGGCTAGAAAATTAACCAAGTGAACTCTCTCTGTCTGTCTCTCTCTCTTCTCATCAGATTACTGGAAAAATTTAACAGTCTTTCCCTCTCTCTTTTTCTCTTTGCAGGCTGGTAGCACACTGGAGGGGCTGTTCCAGGGAGGAACCAAGAGGTCCGTCAGGCTACTGAAATGGAAACTGGGACACTGTTGAAAGGTTCAACTAAAC
>JAWWTY010000156.1:51285051-51308968 GCA_035222235.1 Margarornis squamiger
GTTTTCCCATAACTTGGCATGAGAAAACCCAGCTTCTCACAGGTGGCTGGGCCAAACACAGACCAAAAATACCCACACAGAAATCTACCCAAATACAGGGGCTTAGACTGAAACAGTTTAACTCTCATATATCTCATATATCTCATGTATCTTCACTGTAGTTGGTGGACACATCCTTATTGTCAGCCTCTACTGGGAAAAAAGGGTAGAGTGTGTAGTTACGTTCAGATGGTGATTCGAGAATCTGGTTCATTAAGAGAGAACTAAAATATAAAGCAGCAAAACTGAGAGGAAGCCAGGAGATAAGGCACTGATCTGTGAGCATTTTGCTGAGGAGCATTTTTTTTGGCAGAGGTTGAGCTACAGTGTTCCTGTTCAGGTTTATGGGAAAATGCACAAGCATTCCAGTTAGAATGGATGCAGCTGAGGATCCAGCACTCTGTTCCTGCAGAACTTGAATTACTATCTCTTTGTGTTTTGTGTCACTGTCCATTTCATTGGAATCCAAAAGTTATAAAAAGTATCACAGAATCATAGAATGTCTTGGGTTTGAAGGAACATTAAGATAATCTAGTTCCAACACCCCTACCATAGGCATGGACACCTTTCTGTAGATTAGGTTCGTCATAGCGTCATCCAACCTGGCCTTGAACACTCCCCATCCCTGTTGTGACGGTGCATCCACAGTTTCTCTGGGCAACCTGTTCCAGTGCCTCACCATCCTCACAGCAAAGAGTTTCTTCCTTATATCTAATTTAAAACTATTCTCTTTCAGTTTGAAGCCATTCCCCCTTGTTCTGTCACTATATGCTCTTGTAAATTGTCTCTCTCCATCTTTCCTGTAGGCTGCCTTTAGGTACTGGAATGCTGCAACTAGGTCACCCCAAAGCCTTCTCTTTTCCCGTCTAAACAATCTCAATCCTCAGCCTTTTCTTGAAGGAGAGCTGCTCTATCCATCTAATCACCTTGGTGTCTCTTCTCTGGACTTGCTGTGTTCTTCCTATGCTGGAGACCCAGGTGGGGTCTCACCACAGCAGAGCAGTGGGGCAGAATCCCCTCCTTTAATCTGCTGGCCTTGCCGCTTTTGATGCGGTCCAGGATACAATTGACTTTCTGGGCTGCAAAGGCAAATTGCTGGCTTATGTCCAGCCTCTCATCCACCAACACCTCCAAGTCCTTCTTGTCAGAGCTGCTCTTGGTTTGTTCATCCCCCAGCCTATGTTGATACCAGGGGTTGCCAAAAACCGGGTGCAGCATCTTGCACTTGATCTTCTTAAACCTCATGAGATGCCAAAGAGACCCACTCCTCAAGTTTGTCCAGATCCCTCTGGATGGCATCCTGTCCCTCAGGTGTGCCAGCCACACCACTCAGCATGTGTTATCTGCAAATTTGCTGAGGGTGCACTCAATCACATAATCTATGTCATTAATGGAGATATGAACTAGAATTTTTTCCAATATGGACTCCTAGGTGATACTACTTGTCACTGATGTTCATCAGGACTCTGAGCCACTTGACCACTACTCTCTGGATGCGATGTCCAACCACTTTCTTATATATCTAACAGTCCACATATCAAGTCCATTTCTCTCGAATGTAGAGAGAAGGATGTTGTGGGGATCATGCCAAAAGCTTTACAGAAGTCCAGATAAATGACATCTGTAAGCCTTCCCTTGTCCACTAACGCAGTGACGCCATCACAGAAGGCAACTAGGTTGGTCAGATAGGAGTTGCCCATGGTGAAGCCATGCTGCCTGTCCCAAATCACCTCCCTGTCCTCCATGTGCTTTAGGACGATCTCTTCCATGATCTCCTCAGGTACAGAGTAGTTCTCGACTGTCCCCCTTTCTAACGTTTTTAATGATCAGTACAGTGTTTCCCCTTTTCCAGTCACTTGAGGCTTCACCTTGCTGCCATGACTTTTAAAATATTATGGAGAGTGTCTGGGCAACTACATCAGCCAATCCTCTCATGATGCTGGGATGCATCTCATCGAGTCCCATAGACTTATGTACATTCAGGTTCTTGGGTGGTCATGAACCTGATCTTTACTTACTGTGGGAGGAATTTTGGTACCCCAGGCTCCATCTTGCAGTCCATTCACTCGAGAGGTGTGGGAAAAGAGGTTGACATCGAAGACTGAGGCAAAAATGTTGTTGAGTACCTCAGCCTTCATCTCATCTGTTGTTAACAGTTTTCCAGCATTGTTTATCGGGGGGGTGGTGGGGGGGTGTTATATCTTCTTTACCTTCATTTTCTGATCAACATACTTTCTTGCTATTCTTTGTGGGGGTTTTTTGGTGTGGGGTGTGTTTTTTTGTTTCTTTGGGATTTTTTTTTGGGGGGGGAGTGGGAGGTGTTTTTGTTTTTCTTTAGTTTGGGTTTTTTAGTATTATTTTTGTTTGGTTTGTCTTGTTATTAAGTATAAAGTATCTTTCATCTTATTTGGAGAGCAAATATGGACCAGGGAATTTTTATTAAACACTTCACCTGTGAAGTTATTCAGTGAAAGTATTTCTGTCATTCACTGTGGAAAAGAAGATGGGGGAAGTATGAGGCTACAGGGCTACTATTCTTTCTCTTCTTAAAAAGCTTGTCTACCTAAATGTAGGAGTACGGAATTATGCTAAATGGAAGAGAGACCGAGAAGCGACTCGATGAGATTGAGGAATCAAGGAGAGCTACAAGCAAGAGCTGTTTGATATAAGAGAAAGTTTATGCTGTATATCGGGTTGTTACGGGTTTCTTAGTTTATGAATTCACAGTTGTGAAGCTAAATAGCATTACTGCATGCTATACAAAATGGAGTTTGGTTTTGTCCCTCATTTTGTCCCCGCTCCCTGACTGGTCAGTTTTGCCACAGTGGAGCCTTTCCTTATATGGTTATCTCCACCCTTGTTTACCTTTTATGGTTGTGATCCTCTGCTATCTTTCATGTAGGAGGATTTCCAGGCTCCTCCAAAGTTCAATGCCCTTTCCAAAAAGTTCCATGCTGCCCTTCTATAAGCCAGCATCATTTTAATAAATGTGCCATTCCATCATACCCCTACCTGTGCCTCTCCTTACTCTCGAAGGGTCTCATCACCTAAAAATTTTTGTTGGACAGAACAGTGAAATGGGTTCAGTAAGTAGTTTGCTTTTGTAGGGATTGATTTAGGAAAATAAAAACATCTTTTGGGGAATGAGAGGATAATATAGCAGTGAAAAGGCATAATATTTTAATAGCAGGAAGAAAACTTGAAAAGTTCTATAGACTTCAGAAATTAGGCCAAGAATTACATTCGTATCTATGATGAGCACTCCTTTATAATGGTTTTCTTTTTTAATTTCATATGTCAACTTAGCATCAAAAAAGTATATATTTAATATTTGCTGTCAACACATATTCAGAGTTTGTACCCTTAGACATGTACATACCAGATCACAGAGGAGAGACCTGCACTCCTGATGATCTGAGAAGGAGAAGAGCAAAAAAATATCATTTCTGTGAAATTGCTGATCTGATTCTACAATTGCTACATACATTTGGAAAAAAAAAAATTCTCAAGCAATTAACTAAACAAATATCTTGTTCCACCTGAGGGGTCCACTGACCTGTTTCATCTGGTCCACTAACTTTCAGTGGTTTCGCATAGGCTGGAGTGAGGAAAATTAGCTATCACTGTCAATTTCTGAAAACCAACAGCTGACAAACACTTCCTGGGATATCCATGGCTCAGGAATGCAGCTACCCACTCATCTTAAAGGTGAGGATTGCCACTGCTTGCTAATGGCCAAAGGCACCCATCACCTCTAGGGAGGTCCCAAAGAGTTTCTGTTCCCAAGCATTAAAGAAAAACATGGGAACAAGCAGTTTATTAAGAACTCTTTCATCCCTTACTGAAGGAGAACTTGATGGACAGTTTTTTGTGAAATTACTATTTTATTGAAAGTGCTCATACACTGGCCTCAAAACCTCTTATGTCCAAATTGCAGTGGCTTTTTTGAATTTCCAGTGTATTAAAGACAAAGTTCCCCTCAGGCACTCTTGGCCTGAGGAATGTTGTATGGCACAGTGACAAAGGAATGGTTGGGAGTTGAAGCGTTGAAAGGCATGAAGAAGTCTGGCATTATTCTTTGCTCATTGCTTTCATTGGCTTGATATCTGACACTGGGCAAGACAAGCCCAGTTTACTCAACTAAAAGGTGGGACTGATAATAGTACCTCGAGTGAGTTGTTGAGAGAATTATTTAATTAATGTTACTGAAAGACTTCAAAATCCTTAGCTAGATAATATTCTAAAAGTAACCCATTTCCTTCAATAATGATTGTTTGCCAGCTGCAAGTACCCATTTGGGATTCAGCACTTACAGTGTTGCACAATGCAGAAAGTATATAGGAAGCAAAATGAAGAAAAATCCTTTTAAAGAACATAGTTGTTTTTTTTCAAAGATTACTTTGGGCTTGTGACTGCATAGATGTACTACACGACTGAGGAATCATTACAATGATTGCAATGCATTAAAGTAAGGGGCAAGCTCAGCATTTAGGCTCTTAAATAAGAACAATGAAAATAATATTTGTTCCTTCTATGCTGTCGAAACAGTACTCTAAAATATCTTCTAATATAAACCAAATTCTTTTCCATTCCTCCCTTTATCCCCTGTTACAAATTACATGGGAATTCAATAATGAATGAATAGAGCTGATTTTTCCAGTAGCAAAAGGAAGCAGGTGAGGTGATAATTGCTCTTGTTTTTGAAGTTCTGTTTTGAAGAAGGCTCACTCAGGATCATGGGCTGAAAGAGTCACACTGAATTGAGAATATAGGTAAAAGCTGTGGAGTGCACTAAAATGCAAGCCAGAGAGCTTTGTTTCCAAAGATAAAGCATCATTTAGGAAAATCAACTTCATTATTATCTACATTTTAAATTGGTGTTAATTGGAGAGCAGGGGTATGAGGAAGGGTTTCTTAACCTGGGTTTGGTCTCTGCTGTAACCTTTAGCCCTAGATTTTATCTATCTGGTTTGACTCTTCCTTATCCCTCAAGTCTCGCTCACTTGTTTGATAGCTCCCTGGGATTTAATCTCCCTTTCTTGGTCTTTCTGTTTTGCCTTGGTTTTCCACCCTCAAGGTCATTGGTGCAACACCTCTTTTCACGGTTTCAAGAGGGCAGAAACATTCTCCAACTATAACTGAATCTTCCAGTCATCCACAAGAACCTGGTATTGCTACTTTAGAGAGAAACATGCAACCACCATATGAAATTACTTCCTAAGGGCCAAATTCTGCTTGCATTAGTAATGTGAAGAGTGCCATTAACTTCATTCTGAATTGATGCTGTTAATTAACATGGTGTTATTTTTCTGTTATTAGTGGTTCTTTTCAAAAGTCATTAAAAATCAGAACACAAAACCAATGTAATAATATTTAATACATGCTACAAATTACTTTAATTATGGGGTAGCATTAAAAGGTGTCTAAAAATACATTAAATATTTTCCTCATGTTATTCATACAGGTATGCAATGCTGTGGTTGCCAGAGGGTAGCTTTGCAATGGAAGGACAAGGGTTCATGAGACCGTCATATTCTTAAATTTTTCTCCATGCTATATAAACTCTAAAAAATAACAATAACAACAAAACACAACACCCTCCAAACCCCAAATCACAAAGAGAAATTTAACGGAATTTTTTAAATGCTGATAAGGCACCTCGTTCCCAGATTTTCATTAGATTTAACTCTGTGACCAAATAATTAATTTTATTCATATGTAACACAGAAAACACTGAAATGTTCATGCAGAAGTTTAGTGACTTGCTTAAATTCTTGTGACAGAGAAAGAGTAAAACACAGCTCAATTAATAAGGTAATTCATTGGCCATTTTACTAATGTTTGCTACATTTTGAATACATCGAATTTATTATAATCTCCAACTTAAAAAGAAAGAAAATAAAACAAAACCAAACAAACCAAACCAAAAATAGACAACAGCTCAAACAGCTAAATCTATCAATCAGGAACACTTAAGTGGTGTTAGCATGTGATGTCAAGTTCATATACGTGTTTGCGTGTTCAGTATTGTACCCAAGCCACAAAACAAAATCACAAATTAAATGAGAGAGAACAGAGTAATATATCAAGCTTTTCCTGCTTGATATATTAAAGGTGACTGAAAAAGAAGAACTAAGATATAACTTTTTTGAAAGGAAAATATCTGGTATAGTCCTAAACTGACACTTAGAAACAAATATCCAATAAGCTTGAGAATTACGGTCAATGTGGCATAAATTTCAAAGGCCAACAAAATATAAAAGTTATGCAGAGCAGAAAAGCCCTTAAACAAGATAATGTTTTCATTCCTCTCTCCCAAACTATAAAAAAATCTATCAAATTAGACAGTCAAATAAGATCAAACATCCTTGTCCAGTCAGGCACATGAACCTTTTCAGCACTTCATGATATTCTCCTTGGATTCTATATAAAAATGTATTTGTCTGATGTCCCTTAAAACTATAATTGATATCAGTCTAGTTTAGGAGCTCCTGCAAATAGGCCAGAACCATACACACTGAAGAGGGAGTTTAGGAAATCTGTTGCAGAAACGTAGAAAAGCTTTACTGGGATCCTCTTGACTCCTGAACAGTCCACTACTTATGCAGGTTAGATGGTCAAAGAACTGAATCAGATTCACTGACCAGCTTCTATGTTGCTGAACTCAGAGTAGATTTTCAGCAAATTCTCAGGAGTAGACCTGTGGGACCCTTGGGCATTCTATTTCTGTTTTTAATATAACCTTGTAGTTCAGGCCCATCTCTGTGACAGATTTTTCCAAGAAGATCATATGCTTTATATGTATAATATGCCAAAGGATGGGTATTAGCTCCTGATATAAGGCCCTGCTTGTGGTCTTTCACATTTGAGGATTTTGGGATGGCCATGTCGCAAAGTAGAAAATTTTGCAGTTGTAGGGAGAATACCTGTTTCCCTGGCCTAAAACCTCCTCTCTAAAATTTGGATCCTGATCTGGGCCACAGCTTGAAATATCAGAGGACCAGGACAGTCAGTCTGTGGGACGTTTCCACTCATGACAAATGCACAGATGCCAGTGTTGCAGAACAGTGGATACATGCCTACTTTTTGCCATTTTTACTCTTAATTCTGTCTGAATGTAAGATTTAAAATAAAGACTTGAAAAATTTTTACCTGAAAGAGGAAGAAGCAAAAAGCTGTGAGAAAAAGAAACCAGATTTCTGCTGGAGATTGTTTAGCAACCTGAACTAGAGCTGTCATCACCATGAACCTAGTGCAATAAGATCATGCAGCTCTCTTGTCATATCCCAGAGCATTTGCATCCTCTGCTCTCTGCCACATCTGAAATCCTTATTCTTGATCTGGTTTTATTTCACTTCTGTTCCATAAGAACGACATTTTCTTTTAGCAAAGCAGAAGATATTTGTTAGAACATTTTATAATTCTTTATTTAAAATGGCAAGATATTCAATTCCTCCTTGAACATTAAACATTATCCTCATGGTTACAGATGAGAGAGGCACATGTCTCAAATTCAAGATTAATCCTTTCCTCAGGTGATATATATAAAGGGAAATTTCCAAGGTTAAGTGTACATCCTATGCAGTTTTAGCTGATTACAGTTTTATGAATGCAATTTTAAGAGGTGCTTAATTCCCACTGAAACCATCAAAAATTTCCATCTACTGTGCACACCTCACTGTTAAAGAGACTTTTCCAAATGGACCTTTATTTTCAGCAAAAAAAGGAAATGTCAGTACTTCCATAGCAAATATATGGGAGCACTCTAGCTTTTTATATTTCCTCCCTTCTTTACCTCAAGGACCCAGGTAAATGTGGAGGGCTGTTCTATAAGCAAGCAGAGATTAGAGCACCTAGAAAGCAACAATGAGAGACTTGGCTGTTGGTGCTGGTTCACTAAAATGTTACCACAGCAGATAAAACACGTTTAACTATTGTCAGTCTCTACCCTTCCAGCTCCATTTCCTCTGACAGGTAGGTCAGGCAGCAGTCTTTATTTTAGGCATTACATTTCCAAGGTGGGAGGGACTTGTGGAAAATTACACCTTATTCAGAGGGGACAGCCACAGTCTGGCAGCATCCTCTCAATTCTAGAGGAGGTAGGTGTCTAACTTCTCAAAAAAGAATATATTTGGGCAGGTTGGGATTTGTCTACCCCCATATGCTCAATAAAACCAGTCAAAGGAAGTGCTGAGGGGATTTCAAGCTACATCTTTATCACGGGTTAGTAAAGTGCCAAAGGCAAGTGTAATCTACCTCATGATTCAAAAGAGGAATGACTCAGACAAAACAGACTGTAAAGGGGGTTTTTTTCTTGGAGGACTCCCACACAGGACCCTTTGGTTCTGCCATACTCCACTGTGTCTTCTTCACCATGAAGTGAATAGTGCTCCCAACAGCTAGAATCTTTCCCACAAAAATTGCGTGTTACTTCCTGTTTTCTTCAAGACCCAATTCTGTGAGTGCTTATATGAAGTTGCAACCTGTTTCTAGCTGAAATAGCAGCATCGAAGATTATTTTGTGAAAGACTGCTGATAGCAGAAGCTCTCATGGTGCTGCCTCCCCCACAAGTAATTTCCTTTTCTCATTCAAGCATCCTTTCCTCCTTGCTTCAATTTTTCCTCCAGCCCTTCTATTTCCCAGGATGATGTCTGCCCTGGGATCCATGTATAAAGTTCCTGAACTCTATGTAAAGTCGTGACTTTATAATGTAAGAACTTTTGACATTCACAGAACTCATTTACATTTGCAAGCATCAACCAGAGAATCCCACAAAGCCCAGTGAGCTGCCTTGGAGAAGTAAGTGTTTATCAGTCCTCTTTCACAGGTGATGAAATGGGGACAGAAGCTTTTTCACACCTGACAGAAAACTTTGTCCAAGATCAACCAGTGAGCCAGAGATGGAAAGAAGAGGGTAATCCAGCAGTTGCTCACTCCAGCCATGTGGGCATTGCATAAATCAACTCTGTTTCAAAATAAATAAGCTTTTTGGGTGTGGAATTTAAATATCTCAAAATCTGATAAGAATTTCAACAACTATGTTCTTTATTGCTTTCAAGAGGCAGAGATTTCTGACATTTTCCAGCCTTCAGTAAATGAAAATGTCTCAGGACTCCCATTTACTTGTACAGTGACATTTTTCCCCTCCTTTCCAACAGGTAGAAGTGGTAACAGAGCCAAGAAAGAGCTGTTCCTTGTTGAAGTAATTGAGGGCAGCAGGTACAAGAGCCCAGGAATGTTCAAATGCTAACAAGAAAGCATCAGGAATGCATAGAACATATATTCACAGAAATGTGTGGGTGTCTTGTGAGTATTGTAATATTTTATGTTATTATATATTGTGAGTAACCTAATGACCTAAAGGAAAAAAATTTTCTCTGTGTTTATTAGTCCTTTTCCCAAATTCCAAGAATAAACTGTCTTGCCATTGAAATTTGTGAGTGGTGTGCCACAGGCAGTGAGTGACTAGAATTTCAGTTCCTATGTAACTTGTCTTTTCAGTAATGATATATTGAAGAGATAGTACCCAGAACCAGTGTAGGAGGTCTAGTTTCTCTTATAGCTTTGAGGCCACTGAGTTGCAAAGCCAGCAGTACCAGAAACTAATGTTTTGAAAGTTATTCAGGGTTTGAAAGTTGTGGAGTTCTTCTGTGGTCAGTTTTCCTTGCATGATCTCTGCCACTTGAAATGGTAGATTCCCAGCAATGTGTAGCTTTACTCTTCTATTTGATTTGTCACTGGTCCGGAATATAATTTTCATTATATAATAGTTACTTATTTTTTTTTTTTTTTTCATGAAGAAAGAATTTTTAGGTGCTACTTTGAACTTCAGTGACAATTTCTTGTTGCCTAGAGAAAATTTTGCATAATTTCCTGTAGAATGGAGAGGCATAGTACTACTAATATGTTGCAAAGGAAAATCTCATGAAATGTAATTAACTGTTTACAAATCATGAATCTTTAGTGATATTTTCTTCCAGAATGTAGAGTAATAATATTGTTATTTAGCAAGGATTTCAAGAAATCTAATCCTTTTTCCTTCTGCACCTCCTAACAAATATGTCCTTGTCGCTGTTATCACCACCTCACTTCTTTATTCTTCTCTTCCAGTTTGCAGTGTGTTATATATACTAAAACCCATATGCTGGCCTTAAAGACCTGAAAAACAAAAACCTGGTTCTTCTGATGTGGAAGTGAAATAAAAGTTTGAGAAAGAGGAGAAAAATGAATGAACAGAGGAAATGGCCAAGAACAACTGCTCTCAATGATTGTGGAGGATGGTGATCCTGGCTTAGGGGCGGCTATTATATCATTGTCCCTGTATAAAGTCATAGAGCCTCTGATGAGCCACAGGACTTCACAGTTTTCCTGCTAAAGGCATTTCTCATCAGGTGAGTCAAAGCAGTCATCTCTACTACCTGTAGCAACCGTCAAATCCTGCTGGCCACCAGACAGGCGGTGGGCAGGTAATGAAGCTGACAGATGCAGAAGATACAGGATCCTCATTAGAAGCACTGGACCGTATCCTGCCTCGTGTTTCTCTTCCTCTGCCCTCTCTGAAACAAAGCCACACTTACATCCCCAGGGGAGAATTTCATCCTGAGGATTGCTAATGACTGTAACCATGGAAGAAAAGAATGCTCATCTCACTTCCCAAAAGCCCACATCTGCTTCATCCTCAATGAACTACAAACATCTCATTCAGCTTTCCCATCAGCATTACAGCACTGCATCTGCAAACAACCCACTGGGCTGAGCAGCAGTACTAAACCCAAGGGTGTCCTGCACATGGCCCTACAACAAAAGGTATCTCACTGTTGCTGCCACTGCCAAAAAGCAAGGAGAGGAAAACCACAGGAAGAAGCAAAAGTAGGAAAATCATTGGAAGAAGCAAAAGTAACAGCCAGATCTGATTTTCTTCTGTTTTATGAGTTAATAATAACATTTGGAAATACACCATTGGCTTATATCAGGCTGAAGAAAATGAACTAGAACTATGTTCTTTTGAAATTTAAGATTTTGTCAAAAATGAAAAGCTTTGTGAAAATGAGTAGTTTGTGCAATAATTTCATTTGGGGGGAGAAAGAGGAAACTTCTGATGCTGCCAAAACATCCCATTCCTACATTTTTGGAATTAAACACTTGGACCTTTCACTTGGAAAAAAAACAAACAAAAAAAACCAAAAAAAAACAAAACAAAACAAAAAAAAACGACAAAAACCCCCCCAACAAATAAACAACTCTTTGAAATTCAGATATTAAATGCAACAAATATAAAAATTAAAGAAACACTATATTGTGAATGTCCTGAAATTATTACTTTGTAATTATTTCACTTCACGGACAACTTGAAAACAGCTCAATTTTTACTCAATATCAGAACTAGTTTTGGATTCTTAAAATCCTTTTAGAGGTATAATATATTTTTTTCTGCATAATGCTAATGTTTCGAAAGGGGAAATATTGTCAAAATCTGATGAATGAGAGAACAGGGCAATTGTGTCTCTAAAGCTTAATTGGTGTAGAACCATTCAAGCAGGGATATCAAACCCTCTGTAACTTGTTTTCCAGGGTAATAAGATGCACAGAAGGGAACTTAAATTTGTCTGGATGAAAAATTTTATGAATCTGGTTACATTTTATGGCAATCTCAGCCTCAGTTTTGGATTTCTCATGAAAACTTATTGGAAGTTTATGTGAAAGCCAGTTTTGCATTACCTATTACATCCATCCCAATCCCTTGTTTTCTAACCCCAGAGGAGAAAACTTCTTTCCACTGGGTGGAACATAATCAAGTCCGAATGAATTCTTGTCCCCGTTTTTCCACTTGTCTCTTTGTCTTCCTTTGGGTCTCTTTTCTGGTAGTGCTATCTGATACTGTTGCATTTGCCATTCCTGGGTGAAAAAGCCTTCTCCTCCCCTTACCTGCAGTCACTTGGAACAGACTCCTGTTTCTCTGCTACCTGACTACTTATCTTTTTCCATATGCAACTTAAAAATAAAAAAATGAAAAAGCTTTGAGTTTCATTTTCTGGATTTCGTCTCCATCTTGTTACTAATTTTTTTATTCTTCTGTAAATACATTATTTAACACAGTAAAGCCTTTTTGGATAGACTTTATATGATAGATGTTATAAAAATGAATTTACATTGTGTTGTGAATGATGGTACTTAAAAAGACTCATTTGCCTACATTCTTCCTCTCAACCTCTCTTCCTTTATAAGCAGAGAATGAAGCACACTTAAGGAAAACAAGATTCATTTCCTTAAAAACATCTAAGCTAATGCATTGTTATGTTTGTTACTGTGGTTTCTGTGAGAGGAGAGGCAGATGGATAACAATGTGGGCGCTTCTAAAGCAAAACATTTCCAAAGCAATACCCAGTGGCTGTTTTCTGCACCAACTTCTTCCTCTTCCTCTTTCCGCTTGATTCATTTTGAAATGTGAGACCCTGCTCCACAGGAAAAAAATAATTTTCCCACATGGTGAAATTTTACTAATCTTTGCGTGTGATTAGATATGGCTACACTCTGTCTGAATCATGCCTCAAAGTCCAGGGAACATCCAGACCTACCAGCCACCGGCATGGTGTGCACACAAAGCAGCACTGAGTACTGATGTTGCTTACCACAGGAACAACTGCATGAGTAGAGAAAGAAGATGAGTATGGGGTGCTCTTTACATCAGGATGTCGTGTCTGTGTTTATATCCTCCAGAAACCAGGCAACTATTATGGAGCAGATGTAAATTCTGATGTTAAAAGCCTACCGATTCAAAAATCTGTGTCTTTTAATAACCTGAAAATTAAGAGACTTCTTTTTTAAAACCACAATCACCAATATCTTACCTAAATCAATCTCCAAGATCTTGTCACTAGCCAGACTAATAATCCAATACTCTTCAACAGTCTTCACAATAATGGACATATTTTCAGCTTTCTCAGGTTGGGCAACTTATCAAAGAGAACTATGTGGCTCCATGCAGAGCTGCAAGTGATTCTTAGCAGCTTGCCCTACAGTACCTCATGCAGGGACTTGTGCTATGTTCCCGTGGATTATGGACTTCATCAGAATCTTTGAAATGAAGTTGCTATCCAATATATTCAGGGATCTCACAGGCAGCTAAAACTTTATTGACACTGGGGAAGTGCAGGCATTTATTTATTAAATAAGAAGATGTCTTATACACATGAGCAAAGGCACACACACACACACATGCCAACAGAGTACATGGGGATAAAGAAATCTGCAATATTATCATCTGAGATAGAAGAGTTGAGGGAAAGAGACTTCTATGCACCACACTTACTTTACCCCTGTTTTTCATTACTTGGATAACCTTAGAATGGTTCTTGTTAGCATTTAGAAAAAGGGGAAAATCTAGCCTCCTGCAGGGGAGCTATTATTGCTAGAATGTACTAGCATTATCTTGCTTATGGGGGGGCATATTGTTTATGCAGTCTATTTATCAGTGCAGGAATACATCTACCAATATAGCAATATCTCTGCAGTAATAGCATACAAGAATAAAAGAGTTTTCATGAACAGAGAGTTCCTGCCTGTAGCATGTACATCCGAGATACTAAAGGATTATTTACCTATCATTAAGATATGGATTTTTTTATCTAGTCTAGTTTTTCTTGCAGCAGAAATCATATTAAACTCTCTAGCTATTATATCTAACATCCATTGGGCACCTTTTCATTCTGGGTAACCTAATATAAATGAAGAAAATAAATCCACGTCAATTTGTTGAGCTGCCTTGTCCCCCCTTCCCCCTTCTCCTTTTCCTGAATTAAATTCACATAATAAAATCCAAGGGTTACATTTCACTCACATCCGCTTCAATTAATGTGCATGACATTGTATGAAATTTTTAATGGAAGAAAAAAGCTAAAACACAATATTCTTAAACCATTGTGTAGGGTAAAAATGCTGCATACAACTCAATGTGCTTACATGTCGTACAACAGTCAGATGGGCTTTAAAATTCAGGGTGAGCCTTCCTGGTGTTCCATTTCTCTCATATTTTCCCAATATAGGATATCTTTGAAGAGATTGTAGTGATTTTAATTTAATGAAATACTGTTCTATAATGTTGCTTTAGGAAGTGTTTGCTTGTTTGAAACAACCAGGGCTATAAATAACAAAAGCATTAATAATAATAGTCATATAATGGCTGAAGAATGCAGTCAGTTAAGAGACTCTAAAGCAGTTTTGGTTTTTTTCTCAGATAATGGATTTCTGTTGAATGATAAATTTATTTAATTCTTTTTAAGATTGCTTTTTGTTTAAATTTTCCTATTTCTGATAAAAGACTAAGTGCAATTTTGATATTGATGGAAGAATTTCACTAGAAAATTGTAAACAGTGGGAAATGTTGGTTTGCTAATATTTTTAACTGGGGAGAAAATGTTTTCTGACAATATCAGGTGAGGAGCAGGTATGAAAATTGACTGCATTAATCCATTGACTATATGTTCAAAACAGCTCATTTACACAGCCTTTGTAGTACCCTAGTTTAGTGCATCTCCCTCCTAAATGAGGTACGTCAAAAAGACCATAATAATAACACAGAGAGAGATCTGATTACATATCACATTCTGCCTCCCTTCCGAAACTTGTGGTGTTTAGCATCTCAGGGTAATGAAGGGGGAACAGAGGGAGAATGAAGATGCTGCTCCCATCTTGCTGCGCACAAGACATCTGCAGTTAGAAAATAATCTAAATTGTCTCTTCTTGTGGCTCACCTTAGGTTGGCTGAAAAATTGTCCTGTGCCATATAAAGGAATCACCCTCTATGCTTTTAAATTCACTGGAGCAAGAAGAGATTGTAATTATAGTCAGAGTTAGAGGCACCTGTTCCTTCAGGTAAATAACATGGAAGTATCATTTGCTTCATTGATTAATCTGCTAAGTCATGAAGTTTTCCAGGTACGCATCTCACGTGTTGGCTTCAACTTGCCTGAAATAATTCAAAATGGTATAACTTTGCATGTAATTTTGGCTGTGTCCTGCTGAGTGCTTTCCTCACTAATTTAGCCATATAAGGACCTCAACCCAAGTCCTTCTCAGACTACACTTTTGACTCCTTCTGGAGGAACAGTGCCAATGACCTAGGTGGTACAGGAGAGAAGCACAGACCAAGCATCTCCTGAGAGACAGCGAATGAGCTCTGCAAAGGTCACAAGAAAAAAAGGGACTGGACAACCCAGGGTCAAAATGCAGTGGTACCCAGGGGCTCAAATGAATTTTTCCTTCAAGTACTGCAGAGATCTATTTGTTTGTTATTGACCTTTCTTCATCCTAATCTCTTTTTCTTTATAATATATTTAAGAAAATGAAGTGCTCCTAATAAAGCTGAATTGACAGAATTAGAGACTCCACTGACTTATTTAAGGGCACATGTGAATGTAAAAGTTATCTTATCCCAAGCCTCTCTTGCAATACAGTTATATCTCTTATAATAACTAAATACTACTGAAATACTACAGTCAAGTCTTGTGTTCTACTTTTATGGATGCATAATACACATACAATGATACTATGTTTATTCATTCTGTTTATTGGTTCAAACATGACTTTTAATGTGTAACATAAAAAAAGGTTTTCAAGTTTAATTGGACTGTCAACCCCATCATGCTCATCTTTATCTCTGGCCGCTTTTACTCCTAGACTAGCATTTTTTATAGGATATCCACACATAATAAAGCATCCAAACAACTTTTCCACATCATCTTCAATGAATTCAGAGGATGCAACAGTTTGCACGCTCCTCTGCACACATTTTATTACTCCCACTTTCATTCTACAAGGCTAAAGCGAATCATATCATAAATATCTGTCTTGCACTCATGAGTTGATATACTATTTTCTTCTATGATCCTCTCTCTACTCATAACTAAAATCTGGCAAAAAGTACTCCATGTTCTATTTTCTCACTTTAGTAAAATTTCAAAATGTTACAGAAAATCCTGTTCCAAAACTGACAGCATCTCTCAATCATGGGCTGTTATTTTTAGAAAATCAGAGAATATGATTGTGTACAATAAATACATAAGATCAGGCTCAGAGCTGGTATAAAATAGACACTGAAATAAATGTGTATTTACCAGCTTGCACCTATCAAAGTTCTGGTCCAGAGGACATAGTGCTGAAGGCCTTTTATGGCATTATATAATTCTTAGACCCACTTAACTATATGTCAAGTAGCTTATTTTTGAAAGCAGACGCTTAAATATTCACACAGTTCAAACTGGATCCATATGTAACTGTGTGCATGATGTTGTGTGTGTGTAAATTAAATGGTATCTGTGAACTCTATCAGATTTTCCTGACCACAAAACTGAAGACAGTAGTATTCTAACCTGGATAAAATTGCTGTTCAGAAGCAGTTCCACCACACTATATATCTACCGTGAATCTGTCTTCTTCCCTCTTTCTTCCCCACACATCTTGTCACAATAAAGGTCTGGGTACTTTGTGTCATCATTTGTAACTTGATGCTGGGATATGAAAATATACTAGTCTCTTTGTAGTAGGATTTTCCTTATGCCATATTCTTTCTTTGAATGCTTGTTTTGCAGTCATTAGGTCATCAACAATAGATGTGAGACTTGGTCATCAATGACAGATGTGAGAGGTACTCTGAGGAGACTACTCATCTTGTGGTCAGATTTCTCTTTAGACTTTAAGCTTGAGAGCTCAGGAATTTTTATTTTTGATTCAATAGTCCAATATTTCTTTAGATTTTTCACAGCAGATTTTTGGCCCTAAGTAGTATCATGTGGCATAAACTGACTGGTGAGATTTTTTTGTGCTTTGGATGTCGGAGGTCTTGTGAGATCATCTGTTTTCTCCTAAGATTCCTGCCATCTCGAGCCAAAACCTCATGAGAATAGTTGTTCTTGGAACATTATTTTTAATATGAAAACCAGAATGAGAAAAATAGGCCTCTCTTGGTTTTGGATTTACCCCACAACAAAATCTAATACTTTGTTTAAATACATATATTTTGATCTGAGGTCTCCTTGCTGTTGCCCCTTGCTCACAAAGTGTAAAAGGCATTTTTATTTCAAGATAAATTTTAAAACTCTTCTTGCAACAGATTATGAATGGCATCATATTCCACGGGTACTTTCTAGGCTCCAGGAGGTTTTTATTCTTTTTATTACTTTTGGTTTTGTTGGTTTGGTTTTATTTTTTTTGGGGGGGGATGTTTGTTTGTTTATATTTTTTAGTTAGGGTTGGGGTTTTTTTCTTTAATGAAGAGCTAAATGTTACATACCAATTAATACAAGACCTGTGACTGCTTCTGTGTTTGACACTTTCTACCCCGCCAAAAGCAAATAGCTACTGCTAGCTATTATTTGTTAGATATTATTTCTTACAAGAAAATAATAATAATAAAAAAAAGCATTCAAAACTTTTTAGGATAGTCAACAGAAAACTGACCATTCTTGATCAGACAGCAGAAGATAATGCCATAAGAGATATATTTGACTGAGGTACTATTTTTTTTAAAAGGATCATGCTATGTATATAGGTATCAAGGCTATCTCAATGCAATCTTACTCTAAAAAACAGATTTTTATGTAAAAGTAGAATCTGCAATTAAGCCTATCTGTAAGTATTTAAGAGAGGAGGACATTTTCATTTCCGTGAGGATTCTTTTTCTGTAACTGCTAGCTACTTATTACAGAGTCTTTCTCTCTAAATTAGTTCCTGTACACAAATGTATTGAGTTAGCTAGACATTCACCTGATACACAAGTTCATTTTTCAGCTTCCTACATGAAAAACAGGAGAATTCTCATAAAATAACCAACTGACAATAACAGTTGCTTTTTGAGCCAAACTGCCTAGGAGTTCTACACTGAAGATGACCATTTTTTCCTTTGAGCTGAATTTGACTTCTGGTCACTCAAGTGGCCCTTCAGTATTGGGTCTAACTTCTCTGACCAGGGGCAGGTGCCTACTTATATGGAGGCTCTTCTCTAAGATAAATCCCCAGCTCCAGCTGACAGCACCCTGAATGATCAGACTCCTCAGTGAAGGAATGGGAATGGGACTGGTGCCATGGTCAGTTCTGCTCCCTAATCAGGTCCCAGAATTTCCCCACCATTTGATTCCTCAACAATTGCATCTTGGGCTGGGGAAAAAGGGAAAAAAAAAAAAAAAAAAAAGGAACAAAAGAAAAAAGGAAAAATAAAAATAGGAGCTTGTTGTGTCAGGAAAGTTAAAATCTTTCTTCTAAGCCGTAATTACCAGCAATCTCAGCCATTGTTCTATAATGAGGTTTGATGTTTTAAACTACAAAGACACACATTTAAGATATAGAACAGTGTTGCTGGGTTTTGTGTGTTTTTCTTTTAATTCTAGAAATTGTTTTTCTTTATTTGATATAAATCTGAAGGCAGGAACTCATTCTAGATACACAAGTGCATGCAGTATGGACATATCAAAAGGAATTAATCTATACAGGTATAGATAAAAGAAGCAGGAATGATTGTATATAGGTAGTGGATATGAGAGAGAGAAGACAAAAGGAAAGGAAGAAGTCAAATATGAATAAAAGAGAATATGAGACAACTATTGTACTATGTTAATACTAGGGGAAATTAAAGTACTTTAAGATCCTCAGATGTAAGATACTAAGTATAAAG
This sequence comes from Margarornis squamiger, assembly GCA_035222235.1. NCBI lineage: Eukaryota > Metazoa > Chordata > Aves > Passeriformes > Furnariidae > Margarornis > Margarornis squamiger. The sequence continues at coordinate 51,303,756 of JAWWTY010000156.1, forward strand.
GGGTTTTTTTGTTTAAAATTTGAGTTGAGTCAATGCAGTCTGGAAGCAGCTTTTAAAAATGATTATATGAGACTATGGACACAATTTCTGCCAGGTAGCATGAATTTCAGTGTATTGCTGTGTTATTAAAAGCAACCAGCAGTGTGAACCTGCTGTATTATTAACATGTTACATTAGCCTTAATAGTTAATCCAGTATTCATATTCATATTGTGGACTCTTCTTCTAAGAGAGAGTAACAGCTTTCTAAATGCTTTTAAGATTTCCAGGAATAAAATTAAAACATGTTTAAGTACTTGTTGGAAATTGTGTGCAGAATTCTGAATAAGGGAATTATAGCATTGTATCAGGACCCTTAAAAGATTCAGCTGAGAAATAAATTATGTAAACAATGCAATATGTGTGTGTGTCTACAGCTGTATATCAATATCACCTATATCTATGTATACAAATATCTTATCCCTTTCAGTCAGTCTGGAATGTGTTATACTGGAGACACTGAACCTTTCAAAAGAAATGCAAGACATGTTTTTAGTGTTGCTTCAAAATTCAGAAGCAAAACAAAAACTGGATAAATACTTCATTACATTTTATAAACAATCTGCCTTCTGATAATTATTATGGAGCAACTTTTCATTCTTTTTAATGAAGTCTGACTCTGAATGCATCTGTGGAAAATTAATTTTGGTGAAAGAATTCAGTTCAGAGTAGTGTATCCTGAATAAGATTTGTTGAAATCCATATAGTGCCTGCAGTCACAGAGAGAAGGTCCAGCGACGACAGAGGAGTTGAGGGGAGTTGCCAGTCAGAGGCTGCAAGAACAATCTACCTCTGCTTCTCAGTTCTGAAGGGAGTTGTACTGAAGCTACACTAAGGCCCCACATTCAGCTTGGCTGTGGGTTCAGATTGGATTTCCTCTCTGCAGCTGCTCCACACTCTGCTTGCACAAAGTCCAGACATCTGGGTTTAATGTGAGCAGAGCGGATTTCAAGCTTAATTCTTCCCTTTGTCTCTGTGTGTGTGAGTATGTGTGTGTGTGAAATAATCTTTCTAGAATACTTTATTGCTTTCCTAAATCTCTCATTAATTTTGTATCCTTACAATTTATTGTGGTATGAGGTATACAATCAGTAAAGAGCCTCGTATTGTGTTCTGCCTTCAGAACATAGTATTCTTTGTATTGTCCAGAAAACAGATTGAAGCCCTCACTGAAATAATGTTAATCATCAATATTTTTTTACAACTTATTCTAACTTAGGTGTTTTGGGTGCATAAATCCCACAGCTGATGGCTTCCTTTTTTTTTTTTTTTTCCTCCAAAAAGAAAGGACTAAGTAGGAAAAAAATAATTTATAGCATCATAAAGTTTTATTTTTGAACTCTGTCTCTTGGCAGTGCTATATCTCCCCCTCCATTTATGATGTTCTATGTTTTATATAGATTGGGCATAATATTAAACCTCATGTGAGAGAATGGAAGGGGAAAAAACCTCAGGGAGTAAATAGCTGGTTTGCTTATCATGCCTCCCAGTTTGATTTTGGTAGGTTCCGGAGAACACAGGTGGAGGATACTGAATTATAGCAAATAAAAGACTTAAACATAACAAAGCTACCTGAGGGTTTGGCTGAAGTCCCTGTGCAAACTGTGATTAACTGAATACCTGCCCTGGAATGCTGGTTTGGCAAGAGGTTATACACACATGAATGAATCTGTCTGCATACTTAGACACTGCAGTTAAATGTCTTTCTCAAAAAAAAAAAAAAAAAAGAAAAAAAAAGGGTGCTATTTTCAAAATTGTTGGATATATTTTGAGTCTATCTGTTTTGATTTAAGCTCCTCGTCCTCAGAAGAAAAGTAAGGTAATGAGTGTCCCACATCTATAAGAAAGAGAGAGTGTGAAGAAGAGGAGAAGCAGCAGTCAAGGACTTGTTTGGGTGCATGAAGGCAGCTAGGCAGGCTTTATTCCTAAAAATCAGTGTTCCTCTGGGACATGGAGGTTGATCTTTCCAGTGTGAAGTGATGAAGGTCTATTGATACAAATTTACCTGAGTTTATATCCCAAAACCAACAGGACCAGCAGTGAATAACTGGTCTCATATTGATGGTACTTAGATAAAATACTGAATAGACTTATAACACATACAGTGGATTAAAAATAAAAACAGAATTTTCAGATGATCTTAAGGAAGCTGAAAGTCAGTGGTTTGTGAGCACCTGAGGGTTTGCCTTAGTGGAAAGTCAGACTGGCATATTGGTAAAAAGCTGTTGCTGCTGTAGTTATGCACCTGGTGCAGACACACCCTTACTTACACTCACAGCCCCCTTTGAAAGACTAACTATAAATTACATTTGTAATTTATTGTAATGTAAATTAATCCAGTCTTAAGATGGCTAGACAATGATTATATGCTACTGTCTATTAGACAGGTTTCTATGTGATTTAAAGCTGCATATCATTGTGGGGGGCATGGTACAGTGAGAGGGGAAAAGTCATTACTTGCTAACAAAGAGCTTACCCTTTGAATATATTTCCTGTCTTTTTACTTTATTTTATGCTGCTTTCCATGTATATTTCCATATATACATTGCTAACAATTTGGATCCCGGACACTAACCTTACATCGGCAGGGTAAGTCCAAAGCCATTTTACTCTACTTAGCTTCTTCCATCAGAAAGGGTCAGAGTATCTGAACATTTCTGTTTGGGTACATTTCCAGCTGGGAACATCATAGTAAGTATGTCCTGCAGAGAAGAGCATGCTCTGGCCCTGGCTGCCTCTGGCTCATACAATGTGAGATGGTTAGAAGTTTCCTCTGTCTTACCTTACGCAGACAGGTCGTGCATGAACTTGCAGCAGAGAGGGACCTCGCCCTTGATTTATAATCAAGTCATGAGCTCATCTATGCTCTAAAAGAGTCTATTGTCCAAACCTTATTGCTTTTTCTCCAGGAAAGTTTTGCCAGTGTGTAGAGAACTGGCCCAAACAGTTTTTTCTCTCCCACATTTACATTATTTCTGACCCTTCTCTGATTTGAATCTTTATACATCCTCCTCCTTTTCTCCTAATTTTCCTGGAAATTCAAAGCTTCTCAACAGCAATTATTTTTGCCCACACCACCATGTTGTAAGGGTCTGGAACTCGCAGCTGTTGGAGGGGTGAGAAGAAACATTGCCCCAGTGCTGCTGCATCACATAACCTTTTTTGTTGTTGTTTTTTTGGGGGTTTTTTTTGGTTGTGGGATTTTTGTTTTTGTTTTTGTGGGGTTTTTTGGGGCTTTTTTTGAGGGGAAGCACCACAAAATATGCTTTTTTTCTGATCTATGTGGGGACAGTGGTCATGTGACAGTTGAGTGAGTCCAGCAGTTCGTTCTCTTTGGCAGGTATATCTAAAATCAGCCTCACCAGGAGGTCACCACGTTCATGTGACAGCTGCTGGGGAATCATTTACTTCTGCATACCCCACTAAACAACATCCCTGTGAACCATTGAGATTTATTTTTTTTTTTAATTGTTACAAGATTTTCCTAAAGATTTCTGGACATCTTCCATTTTTTTATTACAATGGGCAATGAAATCTCCCCATATAGGTGCATACCATCCCTACTCTCCACATATAGTTGCACACCATAGACAATAAACCCCCATATAGCAATTAAATTCAGTCACTTGGTGGAAAATGGCCAGTTCATTTTGCTTCTACTTGTTTTGAAAAAGAAAACTCCCTCCTCCTTCATCTGAATAGGCAAGATTGACATAAAAAAGTACTTCAAGAGCTGAACTCGTCTACTGAACACAAATACAGTGAATTTCTGTATATCTTTAAATGTTTTATATGTCCTAGTCATATATAATTTATTGTGTTGTGAAGCTGAGCCCTTCTTTGAATGAAAATTTTACTGTCGGAGCCTGGGGTACTTTAGTCTGATGATTTAAAACTCTCAGTGCGCTCGTAGCAAATAGCACTTTTTATTACAACGTGTTTGTCCAAGAGGTCAACTTTCAGCACAGCAGGATTTCTTCCCAGTGTAGAATTATTTCTGATGGCAAGACATCTCCCATCTTAATTCATCTGGTGCTGAATGCAGTAGCCAATACTTTCTTAGAGGCTCATTAGACTGGACCTGTCATGCACTAGAAAAGTGTGGAAGCTTCACCTTTTCTTATGCAAGCATCCTTGCTAGCAGATTATACAGCATGTTAAATGCTGTATGTCTGCTTACACCTCTTTGGTTTTAAGACTCCATTTATAGTTCTGCTCCAGTATTTCATTTTCTCAGAGATGATGTTGAATCTAAGCTGCCTTGTGATGATGTTAAATTCATTTTGGAGATGAGTAGAAGTGACTAAAATTATGTGCAAGCTTTCTGTGAAATATTGTAAACCGAGCAGGTCCTAGATTAAAAGACAAGCTTGACTTTAAAGGTAATGTGATTAATTTCCTCAGTCAAAACCAGCTAGATAGTTTTCATGCTTAGGTTGATACAGTATAGATGCCCTATTACACCCATTTACAGTCTCCATCCCTTTGCTCAGCCCCTGCTGAGCCTATTAAGCTGGTATCAAGTCAACTTGTCCCTTAGTGATAGTACACAAACTCTCAGAGTGCTGCAGAATTCTGCATCTGTCCTTTTACCTGTCACTTCAGCCTCCTTTTACTGATGTTAAAAGAAATCTTTACTGTCAGTCATATAACCAATTCACTTTGTTCACAGGCTGTGACAACCTTGTTGTGTTTCTACCACCACAGAACCGACTTCTGTGAATTAGTATTCTCAAAATTTAGACTAGCTCATTAGTCTGAATAAATTTGAAAGGTTGCTGTTCACATTTTTTTTTAAATGCAGCTCAGCTTTACTTGGATATAATTTAGGCATCTTTAGAAAAAAAAAAAAAGAAATAAAAAAAGAAAAAAAAAGAAAAACCCAAACAAAAAAAACCTCAACCGAGCTCCCAAGTATCCACTTTATGATTTCACAGCTTAAAGGTCTTTCAGTGACTTCATTTGAGCTAATATAAATTAAACCAAATCTTCCAAGTTTTTTCCAGTCCTCTACCTTTTTTTTTTCCTTTTCTTTTTTTTCCTTTTCTTTTTTTTTTTTTTAATTTATTTTGGTGTAATTGAAAAATTGGTTATTCTTCCATGTGGTGGTTTAGTTTTCTTGGTTTTGGTTTAGGCCTTCCTTGGTTACCAGGTGATAACTAAGGAAGTATTCCA
>JAWWTY010000156.1:51309068-51341568 GCA_035222235.1 Margarornis squamiger
TAATATATGTGAATATATATATATATCTTTAATACAATTGTCTTTTTTGTACTTTTTTCCCCTTTTCTCTTGGGGGGGGGGGGAATCCGTGTGGCCGGCCGTTGGGTTTGGCACGGAGCCAACTCAACCCTCCACATTCCAGAAAAGAAAACAGATGTTCAAATGCCAATCTCAACCATCTTTGTGGCTATGTCCACCAGACCAGTTTGTGTCCACATTATCACTGAAAATACAGAATAAGTTTTCTCCCTCCACTGATGAAGTTTAACCCCACCTTGTATACAAGTCTGTATACATGACTGTCAGTGCTTTCAATAAAATGAAGAGAATCTTTTCCCCTAAAAAATTGCTGATGATTAAGCAAAGAAACCACCACTTTTGCTCTTATTCTCAAAGTCCTACCAGTGAAAGCACTTAATTCTCTTCTTTCATGAAATCATTAAGGTATTTTCACTCCATCCTGTCATTTCTTTTTAAAGGTTGAAGACCATGTACTGGTGGACATGACAGAAGATGCATCTGGTCTGCCCCAGCATGAAGCTCATAAAATGCAGGAATATGTGACCACAGAGAGCCAAAGAGTTCAATGTATTGAATGCACTGCCGTTGTTCTGTCTTTAGGGAAAATCTCAAGCACTGATGACAAGATGGTATCAGGGCACAATTTTGGATTGTGTTGGCTTTCCAGGACATTATTATTAGGACACCATTAGGGGCAGAGAAGTTGTTTTCCAGGAACAATAATCTATACAGCAATTTGTATCAGTAGAGTACTTTTCTCAGGAGGATTTCAATGTTCTATAAACAAATTAAATGTAGAAAGAAATGATGACGATACTTATCTGGATTTTGAAAAATGAAGTACAGGGTACCAAGTCTTTTCCGTTCAAATTCCTTTCTTGTTGCTGAAATTCCACAAGTTTCACTGGACCCCCTTCTGAGCTACCCCAGCAGTATAAAAATCCAGTCTGGAATCCAGGGGGGGTTGAGTAATTTACCCAAGGTCACATCACTAGCACCTGAGCCTCAGAGTAGAGAATAGAGGTCCTCAGAGTTTCACCTAGAAAGGGCTAATGACGACATCACTGTTAGCTGTAAAATATAAATATAAAAATGTCTTTACATTAACATCAGCACCTTAAAACTAAAAATGAGAGAGCTTGGCCAAAGAGGTCTGATATAACTGACTACAGAATCAGGGTAGAAAAATATAAATCAATTGGATGAAATGATCCTTTGTTACAGACTAGAGAAGAAGTTTGGCTATGTCTCAAGAAATGGAGAATTACGTTAGACATTAAGTGAACCAGAGATACTCTCAACAGTTCAGGGTGGATATAACTGTGCAATGGAGCAGAACAGATTAAAAATCCCAATCTAAGGAAGCATTAATATATAAAACTGCAGGAGAAAGACAGGATGTGATAGAAATAATGTGATGGTGCTTTTAGTATGCATTTTCTAGGTTCAGAGTCTTCATTTCTTGCCTTTTCAGTTTTCTCGATTCTTCCTCCAATGTGTGACAATGTTGTTGCTCCTTCTTTCAATATCAATGGCTTGCTTCTTCTGACACCACCGACTCATTGTGCCAGGAGCCACAGATATCCAGCAATTCCTAACTTGGCTTCATAGAGCAGAAGAGGTCAGTCGTGTGGAATACAATTTTTTCCATATTTATGTCTTGGTTTGTTTACACAAACCTACAGTAAGTACTGCCCTGAAAAAGAGACAGACAGAAATAACACAAGTTGATATTTTCTTTTGAGATTGCAGTGCAACAAGTCTGCCCTTTCAAGGATTTTCTGTTGAAGATTAAGGCATTGTTTGATTTCTTCAGAATATTCCATAGAAAAGTAGCTGAAACTCACTGTTCAACCATGTGAATGACTGTCTTCCTTCAAAAGAGGAGTACAGAGCGTCTTTTCTGCTCTTGACACTACATCTACAATTTTCTTTCTCTTTCTCCCTTCTTTTTCTCCCACATACTCTTAAGCATTTGTTTCTCCACATCTTAAGTACACTGTCTTCATCTTCACATATTAGGTATTAAATCTTTTGATCTTAGTCAGAATGGTGGCCATAAAACCTAATAGGGAAAATTCTGGAAATCACTAGAAAACAGCTCCTTCACCATAGTTTTCCTGTCTTATTCGCTCATTTGTGTATGGGTTTGAGAAAAATATTGTTACTGAATTGGTTATAGGAACTGTATTCTCACCTTTTTTTATTTATTTTTTTTTTTAATTCATTTTTGGCTGAAATTTTTCCTACTTAGGTAATAGCATTTAGGTTCTTTTTCTCTTCTTTTTCTCTTTACTATCACATCTTTGCTTTCTGGCCAACTTTCTCTTCAACCCTGGCTGCCATCCCCCAGTAAATTCTGGACAACATCACAACAGCTGCTTAGGAGTGGATGGGATTTGTCTGTGCATATCAAGGTAAAAGGGTCTACAAATTTTTTTGTTGTGGCTGCAGTCATAACAAGGCCAAAATAGCCTGGGAAAGACCTCCTCTTTTGGATTTGCCTTAGATAGTCTTATCTGGTTTGTTTCCTCTTTTTTTATCTCCTTAGCTTTTAATCTTTGTTTCTTCCTTTCCCGTCTCATTTTCTCTCTCTGTATTTCATGCCCAATTAATCTGGTTCTCTCCAGCACACTTTTACAGGAGGGAAGGTTCATGAAAAGAACTTCCAGAAGAAAACTGAGCCAATTTCCTTGGTAACTACCAAAAGCAAGTGAAAATGACAAACGGATTGACTACAGTGGATTGATTGATACTGATTTATAGCTGAAAATTGGATCAAGTGTGTCCACATATACTTTCTCCAGGGACTAAACCAGAGGCAGACTGCTTCTGTCAGCAATCTTATACAATGAAGCTAACTCTCATCACGTCACTTCATCTCTCCCTTTCTAGCCCTCTCTTCTGCTCAAATAAAGATAGTTGTTAAAATACAAGTGCTTGCTGCCTTATCCCAGGAACATAACATGGTTTTCAGGATACATATGGCTTATGTTTTATCATGCAATAGTGGTCAGTTTTCTATACATTCTGAAATCACTGCTCAGCTGTGCACTCCTGTACCTCCCCCTTAACATGCCTGTGTCTGCCATGTGTCCTCAGGTGGCTTTGCACATCACCTTCCTCCTACTTACTGTTTCCCTCCTGGATTTTACTGTTTTACTACTGAATGGGGAAGGAGAACTAGCAGGACCTGTTTATACTAAATCTGATCTGGAAATCTTTATTTATGATGGAAACACATTTTCACTCATTTGTACATGTTCCTATTGTCCTTTTTAGGGCACTTGAATGATTTGAGTTTGGAGGGCAATGCTTATGTCTAAATCTACTACCTTAGTCAACTCATTCTTGAGTTAAGTAGAATAACTAGTAACCTCAGCATGTCCTAACCAAGCTAGACTTCCATAGGACAAAAGGACTGACAGATATCCATAGAAAATAGGAAAAAGTTACAAAACCTGCAGTTACAAATTTTAAAGCTTTTTTCAAAACTTTGAGACAATAGGAAAGGGAAGGGTTCAGTTCTTTATAACATATTACAATCTCTGTGTTAGAAGGACTTTTATGACTTCTGTTTCTGGAGAAAACTCACACATCTGGGAGACACAGGGTGCTGACACTGTCCCCAGTCCATGGAAAGGACTGCTTCTGTGCTGTTCTGAAGAGAGCAGCCTCTGTGGCTACCTCACTTCTGCAATTCTCAAAGTCAGTTCTGGGCTCTCCCAAATTGCTCTCCTAAGGAAAAACAGCAGGAAAGCCTAGTATTTGAATATATGCTTTCCTGTATGTCACTTTATTTTGGGCCTGCTCTGACGATCTCCATCTCTGGCTTTCATTCATGCCATGTGGTTACGGATCCAAAAAAGAAGAGACTCCTTACAATCTTACCCATGGTCCTTCACAGTAAGGCCTAGATGTTGCTTACTGACATTGGTGGCTGGATTTTGCCAGCAAATTTTGCTGGGTCAAGCTGAGGCTACTTTTGGCAGACACATGACAATAAGGAGCAAGGTTCAAGGAGCACATTAAGGGTTCATTCCAGGACTCACCTCACTCAGGTAAGTTGTGTGCTGTTACAAAACTCACAGAGCAATTGCTTGCTCAAAATCCACTAAGGAAGCTCTGGCAGGATAAAAAGCTGGACTCAAACATCTCAGGTTCTGGGTTAAATGTAAACATGAAAAATTCTTTTTCGTCTAAGCTGATCACATTACTGGAATATCAGGGTTGATAGGCAAAATTAGTATTAGGAAGTAGGCATTTTCTGTGAGCTATTGAGTCTTCACAAAGTGCGTAGAAATTTTTATGCAGTCTTCATCAAATTGGATTGAGCCCTAAATATTTGATTTATTATTTTAAACATCTCAAATTCAAGGACTCTCTAGTTCCAAAAAATTGAACTCCATTGGCTAACAGCAGTCCTCGGACAATCAGGTCTTGTAACATACTAGCAGTAAATTTGTGGTGGGTTGACCCTGACTGGATGCCAGGTGCTCACCTCAACTAGAAAGGGGACAGAAAACATAAGAAAAGGATCATGAGTTGAGATAAGGAGAGATCATCACTGATTACTGTCATGGGCAAAACATATTAGAGAAATTATATTAATTTATCACAAATCAGATCAGAGTAGGATAATGAGAACCAAAACCAAATCCTAAAAACACCTTCCTCCCACTCATCTCTTCTTCCTGGGCTCAACTTCACTCCTGAATTCTCTACCTCCTCCTTCCCTCCAGGCAAAGGGGGGATGGGGAATAGGGACTGTGGGCAGTAGTCTCTGCTGATTCTTCCTCCACAGTGGAAGGACTCCTCACACTCTTCCCCTGCTTCAGCATGGAATTACTCCTGTGGGAGACAGTCCTTCAGAAAATTCTCCAATGTGGGTCCTTCCCATGGATTTCAGTTTTTCATTAACTACTCCAGCATGGGATCTTTTCAACAGGGTGCAGTCCTTCAGGAACAAACTGCTTCAGCATAGGTCGCCCACAGGGTCACAAGTCCTGCCAGAAAACCTGCTCCAGTGTGAATTCTTCTTTCCATGAGTCCACAGGTTCTGCCAGGAGCCTGCTCCAGCATGCTTTTCCCACGGGGTCACAGCCTCCCTCAGGCATCCACCTGGTCCAGTGTGGTGTGCTCCACAGACCGGAGGTGGATCTCTGCTCCACCATGAACCTCCATGGGTTGGTTGCAGGGGCACAGCTGCTTCACCATGGTCTTCACCAAGGTCTGTAGGGGAATCTCTTCTCTGACACCTGGGGCACCCTCTCCCCCTCCTTCTCCACTGTCGTGGGTGTCTGCAGAGATGTTTCTCACAGATTGTCACTTCTCTCTTTGGCTGCAGTTGCACCGGTTTGTTGGAGTTTTTTTTCTCCTTAAATATATTATCCCAGAGACTCTACCATTGTTGCTGATGGCCTTGGTCCTCAACAGTGTCTGGTCTGTCTTTAAGCCGTCCAGCACTGGTTCCATCAGACATGGCCAAAGCTTCTAGTAACTTCTCACAGAAGCCACCCGTTCAGCCCCCCCACTACCAAAACCTTGCCACACAAACCCAATACACAATTTCCCCCCAGGAGTAAAAAAGTTACAAACTTTAAAAGGGCAAATTTTAAAACTATGAGGCAAATGGTTAACAGCAGGCTGAAGGGCAAAGTAAAAAACTTTAAAACCACAGAAACAGCCTGGAGGCTATTCAAGAACATTGTGTTAGAGGCACAGATGGTTTGTGTATCATTGAGAACAAAAACAAAGTAAAATGGTGAGAATAAAACTATGGTTAAGCAGAGAAGTACAGGGCTTTATTGAGGTTAAAAAGGCATCCCTTAAAAGCAGAAAGGCTTCCTGAACAACCTAGCCAGATCAGGCCATCAGTCATGTTGGTGAAAGGCAAGTCAGCAATGATAAGGGTAGTAAGGAAGTGGTCAGCTAAAAGTAATGAGGATCTGGTGAGTAAATATACAGAGTTATATGTACTCCTACCACGTGGTTCTGGCACATTAAAGTTTGCAACAGAAATGTTTCATTGTCCTCTTGAGTTTCCCTTGAATTTCCACTATTTTTTTAAAGAAAAAATGCTATTATCCAATCAAAGACATGACATTAGGAAACAAACAAACAAAACAAATTGATTCTGCAAAGATGCTAGTGTAGCCTCAAATTTCTTGCCTGGCTTTCTTCCATCTCCATCTTCTTCTCTAGGCCTGCTCCTCTGGCTGCATGCATTTTGTCCTGGCCAGAAGGCAGGTCTTTTTGCTCTAATATATTCTGTGCTTGATTATTCACTGAGAGGTCTAAATTCTCCCTGTAACCAGCACTTTGAACAAAATCTACTCGGATATGTTGAAATAATTATTCGGTAAAGGTGGTCCCAGTCAAAACAAGTGTGTTACCTGAATTTGTGTATATGCAAGAACTAAATTGCTGAGTAAATTAAAGACCTTCAAGTATGCAGAGAAACAATAAAATAATTTTTTTTCAGCAATTTTTCTTCCCCTAGAAGACAGTAAAGGATGCTTTCTGTGTTGTGTTAAAGGACTGAAAGAAATGAGAGCTAAAAAATTGGACATTAAGTTGAGAAAGTCAAGTTTAGCAGTTATTGATGGTTTACCAATGCAGTAACAGGTAATACGAAACACAATGTCAATTTATTAAGACCACTGGTCAACAGCAGGTGAACGTGAGCCAGCAGTGTGCCCAGGTGGTCAGGTGACATTCTGGCTTGTATCATAAATAGTGTGGCCAGCAGAAACAGAGCAGAGATGATCTTCCTGTATTGGGCACTCATGAGGCCACACTTTGGATCCTGTGTTCAGTTTTGTGCCCCTCACTACAAGGCAGACACTGAGGTGCTGGTGCATGTCCAGAGAAGGGCAACAAAGATAGTGAAGTGTCTGGAACACAAGCCTGATGAGGAGCAGCTGAGAGAGCTGGTGTTGTGCCTGGATGAAAAGGAGCTCAGGGAGTACCTTATTTCTCTATAACTACCTGAAAGAAGGCTGTGGTGAGATAGGGTTCAGCATCATTTCCCAAGTTGTAAATAAGACAACAGGAAATGGCCTTAATTGTGCCAGTGGGGATTTAGATGGGAAATTAGAAAAATTTTCTTCACTGAAATGGTTGTCAAGCACCAGGACAGGCTGATCAGGGAAGAGGTAGAGTCACCATCCCTGGAAGTACCTAAAAAAGATGTAGATTTGACACTTGGAAACATGGTTTAGCAGTGGGCTTGGCAGCGATGGGTTAGCAGCTGGACTTTATGATCTTAAAATTCTTTTCAAACCTAAACAACTCCATGTTTCTCTGAAATCTGTGGGTAGCGGTGTCTTCTCAGAACCAAATCTATGAAAAAATGTTTAAATTTTAGTGACTTGTTCTAATGATTTCAGAAGAAAAGGTTTGTTTGACATGGGCTGGAGAAGGGAGAAAAATGAGAAATAAGTGCAAGAAACATAACCTAAATGGAGAAGCTGAGGGAATTTTTCTTTACCTATGGCAGGACATGACCAGAAAGGGATGAAAAAGATCAAAAAAGATTATTCTGTAACCATCCCACAGAACATCTCCTGAGATTGTGTTTGTCCTTTCCAGAACAGGTTTTTGAGAGGATATGCTGAGTACTCCCGATTGCTTCAGTGAACAGAATGTCTTCCAGAGAGATGGGAACAGTATCTGGAAGGACAGAGCACAGATTGTGGGTAGGGAAAGAGGGAACTGGGGATCAAGGTACAGTTCACCTAAGGAGAGGTTGTGAGAAAGGTTTGATTTATATGGGCAGAGTTTTAATAAACTTTTAACACTGTTGACCTCCAAAACCCCTGTGTACTTCATTAATCAGCATGTACACAAACGAGAACTTTCAGAACATCTGGTGCCTTCCTGAAGATCTCCGGTGTATAGGAACTTCAGCCTTTAATTTCAAATAACTGTGAACTTTAGATCAAAAGTTAAGACTCAGATTCTGCGTCACTTGCAAAAAGAGAAATTTTACATCTCTGGTACTTAGCAAAGGATGTTTTTGGGTTTTTGTTTGTTAGTTTGAGGCGGGTTTGTTTTTTGGGTTTTTTGGGGGTTTTTTTGGTTGCTTTTTGTTCTGTTTTGTTTGCTCTCCTAGTTTAAAGGAGAAACTGCATGCCTCTAATCAGCCATGGCACATGCACACACATACACTATTATATGTGAATACTTCTCCAATGTTACTTTCTAAGAACCTTAGACACTTCAGTTTTATTAACACTTTGATAAAACATACATTTTCCTAGAAGGAAGTGAAGCCATGGGGATTTGTTAAAAATTCAGAAGAGGAAGATACTGTGAAAAGACTTAATTCAGTTACAGTAAGTAATACATTCTACTAATGTAATATGGACACAAAAAAATGTTACATCCCTTGAGAAATTAGGATAATATTGTTTGATCCTTTTGAATGTATATAATTGTATTTATATATGGGTCTCTATGTATATCTACATTTATGAAAATATTATTATGCATGTCCCTGTGTAAGAATAAATCTATAAAAAAAAAGCCATGACCATAAATCAGCTCAACAGAAACAGTATAAAGTGGACTACTGTACATCTTTATTTAAAATACATAGGATGCCAAGACAGAAAAACACTAAAAAAGAAATACATATTGTTTTTGAAGCTAAAGCATCAATATGGTTGTAATTTTAATGTTTCTTGCTGGAAAAAGGTCATCTTTGGCGAGGTCGGGTTTTTCTTAAGGTCATTTCACATTGAGATATCTGCCTGCTTTTGACATTTCATCTAGAAGAGGCACAACTATTCTGACACATGAAATGGGTTCTTTACAAACCCAATGGCTATTTCTATCAACATCTGTTATTCTTACACAAAAGGGGAATATGCATTGATTGCAAACAAGGCTTCGCATTTTCTGAGACTATTAATATATATATATATATTTTGTGCTTAAAGGTACAGCAATGTCCATCTGAAATAGAAACAGAAGGCAATGCTGTTCAGTAAAAGAATGAAAAAATAACCCCATGGATGGCATCTTTTGCTCTTAAATAGAATTAAGTAAATTTAAAGATGCTAATTGTTGTTGGTAAATTGTCACACTGCTTTTCTGTAAAGCAGGAGGGCAGTAAAATTCACTAAGCATTCGTGTAATTACTTTGTGATATTGGCACAGAAAAAGCACAATAAAATTTTTTTCTTTACATTTTGTGTGGGATTTTTAATTGTATATTCATTTGCAAATTTCAGTTCCCTCTAGCACTGAGTATGATATGAAAAATCTGTTGCCATATAAATCCCCCACCTTGTACCCCCATATCTTCAAGCCCCAGAATTATTATGTGTTTGTGGCATGACATCTATATAATTAAAATAAACTCTGTCAGAGTAATTCAGACTCACAGGGGCAACTGAATTTTCCTGTAAGATGATCCAGGGTTCCACTGGCTGAATCTTGGTCTAGTTTAACAGTGGTTCACAGAATTCCTTTACCAAAGAACATTACAGGGAAGACCATGATTTGTCCTTGCTCCTTGTTTGCAGACAGCTCGATTAAGCCTTGGACAATCCAAAGCAGAAACATTAGTTGATCATTCAGTAGTTAGGATTTGCTAACAGAGTGTTGTGACCAGTCACATGATGTTATATCTGTTCCCATATTGATGGTCTGTTCTTTATGAGCCATTGCTTTCTCCAAAAATGAATGCCATTTTATGGGAAAACAGGTTTTGTTTTCTGACTATATTCCTTTGGCAAGTGCTCAAATCTGCTGTTTGTGGATGTTTGTAGGAACATAGCTTTGCTCACATAAGTATCTGAGAACAGTGAATAATAAAGGACATGAACAGGGTAAATCCGAAGCCCATTTTCTCATCTAACAAGCTGCAAGTGAACATTTTTTGTAGTATTTCTACTGGCTCACTGATCTTGCAGCATCAGTAAAGTGTGTTTGGAGTCAGTGCACTTCTCTTCTTACTAAATGTGTCATATTTAACTTCTCTGCAGTATGAGGATGTATGGCAGATATTCACAGAAAACTACAGGTGCTGCTTTTCTGGACTGAAGCCATATGTCCATAGGGCATTGAAGAGGTTAACATCCAGGTGTAAGAGCTTTATTGTTGGAACATGTTCTTCGTTGCTCCCAGACTTTGGCCTCAAATAAATGTCTTTAACATATTTTATTAAAATGTCATAATTAGATTTATGTACTGGGATCCAGAGCATGTCAGCTCTGTGGATGACTGAAAAATGCTTCATCAGTTTTTGATGGCTTCATAGGACAGCAGGGCAATCCACTGCTATTTCCCACTAATGTTTCTCTGTTTGAAAACAGGCCTTGAACATTCTTAGTTTATGCATTTACTGATAGAAGGAAAGTGAAAACACTCTCATGTTCTGCAATTTTGCATTTGATTAGAAAATAATTCTTGTGGTATGAATACACTGAAGTAATGTTAAGGAAACATTAAAGCACGCTCAAATCTGCCATTTTGTGCCTAGGGCTTTGCAGTTATCCTTTGAAATGTGTGGCCTTTTATCAATGGTTCCACAAGAGTAGCAACTGCTGCATAATAACACAAATAAAAATAATACTGAGGTGTAAGTAGTGGCTCTGATAGTTGTACTTACTCTCATATAAAGCCTGGAGTGGCAAAATAGATAGTTTTCCAACTTCCAATAGCATCATCAGTACACTGTGTTTGGACAGACCATGGACCAGAGAAATGAAGAAGCACAAAAACCAGCAGCTTGGATTATGCCAATGTGTATAAAAGTATAAATTTCAAGTGTCTCCATTTAAATAAGTAGTACATAGAGTAAATAGGAGCAGGATGAGAGTATGTTCTATATTGGAAAAACGAAACAAATTCATGCACCATATTGATTTATGACATAGGACAGCCTGAAGCTACTTTCAGCAATCAAACTGGTTACACATAGGGATTTTGGGGAACTGTCAGTTGATAACTAATGAAAACTTCATCTCTGGGCTTATGTTTATGTTGAGATTTCATTATGCTGGTACGTAATCTAGAAAGCATAAAGAAAAATTGTGCAATAGGGGTCTACACATGTTTCACTTAAGGAGAAGCAGAAACTACTTCATACCAGAATGGACCAAGCTTCTACCAGGACAGTTTAACATTTCCTCCATACTGGTTTGAACAGTTGCCTCCTCTGGCAATAATCCTCACAGCTTCTATACTGCAAGCAGCATAAGGGCTCTCAGCCTCACTTTAACAGTGTGAGATTGAATGATGAAAGTCTGTCACATCTGAGAAACCCAGATTTATTTTTGCAAGGGTGGGCCCAACAATGGGTCATACTTTTTCAAAGATAATTGAAAATATATGGATGTGATTTTCTTCCAAAAAGAGTTGATCAGGTCTTTCACTGGGCAGAAGATGAACAGACGTGTTCATTTCCAAGGCAGCTGAACTCACTTCCAAGGGCAGTGGGCCCCATGCTATTTGCTTGTCTTTATTCTCCTGCCCCAACCAGTTAAGACCAAAATGTAAGAAAAGGGGAAAAAGGGTATGTATCTACTTGCATTGATTTGAATAGCAGGATGATAGTTATCTTCAGTCACTGAGGTGGGTGGGAGCCTGACACTGAAAGAATTTGAGGAGGAAGTGCTGAGTGAGAAAATCACTGCCTAAGAGAAAGGTTGCATACTCGGCACATGGAAAATATGCACTCTGTAGGTGGGTATTTAGTAGACTAAAGTAAAAGAAAGAATATGCAGGAGGAGAATAATTGAAGAAAGATTACACAGAAGAGAAGAAAGACATGTCTGAAGTGACCAGATTTCTCCTGGGACTTTTGCATGGTCATTGCGACCTTTGCTGTTGCCAATGGATATTGATCTGTCTCTTGCTAGTGTACCACATTGGGGTTTTAGGCTTCCCTTACTCCTGCCTCTTCAGCCTCCTATTGACAAGAAGGAACAAAGGAATCATTCTGAATATCTTTCTCATCATAAGGCAATGATTCAGATTCCTTGTTCCATTTTCATCCTTTGTTGATTGAGTTGTCAAGCACCCAACCTTGGCAACCGAAGCTGAAATAAGCAATGTCTTCATAGCTTTGCCATGCTGTGTCAGTACTGAATAACTGAGCCTTATCGACTTCATGCTGGGTCCAACATTCAGCTGAGTTACTTTGGAATTTTATCACCCGTTTTTTATATCACACTAAGAAACTCCTTACCCACAATCAATTATAAACTTGAATTCTGCTTTTTCTAGAGAGCCATGGAAAGCACCCACAGCTGGAGGAGTTCTGCCTATGGCAACACGTAGGTGTAATTAGCTGAGGCCATTCTCAAGGACTATGGCCTGCAAGTTGCACTATAATATGTCATAAGACCTTGGAGTTTCACTAGAGATTTACTGGACATGAAATCTAGAACTATTGCTCTGCTATAAACAAATGGATAATCCTATGGATGGCAGTATAAACAGTAGTAAAAATATTTTGGTATGCAAGGGCCTATGTCAGCATTGGACAGTGGTATGAAAATACTTGTGCTGCAAAGGCAGCATATACAGTGCTAGCTCTATTGCCAGCAGTGGATATAGAAGAAAGCCCTTAATGACATCTCCAACTTACTCATAAGCAGAATACTGAAACACAAAAGCAATTCACTTGGAACTGATTCCTAGATCCAATGCATTCCCTATACAGTGCTGTTTTATGAGCCAATTTTGTCCTTTATCAGTTTGCAATAAACTGATAAAGTTGATAACCTCAGAATTTTAGTCTTTTTGGCTCAAGTGGGACTCACTTCTTTGATTCCTCAGTTACTGATGCTTCAATTCATTGACGATAAAAATAGGAAAACCTGAAAAATCCCTTGATTCATTTTGCATGGCGGAAGGTGAAGAGGATGACAAAGGCTAGGAGGAGAGAAGGGAAGGAATCCCTTTTCACTTGGCCATCATCCATCTGAGATGTTTCTGGGTCTGATGCCTCCAGTATGTTTTGCATCACAGCTGTTTGATATTGCATGTTATAAAAGTGTATTTCCACTACTGCTCAAAAAAAAAAAAAAAAAAAAAAAAATCCCCAGGCTGTTTCTGGAACAATGTAAAATGTCTTTATGTGAAACATTCAGATGATCTTATAGTTTTGTAATCATTCTAGTAGGGAGACATGCTGTAGGGTCATAGATGCCTAATTTTTGCCATCCTTATAGTGTCATCTGTTTTTACAGTTCCTATGAATGTATTAATCACACACTTCAGGGCACAAAGGTTTTGCACATAATTTTAGCTAGATAACATTTTACTAAGTTATTAAAATCTAGACTCTTTTAGGGAAATCAGAAACTACCTATTATACCTCTTAGATCAAACATCACTCCTTCATTAATGTATTCTGGTTGTTTCTCCTAGTAAGGTATATATATTTTTATCTCATCCCTTCATTACAGTTATGAGAGAGCACCATAACAAACCACCTCTGGCACCTCATCTTGAATTGAAGAGAAATGACTAACTGTCAAGGGTCCACAGCTCTGCATTATTAACATTCTATCCCTGCGTATCCACACCTAACCTTATCTTATTTCTTGTTTGTGTGGAGGAGGCTTTCATCTTTCCATAATTTTTTAAAATGGAAAGAAGAATAAGAAAAACCCCTCTACCATATCACTGATTTTACACCAGAAGTAGAAAGAGTAACTGTTTTTACAACTTTTTTAGAAGCCACTCTTAAAGCTATTAAGATATTCTGTATGGATTGGGTCAAACTATCCTCTGGAGTAAACTTGCTGAAAAAAAGTCATTTCAGCAAAGCTGCATGAATTTCCAATAGGAAAGATCATAAACATTTACAGTCAGTTTGTGTGTTATCTACCTGAATTTTTTTTTCTAAATCTATCCTAAAATATCCAAATTCTAAAGTGTGTGTATGAGGAAGACCAATGGCCAGTGACTATTATTATTTATGACTGCCGACACTACTTATTTTTATCCAGTTACACATCCTGTATGAGTGAAAGAAAAAGTGCAAACTAAACTGAAGTTATGCTTTATTCAAAATGTTATTCATAGCTCATTGATAGGCAGTGTGAAAATTCAACATGAAAACAGGACTAATCTTCAAAACCTTAACTCAGACAAAATTATATGTTTAATCTCATCACAAATACAAAACTCTGTTGTGCCTATTAAAGAATTTGCACTTATCTTTAACATACCCTTTTCATCAGTGTTTGATGAAAAAAAGACTAGAGACCTTTGAAAGCTACTCTGAGAAATAAAGTTTCCATATGTCATGTTGCTGAAATAAATACATATCAGACTCAATTTTAATGAAAAGCACTAATTTCCTGTTGTTACAATAACGAATTTTTTTATACCGTGCCATCATACCTAAGGGCCATGAATTTCCTCAAGCTTTCTTCATTTTAACATTCATGGAAGCAAACCCTATTAAAATACATGGTGGAGGTGAGCTTAAAGCTTTTTCCAGATATTATTTTCCCTGCAATGAATGTATAATAAAATTGTTTGCAAGTGTTTTCAATAACTTTACACGTATTCAGAGAAACAATGTAAAAGTCTATGCTTTCATCTTAAGGTTTTCTTTAGAGAGGTTTTAAAGTTTAGGCTACTGAATCATCAGAAGACAGGTCCCACAGCAAGAGGTCCAGACACTTTCATTTCATATTGTATATGTTTTCATTGCAGGTGAAAGAGAGGTAGCTTTATGTTTGTTAGGGCGGATTTTACCTGCCGATACTTCCACTGAAGTTTGTGGCCAGAGGCTGGTTGATTCATTTGCCAGTAATGATGGCTTATTTGTGGTTACTGAATCATGTAAAAAAAAAAGTTATTCTTGCTATTTTTAACATATTTTTTTGCATGCCTGGCGTTACTACCGAATTGCATTAACTGTGCTATTGAATCTACATATACAAGAAGTCTGCCTTGTTTCTGCTGTAAAATGGGATATTGTTATGCTATAGCTGGGTTTGTACTTGTTTGTGGGCCTTCTACCAAGAAGAATTGGGTCTGTGTGCATTCCATAAATAATCCATTATTATTCTCATTGTATTAATGCAATTTTTTCCAGACAGTCATAGATTTTAATAGAACAATTGCATGAGATATAATAATCTTTTGTTAAGTTTTATTGTATTACAAAATCTCCAGTAAAAGTAGCTTGTTTTCTTGCATACTTCCTTACTCGCAAAATGAGTAGTCCTTATTTCTTATTTTACAAGATATGTGCTTGATCTTTTTTCCAAAAAAAAACAGAATCACAAGAAGCAAAATATTTTCTCAAACTTTTTTTTCTTAGATAAAGTTAGGGTAAAGACCGTTTCTGTAGAACAAACGTATGATGTACAGAAATATCTTTTTCAGCAGGGACAAACATAGTGTCTTGTCTTTAGATAGAGGATATACTTAGACAGTTTTAGGCCAAAATGTCTAATGTGAATTTGGATAAATGGATTTGTAGAGATATTGGATGTGAACCATGAAGCATAGTTTTTTTTGTTTGGGTTTTTTGGTCACATTTGTTGCTTTTCTGCATAAAAGAAAATGTTCTGCTTTTTTTTTTTTTCTTTCTTTTCCTATGGATGAGAAATTAACAGTCAGCCACTGAAGCCTGAATCTGTTTCCAGAGAAAGGGAAATGTTAAACTAAACATTCTGGAAAAGCAGTTTCTGGAAGCATCTGAAGAACTTAAAATCTAGTTGATTCTTTTCATTTGATACTATATCACAAAAGTCCATAAGAATCAGTATTAGGAAAAGGATTGTGTTAGAATTAAGAAAAAAAATTGCAGCTTTGATTGTAAATTCAACAAAATGTTTAATATTAACTGAAAATTTTCCTTTTGTTACCAATATTTTTGGCTCTGTTTTTAATCAAAAACTAAGGATTTTCTTCTCTCTTTTAATTTCTCTAATTATTTAGTTTTACTGCAAAGTAGCGAAACGGTGAGCAACTTGGGTGAAAATGCAAAGAAAATATCATCAATGCTTTTTTCTTTCTCTTCCAATGGGAGAAATGACAAAACCAAAACAAAACAAATCACAAGTAACCTGCAACATCATAGAACTGTAAAATCACAGACTCATCAAGGTTGGAAGAGACCTTTAAGATGATCAAGTCCAACTGTCAATCCAGCACTACCACTGTAACCCCTAAACCACTAAGCACCAGGTCTAGATGCCTCTTCAACACCTCCAGGGATGGTGACTCCACCACCTCCCTGGGCAACCTATTTCAATGCCTGATGACCCTAACAGTGAATTTTTTTTTTCTAATATCTAATCTGAAGCTCCCCTGTCTCAGCTTTAGGTCATTTCCTCTGGTCCTCTCACTGAAGGCACAGTGCACTGCAGGCACTGCAGGCACTGGCTCCCACCTCATTACAGCCTCCTTCCAGCAAGTTCTAGAGAGAAATAAGGTCTTCCCCGAGCCTCCCCTTCTCAAGGCAAAACACACCCAGCACCCTCAGCCATTCTTCATAAGACATGTTTTCTAGACCTTTCAAAAGCCTTCTTTGCTGGACACACTCAATATCTCAATGTCCTTTTCAAAGTGAGGGGCCCAGGACTGAATGCAACACTCGAGGTGTGGCCTCACCAGTGCCCAGTATAGAGGCACAGTCCCTGCCCTGGTTCTGCTGGCCACACTATTTCTGATACAGGCCAGGAAACCACTGGCCTTCTTGACAACCTGAGCACACTGCTAGCTCATTTTCAGCCAGCTTTCAACCAGCACCTTCAGGTCCTATTCCATGGCACACCTTTTCAGCCACTCTGCCCCAGTCCATAGCATTGCATGGTGTTATTGTGGCCAAAGCGCGGCACTCAGCACTTGGTCTTGTTGAATCTCAGGCTGTTGGTCTTGGCCCACCTTTCTTGCCGATCCATCAGTTTTGTGAAAGACCAAACACAAAATTCAGCTCCAAATACAAATTTCATTTCTGTTGTTTTTCATATTGATTTCTTTGCCAAATAGAAGATTACATGGAAATTTTTACAAAAGTATTGGGGTGTAATTAAAGACGTAATTTGGGAATTCTGAGTCAGCTCTAGTCTTCAGTAGCTTTTAGATACCAAAGACCATGCTATTGTTTTCATTATTAGTTTTAACAGATGTACAGGGTAGAATACTGTTAATTTGCAACTATTGTCTTTTACTAAATAAGTTGTAGGGTTCTGCTCTGCTGTTTATAAAGTTCACTACAGTAAGCAGCAGTAACATAAATATTCAGCTTTGGTTCTTGTGGTTTTTAATAGAATTAAAAAACTGTTTAATTTTAACCTAAGTTACCAGAGTGCAGAAATGCTAGGTAGTTCAAGAAACAGCTAAAATAAATGACAAGAATCTGACCCCAATTGGTGTCATTTGCCTTTGGCAGGAGTTACATCTTAGGATGCTTCTTAGTGTCTAAACAGCAGCATTGGCCACCATTTTTTAACTTTTTGTTGCCAGTGTTTGGCAGTTGTTCTTCCTAGATACTGACTGTGCCATCACCAGCCATACGTATGTAACATGCAGACGGCATCATTACAGCACAAGCTTGTGCATTGCTCAGGAAACAAACTAGTGCAGAATGTTCTTGTCAACTTCATTTCGAAGCAATTTTCATTCAGAGAACAAATTCCATTTTAGGCATTGTTTGACATTAGGTATGGACAATCAAAATATTTATTGTGAATTATCTAGTAAGTGAGTATAGCTTTTAAATTTATTTCTACATTGTTTCCTGGGGTTTTTGTTTTGTTTTGGTTTGGTTTGGGTTTTTTTTTTGCGATATTTGTGTCACAATTCTTATTTCCAGGTACACAAAGACTAGTTTAAGCAAAAAAATTTCAGTCTGTCAATCGCTTGTGAACTATTCATACTGACTATTGGTTAATTATTGCTTCAAAATTATGATTGCCACTTAAACCATATAATTCTGCTTTTGCTCCTTCAAGTCAGTGGAAGGACCACTTCTGAAAATGGAGGCTCTCATTAAAGTGCTTAATGTGGATGAAGAAGGTAACTAACCGCAGCATTTTGGTGTGCTTTTTCTTAAAAGCTATGAAGCTGAGTTCATTAAAGGCACAGTTTGGATGGAACAATGCATTAAATTGTGGTGTAATTAACTTATATAGAGTAAATAATTAAATATTCATAAAAGACCTCAACTTTGGCTCCCCCATCACTACCTTGCTTTTAAAGTACTTACTTTTTCATTTCCTTAGTCAACCTATAATCACTAGTATGGCTGCATGTGTGACAGGCAGTGGTTATAAGTAAGCCACTGTAGTTGTCATCAGCTTCAACTTGTTTTTCCTTCCATTAGGATTTCCTGATTATGCACTGAAAAGATATTTGATTGATAGTAGAATAGAAGACATTTGAAGAAAAAAAAATTAAACTGAATTCATGCCAGTGGGGAGGGGAGCTACCTCATTAACAAAATAATTGAGCTGTTAGTTAATTTTACTTCTTATTTGTAGAAACGGACAAAAATCTTCCAATGAATTAATATTCTTCCTTCAAATGATTAAAAGAACAACAAAAAGGGTTTGTATCTTAGATGTATTTAGTAATTATGTCCCTGACACCTTTTTTCATATCATCCAAGGCAGATGTAAAAAAAAAAAAAACAAAAAACTGGTAATTTACAGAACATTGTGTCAGCTTTTCCTGATCACTTTTTCTCTGCCTCTCCCCCAGAAATTGCTTATTAGAAGCAATTTCTGCTAATTGATAATTAATACCTTTACTTTTGTTAAAAGCAGCTACTTGTGTATCAACACTTCCAGTTTGATACAATCAGTATATTTTACTATTGATGTAAATACTGCATAAAATTAATAGTGAAAATATTCTTTCAAAATAAATTTTACGTTTAAATTATTTTTTTCTTTTTTTTTTTTTTTTTTTTTTTTTGTGGTATTCTACAGTCTTTCTCTTCCTTTAAGTCTGGAAATATTTGAAACAAATAACCGTTGAATCAATTTAGTAAATATATTAATATTTAAACATCATTAAGCATCTTGGACATGAGTGTAGAAGGGTGATACAAAAGATGTCAGTTCAAGCAGTGCAGTGAATTTTGGCTTCTTTTTTTGTAGGCAACTTCAGTAAAACTTAACTTTGCCATTAAAAATAAATTTTCTTTCCCTACCTAAGATATTCCGATTTCATAAAAAGACCAAAACAAAATATATTTTTGACATTATGTTCAGTTCAAAGAGATTGGTATGTCTTCAGAGTAATAGACTTTTGACCACATGAACACAGGGCAAAAGTGTTATCTGAATGTTCCTACCCACAACACACCATTGGAAAATTACCCCAGAGCTTCCCTGCAACCTTATTCTTTCCCTCATACCCATCTCCTTTCAAGGCTCAATGAAATCAGTCATACATAAATATGATTGAAGCAAAGAATGCCATTTTATTTACATAACATGACCTTATTCAGGATTTCAGTGATGAACAACTGTCACGATTGTTGAACGCAGAGAGAACTAACTCATGCTTTCAGCATTTGTTCTTATCTAATGCCTTATTTTGCTACCCTGTTAGCAAAGAGAAACCCTTTGTGTAGGGATAGGTTTGAGATAAACTAATATCGTGTTGTAACACAGCAGTGGGGTTTAGACATCCATTGCTACATGGATGCAACAGGGGTGTAAGGAGGGCGTGTGCTGGAGGAACTGCTGCCCCAGCGCAGCCTATCCTGGCTGACAGGACTGAGGGATAGCCCAAGGCACACAGTACACCCTTATCTGATAGCCAAAACCCTAGCCATGGTTTGCTCCCTGACAAAAGCACCTCTGTCCTTAGTGTGTTAAAACACTATTAGTCTCCTTCTGGTCAAGAAGTGCCATACAGCAGGAATGTCTGAAACACTGAGAACTGAGCCTGTGCCACAGCAAGAAAGATCTGAAGAAGCATTGTAAGTTCTTGGTGTGAAATGTCATGTGAACAACCAACCATGTGCTGCATTCTCTGGGGTTTCCATAACATCTCAAGGTGCAGCAAAGAAGAAAACATTTCTGTTTCCAAGAGTCAAATCTTGGACAACCACATCAAGGTCTACTTTGGATTCAAGTACTGACAGGTGAAGAGAAAAGAATTTGTTCATGCGAGCCACTGCCTCAGAGTTCTGGAGAGTTTGAGAACTAAAATAATATCTTACTTCCACATGCCAGTGGACACCAGGATTTCTGAACTAGGCATGCCAGCATAAACTGAAACAACTATTCTGGTTTCTTGGCCCTCTACTCTGTTACCATCATCTCAGTCTTGCAAAAAAAAAATGAACATCAGTCTTCTCACTATGCTCTGAGCCTTGATGTCACATAGACATGCTGTCATCCACTCTGCAGTCATAGCAAAACAGACTTGATAGACATCAATATACAGAAGATATACAAGTCTATATATTCTTCTCAGACAGAGAAACCCATTCATCTGAATTTCACTAAAGAATTTTATTAGATGACATGGCCTTCTCAGCATAAAAAATTACTTACATTTTATTTACATTTATCTGCACTTGCCATGCAGAAGTAGGAGGAAATAAGATGATTGTTTTTGTTTCTTCTAGCGTAAGAATAAGTACTATGGCTTGGCTTCAAAAGAACAATATACCTCACAACAGCAAGCAAAGAGAATTGAGGTTAAGTAGTAATGCAATATTCAACCATCCATTTTTTTGGTATTTTTTGACATATGTTTTACCGGTATAGCTACTGTCTTCTCTAAATAGCAACAGAAATTAACTTGGCTCTCATTTTGGAGAACCAGTGAATAGCCACCACTGGTGTATCAGAACCATTGTGTTTCCTGATGTACAGTAGCTACTACATACAAACAGTTGCTAAAGGACTGTAACTGGTTAATTTGGGTGTGTATTTTTTACACAAGACCTCATACTGCTCTTCAACCTGCTGAAATATGAAGTGCCAACTGGCATAACACCGTAAAACTCTGCTGCTAATATGAGACATATTAAGCCAAAAACACAAGCAAGTACTAGAAAGGAACATAAAGCAAACAGAAGGCAAATACCCATTTCAGAATAAAAGAATATGATCAAATTACCAAAGCATTGGTAAGACACAAGAAAAAAATGAGAAAATGAAAACAAAAAAAAACCAACCAACCAAAAAATCCTGATTACATCTTTTTGAAAGCTTAGTTGTAGTATCCATGGGTAAGCCCATACAGTGAAATATGAAGACACGTGGCTTGCTCAAGGTACTTTTTACATCCTAATTCTGTGAGGTCGTCATATTCGGGGCATTTAGGAATTTTCGCAACTAGGGTTTGACAGGATGCATTTTGCCTTTCTTTTCTTATACTCTGCTGAATATAGTTTGCAAATAAAAATCCAAACTTTTGAAACGAAGCTAAGTTGATATACATTCCAGAATCTTAATTTTTTTTTGTCTTCATCATTTTTCCCTTCTCTTATGTAAGTATACTTACCTTATTAATAGTACCTTAAAAAGAACCTTCAAATGAAAAAAGGAATTTTTAATTTCAAAATGTTGAGAGAGGTTGTTTCAAATATTTTGGTTATATTTGTTCCTAATTTATTGGGAAGCAGGAAATTAGCCAAAATCAATCTTTTACCTCTTAGAGTTTTGGTTGCAGTGAATTGTCATTTTATGATGAAGACGTGTTACATAAAAAACCTTCTCAGACAGGTTATAAGGGAAGAAGAAAAGAAAAAAATATCCTTTTGCCCAGCATTCCACATTGAACAGTGACTCTTGTATCGCCTTGAATGTTTTATTTTCAGAAAGGCAAATATTCTGTACATCAATATGTATAGAATGGAGGTGTTCTTTTGTTTAACACCTTGATTTTGTACCAGTTTTTAAAAAGAAAACCATTTCTGGCAAAGTTGTTCTTTCCTACCTTGCCTTTCTGTCAACCATATGCACATTCAGAGAAGGCTTTTTGTGTAATGCCTTTTCTTTTTTTTTTTTTTCTTTTTAATCTGCAATCAAAATTCCAAAAATGTGGACATTGATATTTGCCCCAGACTTGTGCCCGTAGGACACTTGAGAAGTGATTTGAGAGGTATCCACAGGCTGCTGATAGCAGAAATCTCTTTTAGAAGTGTTGAGCTCTGAAGAAGTTTTGCTCCCTTTTCCACAGTTCCCAGTGCACGAGGTGTCCTCTGAACACCACTTTTGACTAAATAAATATTCTTTTATTTGCTTTATCTGCTCTGCTGTTTTCTACTCCTGCTCACATGTCCACAACATCTACCCAGAACACACAAGACTGCTTTCCTACACCAGGACTAGGCAGAAGTGATATCTAGCATCAGATGAGATTAGTGTTTCAGTCTGTTAGTGACAGAGACTGAGCACAAACGTGAGTAGTAGAGCTAAACACTACTTTTGTTGCCACTTTCCAATGCTTTCAAGGTCTGATTCAGGCTCTCATTCCCATTGGTGTCTCCTTCTTCTCCTGAGCATTTTACAGGCATCTCTAGGTCTACAGTAAGCACCAAAGATGTGACCAAAAGACATAGATAGCAAGAGTCCTCTGGGCCTGACCAGTTAAACATCTCCTAGATCCATGGGATCCCAGATCACAGGAATATTTAGGTATATACAGGAGTTATTTAAAATAGACCAAACCAATGGGCTTGTACAAAAATAGAGGTATAAATAAATAAATATACACACATTTCAATTTTGATTTTTCCAGAACAATACTCTAGGAGTGCTTTGCATTTCAGATGGGACCTGACTATATGGAAGCACAATGTACAGTAGAATTAGCTTTTTTTTTTATTTTATTCAGCCATTTTTTGCTGTTCTAGACAGAGGTCATGACTTCTCACCTCCTGTTTATTTCTTCCTATGTTGACCTTTCACTGAAGAACAGGGCTAATTTTTTGCTCCAGTGACCAAGAATAGGAATTTGTCACTTTATTCAAAATGGAATGAATACAGGTATGTCTGGCATTCTCAGCTGGGCTTAACCCTCTGCATGCTGAAAACAGTCAAATAGCCAAGTGATCTCTATTAGGAAATATCTTTTCTGAAGTTGTGCTATTTTTTGTAACAAAAGAGTTTTGCTTCTTTTGTCTGAAAAAGGGTTTTTCTTTTTCTGTGCACAGCCGGGTACAGTGTTCTTTGTTGCAAAATACAATGAACTAAACAGAAGAAAATGACAGGTTAGAGGTCCATAGAAATTTGCAATGTTTCTAAGGGAGAACTTTCATTAGTGTTAGGAAATAACCTCCATCTTAATTGTCTGCTTCACAAAGTTTTATGTGTTATCTTTGACTGAGAAAGAAATAACTAATTTCTCCAGTAAGATGCCAGTAATGAATTCTTATGGACTAATCTTAATAAGTATGTGCAAAGTAATCTATGATTCTCATGTTGAGTTATAAAATAGAATTCTTTTCCTTATGCAAATACTTTCAGTGGTACTTATCCACCTATTCAAATCTTCTGTGCAGCAGGGCTCCTTTCTCCATCTCTAAGTTCTGTAAAGGGAAAAGACATCAGTGCTTCTGTGCAGGATTTGAAGTTAACACTCAAATCTTGTGTTAAAATTACAAAGGTGCCAGCAAAAAGACCAAAACAAAACAAAAAAACACAACCCAAAACACAACAAAACTGGGTCTCAGGTGAGATACTCAGTAGATTCAAGCACTACCTGTCAAAATGAAAGGAGTTGTTCCATTAGCAATGGCCTTTCAGAATGTGATTTTCTACAAACACATCCTTAGTACTTCTGTGGTCTCACTGAACTTACTATTGTCTCTTTTTTTCCTCTTGCTGTCTGTATTACTATATTTTCAGTTCTTCATGATGTTCCCTGATCTTTTTTCCTAAATATACATTAGCATAGTTGCCTTCCCAGATCCTGTCATTACCTGACAAGTACATGCCTGAGGTCTGCACGTGCCTTTTGGCCAGCAAGGGTGTGTTAGCTGGCTAGCCAAGAGAACAGCACTGGTGAGCTTATGGCACTGCCCTTCCTGCAGTAAAAACACTCACAAAATTAATCTCACAGAACTTATCAAGTATTAACATATCTGAGCACTTTACCACATTGCTTTAATTTACTGAAATTAAGTTCAAAGAGGCAAGAGATAGGGAGAACAAAAGACATAAATGGCATGCTCCCATAGGCTTCCCAAACCTCAGGAAACTAAGCTAAAAAAACTTCCATGGCTTTGGACCTTGTTACAGGTCATAGGTTGAACCAGTCCTGTGCTTTCATCCAGGACTGAGACCTCCCAATCTTGTTTCCAGTGTTGTCAGTAATTCTGATCTCAGGGACATGAAGCAAGCATCATTTGAGATGATTTGTATAGCAATCTTGTCCATTAAAATCAGTAAAATACTAGCAAAATATAAATATTCATATTTTTTAATAAACTTGAAAATACCTCTAAAATCTGCAAGTATTCAGTATCTTCCAAGAGCATCACAGCTACATACAGGAAAGGACCAGAAAGGTGAATTGTAAGGTCTGCTATGTGGACTGGGATCTTCTCCTCAGAAGAGTGCACTTTTAGTGCACTACAAAGGAGAGCCAAGTTTTATGTGTTGCTTTTAAAAGTAAAATTTCATACCCTGGGGGAGGTTCTGCAAATACATTCACTGAATGGGGAGTAACCTTAACCCTCTTTCCAAAGTGCTTAGCTCAGTGCTGACAGCCTGGGCACACTTTGGCTTCTCAACAGCCCCCTGTAAAAAGGATGCTCTGAGCTGCTCAGTGTTGGGTCTATTTGTGGGTGGGTGTATGCTCTGGGGGCTAGAGGCAGACTGTAGGATTCAGAAGCATTGCAGTTTGTTCACTTTCCAGTTCAAACCTCTAAGTGACTGAACATATTTCCAATTCTGCGAACACGGAAACACAGGTGTGGCTGAAGGGGAGTGGGTACATTTGTAAAGGCAATCATGTAAACTGTCAGAGAGGCACAACCTATTTTTGCCTTTCAGTTAGCTGAAAAGTCCCTCCTTTATACTTTCCAAGGCAGAAAGCTAGCTCGTAACAAATGGCTCAAATGTGATTTTCAGATTCACCTGAAGATTCCAAAATAAAATATTCATCTCCACAAGAGAAAGACAAGAAGGATCCTAAAATCAAGATAAAAAGTTTCAACTTTTCTCCAGTAAATAGAGCCTCCTGACAAGCACAAGTAACTATTTGGCAGAATAATGCTATTAAAACCTTAAAGTACAATAGAATCTATTTACTGCAGTAGTTACTGGTGGTTAATACTGCCCCAGCTTTGAAAATTCTTCCTGCTCATCCTATGTAGGGTGTTTTAGTCACAACTAGGAGCATATTCTTCCTGTTCTAGACATAAAACATCATGTCATTCAGTGTTTTCATTTCTCACCTCTCAAAGTGCAGAGTATGATGCCAAAGGAGTGGGAGGTGGTGAAGAATATATTCTTCTGGACCAGTAGACCCCTAATATCTTACAGCATTGTTATTGGGACTGCAATTCATCCAATTTGTTGACAAGGTAATGAACCAGCTTTTGCAAGCTAGTGGGGGTTATGCTCACCTGTGCCAGAGCACCTCTCTCTTTATTTTTTCCTCAGTAGCTCTATCTATTTTTAATAAATGATTCTTTCCTGTTGGAATAGGTATGTACATATATTATTGTTTCTCACTGACCTACACTATTCATGGAGCTTTCTACTGTTAGAAAGAGATTAGCAGCAACATTCTGCTCTGATTAGGGGTCGTGGCTCCTTTCCTGAGCTGTAAGGCTTTGTGCAAGTGGCAAAGAAGGGAGGCATCAGCATCACCATTCCTGCTAGTCCTGGCATTTGCATACTTAACTGCTTCTGTGGTGACCATTTAAATGTGATATGCTGAATGCTAAGGAGGAAAAAAGTCACAACCAAAAGAGAACATAACAAAATCCCTAAACAGCCCAATACCACATTTTTCATGCTTTACAGTGTTTTACGCGGGAGGTTTTTTCCTCTGGACGCAGGCACATGCTCT
This sequence comes from Margarornis squamiger, assembly GCA_035222235.1. NCBI lineage: Eukaryota > Metazoa > Chordata > Aves > Passeriformes > Furnariidae > Margarornis > Margarornis squamiger. The sequence goes on from JAWWTY010000156.1 coordinate 51,335,070, forward strand.
GATTTTGATCTTTTAAAATTTCCGCATCCCTTAGGTTGTATCCTTTCACTCCAGAATAACTCTTGTTGTGATAGATGAACTGGAACAAGTGTGGGCTTCCTCACAGCCACTTTCCGTCAAAGTGCCCTGTGCTAAGCAGCAAGCTGTGCAGTCAAATGGAAGGAAGCACAAAAGTCCACTTTTCCCTTATCCCTTCCCCATGGCAACCTGACCAAGAACAGTGACCCCCAGCAGCACAGCTGAGGCCTGAAACTGTGCTGAATTACTTAGAAAGAGCATCTCCTGACCCCAGCCATCAGAACCCAATGAAAATATGTGACCTCTAACTGCAGAACCCCTTGTCCGACATTGCATTTGTACTGTACACAGCCAACAGAGGTCAGACCTTTTCAGGAAGCTGGCTTAATGATTCTCAAATCTAATTTAAAGTGAACCAGTGAACCTAGAACTATTCAGCAGACAGGTTCTGCAATTAAAGGGATTTACATTAAGCAGTCAAAAACCCCATAGAAATATCACACCTCCTTGAATTAGGTATTGAATTCAAATATTTTTTCTCATGGCTGACCTTTGTTAGTTATATGTAAACTGAACTGATGATGAGTCATTGAGCTAGCAAATTAGTACTCATAGTTGTTGACAGGGTCAGGAAGAAATCTACCACATTTTTAAGCAAAAATAAAATCATCATGTAGGTATTGTCATATGTACTTCTTGTCCTTAATGACATTCAGAAACCATTGGCAACAAGAATAAGTAAAACAGGACATTTTGGGGTTTTCACACTCTCTACCAAGTGTAGTCAGAAATTTAACAACATAAGCTTTGGTTAAAGAGTTATAACAATATCTATTTGTTGCACATTCAACGACATACATAATAGAATTGACCTCATCAGTGGGTAGAGAAAGGACCAAGCTCTCTAACTCTCTAACTTGGTTAATAACATTTCAATAGCACTACAGCCCATTTTAGAATGCTTCTGCACAACCAGCTGTTTGGCTTGTGACAGTAAAGTATACCAATAATTGATTACAAGAACACTGGTTTTATGATCAATTCTTAGGACCGTATGAGCAATGTGGAGCACAGCCAAACAGGGCCCTGAATGCATTTTTGAGTCAGAGCACCTTACAATTAACAACTCTAACAAATTTATATGAACAGCATTTTAATTCCGCAATGAATCTCAAAGGTGGCTGTTTAGCAGCCTTGTTTTAACATCTGCCAGTTCAGGCTACTCCAAAGATAATGCCCATTGGATTGCAGCTGATTTACACAATGAACATGTTACTGTGGCCATCACAGAAATGCTATGTGATGGAAATTTGGTTTGGCCATCCCAATTTCATACTTTCTTGTTGTATTCAAAGCATTCACATAGAGCTCCAGTGTGCAGAGCACAGTGCTCTAAATCAGTAGAAGAAACAAAGTGCTATGGAAATATTACAGATGAGAAATGAAGAACTAACAGATAAAAATATTTTCTGCTACAAATACACTTAATTTTTACAGCAATTTCTCTTATGCCTATGTAGTTTCACCTTTTCTCTTCTGCTGAAGGCCTTTTGGCGTTTGTGCTGGTCCTCTGAATCTAACTATTTTGCCTCTCTTCCACTGTGTTACCCAACTCTGTTGTTCCTTCCAGTATTTGGCATTTGTTTTGGAATTATGTTTGTCCATCTGTTATTTGTCCTTTTGGTGATGCGTTCTGCCGATTACCATTTGTTCCTCTCAGCTTTCTCAACAATTTGAGCTTCTGAAGTGTTGTGGCATCAGTCAGCTCTATCTTGGCCCAGGATGGTGTTTGTACAGAATGACAGAAAGAGCAAAAAGTGGCCTAGACTGATGCTTCTTTTTCTTTAGGAATTCACAGATACACCTTTTTTCCAGTGGTCATTTCCACTAGCTGATTGCACTGGTTCAAGGAATGTGTGATACAAGGGGCGTTCTTCTCTTTTGTTTCTGTTCTGCTCCTTCCATCTTTCTGGATGTTTGTAAGGAGTGTGAAACCATGAAAAAGGCTATAATGTTAGTAGATACTCTTCCAGTCTTGACTGAGCTTGGCACTTTTCTGTCACATGTTCCTTTCCTTTTGTGAACACATTCACGTCGTTTATTAACTCTCCAGAAGACTTACTAACCTGGTCTGGTCTAAGGAGAACAACTCCACTTGTTCCTGCTTTTTTCCCCAGTTATATCTTTTTTATCCCTTAAACCAACCCACAATGCCTTGCATGCATTTGCTGAACATGACCTTTTGGTCATGACTTCATTTTTCAGCCTTAGAACATTAGAAAGACAGAATTCCAAATTTGTCAGCTCATAAATTGCCTGTGTACAGCAGTGTGCCATGACTAAAGGGATACTCAGCTACTGATCAGTAACACAGGTTCTGGGTTTTTTCCCCACCACAGGTCTGAAAGCCCGTTTTAAGTCTGCACTATGAACAGTCCTAATATACTGGCTTTATCAATTATTTTGGATTTGCAGAGCTTTTCCTGGCAGTCAGGCTCTAGGTAGGACCATGTCTCTCTTTATATATTTGTTTTGGATTTAGACTTATCCAGTAAAACAGTCTTACTAGAAAATTATGTTCCTTAGAAAAATAGAACATGCTCCTAGAAAACCTGACTTTTTATAAGTGAGCATTTAGTTTGTATCGGTGGTCCTTTGGCAGATCTGATGGTGTAGGTGAATGAAGGATGCTTACATCACTTTATTTTCAGCTTTTAAATGAGGCATTAGTTAAACTGTTTACTTTGGTGCATTGAACTAATGTAATTTCTGGACTCAACCCACTAAAAGCCATGTGAATTTTGCCAATAAGACACAGGTATTCAGCAGCACTTGTCAGCATAGGCATGTCTTTGAATGGAAGGAGCTTCCCTTGTTTCCCTCTCTTTCCCTTCCCACTCCCAACCAAAAAGCTCCCAAGCTCACAGGTTTCATTACGTAAATACTGGGTATTAAGAATAATTTATGAAAAGTTTATGATGTGGGTAGGATGCTGGTTTTGATCAAATCAAAAAATCAGGAAGCCTCAATTAGTAAGGAAAGCCTGAACAAAACACCCATGGTATGTACAAGTTCATTGGGGTTTACAGATAAGTGTTTTGCTTGGAGTATGCAAGCCCCTTCTGCTCCTGGAAATCCAAACTAATCCCGGGTCACACAAAACAAACAGACTGTGTTCTCCACAGAGAACTGAGAAACTATCCCAGCATCTTCGGAGTCCTGAAAATTTGACACAATCAACTAGATCTCATTCAAGTGAGCTTGTCTGCCCTTGAGCTCTAGCAAAGGCAGGTGGAGAATGCGCAAGATGCTTTGGAATCATCTCACTGGCCAAGTGTGCCAGAACGCAGAGCGGTATCACACCAACATCACCATTATTATATAACAGGCATGAAAATGACAGCAGGGATGAAAAGGAGTCTAAAACTACTACCAGCACTGCAGATCATCACCTCCTGATTGAAGCCACTTATCAATTGTTGCTCTTTAATATTTTGATTCTAGTCTAAAACCATAAAGTGCATGCCCACAAAACACCCCTGGACAATCGAGACATGGAAAAACATAAGTGTTAGGTAACACATTTATAATTGCAAGAAAGAGGTGTGAATAGTGCAGTAATGACAAATGTATGCAGTTAATTACAGTTTCAGCGTTGACCATAGAAGGTCCTTTGGTAACAAAATTAACATACCGACTTTCAAAGGAAAGGCCAGGTATAACCAGACAACAATTGACTGTTCATTTTAACATGGTCAGCAGTCATTAAATCACATCTCATTCTTATTCTTGTAATACATCAGTCCAGAAGTTGCCATCACAGTGAGAGATGTCAGCTTATGAAAGTACTAATCAGCTGATACATGCAAATATCATAATTACACACACTGCAACGTACAAGGAGAGCCACATTGTCTCTTTAGATGCTACTCTGGTGAGATGCACAAATGTAATAATTTTTCTCTGCAGGAGGCTGCTTACCTTATATCATCAGGTTACAAGATTTTACACTTTTAAAAAAATTGAAACATTCCAGTTGTAGCCATGTCACATTTAAACAGCAACAGCAGCTGTGGGAGGATTACAGTCACAGCCTCCCATACTGCATGCAGGCTAAATTCAAAGGCTTGCTGGCTGTAAGCTAGTTAGAAGCAGTGAAAAAGTGGGATTTAACTTTGCTGTTTGGTAAAGAGGAAAATAGAGGAATCTCCACAGACTACTAGCTCTGTAAAGCACACATTGTTAGTCAAAAGAGAGAATGGGAATTCTGCATTATAAACAAGAGAACATTCTTCTCTTTTTTATTCCTGAGAGCTACAATTAAAGGATGCAAGTCATAAAACAGTGTATTATGTGATGCATTGTTTTTAATCTCGCTGCCTTGTTTTATATATCAGGTTCATATAATTCTTCAGACAGGAAAAGGCTTGTTCCATAAAAATACAGAGTGCTGCATCTGAAATATAAGTTCATGCACAAGCAAGGTATATATTGCCAAACCAGCAAACTAACTCACTTAATACACTAAACTTCAGGTTCTTCCTATATTATGTGAAATGGCTTGAAACAGGAGGCAGCTGCCAGGAAACATCACTGCTTCTTTGCTCAAGAGAGACAAGGGAAGGAAGAATGAAGAAAAAAATTCCCTCGATGGATGCCACAATAGCATGTCTTTCATTATCGCCCTGTGTCAAGGCACTGTGTAATGTTCATTGTGCATGCATAGTAAATTACTATTTACCTGCCAGTGCCTTTGATAAGTCAGTCTTTTCTCCCTCTTTTCGTCCACACAGCATGGAACAGTGAAACCTCTTTGCCTATAATTCTTATTAAGGTGATACCTTTTCTGAATAAGAAAGTACACACTTCCAAAGGAGGCATTCTCTTGGGTTTTTAAGGGCCATTGTTTTTATTGTTTTCCTTTTATTTCTCCCACCCTGCTGTGTTTTAATGCTATAGTGACTTCTGTGTATACAACTCTCATATTGAAATGTCTGCCGCAGATATATGCAATATTAAAGAGTGCTTATGAATTTTTGACATCTAATTAGTCGCTACCCAGTTAACATGTCAAGACTCAGAGGGATTAGGGAGTCAGCCCTTTCTGAATAAGTTAAAGCTATGCCCTGTCCTTTTCATGTATTATTCTTTAATGTAGGTGGTGATTATTTTGCTGTGATTAATTGATGAAGCTCATTGGTCTGGCAAGTGTTACAGAATTCACCATTCCTCACTTTTATTTCTCTCTGTAGGGCTTTCCCACTTATTTGAAAGGAATTGGTTCTATTCGGTCTGTGAAGCTTCATTGTCTTTCCTCAATACATGCACATTGGTTTCTCTTAAGATTTTATCTATTTAATTTTATATCTTTTCTACTATAAAGGAAGAAGATAATTAATAATGCTTGTTTTATTCTGTCACATGTTTCAAATAGGTTTTTTTCAATGTGTTTTTTATTTTTATTTTTTAATTTTGATATATAGTTTCAGACAAAATTACAGACACATATTTTAAAGGATAAAAATAGAATTCATTTTTATTTTATTAATGCTTTACAACATCCCCCACATTCAACAAGGTTTGGAGGATTTCAAGGTTTTCTGGTCCCTGACTACAAGCAATATTTCACCTAAGAATTTTTTTTTTTTTTTTTTTTTAGCATTTAGAGTGGTTTCTTTTTTCTTACAGATGATATAATATTCTTTGTTGTCAGTTATGGTGAATTATATCAATTTTAGCATCCAAATGGAAGCCTTAATTATACAATATCTGTTTTCCATGTGCACGTTCTTTTATAAAAGGAAAAAAAAAAAGAATAAAAGGGAATGTTGAGGCAAATCTTTAAACACCTGTAGAAATCTAAGTGATGCATATTTAAAACAATGTGATCACTCATAAATTCAGCTGTGTGTCAAGGTTCCTGCTGACCTGTGGTGCACTCCAAAGGAATGTTCCATTGATTATATACAGCTGCGGATGCTCAAAAAGAAACAGCACATATGTGTGCTTCATGGTCTGATATATTTGTTGTATCCCCCTCTGTGTAAGTGATATTGAGTTCTATATAAAGAAACAATAAAAATGTATGCTGAGCACATAATGGCTGTGCCGTTTGCCTACACAGGCACCATGCCACCAGTATTTAACTCACTGCTTTGTAAAGCACTGGAAGATCTACCTTAGCTATGAAAGGCACAGTAAAAACATATACATACACAAAGTTCTTTTTTTCTTTCCTTTTTTTCTCCCTTCTCTTTCTAAAATACTGTGAAGGAGCATCCTGCTCTGTTGCATTGTATTTTGTTCATCATTTCAATGTAGTCGGCTCAAGAGTTTTGGGCCTTGTAAAAGTGCAACCCAGTCAGGCAGCTTCCCTGAAAGGATAAAACCAGAAAAGGAATTTTCTGAGCACAATACAAGAGGCAAACGTAGAGACATGATTATGGAAATATTTAATCATGCACTGTGGCTACTGAGAACT
>JAWWTY010000156.1:51344068-51427540 GCA_035222235.1 Margarornis squamiger
TGGGCCAAATTCTGGGAGGCATTTTTGCCTTCTTTCTTTCTTCCTTTCTTACTCTCCTGCATCCAGCATCTCTTGGAATTGGGTTGTGAGAGAGTGGCCTTCCATCTTGCCTATTGGGACAGTAAGATCTGTGTGCATTATCCTCAGTAAATATTACTTTTGCATTTGAATCTCCACTCATTTCCCTTATGACCCCTGACAGTCTTCTCCTAGGGTTTGATTATAAGTCACTGTAGTCTGGACTGTGCTGGAGCCTCGAAAGGCTTCGATTAATCCACCGCACCTAGAATTGCTGTGACTATAAAAGGAAAAGTTATGATTCTGAATAAGCATCGTGCGGAAGAAAGAAGCAAAAGCATAAAGTATTAAACTTTCATCCAGCACCATAGGAGAGATGTAGTTATTAAATTTCAGCTGCTTATCAAACTGATATGAAAGTCATTTTGCATGATTGCTTTGCATCCTCGAATCTTCTGCTTTTATTTGCAGTGCATCTCTGCGCTTTCTTATTAGAAAAATACTCAAAGGATAAAAAAGCTGATAATATTATTCAGTTTTGACAATTAGGTAGAAAAAACATTTTAAGAAGTGCTTTTTTTATTGCAGCTAGTAATAATAGTGGTGGTCCTCCTGGTAGCAGTCTCTTCTGATGCTACCCAGGGTGATGCTAGCTTTACCCTATAATGGCCAAAGCCCTGATGGTTATACTGGTAAAGTTGTTAAGAAGTGTGAGCCAGCACGTCAGTCTCAATATCATAAACAGTGTACGCAGACACAGCTTATATTGCCTTCGGAGGTCCATAGTTTATGGCTTTTTCACTCCCCCCTTCTTTTGTCGAGATTCACAAATGGACTGTCGTTAGTGCCTGTGCTGAGTGGGGCAGGGGGAATAGCACCCTCCCTGTCCTGGGTTTGCCTGCAGCTGCTCTCCATTCCCTCAGGATCACTATCACGTTAGGCACTTCGGCCAACCTATCTCTGTCTATTTATAATCAATCTCCCATATATTTTAGCTGCCCAGCAACTGCCTTTAATTATTACCGCCCCACATTGTGGTTCCCTTCCAGTTCAGCTTAATCTGCTCCTTATGCTTTGCGTGTGAATTTATGAAAAGCTGTGAGCATTCATGGGAATGTGGAGCCCTTAGAAGATGAGAGCAAATCAACCCATCTCCCACAACTCTCCCTTTCCCCACCATGGGTTTCCACAACTTGATGCCTGGTTGTTTTGTTTTCCAACAAATGTTCCAATCATTTCTTCAGTATTCTCTCTGCCTTCCCATTTTCTGTCAATGCATCCCCATCTCCTGCTGGGTTTTACTCCTCTATGATTTAATTCACTCTCAGCAACTGTCACAAAGCTGATGGCTCCCTAGCATTTATCTCTTTATCTTTGGTTGCTACCTTCTGTCCAGTCCTTTCATCTCAGACTATCCACTCACATCACCATCCAGATGTCTGGTCATAAGCCCAGTATAGCAAAAATGCAACCACTTTGAGCCATTGTTTCTCCACCATAGTACAGAACTATTTTTTTGTGGCACGATGCTGGAGACTATTAGCACCATACCTGCTCTTCACAGTTTCTCTTCCAGATTTAATTTCTACAAATCAAGTCACTGTTTTTCCAACCTTTACAAAACATATCTCTGTCATATTAAAAGACCTCATTAGATCTTGCTGTCTAGATTTGAGTTGTCGTTTCCAGGCTATGGAAACTTTCTCCCCTCTGATTTTTTTCCCCTCTACAGTACTGTCCTCTCAGACAGCAATTTGCCCCATGGACAAGACAGCTCAGGAGAGCAGTCTTACATTCTAGATCCTGAGAAGATCTGGAATGGTCAAGTTGTTCTTCCTGGGAGAGGAATTCTAGTGACTATCCCCATGTAAGGCATGTGTTTTAATCAGCTTTTGGGCTGTCCTGAGTTCAGAGTAGGATAGTTCTGATTGTAGATTGGGGGTAATTTTCTTCAGCCCATAGATGACAACAAATATTTTCCCCAGTATTCAGCCACCCACTGTAATCTTGGTCCTCAGCACAGGGGTGGCTCTAACTTGGCATTAGGGAGCAATGCAGCTGTCCCAGGGATGTGCATGCTTGACGGACCTGGGCTGGGAAAAAGGATGAATTGTAGAGGAAATACTTCATCTGGACAGAGGGAGAGTTGTAGTATTAGAAAAAATACTTGAGATGTGCTAAGCTGGGTGAGGGGAGGACAAAATCTCCGTTGCAAGATTCATCAGAATATATTTATTACTGTGTTGTCCAAAATACTTTACAAATTCTAAGATATGATTGCATCTTACACCTTGGCAAGGAACAGAACAGATGTCCTTATAAAGGACAATTTAATCAAGGAAAAATAACAATTAGGCAGGAAATTGCTAAAGGAAACAGTAACTGTTAACCCATGGTCAGCCCAAAAATGTAAAAACTCTCTGGCTGGGTTTTCCCATGCTGACCTCTGACTTCTCAAAGTCTATATTTCAGTCTTATATAGTTTTTTGCAGCAAATACTGCTTTACAGAAATAGAGTAAAAGGTATTATCTTGTTTCACTGGCTCTGGGCTAATATTTTCTCTCTGCAAGTTGATAACTCTCCATTTTCAACACAAAAATCAAAGGCAGGTCACATGTTGAAAATATATATAATGTCCTCTGCAGAGTGCTTTAACATGCCCAGCAGTATATTCCGGCTTTATTCCTAGAAGAGTAAAATTACAGTGTGTAGCAGGGCTGGCACCATGCTTCCATGCCGTGCAGACATTAGAGCAGAGGGAATAATTTACAATGAATAGTTTAGTCAGTAAGTTTAGCCCTTTTTCTGCTTATGGGATCTCCATGGGCAGACTGAGGTTTCCTTGAGTTTATTATGCAAAAGAATTTAATGAGATCCTTTTTCCTCTCTAAGTACTTCTAATTGCTCAGGAACACTTCTTTGGGAACATTCTCCAATAATTTCTTGAGCTTTGTTAGATATGACTCTTTTGATGAGTCACATGGTGTTGGTTTATTTTTCCAATGTGTTGAGCATGCACATATTAATGTGTGTGAATCTAATACCCGGTTTCCATCAATACTTATGCATGCTGTTCTGAAAATCTCAGTGAATAGCCACAATAGTAATTGAATCATACAAATGTCCTTAGAAAGCAAACACATCTAGAAGACAGTATGGTTGAGATGAATCCATTTGCAAATTCCAGGGAATAAACAATGGTTGATAGCAATCCATTTCCAAATTCCAGTGAAGGCACTTTTTTTTTTTCATAACATTTAACCAGCTACAGTTGATTCTCTGAAGTATATTGTCCTCTCTCTGCTCTCCATTCCATCCCATGTTTCTCTCTTCTGATGAAGTAGGCACGGAAAGGAAATAATAGCAAACTTCTGCCCCACAAAACAAAGCAAGACAAAACAAAATGAAAAACAAAACTAAAAACACCAAACAACCCTCCCCTCCCTCCCCCCCAAAAAAAAAAAAATAGAACTCAAAAAGCCAAATCAAAACCCACAGGTTTAAAGTAAATATTTCTGAGTACCAAATAGTTATCTCCTATTTTTCAAGCCCAGACTTAATACACTGCAGTTGTACCTGGGAGGTCTAGTTTGTTCAGCACCTACCTGCCTCCAGGATGAGGATTCAATTAAGAAATATAAAAGATAATATGGTGCTATAAGGACAAAAGTAGTTTTGAAACTCTACCCAGGCTTTCTGTAAGCTTTTACTTCTTTGAAAGTGAACATTTCCTGTTAAAATGAATCAGTTTTCTATTCTGTGATCCCCCACTCCAAATTATAATAGAAAATACATAATTGAGCATAAAAACTAACAAATGAGAAAAATGCACCTTCAATATGAATTTCACCTCCCAGCTACAAGGCTGTCCTCCAAAACCTCACTGTAGTTTCAGACTATTACTAAGACATAAATTAACTAATCCTCACCACAACTCTTTATGGTTTTCTAGGGAAACCTTGGGTTATGTCTCCATGCTGCTTTGTCTTCTGTTTAAACTGTGTATGGTTTAAACTATTCCAGCCCCTTCAGCAGGCAATGGAGAAGATACTTTCTAATTACAATAACTTGATTCAAGTCTGCCAACCTCAAATACCTTTGAATCAAAACCCGTAGCAGAGTGACCTGTGCTTTGAGGACTTCCAAAGCTGGGACTAATTGCACCACTGTTTGCACTGACCATGTATAGAACTTCACCTCTCTCATTGTTCTTTCCTCATGGGCTTTTTGCTTTTAAGACTTGATAAGCCTCTCTTTATTGTAATCTACCACTGAAGGCAGTGTACTTCACAGAATAACAAACACCGGATCAGGTTCTTCTTTACTTCGATTTGATACCTCTAGCCTGGCACCAGCCTTGGAAACCATACTGTGCAACAAGTTCTTGGATCAGAAACTGTGCGCCACCCATTTGCAGTGCTCTTTAACCCCCACCATAGGGGACTGTTACCTCCTGCCATAACCTTCTATTTGAGCATGGGATGGAAAAAATTTGAGCAGAAGTTACTGTTACTTTGCTAAACAATGCAATGAAATCAGAGTTCAAGACTAGTTATTTTATGTTTAGGCTCCATTTAGGGTGTATGGAATAGAATTCCTATTCCTTCTTCCAACCTTTAGCATCTTTTTGCTCCTTTTCTTACCTCCATTCTGGTAGCATTCATGCATACCTTCACATTTTACACTCCCACATAAAGTTATATCCAACTCCTGTTCATTTTGTCATTTTCCTTGAATCTGGGGCTGGTGCCCATACCCCGCCATAAGTTGCTCCTCCTTAACTGGAGTCTCAAGGTTGCCATGCTTCTAAATGTTCTGGCCAATTTCATACATCATGTTTTGAACCCCCCTTTTTTTTTTTTTTTTTCTATTTTTCCCTTAATTCTCAGAGATGGATGATGTACACATACTGATCTGTGCATGCTCATTAGCTCCATGTCCACAGTGTCTGTTGTTTTTTTTGTGATTAAATAGAAGCTCTGCCAAACTCCCTTTACTTAAAACTCTCCATTCCCAGGTTCCTTACACCATTTCCTTCCCCTCTTTTAGTGACTTTCTGTGTGAAACCTAGCTTTTTCCTCCTGCTGCATATACTTTGGACTCCATCAGGACCAGGGCAGTCTGACTCTCTCTGCTGTTATTCTTGGATCCAAAGACCCAGACAACTCCATCAAGGAGGAGCAAAGTCCTGCCCAAGTGGCACGGCTACATCTCTTAGGGGATGTTATGTATCTGTGCAACCTGATACATAGATGGAAACTCTGACAACCATAACAAGCCTCTAATGAGCATAAATACACTTTTTATTTTATTTTTTTTTTCAGAAGCTTAAGCATTGACCAGTTTTCCAGTCCCATTTCTAAATTGCAGAGCTGTTAAGGAAACAAGTGAGAGGTATATTTATTTTTAAACACTGGCAAACAACATATTTTTCTTAATCTTATTCTCAGAAGTGAATATTCACCTGAAACAGAGTAATACAGGAGAAAACTACTGACCTGACTGATAAATTCTGGCAAAGCACATCCACTGTAAGCATGTTTTGCAAAAGAAAATGTCAAGCCACCCTCATTATACATTGTGGATATTTGAGAAAAACTAAATCTCATGCTAAAGAAAGAATCTGTATTAACAACCCTTGAAAATTAATCTAATTAACTATCAAATCTAAACTGGATGTTTTTCTTTCTCTGGGCTTGGCCTACAAATATGTAGTATTCCTAACCTACTGGTGAGAGTGAATTTCTATCCACCTCAACTTTAACATTTTAATTGTTTACCAGGATTTATCGGAAGGTAAATGCTTTTAACCTCTTTCAGTGATGGAATGAAATTGTCTCCATGTAAGTAAGAAATATTCAGTGTACAGACTGTAAATCATGCAACATCCTTCTGAGAATATCCTTCTGGGCATTGGTCACTGTGTGTAAGTGTTGACTTCAGACAAGAGAAATATAATTATCCCCATTATAAATCTATACAATTAACAACATTTGCCACACAGCGGAGTCTAGGTTACCATGGTACTGCCCTATGTTTAGAATAGGAAATAACTGTGGTATATCAGATTCCATCTCAAGGTAATTGTTACTTTTTTACTGACCACCCATGTGGCATTAAAAGTCTCCTGCTCAACTAATTCATCTATTTGAAAGCATATTATGGCTATATTTATTCTCCATTCCACCTCAAATCACTAGTGTTCCAAGTACATAATGCTGGGTTTTCAAATACCCTAGAACAAATATTTATGTGATGAGTAGGAGAGAGGCATTGAAGGTGGAAGAGGAAAATAGAAAAGAAACGTACTGGGGATATGGGGTTTCAGGGGAGTGTCTGAGGTGCCTCTGTGCGGTACAAGAGGATAGGAAAGCAAAGAAGGCAAATGTGAAATATGTGCATCAGTGATGATTTTCCCACTGCACAGAAATATGCTACTGGAGGAGACAGGAAGAATAAATTCAGCAACATATGAGGTGAAGAAGACAGTGAAATTGTGTCTGACATGATGATTGAGCTCCAAAGAGGGGCTAACTCAGAACTGAATAGAAAATTTCCTTCCATACACTTCTCCCACAAGCAAATAAAACCTCTACCCACTGCGAGGAGAGCTAGGGACTGGTGGAAGATGAGTGTGTGGTGGGAACATGTTTGGAAACAGAAGGAGGTATGTGAATGGAAGAGGTCAGTGGAGGAAAGAGAGGAAGGGGGTGGGGAAAACAAACAGTGAAACAGGGAGGTGAGAGAGATAGGGCAGTGAAAAGCACTTTGGGATACTGGTAGGCAGGGAAACAGAATGCATTTGGTTGAATTTTGCACCTGAAATGACTCTGTCTTATTTACGAGTGACTTCTCCTTAGATATGCTGATATTCCAGCAGCCAAAGAAACGCTGTGACATGCTTTGAAAACAAAATAAAGTATATATTTGATAATTAGTTCACCTATTACTCTTCTGTTCCCCCTAGACCCCCACCCCAGGATTTATAATTTTTTTTCAAGCTTTGGGAATGGTTTATACATTTCCTTCAAAAAAATATTTTTTTTTTTAGTATGTGCATTGCTCTGAGACACCCTGGTTTGAAGGACGACTTTCTAGGATGTCTCGTTTTTAGCATCCTAGGTTCTGGTATGTGTGATATCGCACAAAGTTATGTTGGGGAATGTCCTTATCAAAGGAGAAACTGCCAGATTATTGTACAGGAGAAAAGAGAATTTTGAAAGCTACAGTAAAACTTGCCTGATAGTTGAGAGATTCAGGACATATTTCTGAACTTAACATAATTTTCACTTCAGCTTTACAGTTCACCTTTAACACATATCACCTTTTTAAAATATTTCCACAAGCATCATGCGTGCTACCACCAGAGTGTCAGCTTTAACTGTGAATTCACTGGCTTCGTTATCTGTTTAAGTTTAGCTGCTTATCACTGAGGCACCGCAATGGTGGCCATGCTACAATGTGCAGGTGGGGAGGCACGTAGGTACACAGAGGGACTCTGATTGAGCAGCAGATTCCTGCCGGTGCTCAGTTTTGCACACATGATTAGTGCCGTCTTGCACAGAGCTAAGGCAGAAGGGACATTGTCTATAGGGTGGGCTTTTGCAAGATGGGGCCCACAGCCTGTTAAAAGTGGTAAGATAGACAGATAAATCTGAGCTGGATTCAGCATTAGTTAAATGTAGCTCTTTGTATTTATAAACAGCAATATGCTGCTGTTATGAAAGCTATTTCATTTAGTGCCATCTTACATTCAGCAATTTAATTATTCTCTTAATTATTGAAACATTCATCATAGTTTTCCAATTGATTCATGAGGGGCTGGCTGCATTTCTTTAACTCATTAATATAGTGACAGCAAATTGACAGTCCTTTTGCTAATCTCTTATCTTTGCAAGGTAGTACTGGGAATAGAAAACCTTGAGTATTTTTTTTTTTTTTAATTTTTAAAATTTGTATTATTATCACCAGCAATAACTATAGTCATAAAAGCCTCATTTAGTAGTGAAGGAACAGAATGGTATATGAGGGAACCCTAATTATCAATGGTTTTGATAGTAAAATCTGCAAACTAATATCTTCCTGAGACCACATTTTTTATTAAGAAATGGGTGATAAAGCAAAGATAATTCTAAATCCAAACACATATTGTATGAAATAGATAAAGCCCAGATAAAAATTAATAGTGACCTTGCATGCCTGGATATAAGAAATATAATCAACCATACATATCAGTCACAGCTGGTAAAGGACAGGGAGATGCCCACAGGTGAAAGATTAATTTACAGAGTTTTAAAATGTGTTCAAAATAAAATCTGTGGCATCTCTCTTCCTTCCCTTGTCCTGATTCTGAGTGTTTTCATTATTGCCTGTCTGCAAAATTGCTACTTTAAAACATGTTCCTAACTTGCATTAAAAGAAAAATTTCATCTTTCCTTTTTTTCTTTAATCTCCTTTATTTACAGGCTGTTTAAGTAAAGGGACAATATTCTATGTCTTTTTTTGCAGCTATCTGCTATTTATTTCAATTTTATAGCTTCTAAAATGTCAGGTGCTACCCTCAAAGACCTCTCTCCAATTTGTCTGTTTTCTCTCAGGAGAATTTGTCCAGAGTTTGAAGCATACAAGGTCTCATCTTAGTGCTTATATGAGTACCTTTGCCTTTGAATATTATTCTCATCTTCACAATACTATGTAAATCGACAGCTACTTCCCTCTGCTTCCAGTTAGGACTTCTGAATATAGTGGGAGTAGCTGGAAAATAGCTAAAAAGACCTTCAGAAATATAAAAGTTCAGCCCTGAGCATGTCTATATGTGTGTGTATATGTATGGATGTGTTTGTAGATGTGTGTATTGTAGTTTGGAAAGTGAATCTGTGTAAATCAATGCATTTATTTAGCTCTCTCACCAACTCTCTCCCTGAGTTAACACCCCAGCACACACAATGCTAGCGAAGGTGATTATCTCTGCTAGCATAATTCCTCCGTAACATCTGCTTTCGCCCATAACACTCCACTAATTTTTCCCTCATTTCATTACACATAATTTTCTTTCAACACAATCTACATGTATTAAGTGGTAATGACTTTCCAGTTAAGAGCAAATCGACGCCAAGGGACCCCCCCCTCGATTGCCTGCCGTGCCTGACTCCGGCTATTAAAGATAAATTTGGTGCCTCAGAAAGCTGCAGTAAGCTAATCAATCAATTAAGCGGTTAGGACATACATTATCAAAATTCCACAGTGCGGGGGTGCATGAGAGCACGCTGATATACTTGGTATGATTTTAGGAATAATTAAAAAAAAAAAAAATGCAAGCTACTAAATACAATTTGAGGTTGAAAGTCAGCATTCAGTCTCTTCTGAAATGAAAACTCAAGCTATTGAACACTACCGATAGCAACTTTGGTGTCTCTGCTGGTACAATTTGCATTGCAGCTTTTATACCTAGTGCAGTTTACTAGTGATACCAGAATGGAGCTGATGACACTGTAAAATCTATTTTTAAGTGATATGAGGATTCTGGTGCAGAGTAAAGCAATGCTATTCACAGTTAAGCTGGATGTTCTGTCCCTAACTTGTCACTGTGTCTCTGGAAACTGCCACAGCCTTAGAACACTGATTAATATTCTGTATTATGTGTCTTGCAAAAAGGTGGTTTAAGGACAGAATGGTAGCCATCACATCCTGCTGCGTCAAGTTTTGTCTTCAACATTGCATTAATATTCATTCTGAGTTTAATTTTGGAGGGTTAAAGCTAGTAAAACAGATTCTAAAATAAACTGAAAAATTGCTTTGACTTTTTTGTTTTCTAAAAAGCAGCTCACAGTGAAGTGATGTCCTTTATAGGACTGACGTACAAAACAGCTTCAACCCAACCAGAAAAAGTTGTGTTCACTAATAATCAAGGTCCATTTGAGTGTAAGGTAATAGCACAATTTCAGAACTGTACATAATATCACTAACAAACCTTTCATTATTTTGTTTTTCTTTGCTATCTTTGGCATTGTGTTGTTCTTTATACAGACAAATTACTTAATCAGTTAAAAGCTTTTTAAATATAACAATACTTTCTCTTGCATTGTGACGAACAGTCTGTATGCCAATATTTGGCCAAATGCTAAGGAAATTGTAATAAAACCCCAAAGACCATAAGAATTATATAAGCAATCTTTATAGCTCTCTCTGTCTGGACTAATACAGAAGGAGAGTTAAATGAACTTCATAGCAGGGTTCTAAATAAGAATAAAAACATGGAAAAAAATTGTAAAACTTGTGTTTTTGAAGCAAACAGTAAATCTATAAAATATGAAATATAAATGGATCATTACAAGACTTTGCCAGTTACTTTTCCTGTCAGTTTTAAGCATATTGCCTAAAGCTTTGTTATCGTAGTATTGTAGTTATCAGATGAAATGACATGGCAAAACTCCCTGCTTACTTTTCCAGAGCGTTTTCCTTTCTGCAAATTACTTTGGAGCATATTCAGTGCATACACTTCTACTGGGGGAAAGAACCATAAAATCTTTTTACTGTCTAAATAAATATTCCTTAGGAAAAAAAAAAAAAAAAAAAAAAGCAGGTTGTCAAAGATAAAAAGGGTGGGTTTGTTTTGTTTTAAAGTATAATACAAATAAAGGAGGTAACTCAATGACTTCTTTCCTATGTGTTTGCATAAGAAAAAAAGCCATGAATAAACTCTAAAAAGAGCAGTGCAAATGTATCTGATACACGCAGAACACTTAATCCAAGCCCTGCATGTAAAACACAATTACAGAGAGTTAATAACGGCAAATACAGTGACATAAAAAAGCTATCCACAGAGACTATACAAGTGCATCCTTCAAAAAAACCCCAAACCAGCGTGTTTCAATAATATGATGCTGTCCTTTCCTTTGTGGCATTCTTCATTGACTAGGCTGATAATGAAAAGATGTCAGGGAGATTCACAGTTTAGAGTTGTATTTTCTTCCTTTCTTTTGTACTGTTTCTTCCCACTTATGGCTGTTTTCCTGCCTTTGCTCTGTATAGGGGGTATGAAATATTTCAGAGTTATGTTTTCTCATGAGATTTAGGGCTGAATTTGACTTTATTATCATTACTAAGAGCATGCAAGTTTAAGTTTACTCAGTTGAAAAAGACACAATGATGTTGTTCTTCCTGATATAGAAACAGCTATATTGGCTTTTATAGGTTTTTTACTGTAGGCTTCTTCTTCTGTCCTGGATTTGATAGCTACTCAATCAGCTGGAATTTTTTTTTTTGCCTTTTTTTTTTTTTCTTACTCGTTCTCTTTTTCAAAAAAAATCATTCTGGTTTATCTAAAAGCACATCAAAACATCTTTATCTGTTCATAGTGAGTGAGAAATTCCTTCAGATTAAGGGGGAGGGGGAGGGAGAGGCAAACAATAAAAGAAGCTGAGACCAAACCAGTTTGCCTTCTCCTTTTGTGCAGTGCGTGTAATGACTGAACTTTTGACTTTAAAGTTTTTCTCTGGTGCAGTACTGTAGAAAAAGAAACAAATAAACAAACAAACAAAAAAGATCCCCTTAGTGCAAAGACTGGTCTAAGGCAATACCTGGTGAGTGGAATTTAATTTTTTTTTTGGTTGTTGTTGTTGTTTACTTGAAGCAGATAAAACACCCACCTTAAACCCGCCCTCTATTCAGTTCAGCAGCACCTCCATACTCCAATAAACCGTTTTCATTCCATCTGGCGTGCGTTTGCTCTGAAGACATTTTCCTGTCAATCTCTCCTGCCACATTAAAAATCTGTCATTACTATTGCATTGCCGCCTGGCTCCTGAGATTTGTCTGACTGCTTTATTGCTCCGCTCATTTTTTTTTTCTTTCTGCTACAGCCGAGAAGCAGAAATAAAGGTTTGTTGTTGAAACATGGCCGCAAGGAAAGTAGGAGGCACACATCTGTCAAGGTATTACCTTTCTTCAACCAGGGATTAAGGTGTTTTACTGCTCTCGCTACTGAGCAGTCACACTGAATAAATTTTCTCAGTAGAACATAAAAATGAACTCATACATTTTGAACTGGGTTTCATTCTTTCAAGCCAACCCATATAATTATGCAATGGCATCAGTGTTCGGGGGAAAAAGAAAAGTCAGAAACGTTTGTATGCACCCCCCTTCTCTTTCCTGCACCACCCTTTCCATTTACATTATTTAAATGCTTATTAGAAAGGCAAAACTGAGGCATTCAGTATTGGGGAGAGAAATGTTTTTTACTCTTCCTTTTTGTTGTTACTGGATCCCTTGTAAGGTCACATGGGGTACAGGGCTTTACTCCCTGTGTTTTGTGTCTGTGCTCACAAAATATACCTGGCTGTGAATATTCACTGTTAATTCGTATTGAAGTAAGCCAGTAGAATTGTGATTTCTGAATATATTGTCTTTTGAAAGAAACTGGCAATATTAGCTGCCATGTAGTCTTCCCATTTCTGCTGCAGACATTAACTTTGCAGTCTCAATGGTACAAATGAAAACAATTTAGAATTTAAATAAAACCAGTGAAAGTGGTTGTTAGACTAAGACAGAGAATGCCCGACCATCCTCTTTAGTCCTCTGCTGGACTCTTCTTCATCCTCATCTAAGTCCAGGTATACGAGGTCAGACATCTAAAGCAGAAGGGGTTATCTAACAAAATAAACATTAAGGTGTAGGCAAATGCGGAATCAGGTCAAACATGTCTATGAAGGGGGACAATATGAAGTGCTTTATGGTTTGGTTTTGGTTGGTTTGTTTGTTTGTTTGTTTTGGGGGGTGGTCTTATTTGGTTTGGTTTTTTGTTTTGTTTTGGGGGGTGGTTGTTTTTGTGTTGGTTTGGGTTTTTTTGTTTTTGGTGTGGGCTTTTTGGCTTTTTTCCTGAAAAAAAATAATGCAGCTTTTAGATGAGACAAGACCCCAGGAGAGAAGGACTAACTTCAGTACAGGAACCATAAACCTGTCTAAGCTTAAAGGAGAAAGTAGTTGAGAAAGTCCTACATAGTCAGAAATCACAGCTCCATCTGTATAAAGGCATCTAAAGCTCCATATCTGCAGGTAGCTCTGCAGTCTGTCCCCACTGTCAGTTTGACTCACTCTCTGTTTTGCCCTAGGGTCCCTGTCTCCCTACATCCACAGTGCCTCTGCCCCTTTGGAGTGAGACAAACACCTCCCACCAGAGAAGCTAACTTTGTGTCATTGCTGACTGACATATTTATTTAGCAGTAAGGTAGCTCAGTTCAACAGAGAAATATTAGGACCTGCAGTTCTACTGAAAAACTACTGCTTGAACAAAAGCAAATGAGCTATCCCACAGGTCAGCAGATAATCTGTCACTCACTTATTCTTCACAGTGTCCCAGGAAGGTCATAAATCATGAGGATATTGGTTCAGTACTGTGTTCCCCCAGCTTCCACTTTCTGCTGGCTATTGGCTTTTATCCATCCATTTCAATCCAGTGAAGACACAAGGAAAAGTGAGCATTGTGAAATCTTACACTCCTCCCAGTCCCACCTCCTTCCCAGAGCTAAGCTGCATGACTGAATTTACAACTTTCTTATGCCAGAACAGCACCTGGGAATGTGTCAGGTTGGATTGTGAGGCAAAGCTCCATCCCAAACTATTTCCAGGTTTTAATTCTTCAGGGGAAGGAACCATCTTCTTGTTCTGTGTTAGTGTAACACCTCACACAATGGGGGATTTAGGGTTGTTACGTAGTGCTTCAGTGCAAATTATAAATAATACTGTGCCTTGTGGAAATATAGTTCCTTCTGATGCTTTTTTCACAGCATCCCTCAATGTGCCTCTTTGGCTTAGACTGTATTTGCAAACAGGTGGTTCATAGGCATAAAGAGATACAGTGAAATTATTGGTGCTGACGACACCATGTCCACAATGTATGTCTTTTGGGGGGTTACCTCAAACTTATTCTAGTCTGGTCCCATGGACTTGATGCCCATTATCAAGTGGAATACATTAGGTGTGCTTAGAGCACAACTTCTATATTGATTTCATCTGAACGAAACTCGGTCTGTGCTCCCTGGGCCCACTCTGCAGTGCAAGCCACAGCACTCTCAAAACACTGGTGTAAAATGCAGCTGATCCCTTCTCTGGCACCCTGTGTGTTTGTTTGCTGGATCCTGCGTGTGACTGATGCTCCTCCATGTGCCTCGAAGACAGGGTGCTGTTTGGTGTTGCAGAGAAGCAGTGCAGTAATCTGATACACCAGGTGAATTCTGTAATGCATATTTAGTAGAATACAAATCATTTGCAGATAATCAACCAAAAAAAGAGGGAGAGAGAAAGAGAAACGTATACTGTTCTTATTCTTTTTCCTTGCATTTTTTATTTTTCTTTTACACAAAAAGCTTTCTTGGTGACTTTGTCTGATATAATCCTCAGGGAACAAGAAGCTTGTAGCAGTGTCACACTTGACTGTAAATTCAGATAATTTGCACAGGTTGGAGGGTTTTGGAGATTTTTGGGAGGCCTTTCAAAACCAAGTTTCAGTATCTTCCACCAGAGATGTGTTCAGTGGTGATGGCCTTACACCTACTGACTTCTTCTGTCCCAGCATACATAGTTCAGTGTCAAAAATGCTGTCAGTGAGCTGTAGTTTCATTTGCAAAGCCTGTGTGAAGTGGGTAACTGCTTTACACCTTTGGGTGTGTTTAAATTGCATATCAGGATCCAGATCAAAGCCAGCAAATGGCCTCTTGCCAAAATACTTTAAAAATCAGTTCATATTTGTAGTAGACAACCGTAAGGGGCTAAATTTCCAGAAAATGTGTCGCCACTGACAGTCATTTTGGGTACCTCAGAGTTATTTCTTCTCTTAAACAAAAAGCCATGGTCCATATTTTTATTTAAACAAGTATTTAAATAAAAATAGTTGAAAGTAAAGGGGACTCCATATCTCACTCCTCATTAAACTGACCACTTGATTTTAATTACCCAGGAAAAACATGACAATATTTTCCCATGGATGAGGAACCTTCACATCCTATCAAAGCAGATTAAAGCTTGAATTCAAATATGCATAACTTCTGGTCCACACAGAAGGATATGGTTGATAAGTATCTGAGATGAGGATCTGGGATATACAGTTTTATCTGGTTCTTGGGGTTATCTGTCTAACCATGGGCAAATCTCATCCAGTCAGGCAGTAGTTATCAAAGCCTTATGCGCCTTATGTGCAGTCCCAGTAGAACAAGTCAACTGTGTGTATTATCTTCATTCCAAAACTGACTAAAGATAAACAGGGCTTTAATAAGTAAATTAATTTTGCTGCCCACAACTCAATAATTAATACCTCCTCTCAAAAAATTAATTTAAGCTGCCTTCACATGACAATTGTAGCCTCCATGCTCTCATCCCAATTAACATAGAGCTGCTCTATGCATTTAGGTCATCCCATCTTCACCTGCTTTTCTTCTCCTAGTATCAGTAAAATTAATTTAGATCACCTCAGGTATATGTAACTAATGAAAGGCCCTTTTCCTCAGTAAAACTAAATGCATTCATCTTCTTCCTTCCCAACAGGAATGTGGAATTCACTTATCCCACTCTCATAACTGTCCCTATCACACCTCTCCACAGAGCAATGTCAGCTAGTGCCAGCTACCCAAAGACAGACATTGCTTTTAGTGTGGGATGAACAGAGGGAGTCTGTTCAACCAGCACATTTTGAGGGAAAGAAAGGGCACAGAGCTACCCAGAGTCAAGGCTTGTATTCATTTTTTTTTCACTGATAAAAGTAGCAGCTTAGCCTGTTCTTTTCTCATATCACCTGTCACTTAAAAAAAGAGCATGTTAGCTTCTGAACAGGATGTCCAACACCTGAACCAGAACTACACTGAGGAAGTATCATCTCCTTTGCTTCCACCCACCAAGCCTTTTAACATAGATAACGCTTTATTATGCTTAGGCAGGTACAGATTTATCAAGAGAGTTCCTGTTCCTATTCACTTTGGTCACAACAACCCCATGGAGCACTACAGGCTGGGCATAGAGTGGCTGGAGAGCAGCCAGGCAGAAAAGGACCTGGAAGTCTGGATTGACAGGAAGCTGAACATGAGCCAGAAGTGTGCCCAGGTGGCCAAGAAGGCCAATGGCATCTTGGACTGTATCAGGAACAGTGTGGCCAGCAGGTCCAGGGAAGTGATTCTTCCCCTGTATTCAGCACTGGTAAGGCCACACCTTGAGCACTCTGTCCAGTTATGGGGCCCTCAATTCAGGAAGGATGTTGAGGTGCTGGAGCAGGTCCAGAGAAGAATAAGGCTGCTGAAGGGACTTGAACACAAGTCCTAAGAGGAGAGGCTGAAGGAGCTGGGTTTTTTTAGCCTGGAAAAGAGGAGGCTCAGGGGAGACCTCATCACTGTCTACAACTACCTGAAAGGAGGTTGTAGCCAGGTGGAGGTTGGTCTCTTCTTCCAGACAACTATCAGTAAGACAAGAGGGCATGGTCTTAAGCTCCTGGCACGGGAGGTTTAGGTTAGAAACAACTAGAAACAACTTCTTTACAGAATGTCAAATCAGGCATTGGAATGGGCTGCCTAGGGATGTGGTGGATTCTCTGTCCCTGGAGGTTTTTAAGATGAGACTGGATGTGGCACTTAGTGTAATTAGTAACTAGTAACTAGTAACTGCAGTGGTAGTGGATCAAGGGTTGGACTTGATGATCACAGAGGTCTTTTCCGATCTGGCTGATACTGTGATTAACTCCAGCCAACGTAGTACTTCCTCCCATGCACTGTCAGAGGTCTGTTGAGATGGCACCAGTACCCATCATCTGGATGCAGCAAGATGGACAGAAAGACACTGCAGAAAGGAAGGACATCCACTGATCATCAGTGAGCTTTGAGAGAGACATTTTCTACCGCAGGCCTCCTACAAGAACTGGAGAAGTTCATGGCCGCTGTGCAGCATCTGAATGTGGAACTAGGGAAGGCAGCACCTCCTCTGCCCACTCTCTTCCAGTCTCTGTGATAGTGTGGTCACGGACCATACAAACACCCAGCAGCAGTGAAACAGGTGCAGTGATGTGCACTTGGGAAACCCACATGGGATTGCTCCCAAGACCACTGCTCATGTGTTTACAGTTACTCATATGTTGAAGCATCTCCTCTGTCACAGTCTCTCATCTCTCTGCTGCCAGGGAGGAAGTACCATGAATGATTGATGCAGAGAGCTGTGGGCAGCTCTCTCCCAGGTCTGTTTGCTTCTACAGAGCATGCACTTGTGGTTTGCCTTGTCTTTTCTGTCTCTCTCTGCGATGGTGGTCTGAGAAGGCAGATCTTTCCCTTCAGGGAGAATCTGAACTGCTGATGCATAGATCCCAGTGCTGTGCCTCAGAAGGATACTGCATGCTACATTGTCAGCATGGTGGCAGACACCTAGCATCATTTTCCAGGGGCTGCATTTTAAGATTTTTCCCCCAATATCAATCAAAAGTGATATTGACATTCTTTATTGGTCAAAAACTGTATTTTGTCTATTGACTCACTAAAGAACTCCAATCAAAATTTGATATTTTTCATCATATATTCCCCCCACAGCCCTGCTTAGTTTGTGCTCCCCATGTGACAAGTGCTGTCTCTCTGATAAGCTCCATTGGCTCACAAATTAAACCAAAAAAGCTCCATCCTCCTGCCACTGTACATAGCCAGGAGATGGTGGGAAGATAGAGAGGTATTCCCTCTTTAAGCCTGTCCTGCACCCCTCAGATACCACTGCCAACACATGTCAGAACAACCTCTGCAGCAGACTGTGCTGCAAGTAGCCTTCAGGACGTTTTGCAAGACAGAGAGCACCTCTCCGCATGCCTTCACTGTCTTCTGTGAGTGGGCCTGGTGCTGCACTGTCCTGAAATATTTATGGATTACTATGCAGAAACTGCAAGCATAGATTGGTTTCCTCTTCAGAAAAGAAGTGGGAAGAGCAGAAGCCCCACCAGCTATTCTGATCTTTGTGCCTGTACTTGGCAATAGGAACAAGTTTTATTATGAAATACAAGAGCTCTTACCCCAGAACACAGAGGTGAAGTGGCTGCTCTTGTGTCTCAGCTCGGGCTGAAACCAGCCTGGGAGCCCTGAGGTCAGCTCACCCAGGGAAAGGAGCCTGCCACTGTGACATTTCCCTCTGGAGGGTGACTGCAGCACCTCGAGGGGCACTGGGGCTTGGTGGTTGTTTGTGTGTGCTCTGTGATGCCGTGTCCTGCAGGGCATATTAAAGTCCATGAAATAATGATGAATCATAGGGGTAATTAAAAGCCACAGTGACATTGATCTGCTAAAATTTCAGAGGGAGCTCAGGGCACACAGGGAGACTATCCATCTTACCTCACGCAGGGCCAGCTTGATTAGCCTACTGAGTATTGCAGACAGCGAGGCTGCTCACCTGTGGCCAGGAGGTCTCCCAGTGCAGCAGCCCTACTGGCTTCACAATGCAACAAAACAGGAGGATGGGGAGCTAGTGATCACAGCTGCCACCCTCTGCCCTGGCAAAGTAGCAGAGAAATAATTTAAAAATAGAGGTCTGTTTTCCAATCCCTCTGCTTTTATCCACAAATTGCAAACCTCATGTTTTTACATAAGGACATTTTTCTCTACTAAGAACCTTTAGGCTTTTGGACTTTGCTGTATGAATGTGGTCACTATTTAACTACTAGGGATTCACAACTAACTTTGTTTAATCTACCTTCCATTAGTTTATTTTCTTAATTCAGATAACTCCAGGGAACATTCCACATTGACCTCTACCTCTGTATGGATTCTCATTTCATTTTATAATTCAAAGAAGGATAAATAAAAGTTAATTTGGGATCAATGACTTTCCCTCAGATAACAGACTCTCTTTCTTCAGTTTGGACTTTGAGTCCTTGGGTCCATTTCTCATCTTGTAGCTTAAAGATTATGGATTGCAAACTACTTCAGAAGATGTCTTAATGTCAGAGTAGAGAGAAACAAGGAGCTCCCTAAGTTAACAGTGATGTCATAGCTTTCTTTGGTAGCTGGTGTATTCCGTACATCATTATATAATCACATATTTTAACATTCTTTTTATAAATCACAACCTATTTTTCATTCTTTGCTTCCTCCTACTTCATTTGCTGTTGATGGCTGCTGCTAAAGTTCCCTTACCTCTTGGAAAGGAAGTAGGTTAAGAGCAAAAAGGAGAACTCTATCAGATTAAGACAAACATGTGGGCCCTACTGAGAAATGATGCACCTTACAATAGTACCAGTGAAACAGCTTACTTTGAAGGCTAAATTGCTAAATATATCCAGAGACTTCTGTGAGCCAAAAGCAGCTGTCTTCTGCTTGTTTTCAGTTGTTAGACTCCTGATGTCCCAAATAACACAGCCTCGTAGAAGGTTGAAATTGATAAAATCAGGATAGTAAAATCACTCTGACAAGCCCACAGCTTATACTTAGTTTATAACTAGGAGTCTGCTTTCTCAGGTTAAGATACTGTAAAGTTCCAATGAATTGTTAAGCTATTCACAGCACTCTGCTGCTGCTAAGCTAGGAAAATATAAAGTCCTAAAAATATCTTCATGTAAACACATCAGAAATGGAAGGATGGGAAATCCATGGGAAAAAAAAAAAAGGCAAACAACAAAAAAACACACAAACATCTAGAGTTGTGTCTTCTACACAGGCAAATGGTAAGACTTTACAATATTTAATTTGAAGCTGACAAGGAATTATTATCTTTAAAAATAAAGTGAACCAGAGCCCCAATTAACATGGATTTTAAATATTCTTGGGTGATTTTTACAAATCACAGACCATGTGTTTCATGCTTTAAATCTGACAAGAACTTGTTCTGATCAATCTATTTTTTATCATTCTAAAGATAAATAAACAGATTCCTAGTGACTTCTAATCTAGAGGGCAAATTAATACAGATTTCTGATTTTGGACTGAATCTCTGATTCTAGTAGCTTTTCTGCCCAGATATGGTCACTTTTCTTCATGGAGCTTTTTGAATACATTCAGCCAAGCTGCCCTTTTCTTGCCAAGAGGACATCTCATTTTTTTACCAAGATCTTCATGCATTGTTCAGCCCCAAATGATTGCTTACTTCCAATCAAAGTTGCCTAGAAAAGCATGAATTTCAAATACCTCTCCCCCCTACAGTGAGAAATTAGAAGTGTTTTCATAATTACTTGCTATCAGGGACAAGAAGCTAAAGTAACATTAAAACTGGAGGAACTTCCTAAACACTCATCTGAATTATTGTCTGTACTAATGTTACATTAAGCACACTTCGAGAATCTTCTAGTCTGGAAAAGCTCAATATCGGAACTAAATCCTGAAAAATTCTATTGTATTTTGAGTGTGTTCATGAAAAATCAGATTCCAGAATTACATTGGTTTTGATTTTTTACTTTCATCTGATTTGGAAGAATATCGTATAAGTTACAGACTCTTACTTTTCATGTTCATAGAAATGTAGCATTTTTCATGATTTATTAATTTATATTTATCAAAAGTTACACAAATTAGATGCAGATCTAAGGCATCCAAACACACTTCCAAATTTATCCAGTACCTCACTCACATAGCTAAGGGTGTGAACTGCATTCAGATTTTGTGTCCAAAATTGACAAATATCAAAATTCAAAAATCCAGAACCAGCTCACAAAATAACATGAAACTGATGTAGAAATCACAATATTTTTAAAGCCTATGTTAAATATTGGCTTTAAAAACAAACAAACAAATAAAACCAAAACCAACCAACCAAACAAACAAAAAACCTGTTCTTGTCAAACAGAGCTAGAAATGCTCATATTGGTATAATAAAATAATGAAGGCCTTTTTATTTAAATGCTACAGATGTTAATTGCAACACCAAAGATGGCATGATTCCTGATGAAACCTGAAAAATTGACTGAACTGCCCGTTTAGCTGTCCACTGTGAAAGGCTTGCAGCACTGACTTCTACTCTGTGTCAATATTTACTGGTCTTTAGAGCAGTGTCTCAGAATTAGGGGCCTGATTTTTAATTAACAGACAAACTCTGTATTTTGGGTGGTTTAAGCACTGCACTGTATCAGTTTTCTGTACAGAGCTGGCTCAGGTGTGCTGAATGTGCAGATTTCTTCCAGTGTCATTAGCCTAGTGCTTGCTTTGTGATGACGCACCCAGGCTCTTCCATTGGCACTGTGCACAGTGTGCTCACAGCTGGCAAGTGATTACCTTTCCTCTGAAAATGTCTTCAGTAGAGGGAGCTTCACAGGGCAGCTAAAATATGCATTTATACAGGCATATTCATCTCTCAGTAGCCTAAAAAATTTTTTTCCAAAGTTAACCATAAACATTCAGCTTGCAGGTGGAACCCATGGGACATGTTCAGTTGCCTGGAAAATCACTTTCAAAATTAGTATGTCTACTCCGTAATATATTATGTGTGTGTTTTTTTTTTTTTTTGCCTTAGAAGGAATTAAAGCATAGACTATAAGGGCAACATCCTATTGTGATCCAGAAAATTGCTTCCCAAAAGGGCAGGACAGGTAAAAATATTGGTTTCACCTTTGCAGCACCTCTTTTTCTCAAGAGGATTCTCCCAAAGTATCAGATTTTTCTGCTGAGTCAGCCCAAGTGCCTCCTTCAACAGCCTTTGGAGAGAAACACCTCAACACATCCACAGAATGAAGGTTCCAGCAGCAAAAGTCAGAACTTTCACATAAAATTTCTTTGTATAGTAACCAGGCTTCATGTCAATTCCAGAGTTCCGTGACAACTCATGGCTTATATTTTATCTGTCACACTGTAGTTATAAACCAATAAGAAATATCCAACAGCTTATACATTTTGGCTAAGGCAAATAAATTAAATACAAACAAAAATACTAAACAAAAATATTTATATAGTGATTGTTTCAAAATTTGTTTCAAAATTTAATTCAGATAAAAAGACCTGAACCGTGTCCTCTCAGAGACTGATGTTAAGGCCATAGTCAAGCCAATGAAACGCTCTCTGATTGAGAAAGTCCTCCATCTGTGACATATTTCCAGAAGTTCCATAAAAATGTTAGAGTCATGATAATTTTGACATGGTACACTGATGATAGTGTTTATTACCGATATTATTTGCAAACATTACTGGCTCTAGGCTTAACTAAGCCTTGGTACACAATGCACTGGGAAATTGCATTGTTCTTCACTGAAAGAAACAGTTTATTCTAACCAGGCTGGAAAGAGACAACAAAGGCATTTTCATCCTATGGCCATTATTCCATGTACAGGGAACTAAGAAAAGTGGAATAGCACCAGAACTATGCAAAAAGTCTGTGGATTGAGCATCATCAGATGACGTTCCAGTTCAGTGTTTCAGCTTCTACATCATTAAAATCTAACTTCCCACACTTTGGGCTGTCCTGCTATCCTGGCAACACATAATATTTCACTGGCAAATGCCATGGGTTCAACAGCTTGGTGACTGCAGTGGCGCTGGTAAGGATATGGTGTTTACCACATGGGCAAGGCCAAGTTCCTCTGGTAAGAAACAAGACTCCACTGCTCCGAGGAACTCTCTTTTTCTCATTTCATACCACTTGCATGCTCCCCTACCTGGCACTCTTCCCTCAGGGACTCTACAGCAATCTGAGCTTTCCCTCCTCAGGTGATCAGTCCCAGTTCCTGACTGACCAGAGAAATCAGTCTGACCTCTGTGTGTCTTCATCCTACAAAGGAGTTCCTGTGGTTACTGGAACCCACCCACACAGGCATAGAGGAAGAACTGAGAAAGAGGTGCACAAACATCTTTGGGCTAATCTGTACTTCACAGAGAGCACTGTAGTGTTTGACATATGTCTTAGGTGTATACGGAGTTATGTCAGTGGAAACCTATGGCTCATTACCAATCTGCTCTGGTCCTGGAGGAGAGGAGATGGAAAAAGGAGGGGGAAAAAATACCCAGATGGGAAATGAACCTGTGCATCTCTCATGGGAAAATGCGTTTCTGTCATTCAGGCAACAGCCTAGCCCATGGAAAAAAAAAATAAAAACGTTCTTTCCAGCTGTTATGCCAAAAGAAAAAATAAATTTATAAAGGAAAAATGCACAAATTGAGCATATTTTTATCACATTTTTTTCTCAGAAATTACTTACAGCATTCATGTTTCTTGTGAGGAACCATTTTTAATATTAAAGCAGTCATATGCTTTTTCCAGAAAGTGTTTCCTGAAAAACCAAAACCATTATTATGTTAAACTCCCACACAGTTTGTTAAAAAATATCTTCAAATCCTATTAAAGAACAATCATTATGTAGGTTTATATCTGATGAGTGGGAAGCAGAAACCATCAATGAATCATATTATTTCTCCAACTGTAACAACAACACAATCAACTACCACAATAACAAAAAAGTTTATGCTCACTGTATATCTGTTTTGCAGGCACTTTCCTGCCTTGAAATCTGCATAATAGGTAAGCTGTGGTAAGTGTAATGTGCTGTTTACTTCCGATCCACTACGGATAGCCAGGCATGCTTGGTCTTGTGCAGTGTTCCTGCTTCTTCTTTGGTTACAGCTCCTTGCTGAAATGTATGGCAGCCCTGAACAAGCAAATAGAGCCTCTGTAAATTCTAGGATCTGCTCCTGAAAGATGCTGTCAGATATACAGAGCTAGACATTTAAATTATTTTATTCTCATCCATTATATTGTTTCTTTTAGTTAAAAGCAATGTTTTTAGTTGTAGAAAATATTAGTTGTATGCTGCTTTGGAAGTGATAATGGCACGTTGGTGAAGAAAGAGAAAGATTGCAAGAGACATGGAAAAAACACCACGGAGATCAATATTTAATCTATAATTATGGGTGTACAGTATGTACTGTGCATTTTTTAAATTTAACTTGGCTTTTACTATTACTCAGTAGGAGGGGAACAGATACTGAGAGCCCTGGATAGCAACCATAAGAAACATGTTTAAATACACATATTTTCAGGAGATCTGTGAGTACAAGAAGGATTGTCGCTTCTCTGATCTTTTTTCATGTTGGAAAATCAGAGAGCTTTACCTGGGAGATTTAATTTTAGGTAAAAGAATTTGTAAAATGACTCCCTGAGTTTATGCTGCATAGCATTACAACACATAAGGAAAAATGTTTGTGTCACCCTATTGTTGAATAAAGAAACAATATGCACATATTTTTTTCACAGTGGAAATACTGATGGTATAAAAAGTTATAAATAAGTACTAAGTCAGGAATCTGTGTGGGAAAGCCCCCATCCTCTGTGGTTTCAGTCAGGAAGCATGCAGGTAGCACACACTAATTCTGCTCAAACAGTGCTAGGAGAAATTAGAGTATTCCTGGCAGCTTGTATTCATCATTTTAACAATACTTTGAGTGTATACATATACATATCTCAGTGTGTATGCCCTCTTATACGAGCATTTATATGCCACTTCTAGGTTTTTCTGAAGGCCTTTGAAGTTAGCTGGACAGAAAGGATTAGGCACCGGGGGAGGAAAATTATTTTAAGAATTTTAAAATTATGTTATCAGGTATCATCTGCTTGCTAATGAAGCTTCAAAGTTATTTCCAGGGCAGAATTCTGCAGATTGCTCTAGAGAAAGAGTTCAATGGTCTATCTGAAAACTTCATTCCATCATTAATGAGTACTTAACCCCAGCATATTTGAACTTGGACTACATGACCAGTAGTCAATTTTCACTAACAGGTTTTTTTTTTTTTTGATCCTGAAAATCTGTAGCCGTGTCATCAGCTCCTTCTTAATTACACCGTATTCTTTACATCTGTCCTGCTAAATAACTCTAATTGAAATAGCACCGGCGTGAATTTTCGTAATGTTCCCCCCAAGACATCCCGAAAGTGACTCACACGAGAAAACAGACTGAAGTCACAGCTGGAAGCACGTCAAGGATCATTTCCATTTTTACATGATTAATTTGAATTTAATATCTTAAATCAAAACCTGATTAATTTAAATAAAATTTTGATGGTGCCCTGCTTCTAATATACATTGCAGTAATTAGATTCAGCTTAATGTGATTTTTTTACATAATTAAAAAAAAAGAGCAAGTCAAGTGTAACAATGCCGAGTTGGTACAAATCTGTCCATATATACACATATACATACACATGGGACTTTGTTGAGACGTTGCTCAGGTACAGGAAAGATCACAGCTGGATGGCTGTGCTATAGCTCAGCTTATGGCATATGTAAAATATTCCACTTCTATTTCACTGTGGTATGAATGGCCATACTTTAAAAAAAGACAGAAAAGCTACCGATGAAATCACATCAGCAAATAAGTAAAAATATTAGCAATGCAATAGCCCAGGACAGCTTCTCAGTTCTAGTTCCTCTCACATTTTAACAAACTTTTCTTTAGGAATTAGCTCTGTGTATCCTACAAGTGAACATCTGCAGGGTACTATTTACAGCAGCTCATGGGCTTCTGTTTTTCGTAACACTTACAAAAATTCTTTATAAAATAAATTGTTACTAAAAAAAAAAAAAAAACCCAACAAAAAACAAACACCAAAAAACCCCCAAACTCTGTTTCCCTGCTTCCCTGTCTTATATGACCAAATTATGCTTCAATAATTAGATCTTTCTTCAACAAGGCAGTGAAACATCCACCTGACTTTTCAGCATGGAGTAATTCCAGCATATATCAAACCCCTTGATTTCAGTGGGACACTCCACCAGCTTTAAAACGCTGGGAATGTGCTCAGCTAGTAGTAAATCACTATTAAACAGAAGACAATGATGGAGAGTGAAAAACTCCTTTCCTGCCTCGGGCTAACAGCTTTCAGGGAGGCGCGTGCACCGTTCATCCTTTTATGAAGGCAAGTAAAATCATTCAGGTGTATTTGATAGCACCCAGCTTTCCAAAAGCCTTTATATACACTATGTTATAAATATGGCGTAATGGCATACAGTTAATTTTTAATTTTAATATTTCTTTGAATAAAAATTCCTCCTTGTTGGTGAAGCTGGTGGATCTTTGCCAGTAACTCAGACAATTCAGATGGTCTGGACATCCTCTCTGTTATTAAAAAAAAAAAAAAAGAAAACAAACAAAAAAACCCCCAACAAAACAAAAATATAAACACAGTATCAAAGAAAAAAAAAGGCAAAAACAGGTGACAGGTTCAAGTCAGTTTTCAGCCACTTAGGTCAGGTTAAATGCTTTTCAACAAAAATGAGAAAAAGCCTACAAGAGAAATTGAAGAACTGGGCAAAAATAAAGGGAACCTTAGTCAAAAAACGAAGAAGGTAGTGAAACTGATTTACGGTCATGAACCAGATTTAGCTGCTGAAAAAATGCTTCATATGATGATTTAGAATAGCTCTGTCTATTTTTCAGGCTCTTAACTATCTCTTCACATTATTCACAAAGACTCCTATGCCTTCCTACTTGGTCTCCTCAAATTTACTGGCATGCTACCAGTGGGTCACTGGAAATGTGTAGACACAAATTAAACTTGTTCACTTTGACCAATCAGCCCTCCAAGAGTGTTAGTTCTGTGAATTTTTTAGACAGAAATCAATGAAGTTGAATACTGATTCCAAAGAACTCGCTTATTTATTATTCATTGTGGATAACTAACAATGAAAACATGCCATTTTTATCTTACAGCTAAAACTTTTGATGGCAATCAAATTATTTTTTTTCTTTCTAAATTTAGGCTTCTCTCAATGTCTACTACAATACAATCCAAAAATAACGACATAGTTACTATCTGGGGATCAGCTACTTTACAGCTAATATTCTTATTCAGAAGTTAAAGTCAAAACAAAATTAATCGGGAAGGTTTATCTATAATGTATCACCATTCATTTCAGAAAAAAAAATCTTTGCCGGCAGCAGAAGAAAAGTACTTTCAAGCAGTTACATTAGACTATAGACTCCAAGGAGAAGATTACAGATCTTCCATATTCAGCAACATGAATCAAAACTCTTAGGAACTAGTCTAACTTTCTTTTATTTTATTTTATTTTTATTATTGCAAGGCAGCAGGGATTGCTTTTTGTATAGGCTGTGATTTAGATGGCTAATTGAAAGTAAGCAGTGGTGAGCTGCTTCCTTGGTAAAATATTACCAAGACAATCTTATCTGAGTTTACAGAGTTATTTTCAATTTGTAAATGCTGTATTCATTTCTACCAGATAAAACACCTTTAAAAATCCTAGACCCTGGCATAACCGGATTGCTGCTGGAACTGTTCTGCGCTGTTTCACCGTACACAAATGCCTTCCAACCCACAGATATATATAAACTTCCCCTTCTTTTGAATAGTTTTACTATTTAAAAAAAAAAAAAACAAACAAAAAAAACCCAAAAAAAAACCAAACCAAAAACAAACAAAACAAAAAAACCCCTCGATCCATTTTATTGTAAATAAATTTAATGATATACTGAATCCTCATAAGTTCGAGCTGATGTCACCCTGCCAGTTACCTGCTCTGCAAAAGAATCTCCCTCATTAGAGCTTCCACCTTTTAGAATCTCACCTTTCCAGATTTATCTCTTATCTATAACACAAAGAAAATCCTGGGCTTTGTTTCACCATTATAATAGATGTAAATTAATGTTTTGCCATTGTTTGTTGCTATAATCATAGAGGCAAGTATATAATCCTAACAGCTATTTTATTTTCAATTTGCAAAGCATACTGTGCTTAATCCCATGAGGCAGCCTATGGTTCTAGACATGAATTTAAAAAGGTAATTAGACCTGCGTGGGGGGGTTGTCCCTGAGATAGAAAAAGCAGGTTCCTGCCGGGTCCAGAGGGGTCTTTAAGAGGTCCCAGGCTGGTCACAGTTCTTGTCCTAGTTTATTACTTGTTTCCATTGTGTGAAATAGCTTATTTGTTCATGTAAATTTAAATCATGTTGATACTAGTAGAAGGAGTTTTGTTGCTACTTTTTTCTTTTAATCTAGAAAGGTCACAGAGTTAGGTTTTAGTGACTGGCAATAAACTATGTTTTTCACAATGATCTCTGAATTTTTGCAGTCAAAGAGATAGTAAAAGTGACATATTGATAAAAGTTTTAAGGCATCTCTGGTGGGTGGCAGTAATTTTAAATATCATACAATCATCATTAAGTCATTTATGTAAATGAAAAGTACTTGGCAACTCTTTGTATGGCAAGAAATAGCACCAGTTTCTCTGCATCTCTGCTTTCTTTCTCTCTTCTTTTTCCCTTTTGCTGGCTCTGGCATAGTGCACACTGGACAGATAAACTCTTTCCTTTAGGGCTTTGTGAAGACTTTCTGTAGAAAAGATCACACACCTGTGTGAGACAGCATGTGAAGAGTAATTATTGATGAGACAAAACCAAATTAATCGCTCATGAAAAATGTCTAAAGGAATTTCTATAAGCTGAAATCAATGAGGTGTATTGATGACTTAAAAAAAAAATAAAAAAATTGGGAGATTTATGGATTCACGTGGGTTTGGATTACGTGGCTTGTTATACTATTCCCAGTCTCACCATTTGAAACCTAGATCCAGATCTGAATTTTGAGGCATCAGCACAGGTCTGGTTTGTATCCTGCAAATCTCAATTTGAGTTCATGTCTGGTTTCAAGTTAGACCACAAATCTTTCTTCAAAGGGAAGGGAGGGTAAGGATCTGATCACTCACCCAGGCTTTACTTTCAAAAATTGACATTGTCAACTGAACACTTTCTGAGCAGGAGAAATGGAGGCAGTTTGAGCTAAACTGTTTTTGTTTGCCCAGATGTCTGACAATATTTAAGGGCCAGATTCTGCCCTGAAGCTACTTTGGTAGGCAGTGTGAGCACTCATTCTTGGGAAGATTCTGTGCCTAAATGTTCTCACTTTTCAACACATTGTTACCCTCCCACATATCTATTCAGGCAGAAAAACAGAACGGTGAACCTCCCTCAGGGGTTTTTAATGCAAGTCTGTTGAGTCACCCTGCTTTTTGGATTGAGTTAGGGATATAGGATTAGGTTGAAAGGTGATAAAGATGCCAGGAATGTATGAGGAAGATCCTGTTCTCAGGCCAGTAGACAGAGCATAAACTCTATCCTCATGTCTGTGCACAGAGGCTGCTAAACCTCCAGGGGCGAGCCAGTAGGAAACATTAGGCTCAGGGACTTAAATCGCTGTTTGGCTCGTTGTGTTCTGTGTACTGGGCTGTGTCTGTGGCTACCCTGATGGCAGTCTGGGAGTGTACAGAGCAGCCAAGGCTTGTACAAACAACTTTAGTGCATCGATGTCTCTGCACACGGCTAAGGCCACCCATGGACACATTTACACAGTTCCATTCTTCCATACCTTGTTCTGTGCTCACTGACTCCCTTTGAGCTGAGCATTTGCTGGAAAGAGGGTCCCTGTAGTCCAAGCTTAAAATTTCATTCATAACATCAACCATGCAGACTTATTCTGAGCTGGAATTCTCTAGAAGCTTTACACCACTGTCTCCTGGCAGGAAGGTAAGGTGACATCACAACTTCTACTTTCTGACAGAACCTTCCTTGATGATTTTATTGAGGATCACTTCCCATAAACACCTCCCAAGAATGCTTATTAAAGAAATTAGAAACTATGGTACATCAGGACAGACATTTTTTTTAATTGAATTGAATTATTTATTTATTGAAAGACTGTATTGTTCATAATGCCTAGGGCACAAGTCTCTTTTTGCTAGATTTTTACCAATGAATGCAACATTCGTTTTAAGGGAGCTGCTCCTGACATTTGCCCGGCAATCAAGAATAGAATGGAATGCTGTGTAGCTAGTAAATACTGGTGACAAAAATACTGCATGAAACTACAGTACAATTTGAGTAGATTAAAGTTGTAATTTAGTTGAAATCGTTGGTGGCTTTAGGGCTTGAGGACTATAGCCAGTCCTAGTAAAAATTACAAGAAATTTACATCATGGTTTTTTTTTTTGTTTGTTTTTAATATTTGTCCCCACAGATAAAGTAAAAATTAATACACAGAAAAGCAAAATGCCTAGCAAAACATATGACCTGAAAACTGGTAAAACTGAATTCTAGTAAGCCTGAGGTCTGAAAATGCAAAAGGGCTACTCAGGAATGGTGAAACCTGATTAGTTAATTAAGTCAGAATTGGAGAGAGGTGATATTTCTGGTAACTGATTCAGAAAACCTCAGGTATTTTACAAATTCACTAAGAGCTAACTGGCAGGGCTCAGCATGTATTCTACCCCACTCAAGGGGGCCCCCATATAAGCATGTTAAGCGGTTTGCCTCAAAAAAGTTATCATCTTCTCTTGATTTCCCTTACATGAAGGAGATCTCAACATAGATTCATCAAAATTGTCTCGTACATTCAGACACCAATAGTACCCCGGTTCCAAGATCAGGTTTTTGCTTCCTCTTCAGAAATGATCACAGTGACCAAAGCATAAATATGAAAATGAAATAACCCTTGAATTCTGTTCCTTATTCCCCATAGTTGCAGAATACCATCATACTCATCACTAGCAATCCAACTCTATCAGGCATTGGAGATGACCAGAAGGCATGTGGATGAGGCTGGATGTTGTCTACACTATACCAAATCAGATGGCCTGATTCTAAAAATGCAAATGTAGAAAGCAGGGTACTGAGTAGCACTGTAGCATTTTGTTCCCTCTTCTCACTGTATTAAAGTTGGCTAAAGAGGCAGCCTCAGAAGTTAGGAAATCCCCAAACAATGTAATCAATCCTTCCATGCCTGTGGTGAGCAATAAAAGTTTATATGAAACCTACAGCACTTCACACTGAATGGCTGAAAAATAGCACACATTTATCAGAATGCCTGAAAACACACCCCATTCTGGTAGAGCAAAGCAATCAGTGAAGCCATTCTTCACCTAAAAGATTTCCATTCTGTTTTGCTAACACACTATATTCAGTATTGATGTGTCTCTTCGTACAGTAAAGAGGAGACTCTGCAGTGCTGGGATGGCTCATTCACATGACAGTGATATCGCAGTCATGCATTGCTCTGGCTGCACAGGGCAACTGGAGTTTCTTTATTAAACCAGCACCCAACAGTGCTAGCAGACTAAAGAAGCTCATCAAGGTTTCCCCTAGAGGACTTCATCTTTTAAGGGGCTTTAAATCTGGCTGTTTTATTATGGACCACAGGTCCATAAAGGGATGCTAAAAGGATTAAGTGAAGGTGTACCCTCTAAAAGCCCTAATCCAATCATTGTGGATGGGACTGGATTGCAAAATGTGGCCATGTTTTTTGTGATTTCCCTAAATAGCAGCAGCAATTGTGGTGTCTGGGGACACAGCATGGAGCTTGATAGGCAGATGGTTGGCCCAGGTATGCTTTCTTACAATCTTCCATAAGGAATTGCAAATAACGTTGGAATCAGATCCATGCCCATATTAACATTCAAAATGGCTTTCTCTCTTTGAATCTCTCTATTAGAAACATCCATAAAACTCAGCTAAAGAGTTTCAGATCCTTTTCATTAATTTCTTTAGAATTTATCCTTGCTTATCAAATAGTGAGCCTGCAAAAGGTATCATCTGAATTTGGGACACTGGCATATAAATGTCATGTTGTTAGTCTTTTTTTCTCCTTCTAGTCAAAAGTATAAAAACAAGAAAGCCACCTTTCATGGCATATTTGCTCTTGGGATTCTGCTTAGCATCTAAAAGCAAGGGAAAAAAAAAAAAGCAGTAAAACAATTTTTTGGATAGTTAACTGTGACCATCAAAAACTTTAAATGCTTCATTCACGATGAGCCTAAAAAAAAAAAAAAGAAAAAACCACCACCAAACAGCTCGAGAGTTCTCTTTATAATAAATCCATGGCCACTTTCGAACTTCACAGTTCTCACTGTCCTGTACACAACTCCCACTCAGTACATCACAGCAACAGTACAGATGGAGTTGTGATCTTCTTTACTCCAAAAGCACAGTCTTGTAGCTAAAGAAGGATATCTGTTAGCAGCTCAGGGTCTATATCATAGAGCTGAGCAATTCTCAGTACAGTGGTACATCCTGATTAGACAAGAAGTCCCATCCTCTGCTTTTGTCTGCTGCACACTTTCTCTATCAAAAAGGTTCCTCATGCAAAACACTCAGCCTTCACTACTGTTTTCATATAAAATTGATTTAAGTAAGCAGAGTTGTTTATCATTGAGCTAAAGAGCAGCATAGAACTAGATAGCTTTACAAGCTTTTTGTTTTGCACTACTCTAATTAAAAATAAAAATGTTAACATTTCCAAAAGGGCATTTTAAAGCCTACTAATTGATAATGCAGAGATTTGAGACTTACTAAACTGACAGGAAAGACGGGAGGGGGGAAGTCAACAACGTAGGAAATACAGCTTTTACGTCTTCTGTAGCCACATTCTATTTGTGGTTTTGTCACTGGCCGGAGCAGCAGTAAATGCTGGAAGTTGTTGATCAGTAAAAAGCATGGCCATGCTATCCCCAAGGAATGACAGGACAAAGTAGGGATGTGTTGATCTATATATCTCCTAGGTAACCACCATCTTGAAGTTCATGAAACTCCTCTATTTATAGTAGGTGAGCACCTCACAATCTTAATGTGATTAATGAATATCCTTAGGCCACCTCCGTAAGGAAGAGCATTTATTATTTGTATTTTAGACATGGGGAATCAAGGCCTAGAAACCTACATCTCAAAAGTATTTAGACAATTTGTTTCAAATATTTTTTAGGATTTAGGATTCAAAATACTTTTTAGTATATATACTCACACCTTAGAGAAACTGAGATGTGGGTATATATTTGGCATGAGTACTGTGAGCATATGAAACATATGGTTTCATATCTGTGCTAATATATATTTTGCTTTTTGTTTGTTGAGGTGTTTCTTTGGGACCTGTGTTACTCCATGTAGGAAAAAAAAAAAAAATGGTCAGAGAAATGGGGTCATACAGGATTTCTGTGGCAAAGCAGGCTCGGAAAAGAAACTTTTGCAGGCCAATGGACCTACCCAATGAACATATTCTCCAGAATATCTTCTTCTGCCACTATCAGAAGTTTTTGGGTTTTGTGCAAAGCCTTTTGGGATTGCAATTAGCATACTCGCAAAAAATTAATACCAAAAATTAATAGCTGGTCATTTTTGGTTTTGTAACCAATCCCTGAAAACTCTGTGAATGGTAACTTGGGCTTTAACTATATATCACAAGTTTATATTTCTGCCACGGAAAAAGTGGACAATCCAGAAGGGCAAGGGGAAGGAGATGTCCATCAGTTCACAGCTGTTATTCACTCAGTGCAGCTCTGTGATGTTTTTTGAATTATCTCTGGCCTCCAGTTCCACAGCCACTAGGAGGTGTGCTTAATGCACAAGCACAGAGTGGTGAAAACATCAACATCTGGTGAAGAAGGGGACATGTCCAGCATGCAGGGAGGCTCAAATAGAGACAAAACATGACATCTAGTGAATCACTGGAGCAGCTCATAGTGAGTAAGCTGCTGTAGTTACCTTGTAAGTTTGAGCAGATCTGTGGCTATCCTCATTTAAACTGGGTGTCAAAAGCAGTCTCTCTCTACCCCAGAGTGGTGAGGAGTGTAGAGGAAATTCATCATCTCTCCTTCTCACTTCATAGACACTCCCAGATGATCAGACAAACATGAGGATTAAACTACATGTATACAGATACTTTCTGTAAAATGAGTATAGGAAGAACAG
Organism: Margarornis squamiger; assembly: GCA_035222235.1. NCBI lineage: Eukaryota > Metazoa > Chordata > Aves > Passeriformes > Furnariidae > Margarornis > Margarornis squamiger. The sequence continues at coordinate 51,377,745 of JAWWTY010000156.1, forward strand.
TATTCCCTGGAGAATATGACCACAGCCTGACTATTTATGCCTGATAGGCACGTTGATCCTTAATTGTATCTACACAAGGAATAACAACATTTGAAAAAAAAAAAAAAAAGTGGATAGGCAGATGTTGAAGAATTTTTTTGAGAACTGCAGTAAAAATTCTAGCTATCACAACAACTCAGTGTAAGTAACCATACAGCCATACCTATACATCAAAATATAACTGGAAGCCTTTCTTCTTCACCCTTTTGACATATATGTTCAAATACATAAGCACAAGCACACAACCCTGCTTATGTGGGGGATGGGAGGAAAGATGGGGGTTTCTGTTACCCCTAACATTCCAGGAATCTCAAAGGGAGAGCATTTATCCTGTTCTAAGGAGTGATAACTCCCTGATTAACTGACTATTCTGCTGTGCTATTGTTTTCTATCTGCTTGAATATATGCCTTAGGAGAAAAAACAGCTGCCAGGGAACACAGGCATTGAATGTCCCCATGTTCTAATTGTGATAACTGTGCATAGAAATCTATTTCAGGTTGGATTTTTCTTTTTATTTTTCTATGCATGTCTTTTTTTTTTTTTTTTACTTATCCCTTTACTGTGTACACTGGGAAAGAGTGGCTAAGGAATATGTTGGTTTACATTTTTTTATTTTTTTTTTTTTGAGTATATACTGATTGAACAAAGAGTTAAACATGAAAAAAAAAGAATGAAAATAAGCACGAAAGACAACATCCGTTCTCATTTCAGTTTCCTGGAAGGAAAGTGCGGTTGGGCAGATGGTGCTTTTTTGTTTTACTAAACTGAAAGATCAGATGTAAATAATATACACAATATAGCCTATAAAGATCATTGAAGGTGAGGTTTCCATGTGCAGAGAATTGTTATATTGTAGATAGTTTCTCACTCCTTAGCGATACGTCAAGAATTTTTTGGTTTTAGCTGTTTAATTTGTTTTGATGCTTCAGTTTGCTTACTGCACTCTCTACCTGCCTAGTCATATTTGTTTCAAGCACTATCTTTCAGAGTGTTGAGCTCTATATATCTTAATTCAGGTCCCTTCCACAAAGAGCCATGGTATTGGGTCTCTGATTGCATAGACAGAAGAGAGTGGCTGGTAATTTGGCGCCATGTGAGTCTCAGTATTTCTGTGTTACTATCTTTCTTCATGGCCTGGCTTTATTGTGTGTTTCCTTTGTTGTCATCCTATGGGATTTTTACACATTAGTATTTTAATTTGCTTTCCAGGGTGGAATATTAAATTTTTGAAGGAAGAGCAGACTTTGCACTCTTTGTATTTAGAAAAAGCTTTTATCAATGGCAAAAAAAAAAAAACAAAAAAAAAAAAAAAAAAAAAAAAAACAAAACAAAACAAAAAACCACACCCGAAATAAGGTGCATAGGTGCATATGAGAAGATACTGTAACTAATGAAGGATAAAATGTTAAAATACATGTTTCATGTGATTTATTTTTGCTTTTACAAGGTAAGTTGATCCAGGGAGAGTGTGTACCCTCTAAGGATGAAATGGAAGAGTGAGACTTGAATAATAAATATTTGGTTTACTCAAGGATCTAGAGTGAAAAATATGCAAAAATTACTTAGTTTACTGTAGCAATGCATCCTCAAAAAACAGTATATGTACTGAAGTTTTATATCAACCTTTGACTGTAAAGTTTTTTTAAAAATAAATATAGGACTGAGAACCCTGCAGCTGCAATTGTTTCCTGAGGCTGTTCTATGATGCAGGTATTACCAAGCTTAATATTTCTGTGTTTTGAATACAAGCACAGCCTCATGCAGTCTGGAATTTGATCTGGATAATGATATGTCAAGTTTAAGCTACATTGTTTCTTATATTACCTCTTAATATTTAAAGATTATCTTGCATGAGCACAATGGCTGAAATAAGGGAAAAAATATACCATAAAAGACAAAGTCCATGTATTCATCAGGAACATGGCCTAAGATTTTTTTTTTTTTCAAAAACCGGAATTTAAATATTGAGCTCCTTAAAAACACATATTAAAATGTTCATTTATATATTCTCTATTAAAAACACTTTTTGGAACTAGTAGGGTTCTTTATCTTTAGGAACTATTTTCATTTGTCCATCTAAATAGATCCATTTTTAATACCTTTTAAGTAGATACACCATGTTCAAGGGGAAAGAAAACAACCAGAAGTCAGGATATATAGCTCTGCAGCGATTCACTATAGTTGTCTCCAACTTTTATTTTTATTTTAGAAGATGTGTCTTCATAAATTCCAAGTGTTAGCCTCTGAGTTCATCTTTCATTTCCCTGGAAACTGGAGCATTGTGGACAAGTATTTGGCTATGACCCAGACATGAGTCATACGCAGTTTCAGCATCTGTAAGGCAGTCTAAGATCTCTCTTGAAGTTAGCAGCATGAACTTAATTCCGTGTATATCCTTCAGAAGCCACTTCTGACAGGATTGTTCTTGTGTAGCCCAGGGATCTAAGTGATAAGTCTAAATTAGACCCTACTTTTGCTCCTCTTGTCACTTGAAGTGAATGCAAAGAGAAAGAAAAGCCGGAACAGTAGTGATAGTTCCAAACAGATGGGCCATCATGCCTATGTGTTTAAAATGGTGGACTTCTGATTTCACCTGTGTGCTGCCATCATCTAGAGAGGAGATGTAGATTTGTTCTTTCCTTTGTGATTGCAGGGAGCTTACTTAGAGACTCAGAAGGGCGACTGGGAGACCTATGTTTCTGGGTACCTACATCTACTAATCTTAGATGCAGTGCATCACACTCCCTCAGAAAAACAGATAAACTTCTCCTCTAACATTGACATTTTAGCAAGGCCAAACCAGCTCAGTGTGTGACATAAATATCTTTGCATTTTACTTTCCTCACCTGCAAAATGAAGCTATTGTACTTATTCATAATATATTTATGAAGCAAATATAAGTTTTCATTCAAAAAATCCCCACTGCTGTTCATCTGCATATGAACTGTAGCTCAGTATAGTTACTAGACACATACATAATACTCTGAATTTATGGTCTTGTCAGTAAACACTAAATTGGCTGTTTACATGTTAAAACAGGATGAAAGCTAAGAGATGGTTAGCATTAATCATGACCATTATGTTAGATTCCCAGGCAGCAGAATCCTATTTATACACTGAAGCTTTTTTAATTCATCCTCAGGACTCAAAGTAACAATATTTTTTTTTTCCTTTGCACTAGGATATTTTACATATGAATCAGTTTTTAAATATATTTATGTGCAAAATTATTTCAGTATTATCAATATTGTTTTGGTTTTGTTATAGTTATTGTGCATAAGCAGCTCACTTTACATTACTGGTATGAGGCATTTTAAATTGCATGCTCAATTTCAACAGTATTTGAAAAAGGGAATGTTCTTATGAATTGAATTTTGATTCAGTGATACATCTTGCTGTTCTTTTGTTCAGAAGAGCAGACCAGCTCTTTTTTGTTTGTTTGTTTGTTTACTATCTACATAGGTTTGTAGCAAATTTATTATGGGATGTCTAATGTTCCTTAGTGAATTTCAAGGTAATCTCATTTCTAATTCTTTTACACAGCAGCTATTTAATCTTCTTTATGGAGAGGACAGAATGACCTTTTTCTTTACTTTTCCTAATAAAACTTCTTATGGTTGAGAATTTCAATGAGGTAAAAATTTAATTTTGTCTTACTGAAAAACAAAAACTTAAAAATGTCTCTGAAATAGGAAGAACATTTTCCTCCTATGCTTTAACTGAAAAAAATATTAAAAAAAAGTTTTATTTTGCTGATTAACCACTTGACATTCCAGGGTTATTTTCTGACAGTGACTGGCCTATAATGTAAAAAAATACATTTAACTTTTCCAGTTAGTTCAGGGACATTAAAAAAAGAGATATGTATTATAAGGCTGCAATGAACAAATATGTCCTAAAATCTGTTTTTATCAAGTAAATTATTTTATTCACTGAGTTTAACTACTTGACATTGCATCCAGTTTTTCTTTTAAAATTGCAGATACTGTCAACATTTATATTAAATTTCTTTATGTGAACAGATAAAAATTACAGCATATCTAGAGTAGAAGTGTAACTTTTTATATAGCTGCCACTAAAAATAAATAAATAAATAAATAAATAAATAAATAGATAAATAAATAAATAAATAAATAAAAAATAAAATAGAATTAAACAAAATAAAAATTGGTCCAGTTCACTTCTTTGGAACAATGACAATTCAGTTATAGCGAGTGTGCCTCCCCATATTTGTGTATCTTTCTGTGTGTTTGTGTGTACATACATACCTGTTTGTATGGGTGGAGGAGACACACAGAAAGAGTGAATAAAAACAACAGTAATAAAAGCAACTGTCAGTAAAAGGCAAAGATATCTGCATAATTTCGAAAATCATGAATTTTGGAATAGTGCATGAGAAAGAAGAAAGTACCCATTGCTCCTTCTGTTCGGTCTTTAATTTCAGGAAGCTTATATTTTTTCCTTGCTGTGTTATAAAAAACTGAAAGGACTGTGTCATTATTTAGGTAAGCAGTACATTACACAAGTAAATGGAAGACTTAACCTACAATATTTCAAAGACCCACACAACAGTTTGTATTCCTTAAAATATGATTTTACCTGATTTTACCGATTACCTTGTAAAATAGATAGAAGATGATTTTTGTAGGTTTTATGAAATATTGTGCTTTAACTTCTTGATGACATGTCTCTGCTTTATGTGTTCTCCATTGTAAAGCCAAAAAGAACACATGAAAGGTATATTTAGGTCTGCCAAAATCATAGATGTCTTTAGTCCACATTGGAAAAATATACACAAATAGGCTGAGATCACTGATATTTCTATATCCTGAATTAATGATGGCAATGTTGGATCTAGAATGAACATGCATACAAACATGACAGTCAGTGACATTCATCATTCTTTCAAAAGCACAGCATAGAACTGCTACTTAGAGTGGGGTAAGTTACTTCTGAAATCCTCCTTATCTCACAGTCTCTCAGAAATATTGCAATATTATTTTAATCAATATGAAGAGGCCACTATGTTAATGTGGACAAAATTAACTGGAGTACTATTAATTCAATAACTAAATATAATCAGTGTCTGAATATGCTTATAGAACCATCCCCTTCATCTCACCAGTCTATGTTCTGGTCGTTCTGGGTTTTTGGTTTTTTTCAGTTGGTTGGGTTGTTTTGTGGGTTTGTTTGTTTGTTGTTGTTATTTTGGTTTGGGATTTTTTTTGTGGCCTCAATTGAGAAAAACAAAACAAAACAAAACAAAAAACCAAACAAAAACACCAACAACCACTTCTGGTCAAGTCAATTATTCTTTAAAACCTTTTGTGCAACTACAATTTTTTGTCTCCTGAACAGAAAAATGGACTCTAAAAATCTTAGATTTAATCTTTAGTAGATTTTGGAAGATTTTGCCATTCCTAGGCCAAAAAGTGGATTTACAGTTCATTTATACAGTGAGTAAAAACACAAACCATACAGAAATCTTATAAATTATGGAAATTTGTCAGTTTGAAAGTCATAATTCATCATCACATAAATCCTATCTATGTTACAGTGAATGAACAATATTCATGTCAATAATCAGACAGCTCTTTGTACGATAAATATGGATGAAAGACCCTTTGCAGTTCTTTTGGCTCCATATTTTTTTAGTTTCTTAACAATTTCTTTGACATTTTAGTTTTTTCAGAATCTATTAAGCATATTAAACCCCTGATAATGAGACTTCACAAACACATGGCACTGAGTTTGGATAAAAGAAATTTATCCCTTGACATGAATTAAGTTTACTAGAATGTGTAAATGAGTAGCAAGGGGGAAGTCTTATCTTTGCAGTTATTCTAATCATGCAGTAACATTTAACATTACAAGAATCTGAGGTAGTAGAAAAGACAACTAATTGAATTTGTTATTGTTATTGTGCTTGTTAAACATGAATATTAAGATGTTGGCATATTTCAGAATGATTCTAAGCAAAGTTTTCTGTAGTAAAATGGAATATATTAATATTGTAGCAGAACTAATAGTAAGTATTTGTTGTGTGTTGGTTATATTTTTAAGATTATAATTAGGTCAACAATAAATGTTTGGATCTTCCATTGCATAAGGTCAATTCCCTTTTGCCCATAATAAGATTCTGAGTTAACACTAAAAACACCTAACAGGATTAGCAGTAGTTTGTATATTTTCATGTTGCATTATATTGATAGGAATCTAAACCCACATAAACACAGTAATTAATTGGAAGGGAAAGTGTTGGAAACTGAATGGAGGTACTCCTTACTCCTTGATATTAAGGTCACTGAATTCACTTCTGTGACTTGAAAATCGACCAGCGATTTGATACTATATCTAATGTTTCCATTGTTGACTTAGTCATTTTGACAGGTTTTGAGTGCAGTTTAATATATGCAGAAAATTTTCATCTGTTTTTTCAAGGGGATAGAAGAGGTGTTTCCGTGCATTTCCACCCCCCACACACATACACTCAGATGATACATAAAAACACAAATTACATCAAAAGAGATTTAAGACAGATCACATATGAAACAGGTGTTAAAGAATATACTCTTGAGATATACAGTGGTAGATTGTGTCTTAGCCTTCTATTGATCAAGGTGGGATGAGGGAAAAGCTAAAATTCAAACACAAGTGTATGAAGAGGAGAGAAGAGAGTGAAAGAGTGAACATAGAGATCCCACTTATCCAAGTCAAGAGAACCAATTTTCTGTATAACAAAAAACAAGGATAATTGAGGAAATCTAAAGATTCAACACTGTTAAAAATGTAAGTAAAATATTTCTAAAAAATAAAAAAAGTTATCAACGACTGAGATTAAATATGGGCCCATACCAAAATGTAGGGCTATGCTTATATTAATAAATCAAAGATGAAACAACCCCTGACCTAAGGATATCTTGCTTTGACTTTTTTTTTTGTAATCACACTACTTGGTGTCAGCTTTTTCCACAGGCAGATAAATTTATTTCTGAGGAAGTTAGTTACTCATGACAAACCCAGAGAATGACTAAACAGTTAATCCATGAATTAGGTATTCAGTACTAAACTCATTCCATGGTACTTTTATTTAACTGTCAAGATATATCACAAATTGCTTGCTGAGTTGTTAAGGAAAAAAAAGAAAAAAAAAAGTAAATAAAATCAAGTTATAACACGCTGAAAAGAAAGTAGATATGCTATTTTCAAATGTGTCATGAGGTACTTGTCAGCATGGATAGGAGCTCCAGGTAGGAGGACCTATTAAAAAATGCTCCTTAAAAAGAGAAATACTCTCAACCACGTCAATTACCTTTTCTACGGAAACACTCAAATTAACACTATTTGTCTCTTTGAAATTATGGGTCTTTCAGAACATCACACTTTCAATAACTGGTCATACTAAATTCACTGCAATTTTTCCACCAATATTGATGCCTCTTAAAAACATTTTAGACTTTGATAAATCCTTTTTTTCTCCAAGCTACCAATATTTAGTATAGAGGGTTTTCTTATGCTTCACAACATTTGGGTTTTAGTTGGGTTATATGAAGAGAGCTAAATGGAGAGGTAAGCTAGAGTTAGGCTAATTCATAAATGGTTAAAAAATCCAAATTAACCAAAGACGTCAATAGGAATTTATATGCAGAGGATTTAAGACTATATAAGATGATTGCACTCATCTCCCAAAAGGCAACATTACTGTAGCACAGTAAGTCTTACATAAAAAATACATATGTGACATATAGCTAGGTTTCTAATTCAGTCTAAATGACCAGATTCCCTGCATACTAAAAAGAGAGAGAGAAAGCCGTGGTTAGATTTCAGAGAGCTAATGTTGAATTGCATAATCCTTACCTAATATCTCTAAGTAGACATTCATGGAAAATGCTTTTTCTTTAAGGTTTTTTCTAAGTACTTTTTTATTTTATTTTTTTTTTAATAAAATACCTCCTGGTACACCAGTTGGGCCGAATCCAATGGTGTGACATTCAACAATACCAGGCGCCGGGTCCTGCACTTTGGCCACAACAACCCCCTGCAGCACTACAGGCTGGGGACAGAGTGGTTGGAGAGTGGCCAGGCAGAAAGGGACCTGATTGGCAGCAAGCTAAACATGAACCAGCAGTGCGCCCAGATGGCCAAGAAGGCCAATGGCATCCTGGAATAGTGTAGCCAGCAGAACCAGGGAAGTGATTCTTCCCCTCTACTTGGCACTGGTGAGGCCACAGTCAGAGTACTGTCTCCAGTTCTGATCCCCTCAGTTTAGGAAAGATACTGAGGTGCTGAAGTGTGTCCAAAGAAGGGAAACAAAGCTGGTGTAGGGACTGGAGCACAAGTCTTATGAGGAACGGCTGAGGGAGCTGGGGTTGTTAAGCCTCGAGAGGAGGAGGTTCAGGGGAGACTTTACCACTCTGTACAACTGCCTGAAAGAAGGCTGCAGCCAGGTGGGGTTTTATCTCTTCTCCCAGGCAACAAGCAATAGGACAAGAAGACACAGGTTTAAGTTGCACCAGGGAAGATTTAGGTTAGACATTAGGAAGAAGTTTTCCACAGAAAGAGTGATCAGGCATTGAAATGGACTGCCCAGGGAGGTGGTGGAGTCATCATCCATAGAAGTGTTAAAGGGAAGACTGGATGTGGCACTTTAGTGCCATGGTTTAGTTGACAAGGTGGTGATAGGTCATAGATTGGACTTGATTTCAGAGGTCTTTTCCAACCTTGTTGATTCTGTGATCACAATCATAAGAAACAACTCCATTAATGCATAAAAAGTAGATTAAACCTTTTGCTGTCAAAACATCACTTTTAGTGAATTGTAGGCGGAGCATTAACTGAATGGTTTGCATTTGTGATATGAGGTCTGTCATCATAATATTGAGGTACAGCAGAGGTAACCTTCAGATGTATCTTCACAAGATCTGTTGTAGCTATCCAGACTCTTAAAATTTTAATACAGATGGGTAGATATCATTGTTTACAACATAATTTCAGTTAGGAGAGAGGAAAGTATTTACTAAGGGACTTTTCTTATTTATACCCTTTTCCTTTGAAGCACTTACATTTTATTTCTTGACATGTTCTAAGAAATTGTGGGGTTTATTTTCAGTTGGTTACCTTGTCATTAATTTTGGAGGAGACTAAGATGTCAGACTAATAGAATTCTTACATTTATTTCCAATACATTATGAATTTATCCTAATCTAAGTGCACCAATTCTTGTTCAGAGTAGTGAAAAATGCATCACATTCACATGCATATAATCCATGTGTGGCTGCAAAAAAGTCAGCCTCATTAGGGTGTGTACTTCAAGTCTTTTTGTTTGGAAAATTTTTTTGATTGCTTATTGCTAAAAGAAATCCTTGAATGATAGTGAGTTCACCTACCACTAATATTTTATAAATTAGACACTAATTTCTTCATAAATTAGTGGATTCCAACGTGTCTTAAAAACTGTGTCTAAGTAGTACAATCTGTTTGCATTCACATTGCTATGTCTATGAAACCAAAATTAGCAAACCCAGCTTATCATGTTTGTCACAAGCACGAAGCAAGCAAGCATGGCTGTCTTTTTCTCAGAGTGAAATTAATCATTGTATTTAATGATATATGTTGCCTACTATGAGGTTACCATAACCAACAAAAATAGATATTCATAAAATCTGCTTCTGTGCTATCTCAGCTAAGTAACAATCTTTCAAGATGACTCTTCCAATTCAGGGGTTTTTTTTGTTTTGTTTTGTTTTTGTTTTTTAAACTGTGCTAAACTTTGCAATCTGAATCAATGGTCTTTAATGTTGCTATTACATGGAGTACAAATTCATTTCTAGTTCTTAAAACATAGTAATGCTTGTTAATGCAACAAGATCCTCTGTTTGCGGAGTTTGGGTTTCTTTTCTTTTTCTTTCTTTTTTCTTGTTTCATCTTAGACCATCACTGCCACCTCTGAACTTTAATCCTTGTATTTTATCTTACATTTTAAAGCCTTAGATGTAGAAAAAGTATCTCAGATGAAAGTTAGAGATTGAAGTCATGAACTGTCTAGACTTCAGTATTTCTTTATCTGTTGCCTAAGGACAGATACATGGTTCAGCATGCAGCCTGCTAAGAAACTTGGCTATTGTTGAATTGAATAAATGACACTGAATATTAAAATAATCCTTAGAACTGTAATATTTATGAAATTATGGGGGGAAAATACAGTAAAATTGTACTGCTCTTCCAAATGGAGTTTGCTAAGTTCATGTGTTGGAAGGAAAAACAAAACTTTTCTAAACAATATTAGTATAGACAAAATAGAGAGCAGCTCTTTACTGAAAGCTCTCAGGTGCACAGAGTACATAGGCACACACCCCAGCATACAATTCTCACCATTTTATAGCTTTAACTAATTACCATATCTAGTATGTATCCAACCCAAAACACAATTACCCCTCGTACCACCCTCAGAACTGCCCCACTAGAACCCTTCCAAGGGTTCTGGGCCCTCTATCTTGTTTTGACTACAATATATCTTATTATTCTGGTCCAGGTGCATGAGTCCCAAACAAGATGTCCTTGCTAAAATTGCTTTCCTTGAAAAGAAGGTTAAACAGAATTTCAAGAATGTGGCACAAACTGTGAGAAAGGAGTTTAGAAACTGTTAACTGCTACCTTAAGAGTGAGAAAATATACAACTATATTAAAATCTACAGATATATAAAAAATCTGAAGGCATCACATGAATGGCAAAAAAACAGGAACTAGTGTTTCAAGACACCTATATAATCCTGTGTTCCTATGTGTCAAATAAAACCAATTGCACTTGATCCCACTGTTTGTTTCATTGATGAAGATAGTAAACAGCATTGGTTGCAATATGGACCTCTAAGGAACATCACTAGTCACCAGTCTCCATCTGGACATTGCATCATTGGCCACTACCTTCTGGATGCAACCATTCAATCAATTCCTTATCCACTGAAGAGGCCATCCATCAGATCCATCTCCAATTCAAAGAGAAGGATTTTGTGGGGGACTATGTCTCAGGCACTACAGAAATCTAGCTAGATGACATCTGTAGCCCGCGCAAAAAGGCATTCCTTTGGGCAGGCAGGACTTGCCCTTGATGATGCCTTCCTGGCTGTCTCAAAGTACCTCCCTGTCCTATATGTGCCTCAGCAGAGCTTCTAGGAGGATCTGATCCATGATCTTCCCAGGTGAGGTTGACAGGTCCTACTTTCTACTCTTTTCAAAGACGGGTAGAAGTTTTCCCTTTTTCCATTTACCTGGGACTTCATCTGACATGACACGTATGATGGAGACTGACTTTGGTAACTTCATCAGCCACAGAGTCCCTCAGGACTCTGGGATGTATCTCATCAGGTCCCATAGACTTTTGTATGTTCAGGTTCCTCAGGTGGTCATGAACTTCTCTATTCTCTAAATGCTTATATTTTATTTTTTTTCGTAACTGAATGTCTAGTTCTTTTCAAGGTGATACCCTGGCTTGATAGATTAGTGTCTGTGCTACCAGGAACTGGTAGAGGGTAGGTGTGTGAATGAACGTGCGAGCACTAGTGAAGATCAGCCTGGTGTTTCCACCGAGCAGGTCACGAATCTGATCATCTCTTACAGTGGCAGGGACTTTGTTCCTCCAGTCCCTATCTTGTGATACATGCACTCAAGAGATGTGGGAAGAGAGGTTGCCAGTGAAACTGTGGGAAAAGGTATTGAGTATCTCAGCCTTCTCATCAACTGTTACTAGTTTGCCAGTTGTCTTCAAGGGCATATGCTTTCTTTTATCTTCCTTTTCTGTCTAACATACCTGCAGGAGCCCTTCTTGTTATTCTTTACATCACTTGACAAGTTCTGCTCCAGCCATTCCTTGGCCTTCCTAATCCCATCCTTACACAGCTGGGCCTATGGTCTTTCCAGGATACCTGTATCAGCTTCCACTGCCTGTGCATATCCTTCTTGCCCTTTAGTTTGACCAGCAGGTCAAAAAATGGGTAAAAACAAAACTAAACAGATACACACACTCGTAAACTTAGAGAAAAGCTCAATAAGTAACTAACACAACTCCCCTCAAGAGAAGCAGTAGAAATCTCCACCTCCGTGCAGCTGGGACAACAGCTCTCAGACAGGCCTCAGCTCATAGAGATAAGAGCAAAGCTGACACACCGAGACCTGATGTCCTCCAGACACCCGAAAGGAAGAGAGAGAGGAAACCTTGCTCCTTGTCTTATATACCCCTGATTATGTGAAGGAATGGTGTGGAATACTTCCTTAGTTATAACCCTGTTACCAGGGAAGACCTAGACCAAAACCAAGAAAACTAAACCACCACAAGTACACACGAAAGACAAATTTCGCTTTGTTGCCTTAGTCTCCAGTTCTTACTTTCAACCTGCTCATGGGTGTTTTTCAGAGACAACTTTGCACTCTCTCCTTTTGTTGTAGAGAGCAATGCCTCTACCTCTTCTCTCCTATCCCTTCTGAACAGCTTGTAGCCATCAATATCCACACTCCAGTCATGGAGTTTCAGTATGGCAAGTATGTTGTAGCTTTCTAGCAGCATGGTGGCTTCCATCTCCTCCTGTTTGTTACCCATGCTGTGGACTAGTTGATCATAAATACAAGCTGTCTCACAGTGAAATAACAAACAAACAAAAAATCCTTATATGAATTAAAGTATGAAAAGTCATGAAATATAAGGCATTTTTCCTGTGGAAGACATGAGATGAACTTTGCTAGTCATAATTTTGTAGGATCAAGATTATAAATACAGGCATCATGGTGTATGCTGGAGTAGAGTACTCCATTGTCACCATTTCCAGTGTAATAATGCCTTGCAGAGCTGATCTTGGGACATTTCTCAGAATGCTCTAGATACATGCATCATCTTTCTGGTGAGATAATTTTTCTTCTAACTGCCTATGTTTTCTGCTTGTTCTCAGTAAATTAACTGAAAAACGAAACAAAACAAAAAAGCTTACTGCTCTCAGTAAAATAATAGGAAAAAAAAAAGAAAAAGCTTCAATAGCATGACATATTAAGAAAGGACTTAGAAATTTTGCAGAAGATAATCCATTAGAAGAAGGAATCATATTTCAATAAGAGTGACTGCAGACAGCTCAGGAAATATAAATAAATTTATATTTTCCTGTTCTATTTTACTGTCCTTTTCAAGTCCAGACTGGAAATTTCTAACTTACAAATTGGTATTCGTCTTGAATAAACCTGTATTAAAACTTGACGTATGCATTTTTGTTCTTTGTGTGAAAGACAAAAAAAAAAAAATCAAAAAAAAATCAGACAGAATAAGTAACAACAAAGCTGACTATGAATAACACAGGTTTTTACTACCCACATAGCTTTTCTAGTTCATTTGAATCCTATGCAACTTCATTTATATATAGGAAATGCAGATCCATCCATCCATCCAAACTCACTCCTTCCCCATCAGTGCAGGATAAAAAAATAATTCTGGAGCCTGCAAATTTGTTGTGGGGTTTTTTTGGGTTTTGTTTTTGTTTTTGTTTTTTTTCTGTAGAGAGCAATTAGATGCTAGAGCACCGGAAAACTCAAAGACACCTGCTCTACATAGAGTTAAACGGTAATCTCTTTTGTACATGGGCATAAACAAAAGACAATGCAAAACAACAGAGAAACAATTCTAAGCTTGAAATGTAACTTTGTTGTTAAGTTGATGGTAGAATAGTCACGTTATACTCTCAACCATTGGTTCTTCTGAATCTATCTTGATTACCTTCAGTGTTCTTCTGGGCTGTTATCAGTCCCTGTAAAGACCTATTCCCTTGAGGTCTACTGAGAGAAAAGTCCTTTTCTTTCACTCTTTGGACTACGTGTCTAAATGTCTCTGTGCATGAAAGTTTTAATTTTCAGTTTCAGGAAGGTGTTACCATGATATTTAGTTACTCAGTATGAAAATTTCTCTGGATAACATAAACGCCAAAATTTAATCTTCTACAATAGTATGAATTTAAGGTGATTCTCCTATTATTATGGCATGGTATTATTATCATGTCCATAACTTAAAGATGAGTAAATGTCAAGTTTTATCATACATCAAAATAGACTAGAATGTCAGGACAGTGATGTTTTTGCTTTTTTTTTCAGCATTCTTACTGCTACAATGCCAAGATTTATGGTCCTCTTTTAGTATGATCTTATTTCTAGTCCACAGTACTTACTACTAGCTGGATTTCAAAAATCCTTACTAGTAAGTCAAACATTTTGGAATATATATGATATATTTTTATGTAATCCATAGGCCTAGAGGTTAGAATGAGCTTTTCACTTATGTTCATCCATGACCTGAAATTGCACTTGGAATCTTAAAGGACGTCATGTCTGAATCTTAATCAGAATTGAATTTACTCAAGTGTTGTAATGGAGTTCCTGCACAGACCATCTCTCCTTGAATATCTTGCAAGTTGTATATCAACAAGACTTTCAGAGCAATGTCTTGTTAATTACATTCTTTCACTCAAAGAAATCTGACTCAGAATTTTCATGGAACACACTGTGTTCTTTGTCTCAGAATTCACCTCACATGGCCAAATTCATGACAGTATGTAAATAGTATATTTTTGATTTTTGTTTTGGTTTTATTGTAGTTTTTATCAATTAAATATGCAGTGTACTAAAATAAACACCTATATCAAATATGTTATATTAAATGCTATAATTAAATAACATATAGTTATCTTTCATATTTAATTACCTCTATACAAGTTAATGACCCCTTTAAAAACAAAACAAAACAAAACAAGACAAGCAAACACTACTGATTCTATATGGACTATAGAGAGCTTTTATTTAGCTTTGTATATCGGTCTGTTAAAGGAAAAAATGTATTCCAGAAACATAGATTGGAATGGGAAAGTTAAAAAATTGGTGTAGCAAGGTATTTGTAAAAGCTATCAGATTTTTTTATTTCTAGAAGCTGTTGAATTATTTCAGCTTAGCATGAGTGAAGTCCTTCCAGATGTCCTGATTATTAGATGGACACATTCTCTACAACTGAACTAAATACAAGCTACAAGGGTGAAATATAGCTCCTCTGTGCTGCTGTTTTGCCTCAACATATGCTATTACAGCAAATACAGTTTTGTATCTTTCTACCTAGCATTCCTGAGCCAGGGCATCATTATGTAGCTCATTTTTGCACAACCTTGTCTACAAACTCAACAGTATCAATACAGTTCAGAACCTTCCCTGATACTAGAAGAATATGAAAGTTCTCTGTGTACCTTTCCTCCTGCCTTTATGCAGTCCATGCAGCCTTGAGTGTGGCTGATCTGGGCAGTGGTTTCTGACTACTGGCGTAAAATTTTCCATGATCTTTTCCACTGCTTAGGATATAAGGAATCCAGGATCTATTACAATTAATTGCAAGAGTCATCTATTATCTCTTGCTGCAGTGGGGTCTACTTGTCTCATTGTTAGATCCTACGTATCTTGGTCTCTCACTCCTTCCCATAACTGCTTCATAACACTCCATGCAGGACGTCCTCCTGGCTGCCCTCAAGGACAGAATGCAGAGTACTACCCATATCTGTCACACAGCAGACATTTACTGCAGGGTAAATCATAGCTACTTTGGCTTCAAGGTTGTGAAATACGCTTCAGCTCAGTTTCACAGCCTGTGGTAGCTAAATTTACTCTGGGGACTTCCCTTAATTGGTTTGGTGGCACATCAGCAGCTGGCATGTAATGATATGAACTAAAGACCCTGCTAGCATATATTATTGAATGCAAATTCAGATGTCTTCTATTATTTTATGAACTTTTCAGTTTAATTGTAGACACAGTCCCACAGACAACAAAGAAATCCACAGGACCATTATGCTTATACGCTGCCAGAATGAAATTGTGGTGCCCTGTATAGTAAAGGATCATCTTTACCGTTATGTCTTGAAAAAAGCATGGCAGAATTTCAGTTTTAGTCTTTCAAAACTGTCAAGTGGCACTTAATAATCATTTCTGCCTCCACATTCAACTCACTTTTGAAACAGACACTTAGACAACATTTTATGTGGTTTTACATCTCTTATATAGAACATATTAACCTAATTTGAGCAAAGTTCCTTCAAGTCACAGAAAAGGCTTTTCATAGTGTGAATACGCATTCTTCTCTGAGAATTGCTGAAGAAATCTTCACTGGAATTGAAACTGGAAAAGCTGAGGACTGCAGTCTTTCCTCTACCTATACCACCCTACAAGGCCTGTAGGCTTTACCTACAAAGCAATGTCATGCAAATATCCACATGTACCCCCATACTTTCCTTACATCCAGCAGTGACCTAGCTGGGAGAGCAGAACCACTTCACCTCTGCAAAATATACAGGCAGTGCTGAATGGCACATACTGAGGTGCTCATATTTTTGCATTAGCCTACAATATCTAGAGTACTACACTGCTTCTTGTACCTAAGTTATCCCTACATGACTGATATAGAAGGTAAAAGCCTTTGAAGTTTTCACCATGACTTGCCCTCCAATTGTCAACTCCATGTTTCAGACTCTGATTTTATCGTCACTTTCCCCGAGTTCTTCATTTTAAGAGGGATACCTTACAGCTCACCTTGTAGGAAGAACAGATGTAATTGTGCAGCATGGTGTTGTAGCTGAAGTGTTTAATCTTTTCTTACAGGAGAAAGTGCCAATTTGGCACATCATTCTCCCTCTACCTAGCTTACTTTAGAGACACTTGAAAACAGATAGCTCAGTGTTATCTGCTGTTGACTGACAATAAATGTGTCCCCTAATTAGCTTGCGCAAGAAAGTCGTTGTGTTGACACCAAAACAGGACCACAGATAAACCTTCTGTATTCTTCAGAACATTTATGGACATGTGTAAGTGACTGGGATCTCAATGAAAAAAGGCACATAAGTGCTCACAGAAATACTCAAACACAGTAAGACTGAAAATTACAGTTTGAAGAAAAAAAAGGAAAGAAAAAAAAGAAAAGGAACAAAAAGAAAAAAGTTTAAACCTTCTGAAGAAGAAACTCTCTTAGAATTATCTAGTTTCACGTTGTTGACTACTTTTATCTAGTCCCACCATGAAGAGATAAATATGTATTTCCTAAGCAAGAAAGCACAATAAAGTCTTGTGCAATTTGATTACTTTGTCTGCCTTCTCTTTACTCTGCCAGACTTATCTTGAATAGACTAAAAAAAAAAAAAAAATGTATGGCTAAAATACAAAATAGTGCCTTGAGGTGACCTCAGATCCTCTACCACCTGATAGTAGAGTGAAAATTACTGTTTCAAAGGTTCTTAGCACCAAAAAATAAATACTTCTTCCTAGACCCTATCAAGTATAGAATTTTACATTTAAATCTGCATTTAACATACATTTATTTGAAAAGTTTGCTAAATTCTTTGGACTTAATTATGACTATAGATAATGTACAGTTTTAGGACTGAAACCACACACTTTTGAGTGATTTTATTGTATCTTATGATGCTTTGAATGCATGCTTCTTGCTGTTGTCATCATTCTTAAGTTTCAAGATGTCTACTTAGTTTGAATTTGGATAAATGCCCTGCAGGTGTCTTCTTTCTATTGTACTTTTTTTTTTCCCTTTGGGTTTATTCCCATTTTCAAAATGTTTCAAAAGTTTGTGTTAATTTTCAGTACATGATCTTTTCATTTGTTTAGCTTTTCATTCATGTGGTTGTATTCTTTTCCACCTGAAGACAACAGCATGATCTGCATCTTACTGTGAATTCTCAGCATAGAAGCTTCAATTGGATTAGTAATACTAAGTATTACAAACACAGAGAAATATAGTTCATCCTGGGTAAAATGTATACAGTGTGTGCATATTTTGTTTATTTCTTTCCCCCCAAGGCAAAATTTCCTACATTTATTAAAGCCATTTTTAGAATATTGCTACTTTTGGAAAGTTTGTTATGTATTTGCATTGTTGAAATGAGTTCTTACATAATGATTGCTCTTTGTAATTACAGTCACTATTTTTCCAAAATCTTATCTCAATATAAGGAAAAATAATTCCATGGAAAATCAGGTCCCAAAACACACTGTAATCTTGCCTATGCAATGAAGTTAATGTATTTCCTTGCTCTTAATCATCATGAAATCAGAAAATCGTGTTTGCTAATTAAATGTCCTGGTTTGGGCTAGAGCAAGGTTAATTGTTTGCAGTAGTCAGGAGAGGACCCAGAGGTTTTTATATACCATCTCACGTCATTTTCTGGGGTTGGGGGAAGGGCTCTCTTATGGGTTGGTGTAGCATAGCAGAGGTAGCAGTCAGGTATTGTCTATTTTGGGGGTGTTTCCGTGTGAATTGTTCATTTCTTGTACTGTCTGTCATTAGTATTGTTGCTGTTACTGTTCATTGTCTTATCTCATTGCTGTATCCAGTAAATTGTTCTAATCTCAACCCTTAATCATTATCTTTTGTGCCTCCAATTCTCCTCTCCATCCCTCCACAGGGGAAAGGGCAAGGAGAGGGGAGAGAGAGCGGGTGGTGCATGGTTTGGAGACTCTCCATGGGAGCACTAAAGTGGGGAGTACCATTCCTAAACTATTACTTTAAGGTATACTGGGAATTCCATTCCCTGATGCTTCAGAATTCATGCTGAAGTTTTACAATAAATTAATATTATTATGTAGCTATTATTGTCTTCAATCTGTGATTTTTACATGAGGGTAAGAGTTTACATGTCAAGAATTATTTGACACGCAATTGAAACAGCAAGAATGGGGTCAATATCAGCTGAGATCAATAAATGTGCAGTTTTTACCACTTCATTGATATTTAAAGACTTAAGTACTGTACACACCTATTTCTATAACCTCCTCCTGTTCTCTTCCTTCTGTCCAGTGAATAAGCTACATTTGGAAGGATTTTGTGAAAAACACTTCCCATTCAAATTTTTCTCCTTTTTACTTTTTGATTAAGGAAAACAGAAAGGAAACATTACGGAGAGAAGATTATGTACACAAGAGGGTTTGCAAAGAGAGACAAGATTTACATTTAATTTCACACTTCTCTTTAGATACCCCTTTGTCCACTTTGTTTTTCCTTATTATTCCTGAATATTAGGCAAGGATATCACATCACTGAAAGTAAGAATACAGAGGGAAAACCCCAAAGTTTTTAAAAAATAGAAATACAGGAGAAAGATCAATTGAGGAAGGTTTCAAAGATAAGTTTTCTAATAATTATTGTGAAATACAAATTATTTTGATAGCTTAAGAAGTGTTTTCACATGACAGTACATGTTATGACTTTCCCTCTCTTCTCTAGCTAAAATTGGTAAAATTATTTTACCATCTTAATTTTTTTTTTCTGTTGTGAGAGTTGATTCACAATACAGTCTGAGCTATGCTTAGTCTGCTTTTAAAAGTGATCATTGCAGCCACCACAAGCAGAATGTTGATAAAAATATGTATTTTTTTCTTGTTAATAGTCATAACACATTAGTAATTAGAAATTCATTCTCTGCACAAAAGGAAACCAAAAGAAAATTAAAAAATAGTGTCATTTGAATGTTAATATGAGTAATATTATGGTTTGACCACTATTGGAATGAGCACAAAAGTTAGCACTATAATAGGAACCTCATTTATGAACAAGACTGAGTCAGCAATGATTCTAAGATGAAGAGTGTTCTTAGATCCAAAAGTGTTTAAAATATTTTTTAGATGTAGAATATTCTCTTGCAATAAAATGATGTTCAAACAAATACACACACAACAATAAACACAAAACCAAAAAGTTAAGACCCATGCTAGAGACAAATTAGTCCTTTGCATATTTATGACTCATAAATCAACATCACTTTGAAGTAATGCAAAACAATTTAATAGAAATGAGAAGCGTGTCAGTGACATCAAAGAAGAGATCCATAAAATCAATATTAATGTAAAGTGTTCTGTTATTTAAAGAAAAAAAGGCAACATGGTAATGCAACACTAATTTAAATACTTAGAAATCACAAAATTCGAAATGAAACCTTCCTTCCTCATTTAAAACACAGGGAGAGAGATTTTATAACATTGAGTGCAACTACAAGAGAGTATTAATAAGCACAATTTTTGTACAGTAAATTGTTATATTGGAAAAAGGAAATCAGTTTATTACTAACCAATATTTTGAATATTTTCTTGAAGTTGAAGAAAGTTCTGGATCAAAGTTCTTGTCAATCAGATGAGAGCTAAGTTAAAGTGAAGACTTTAAATATATATAATCGTTTAATTTTTGTCTCAAATATCATTAAGTAAATAACCTGTGTTAAGTATGTTTTCCCAAACTCTAGAGTTACAGCAGATTATCGTACTGTCTCATTGATATACTGCTCAAATGCTTAAAAATCTGATTTGTCTATCTAGCCAAATGCATAATTGACATGTATAATTCAAGCCATATAACCTTAAACATCAGATCAGTAGAATGGTTATTTTTCCAAAACAGAAATGAGAGTTACTAAGTTTTGGTAACATTGATCTAAAATGTTTCCAAGTATGTTGAGCTACCTTTGTTTCTAGTGTATGGAATATAAAGAAATATACTTTGAAGCCCTTCACCTAAACCTGTGGTAGCCTAACACTGTTGAGCTGAAAGTTCACTGAAAGGCATCCTTTCTTGATTTCACCAGTTCCCTTGTGGTCATTGCAGTATTTCCTGGACATCCACTGGGCTGATTCACTTCACTAAATCTGCAGAAAGCATATCCAGGAAAAAGGTAAGCAAATACATTTCCACTCATTATTGACAAACTGAATCAGCATTCTGTGCTCTGCAACACAAGCAAAGGGCACATATTGTTGCTAGCAAGGACATAAACTCTTCTTCTCAAGTATTTCTTGCTAGCAAAGTCTGAATTTATGTCAAGATCTATAAAAGAATGTTTCACAATTAATTTGTGCAAATTACAAGAATAGAGCTTCAGAGAATCTATGTATATTGACACTACAGAGCATGGAAATAAACCAGAGAGGGGAAAAAAAAAGCAAACCATGATAGCTGGAACAGACTGGTTTAGTAAATCTACAGTGAAAGAAGAAGGGTGAAAATAAAAAAAAAAACGAACAACAAAAACAAAACAAAACAAAAAAACCCAGTATTTCTGTATATTTTTTCTAAATAGTATCTGTGCCAAGGAGTAGGGTAATACAGTGAAGGCATCTGCAAAAAAATTAAGGTAGCTCTAGAAAGGGAAGAAAATGGAAATACTGACATCGAGAAAATTAAATAAAGTTAAAATTAGTAGTATTATATTATAGAAGAAAAATAGATGAGAATAAAGGACAGGAAATATTTGAACTGAACAGGAACAGCTGAAGGGCATTAACACTGAACTTAATAATATTTCTGATATCACTCATGACAGGTATTATCTTTTGAAAAATGGAACTAGATAGCAATTTTCCTTTGAAATGTAATATCACTTTTCTCACCCTCAAAAATAGCAAAAGGAAACAAATAAATGTGTTCTTACTTTAAAATATATTTTAACTTAGTTAATTCTGTGTAATATAGTCACCCTTTCAGCAAGAAAAAAATTAATACCTGAGCGATTCCACATCATCTCTTATTCCCATTTTCCATCTTTTTTTTTTTTTCCCCATGGGAATAAAACTTATTATCTATTCTCAGTTATAGCTTCCCTGTTTGCCAGAGATTCAACATCTAGGCTGTTGTTGTTTTTTTTTTTTTTCTCCAAAAAGTGCAAGTTTTTCCAGAGGACTTGGAAAGAAGGTGACATAAAATGGGATAAAACACCACTTTATTAGCTAATGAGATTATAAGAATGCTTGTTGTTGTTGCTTGTACTCTTAAAAATTATCAGCAGTTATTAATTAAGAAATTCTGAATATCCTTACTGAAAACATAAATTCTGTTACAAAGACATAATATGTTATATTCTTACTAGTAGAGTTCCCTTCATAGGGAACAGAAATGGCAAAGAGAGGTTTGATGCTATATAAGACAGTATTAGTACTATGCAAGAATGTTTATTTTATTCACAATGTTACTTTTCCTGTTTTCACAAAGTCAGAAATTAAAATCTCCATGGGCAGCACTCCTTGAACCATTAGTGTCTTAGGAAAGGTCACTTTTTTTTTACCCCAAAGCTAAGGTAAATAAAACCCAGATTAAAAAAAAAAAAAAAAAAAAAATTAAAAAAAAATCAAGTGTAATGAAGAAGAGTCACAAATTTTACGTGACTGACACCAGGATTCCATTATTTGCCTATTTAGAATTTTAGAACTGTGTAATTTGATGGTTCTCAAGTAAAGAGAATTAAGTTTAGAAGCTTCTCAATAAATTCTTGAAAAAAAAAAAGTGGTTTTAGGTTTAACAGAGAGTTTAAAGAAGGCATTCTCATGAATAAAAGAGCCTGTAGATGAAAGTGAATAAAAAGCATAAAGGTTTAAATTGGTCATCTAATAATCAATAGTCAGAAAGATAGAAATACTGAAGAATGTGAAGTTAAGAGAACTGATAAAATATTCAGTTAAAAAAAAGAAGTCTTCTAAGTTGTATTTAAAAAAATGTAGGAACTGGAGAAGTACTTCTGTTAAGCAAAACATGAAGCTATGAGCTTCTTGGAAACAAAGACTATTTTTTGTGCTCTCTCTCACTGAAAGAAATACATTCAAAAACCAAATACATCACCTTACTGGGCTAGCAGTCTTTAAGAACACATTAGATAGGCTGCTGAGCTGACTTTGCAGGCAGATTTTCCAAGGTTCATCCATCTCAAAGTCCTCAGTTATAGCCTTTAGGATGTAGTAGGGCTGTATTTGAAATCAGTTATTATCTCCTAAGTTTTATATTCAAATCTTAAACTGATCAGTCACATTAGGCTTTAAGTCCCAGCTCTGACATATATTTAGGGATTACTGGTCTGTAGAAGGTTATTTCTACAGCAAAAACAGCAAAGCAATTTTCAGCTGAAATCTGATTCTGCACTAAACCAAAGAATATTTCTGTATAGCTACTATCCTGACCACATTTCAAAAATTAATGAGATTTACTTTTTTGCTTTATGTCTTATTTCCTTTTTCAGTGGATTTTATAATCTATATCTAAAATATTTGTGGATGCTGTCAGATGTTTGGGGTTTTTTTTCACCCTTTCTAGTAAGATCCATTTTTGAATTTATAATAGAAAAATGCCTATGATAAATGATCAACGGCTTAATGGCTGAGCCCAGAAGTCCCAGCTGAGGCACGATTTTTTTTGTTGTTGTTGTTGCTTGTTTCCTATACATGAAATGGGGAGGTGGGATTGCAATAAGGAGATCTGAATAGACCATACACAGCTGCAGACATAAACACACAGACAGTTGGTTAGAACAAAAAATCAGCTGTTTTGGCAGCAGGGGTTTGTGTGGGGCTGGGGGGGGCGGATAAGGAAGGGGACTCCAGGGATGGCTTCTGGGAAAACACTCTAGAAGTTAGTTCCTGCTGGCTCCAAGAGGGACCTGCCACTGGCCAAAGCTCAGTCAACCAGCAACAGTGGCAGCAACTCAGTAATAATGTATTTAAGAAAGAGGAAAAAATGGCTGCACAGCAGTTGGGAGAATGGAGTGAAAAAAATGAGAGAGAAACAGCCCTACAGATATCAAGGTCAGTGAAGGAGGGGGAGGAAGTGCTCCAGGTGCAGGAGCAGTGATTCCCATTCAGTCCACAATGCAGAGCATGGTCAGGCAGGCTGTCCCAGTGAAGAAAAAAGAGAACTATGGTGGAGCAGATATCCACCCTACAGCCCATAGAGGGCCCAATGCCAGAGCAGGCAGATATGTCCTGAAGACAACTGCAGCCTACGGAGAGCCCATGCTAGCAGGAACTGATGACTATGGAGAGGAGCCCATGTTGAACAAGTGGAGGTTGGGAGAAGGTGTTTTTAGATTTGTTCTTAATTCTCATTAACCTATTGTGTTTTGTTTGCAATACATAAAATTAGTTTCCCCATGTTGAGTCTCTTTTGCCTATGGTGGTGACAGGTAAGCAATCTCTCTGCCTTTATCTTGAGTCTTCGTATTCATAGAGGGAGAGGAAGAGAATGGCTTGGTGGGCACCTGGCAGCCAGCCCAGATCAATCTGCTGCAGACTGTAAACCGTGCCAGTGCAGAAAACACTTGGCCCCACTGTGGGTCTAACACATGTAGTCAAAATCCACAATCTACACTTGGAAAAAAAAAAACCCAGATTTTCTCACTTGGAGATTCTTTTCTTCTGAGAGATTGGGCTTGGAATTTGTATCTCAACTACTTAACACAGAACCAAAATGCTGGCACAAATGGAACTCATTCCGAAGAATTCAGAATATTTTCAAACAAATCTGAATGCAATTGTGCCAAACAAAAGTCTTAATCAAGTCTATACTCTTCAGGCATTAAAACTAACATTTCTAAAGGAAAGCAGAAAAAGTAATTGAATGATTTGGTAATATTTTAGCCAGTTTAAATATGCTTGTGGGAAGGGTCTTTCATCCTTGTTTACATTTAGTTCAGAATAATTGTATGTTTGGATTATAAATACATTAAATAGATGCTGTCATCCTGAGAAGAAATAATTATTTGCATAACTGCTGTCATCTCAGTAGTTAC
Organism: Margarornis squamiger; assembly: GCA_035222235.1. Classification (NCBI taxonomy): domain Eukaryota; kingdom Metazoa; phylum Chordata; class Aves; order Passeriformes; family Furnariidae; genus Margarornis; species Margarornis squamiger. The sequence continues at coordinate 51,402,387 of JAWWTY010000156.1, forward strand.
CCAAATTTATTAACTTATTTAATGATTATTCATTTTAGGAGGAAGACAGGAATACTGAAAGAAAGTTTTATATTGTAATGCTCAAATGGTTTGACAAAGAAAAGGTTAACATTATACCTTTACCAACTACTATAGCATTCATGCTCTGCTTTAATTTATTTTAAAACTATGACTGAAAATGTCTGCAAGTAGTTTATGAAAGGTTTGTTAAATGCACTTACTTGAAACACAAGCTGTTATTTGAATCATCAGTCACAACTTTCTTGATGCTTTACCTCCATCACTGTAATTTTTTCATCTTGCATATTTTCAATGTTAACACTCATATTATAAATTTGAATAACTTGTCAGTATTCTTCTAACATCTTGTGATAGTTAATGTATCTGAAGCTTGCTGCTAGTAAATTATTCACTGGAATATTAGCAGAGAATAAATACAAATTACACAGTTTCTAAATAAAATTTTAAAACTAGAGCAAATGGACATTTTTAGCAGTGTTTGTTGTAGCTTGATATCAGAGTCACAAAACATTGGCTTAACTAATAGCTGCAATTTTCCCCTAAGTCTTCATTTCATTTTGCTTCAATATAAGAGGTATGGCACTGCAATGAACCTTAGCCACCCAATTAATTATGATTAATCCTTATTTTAGGTTGCTACATCTGCTATTGTATGCGATTCCATTTTTTTTTTTTCTTTCTGAGTTGTATGAACTTTGCTCTGCTGTGCAAAGAGATATCCAGAAGATCCTGTTGTCATTGTATTTAATTTGGTAGTGTAAGGGATGGGGGGACGAATAAAGATTAAAATAAAAAATTCAGTGACAGAATTGTTAAGGTTCAAAGGGACCTCTGGAGAACATCTAGTCCAACCTCCCTTCCAAGACCAGGAAGCAAGTTGCACAGGAAAGCATCCAGATGGTTTTTGAATGTCTCCAGAGACTGAGACTCCATGACCTCCCTGGTCAGCCTGTTTCTGTGCTCTGCCATCCTCAATGTAAAGAAGTTCTTCCTCGTGTTGAGATGAAACTTATTCTTTTTATTTTATGGCCATTGATCCTTCTCCCATTGCTGGGCACTACCAAGAGTCTGGCACAACTCTTTTGGCACACATCTTCATGAGATCCCTATGCATTGATGAGATCCCCCCTCAGTCTTCTCTTGTCTAGACTAAGTAGGCCCAGCTCCCTCAGTCTCTCCTCATAAGAGAGATGTTCTAAACCCCTAATCACCTTTGTGGCCCTCTGCTGAACTACCTCCAGCAGCTCCTTGTCTTTCTTGTATTGAGGAGCCCAGAACCGGACACAGCACTCCAGAAATGGCCTCACTAGGGCTGATTAGAGGGATGGAGTCACCTCCCATGACCTGCTGACTGCACTCTTCCTGATGCACCCCAGAATACTATTGGCCCTTCTGGCTGCAGGGGTACATTGCCAGCTCATTCTCATCATTCACTGACAGATTTGACATGTGGCCTGCTAAAACAGGACTGTTTCATTGTGTATAGCCAGATGAACCTGGTATTCAAAGAGACAGTGGTTTCAATTTTGTTGCTTAAGTGTAGGAACCTAGAGCCATTTGAGAAGCTCTGGCTAAGCTGGTTGGCCCAACTCTGCCAATTCAGGAAGATGCAGTCCTCATGCAGACCTTCTGTCATATCTGCCAGCCCCAAAGGAAGGTACTAGATAAACTAACCTGTCTCAAATACCAGCAGAAACAATTTTACATAACTAAATAAAGTTCAACAAATATATTATTTTTTTTATGTCATCAGAAAGAAAATATCTGAAGACTGAAATGTTAATTTATTCTGGAAGATCCCTTTTATGTCAACTACTCTTGCAACAAAGCATACTTTTTATATAGATAGGACTTTTTTTGCCTTTTTTAAAAGAAAAACAATTAAAGTCTTTGTAGTTGTTAGATTACTGCAGCTAAATGTTACCAGAAAAAATAGTTCAGACTAATAGCACAGAATACAATTCTCTTAGACTCAAAGTATAGACAGAAGATTACAATTTACCATGGCTTAGTGACTTATCTGTCAGCTCAGTTTCAGTAATTATCTGTTCTTAGCCATTTCTGCACTTAAGGCAAAGTGTTACCCTAAGGTTTTTTAGAGCTTGGTTTGCTATAGCTTATGTTGCAGTTTTAGGGTGTTACACGTCTAAATACAGCCAGCTCCTGTCATTTTGCTTAAGATCTGTTACCTGACTGTAACTTTATATGTGTTGGCAGGGTGGGGAGAGGAAGGACCACTTGTCTTTGTACTGTTTGCACCAACAGCAAGTAGTCAAACACTTTGATTAGAGAATGCTGGTGGGATGAAGCTTCAAAATAATCTTTATTTTTCTTATTTTAATCACATTGTCAGTCTCTTTTCAGTAATTGCTTACATTTTCAAATTAAGAGATTGTGAAGAATGAACCAATGAATGCAAACATGAGCAAATCATAAAAGCACTGAAAAAGACAAGAAGTTTTGACTGCATTTTTGACAGCACCAGTTAGAATAGTATCAACTGGGACTACAAAGACTTCTGTACCAGGAATAAAGTGAAGGGAATAGGAAAAATTGCAAAGCCGTTATTAGCAGACTTGTGTTATGAACAATGCAAATAACAGGCAATCTTGAAGATTTTTCTTTTTGAAACCATCTGACATTTAAAATAAATATATACCCAGTGGAAAGAAAAGGATAGCCTGAGAGAGTAATTTCTGATAATTTCTACTTCTGACAGTAGAGTTTATCTCTAAAATGCATCAGATGCAGTAAACCCTCAATTTATCTCCATTGTCTATTCAAGGAACTCAAATCCATTAGACCTTTGGAAATTTAAGTATACACACAAACTGGCTTCCTTTTTTGTGTGTGTATGTTTTGGCACATATTGTCTTGTTTTACTATGCCAGATATTTAGAATTTTTGGGGAGTATTCACAGATGATTACCTGAAAAAAAAAAAAAAAAAAAAAACAAAAAACAACTCAGTCTGCTCTGATACCAAGATCGTTAGTCTAAATAGACTTTAGATTATGATGACTTTGGACATTTCACAAATGAGAACAAAGAAACTCTTAAATATATCTATAGTAATTACTTTTTACAATAAAAAAATCCAAAATTCAAAGAATTACTGTTGATACAGAATTTCTCCAAATTTAAGTCTAAAGATCACAGGATGTCTAGAGCTGAGGATACACTTCCTCAGAATACCTCTGTCTCTGGAGTAGTGCTTTAATAGTAAAGGTGTTTATGGTTAAAGTTTTGCTGAAGGAGACCTGCAACAGGAAAATATGGGAGGTTTAATTGTTATTTTGTTTTGTGATGTGTTTGTTTGGGTTTCTTTTTTCTTCAAGGTGCCTTGCTTGTGCAAAATCAGTAACATCTACCAAACCATAACTGTTAGATTAACTGGTTCACTAGTACTGTGGCTCTGTCTCTGTATTGAACTGCAATGCTTCTTCCCAGTATCTCTGAGATTACCTCAAAGCTAAGTATGACAACTTGTAGGAGTATTTTTTAAGACTGAGAATGAATTCAAGGGAAGCAATCTGTCTTCTCAAGAATATATCTTTCTCAACAATTGTGAAACAACTGAAGGTATAATAGTAAATACGTAGAATATTGACATATTTTATATAACAGAGCCTTAAGCAATGTGCTGATAACATCTTCCTCTGTCTGTAGTTCTAACATAATTCACAACATATTTTATTCCTGTTTGTTACTTCATATATTTTCAACATTTCATGTTCATAAGAAGTCTTTTACCTATAGGCGAAATTTCCTCCCCAAAAATAGAAATGTGTGCTTTAACAGAGTTCAAAAGCATATTGACTGACATAGTTTGATTTTGACTGCATGTATAATAAAGGTAAAAGTTTTGATTGTTTCATAATAGTTAGTGTACGTGAAAGGTTGTTGGTTGGAGCAACTTCCATTTCACTTCGCAAAGGAACATATTAAAATGCTAGGGGAAAAAAAAAAAAAAGGCAATGCTGAGCAATTTTTCCCTTTCTTTTTCCTACTAAGTCTTTTATTCAAAACATGCAGACCACTCTTATGATTTGGGGCTTTTATGTGTAATTTGAATATTTTCAATACAGGACATTAATGTATGATCTACTGGTAATTTGTGGCTCAGTTCTGCTATCTATCTAGTACAACCTGAGATGTATGTATCAGAAAAATCTGCATGCTTATGAAATATGAAGAAACCTCTGTAGAAATCTATGCACGTATGGCAGCTATAGAGCCTCTTAGCTCTATATTAGCTCTATATTTCCCAATTGACACTAAATCTCTATGCATGACGTAGTCAATCAAGTTTCTGCAGAAGGACAATTTTTATTTTTTTATTTTCTTTTTTGGGGGGAGGGGGTGTCGTTTTTGTGGGTTCTAGTTTTGTTTGTTTTTAAGAGGAGATATACTGCTTTTTGCTACTTTGTATGTATAAATATAGACCTCTCATGGTGATAATGCATCCTACTTAGTTGATTATGTGAGGATGTTTTTCACTAGATATACCCAACCCTTCACTGCCTGCAGACCATCTAAGCAGGTAGCTCAGATTAAACAGCAAGGTTTGACTACCAAAACACAGGCATTCAAGTGCAATTGGGGATACATGAGTTTCCTGACTGACTCCATGTGCTGATCTAGTCAAGAATAGTTCTCCTGTCATTTTGTGTCATATTTACCTATCCCATACAGATATCTCCAAAACACAACATCTTCAGATATGCCATAGACATTCACACTCAGTCATCTAAATTGAAGTCAATCCAACTCATTATGTGGAAGTTAATTATAGATGAGAGAGAGAGAGAAAGAGAAGAGAATGTCAGAAACAGAAATAACAGAATGAACAAAAATTTGAAAGAACAAAAGAAAAGGGAAAAACAGTACTTTATTCTCTGAGCATTCCTAATGATGATGCTTCTGGATTGACTCATTTTCATTATTTACTTGTTTTATTTTTTCCACTTTTGACAGGATAAATAACTATCTTCCAAATTTTGTGAATGTCAGAAAAGTAAATAAAAGTAAAAAAAGCTAAATAGATTTTAATTAATCTTAAAATAGTCTCACATCCAGTGAGGAATTTGGATTTTTACCCTGAATTCCTAATTGCAGTTTGACAATTCATTAAAAAAAAAAAAGGAAGTTATTCACTGAGGATTCATAGTATATATTACTAAAGTAAATCTTGTATTTTCAGAAACTAATGTTAACTGTGGGTGGAAGTGGGATGAGTTAAGCACAAACTCCCTAACTTCTGTTTAAAATGCAAATCTGTCCTTCCTTTTGGTTTATCTGATAAGTATTTATTTTGAAAATATACATATATTAGTGGAGTACTTGGCATAATAATGGAGAGAACTTTTTTTCCTAGATCATAACTTTTTCAAAGTTTCCATCTGCCACATATTTCTAAAACTGTAGACACCAAGGTATCTTCTTGTGGGTCTATATACTGTTATGAATAGAATACAACTTTTAGACTAGAAAGGCCACTGGTTGTGGACTAAAACATAAAATGATACATATAATCAGGCAAAAATATCAACTGAAGGCATACCTAAGTATTATAATAACTCTGGTAATGTAAATTTGTAGACAGAATCATGGAATAAATTAGGTTGGAAAGGACTGCTGAGATCATCTAGGCCAACCTTTGACCAAACATCACCTTGTTGACTGGACCATGGCACTAAGGGACATGCCCGGTCGGTGTGTGTAGACACAATAGCACTGACAGAATTGTGTAAACCATATGTGAAATACAACAGTCTTTGTGGAGGATAACGTTTCAAAGAGGTTGCCTTCCAAGGTACCAGGAATTCACATAATGAAAATAGCCTGGCTGAACTTACATTACTATTTAGCTAATAATAGGCTTAATTTTCACCAACTGAAATATGTACCATTTCCCTCTGAGAAAAATTAAAATTCTTGATTTGTGTTCAAATTAAGATATAATGCATCATCTGTAATAAATGTCATTCAACTTGTAACTACTGGTACAACTGGAACCATTGGTCTAACTAGCCTTACTCAAAGATTTCATCATTAACATTTTCTATCATTCAGGTTTTCTATTCACACCTATGACTATGGAGCCTAAAGGTCTGAACCAGCAATTTTGAAAGTTCATCTACTTAACTCCATCTACTCTGACCTGCTTTACCAGGGAGCTGGTTTACTACTGATTGCAAGCAAACATTTACATCGTAGTAAATTTTTAACACGTCTTTGTTTTCAGGCTTAGTTGTCTAACAAACATTACAAATAGGAATCTTTTTACATAGTTTAATTCATCCATAATTTAGTCATCTATATCTGTCTTTAAATTACAGAAAGTATCTTCTGCTTGTCTTAGGTCATTATTTTACAATTGAAGAACAGTCACTCTATCTAACAATCATTCACACTGTCTCCTTCCATTAACTATATTGAGTGCTAAGAGGAGCTGCTTGATTCACATACTCAAATTCTAGGTGGCTAAAATTAGATTAGACAAGACAGTCTGCAGAATATCTTACATTTTTCTTGCACTTGAAATACTATGAATCTTTTCATACCAGCACAGTACTTATATTTGTAATAATCAAAAATCTGCATATGGGCAGACAAGTTGAAAGAAAGGAAAATGTTTCAAAAGTTGCAGTTATCTACCATACCATGGATAAAAAAAAAATAATTAGTAAACCCATGAAAAATTGTGAATCATCTCATGCAACTAGTTGGGTGGTTAAGAATCCCATAAAGATGTAGAAGCCTTTTCTCACACAGAGTTTCTGCTTTCCTCTGAAAGTAGGAAATTAGATGTCCTCCATTTTCAGGAGGACATTCTATGGATTATGGAAAAACATAAAATTGGGAGCATATATTTTCAAATTATGACACTTACATCAACGTATCATAATTAAGCACAAATCTCAGCTATATTTATCTCTCAGAAAGGCAATCCAAAATAACTGGGGTTCCTGTTTTGTCGGGTTTGATTTTTCACCCACATGGTAACAGCCCTGAAATCATGACATTGATTTTCAAGAACTGTTCTGGTGTGACCTTAACTTGACCAGAAAGTAATTTCCAGAATGTGGTATCTCTTCTTTTAAAAAATGGCTGTTGAATTTTGCAGTGCTGGGGCAATACTTGGAACTTTTGCCTGGTGCTTGAGTGCTGTACTGTATTCATCACACAAGCTGTATACAGTCAGGTAAAGTGTTATGTCAGGTGGCTTCAGTATGCAGTAGAGGGAGATTCCCTTTTTTTTTTTTTTTTTTAATAATAATCTAGACAAATGTGGTCATAAATCATGGTTAGGTCTGTTCCAGGTTGACAAGTTGGTTACATGAGACAATGTAAACCACATAGTTTCAGTCAAATAACAACTACTGCAGTTAGTTTTGTTGCTTTAGTGCTTATTTGAACAACAATATGATAAGTCTGCTGACATTTCTAATAATTCCAGTTGCTGAATTGTCAGCTTGTAGTAAGCAGAATGATAAAACTATTTTTGTAATTTCGGTATTTATTACTAGCAACTCAGTTCATTGCTGATCTTGTTTAACATGCCTCTTTACCACAGCTCCCAGAATAAGAAATAACTTAATATTATTGTTACTAGGGATATTTCATTGTGTACTTCAGAAATCTAATACTTAGATCATTTGTGAAGTCATTTTCAAAGAACAGAATGCAAAGAAAAGGAGTCCTAGAATTCCGACGCTTTCTTCATTCACAAAAGAATTAAAATCCTCACACTGACTTAATAGTATTTTTATGCAATTAAAACAGTCACATCAGTATACGCTATTTTGGGTACTTACTGGATGATTCTAAAGTGTACAGTAGGTGTGATTGTCTGGTGTTTCTAATTTGGGATGAACTTATTTGGACAGAAATCAAGAAGTGGTTATCTAGTAACATTTTAAATACTCAACGGAATAAGAAACACCTATAGTGTGTATAGGGCAAGAACTACAGGACACATGAGCCCTTCCGGCAAGTAAGATACCATAGACCATGCAGGATACAGTAGGGAAGCTCAAAGGGTGTTTAATACGTAAGTACTCGTGGAGGGTGAAGTTCATTGCTTACAGCTGTCTGCATATGTTCAAGCTGTCTAAGCTTTCATTAGAGCCAGGGGGTATGTTCAATATTTCTTTTGAACAGAGCCTGAAATTGAATTAATATGTAACTCTATAGATGATGAGACTGTAGTGCTAGAGCTCACTTTCTGGTCTCTTTTCTTTAACGCTGCATATGTACCCTCAAAAGTCACCAGTTCTCGGTTAAAAAGTACATTCAGCACAGAGATATAGTTGACCTAATGAGGTGTTAAAAATCTAAGTGATTTCAATTAATATCATCCAATTAGGATACAGAACCCAAGGTCTTTTCCAGAGTAAAGCAGCCTGCAAGTATGCTTTGAAACAAAAAAGTAGAAATCACCTGTTAAAAAAGACAATGCACCTTTCTTGATTAGCAGCATGAACCTGAACTACTGGCTTTCCCTGAGGAAATAAAGGGATGGATTACTGTTGTCAGACATATGTACCCATTTACTGGTTCATTTATCACAAACCATTGCTTCACTTGGAGTCACTGTAAAAGATTTTATTTATTTAAGATGAAAATGCTGATCCCATACTAATGAAAAATGTTGTGTTTTCCCTGACTAAACCACTAAATCTACAACATACATTTACCTAATCAGTATGTGCTCTCATCAGTCTCCTTCCTCTTTTTCTCAATGAAGTTTATGAACAGTTGTTTGCTTTTTTTAATGTCTGTACACTAAACTAGATTTTTTTTTGCTCAAAAAATTTGATTATAAAATACTGAAATACAATAATTTTAAGATGATAATGGCTATTTTTAGTCTCAGATTTGGGCGCAGATTATGACTGATAATGGCAATGAAGATTAATCCTAATCAAAAGAGAGAATATCAATAAATGGCATATTATTATTATAGTTTTTAACAATAAATAGAACTAAATCCATGTGCCTTTATGAAACATTGCCAAGTGATATTAAGGGAAATCACAATAATGGGGAATTCACACCAATAAACCTGCAGATCAGAAAACACAACATTGGTGATTAAAGCAGAAGCAGCTATTACTTCATGTGTCTGGACTCACCTCTTCAACTGATGAACTTATTTTAAATTTCCAAGACAATTTAATTTAATGAAACCAGAATTTTAGTATAAAATTAACGAGGAATGTTTTAAAATGCATCATATATATTTCAAATATAATTAATAACATGACAATATATTTTTCAAGATGTTTCTAAAATTAAGGGGTTTTTTACATTCCTCAAACTGATTTTTAATGTCATTGCTTTACTTTCAGTTCCTCAAAAACTACAGTCAATTTTATTTTCTTGCTATCTCTTCTATACAGTTTTTCAACTTGTTTGTTCCATTTTGCTATGTGAATTGGATTTCCTACCGAGTCTGTAAGCATAATTCATACATCCAAATTTAAATATACGGTATACTGTATACTTCAGGTAATAGCTCCGTGATCCTGTGCCTCCCAAAACATCTTTCGGGATAGAATACATTTATCCTTGATCAGATTAATTACTTAATGGGGTTTTTTTGCTTGTGTCTCTGTGCATGCTGCAAAAACAGTTTATGATAGCAGACTAAGTTCCAGACATCTAAATTTAAATGAGTCTGTCTACTCTTTCTGTCAAAGCATCTGAAGTTATAAAAATCAGTTGCCACATGGATAAGACTCAACAGGTAAGAATAGGGGATTAAAAATTCTCCACACGTCAATAGTTCACTGTTTTAATGGGACTGTGAAAAAGGGAGTATTGGAGGTCACAACAGTTAGAAAAAAAACCAAAACCAAAACCAAAACAAACAAAAAAAAAAACAAAAACAAAAGCAAAAAAAATCCCCTCATCTGAGTGAAACAAATACTTTCTTTTAATTAATAATTAACTTCATAAAAACCCCCAGCAGTTTTCTGTGTTTTCTTGTGCAAAAATGCTGCACTGATTAAAAATTTGCATCCTTCTAGCATATGCAATTATTTGAGGAGGTGAGGTAAAATTCCTTTCAAATCTGATTTTATGCAATTACACTAGAGCACTAGGATGGAAAGGGATTATTTCATCTTCATGCTTAAAATTCACTGACAAGAATATATTTATGATGTCTTGAGTCAGCAGCAATGATATAATAATTTTCTAAAGATCTATATAAATAGTAAAAGAAAAATAAAATGAAACTTGTTCAAATGTTCTCTAATGATATAAGAACCAAGTTACAGCCTTGGCTCTAACTGTATGCCAGAATTTGAGACAGACTAAATTTTCCCAAGTGGCCTGAAGGTATCAGTTGTCTGGATGTACTTTCATACATAAAATGTAATACATTTAAGTTTTGGGCCCCATAGTGGTCACTAACTCCATCAGTCAGGTTAGCTTGCTGCAAACAATAATTAATTTTTACTGCCTTAGCAGAATTATTTACCTGCCCCTTTGTTTTCACTTTTGTCTTTTATTTTTCAAAGTGCAGGGAATACCCAACATGTACTTAAGTATGAAAAGTAATAGTCCAAAGGCATTCACAGCATGGAGGATGAAAGTGGAGGCCAGAAGTTTGAAATAAAACTTAAAGTTGGTAAATAAGTGATCTGTATGAGTGAAATTGGTAGAAGGTCAAAATGTTCCACTTAAAGCAGGCACATGTGCTGCTGGATGATTAAGAAATGTCCTGTAGTAATAGGAAAATGTAGCTCCAGCATGGGATTTGTTCCAGTCAGCTCAGAGAGTTACACAACAAGCTATAAAGGGGTTTCTTAGTTGAACTCTTGGTGGCACTTTAGCATAGCCTCTCATATAAATATGAGGTCTTGGATTAAGTGAAACAACAACAAAAAAAGCAATTGCTATTACTAACGTAATGGGTGCAACAGCATGGTGCCTGTGGGTAAATCTGCAAAAAAATAACTCTGTGAAATCTTCATCCAGGAAAAAATTATATTCCTCGATTTATTTTTTTTTTCATTATCTGCAAGAATTATGCTTCTCTTTTTACTCTAAAATTTCTTTGAAAAACACCTTCATCAGCTGGTTGAGGCATCATGAGAGAGTCTTAGCATTATTACCAAACCATAATGATGTTTACCATCTGAAAAATCAAAGAAAATAGCAAGAGAAAACCTTAACTTGTGAACACCTAGAAACAGGTATAGATATCTGAAAGACATTTTGCCATAAATTAATACACAATATTAATAACAACTACTGTTAATAAAACCTAATAATAACAATAAAAATCATTATAAAGTGGTTCAGAACAGAATTTTAGAATTAGAGTAGGTGAGAATGAATAGAAATACTTGCATAGAGATTGGAGGCGTCAATTCTGTTTCCTTCTAAGGAGACAACTAAAGACATATTTTAGGAATACTAACAGAAGAAAAAAAATTTCAGAGCCTGTATCATTTGAGTCTGAAATCAAATGATAGGCAATCTTTGTAATCTTAAAAAAACCCCATAGGAAGCAGTATTACATTTTCTTATAATGTTATCAAATAGTGTAAAACCTTCTGAAGATCCATCTAACAATTACATTATTATCTTTGACATCTATTAGACATTGGGTTTAATTATAGGTAAGGTGGAGAGTACTAAATATATCTTCTTTAAGGTTAGAGATAGCCTAAATAAAGTTTCGTTATATTATGCAGTGGCTTTTTTGTTTCTGTATAATTTTATCAGAAGTGCCTGGATGGTGGCTTTAAAATAAAGAAAAGCAGAAGCCTCGGAGTGCACTCTTTGCTTTTGTTTAAGAAAATAGGGAAAATGATGAGGGAAATAAGAGTTCTTTCCAGTAAATACCAATTAGACTGAAGATGTACAGCACAACATTAAAGAAATAATGTTTTCCTTAATTTTAGATGAAACTAAAAATTTGGTGAAGTAAAAATTCAAAAAGGAACAGTTAAGAGATAACCCAAAAGGAAGAAAAAAACCAAACAATTTTTCCTACAAAGTAGTGTGTTTTTACCTCTACTTTTCTTTAGACAAGATACAGAATTAATTTGTTTGGAAATATTTTAATATATGTTACATATTGTGAAGGTGATAAGTCTACCATAAAATTTCACAGTATTTCCCAATGTATTGAAACAGTGGATAGAATGAGTCCATAAGAAGCTAAATAAGTGCAAAATACGTACCTTTAGACCTTTATTTGGTACTTTATAAGTACCAAATAAGGGTATTGTCCCTGTACTGCATTTTTGTCTCAACTGAAAATGAAACCATTATATCAATTTCCATGCCACCTCATACTGGAACTATTAGTGTTAGGATACAGAAAATAAACAGATGGAAAATGCAGAGGAATAATGAACAAAAGAGGTACACATCAATACTAACAGCAACAGACTTGATTGTGTCTATTTCTGTAACATATTTTCACAGAAAAGAACAACTTAAAAATCCTTCACTGGTAAATTCTACAGATACCACTTTTGTTTCTCAAACATCTTTGCATTTATTCAGATGTCATTATTCTTATGGCAACACTCACAGCTCATTCAGGTTTGGCATTGTGTTTTTTAATGCTTTCAGAAAAAGTAATAGTTTGAAGAAGTTCCACACTTATTGTGTGAAGAAAATGGTAAAAAAATATGTTTTGTCCTTCTATGGACAACGTACTACTGATAAATATGAGTTGTTATTCATTACCTAGGCAGACAACAAAACAGTTTTCCACTGTAATGTCTTATTACTATTTAGAGTAATAGTAATAAACAAAACCACCAACACCAACCAGAAGATTATTTTTAACTTAAGCTGGTATTGGTTCAGTCCACCAAAGACTAACCTTTTCTTTGTTAAGTAATAAATAGCAAGGTCAGGTTACTTAATTAACTCAGGTTTAGTGCTTGTGCATTATAAGCCCTGAAGATTACACATAAGGTATTTTGGACTACACTCTGTGCAAATTATTAGTGTTTTAAAAAGTTAAGGTTGTTTTTTGGGGTTTTTTTTCCTATTATCTTTAAGTGGCTTTTTACCCTGATTTTAGATTCAGTTCTAAGTGTAGACCATAAGTGGATTTTTTTTTTTTTTCACTAGAGTATCAGAGCAGTTTTCCTCCCCAGAAATATGGAATGTGAAATTTAACCTCTGTGCTATCCATCACCATCTTATCCTTTTCACTATGAAGTGATTAGCTGTTCTAAAAAGCATATGTTGACTTCTAAGAAAAACAAACAAACAAACAAAAAAAAAAACCCACACAAAACAACAAAACCACCACCACATCAAGAACAGCAATATCAGAAGCAGGACATAGCAGAGGTTGATATTAAGTGCTCAAGGTGCTGTACTTTGTTGATGACATTTCTACAAGGAAAGTTTCCTTTTTTGGGCAAGTACTATCAAGGCAAAAGGATGTCTCAAGGAAACTAACATTGCTTACCTGATTCACTGAATCCTGTCAGTATTTCTGAATCAGACTAAAGAGACTTCTGTCACAGGGAAGCATTGGCCATTTTACATCATCTAAAGGCAGATCAGAACCAAAGTGTTTTATTGAGAAAACATGACTTATGTGAAATCAATTAATTGTGTAAGAAATCAATTAACTGTATATTCAGGATCAATGTAAGGAATGCAGAAGATAAACCAACTTAAAAATTGTTGACATGACTAAATACTAATACAACTTCAACAACTTCCAAACAACTTCACTTCACTGCTCCAAAGAAGTTCTGTTTCCTTCTCAGACAACCATCCGTGGGTCCAGCTCAGTAGCGGTCCTTTCTGGGCAGGGAACAGCTGTTTGGACCTGGAGAACATCCTTGTTGCTCTTTCACTCATGTTGGAGTGAAACTTTCTGTGTTTCAGTTTGTGTTCACTATTTCTTGTCTTTCTTAACAGTGGAGCCCAGAATTGGACACAGTACTCCAGATGCAACATCACTGGAGCAAAGTAGAGGGACACAATCAGCTCCCTTGGCCAGGGGATTCCTAAAAAACCTGGATGACAACTTTATGGAATAGATCCTAGGGGAACCAAATTGGAAAGATGCCTTCCTTGATCTGCTGTTTATCAACAGAGTGGATCTCATGAGTGAAGTGGAGATTGATGCCCATGTTGGCCACAGTGACCACAAAGTGATCAAGTTTAAAATATCTGTTGACAGGAGGTAAAATGCCAGTAAAACCTCAGCTCTGGACTTCAGGAGAGCAGATTTCAGGCTGCTTAGGAAATTGAGAGGTAAGGCGTCTGGGAAAACATTTTTGCACGTGCTGGGGTTCAATCAGTGTTGGTCACTTTTCAAACATCCCCTCCTAAGGGGAGGGGTGTGGAATTCCCAAATGTTGGAAGTCAAGCAGGTGAGGCAAAAGGCCACCTGGGTGAGCAGGGATGTTCCCTCAAAAATAAGGCAAAACCAGAAAGGTGTATGCTCAGTGGAAGCAAGGAATGTGAGTCAGAAGTGTGCACTGTCAGCCAGGAGGGCCAACCGTGTCCCAGAGGGCATCGCCAGCCAGTCGAGGGAGGGGATTGTCCCCCTCTGCTCTGCACTGGGGTGGCCTTACCTTGAATATTGTGTGCAGTTTTGGGCACCACAATATAAGAACGGTATTAAGCTCTTAGAGAGTGTCCAAAGGAGGGCAATAAAGATGGTGAAGGGCCTTGAGTGAAAGTTGTATGTATTAGAAACCATTTGGAAATATACTGTAATAAATGTTCCTTGAAGCAGTAGCTTATTTAGTATTCTGCTTCTTGTCCTATCATCTAATCCTGAATACAGTTTTGCTGCAAATATTAGCTTGCTTCAAGCAAGTAGATGATCTAGTCTGAGGACCTCAGTGAAGATTAAGAGGGTTGGAGCTTAATCAAGTGCAACAACATGACTAAAACCAACACTTTAGTTTTACCAGTTTAGTTAAGTCTTTGTACATGAGCTGTTTTCACACTAGAAAGAGCAGATGTCCTTTCTCATTTTCTTTCACGAGAAGTATGCCCTTTAGCAATAGTGAACCCCTAAAATGGGTTGCTTTGTCAGTAGCTTTTCAGTGTGAGTGCTGAATTCCAATAAGGAACACTATTATCTAGGACACATAAAAAACTTTTTCCCTCATCATTATTAAAAATACTGCACCCCTCAAAAAAAAAGAAACCACCCAAAGAAAAAAAAAATCACAAAACTAAAACATGATAGCAGATATTAATCTATTTTTAAACAAATTTAAAGGCCAGACAATGGCAAAATAGTTACTTGAGAGAATGCTGCACATGAATTTAAAGGTCTTACAGAATTATAGCATAAAACTTAGCGTGTGTGAAAACAAAAATTAAATAAAACTGAGCAGTTGAGTGACACCTCAAAACCCTACAGCTGTGTAAGTCTGGAATGCAATTTTTAGAAAACTTGTGGAGAACATGAAGCAATGAACAGAAAAGAAACAAAATATTTTCAGGCTGTGAACGAAACAGATGGTCATTACATCCAGTTTCATAGAAATGGCAAAACCACAACAAACTCCTCTACATAAATATATGAAAATTGATAAAGCTGTTTTTCTTCTAGATGCCTGCTGAAGTGACTAAGATGGATTCCAGTGTTAACTTTCATGCCTAGTATGAAGAAAGTGATGGACAGCTCAAATTATCTAGTACCTAATGGTGCCACATCTTGTGTCTTCTTGACATATAATGATGGCACCTGCAGTAGAAAATCTGAATACATCTCGATCACACCTCATGTCGCTTTCAGGTTTTTCTGTTCCTTCTGCTCCTATTGGAAAACAGATACAAAACTACATTGTTTTGATAGTGTGAACATGCTTCTGTTTCCCAGACTAAATATATATGTGACTGACAGTGCTTAAGTGCTTTAATAGCAAAATATTTTAGTGTAAAATGTTACTTTTCCTCCAGACTGTTTACTCCTTGGATTTCTCCAATACATTAATGAACAGCAGTCATCCTCTCAGCATTTAAATGGTAAGTTAAACCACTCAAGCTCCCTGATTCATTAATCATACAAACTGTCCTTCTTTATATCAGGTCCACAATTACTTTTGATTGTGAATGACTACACTGTGTCATATTTGAAGTGACTGCACACCATTAAGAATATTTTTCTGTCTCTGAAATACCTAACTTGTTTGATTTTTTTGTTCATTCACTTTTTTTTGCTCTCTCCATGGCTCTATCATAGGGGCATTTCAAATTCTTCCTTCAGCTGAGGAATATATATATCCAAGTCCATTCTTACCAGAGAATTTTTTAATTACAGGTATTAACCTTGAATTGTGTGTTGTTGAATTTCTTCCTTCCTCAGTTATTTCAGCATTCAATTTATTTTTTTTTCCTTATTTTATCCCATCCCTCTTTATTGACAAACTCTTTCTATGACTTTGTGTCATCAGCACTTTTTATCAGCACAGTTTTGTTTTCTGTGCTGAGGCCATTAATGGAAATGTTAAGGAAGATTTCCCCCAGACTTTTCCTTTAAGAGCATAATTGAATTTCATACAGTAGAATCCAGCTCATTAATTGAGCCATTGTTGCTCAACTATGTAATAAGATAATCTTTGAGAAAAGGGACTGATTGTGTTTATTCATAGCAAATATGCCCAAGAGAAGGCTATGAAAATCTATAAATATTTTCAAGGCAATATATAAATGAAAATTTGAAGTTACTCCTTATTAAAAAAAGAAAGTGATTTGGAAATGAGAAAGGAAATACTTGATTTTCATAAAAGTTCTTAATAATAAAAAAAATTAAGCAACAGAATAGATTTTTGGGGGAAAACCCCCAACAAACACAACAAAAAAACCCCAGCGGCAACACCACAACAGTTTGCAGTGCACAGTTAACAGTCTTTAACAAAATGATAATTCTGCAACAAAACAATATTTGTTGAAAAATTTCAGAGTTCATTATAGCATTAAGGAATCAAAGAATAACAAATTACATATAACTTTGTTATGAATTTGCCTTCCATGAAATTCCACAGGTAAACATTGTGCATCTGAATTTATATAAACAAAAGGCCCTTGTTCATCTCGCACCATATTTACAATAATTTTCAGATACATCTGCACAGGATTATAGAATATCTAAATTTAGAATCTGAAAGCAGATGTAAAATTTAGTGTTTAGAGCAGTATTTCAAGTTCAACTAGCACTTTCATAAATATGCTTTGAAGATTATTTGGTTTTATCATAACAGTTCTCTTGAACTTATTTCTGGTATCCCCATTTTTCTTAAATACAACTAAAATCAGGGAAGATTGTGACAGTTTTTGCCCTGTTTCAACACATTTTAAAACTTTGTATGTCCTTATCCTGAGAAGAATCATGTCATGAACCTGATTGCCGCTCAAAATTACACTTGACTTCAACAGAATTATTCATATATGTAAAACTCTATATAATTGCTTCTTAGTTGCTTTCAGGAAATAGGGAAACTTCTTCTGACATTTTAAAGTACTAAGTCTTTTTAAACATCCACATTTAAACTTTCAATTTTTACAAACATACTGTGGGTTTTTGGCACTTAAAATGAGTATTTGCGTGAATAAGAGTACTTGCTAGCAGTTTTATGAAATTGCTATTAAACAAATCCTCAGATGCATACATCCATTTTATGTTGAAAATATTGTTTTGATTGAAGCAGCAATCAGTAGATAAAGTGCTTGGAAGTGCTCTGAAAATATATGAATATGAATGTCTTAATAGTTCAGGTTTACAAAACCTCAACAGATTTTAAAATAAAACCTTTCTTTTACCTTTCCTTTATGGCACAGATTTTTTTTCAGCATTGATTTCACCTTAAGAGGATTTTTTTCTAATATACGAACAGTTTTCCTACTGTAAATACGAGTCATAGAAACTTTCATGAAGGAATACATTCTCATTGACAATGCATTTAAATACATCTTTTGTGTATAAGTTTAAGAGATTGGTAATTGGTAAATGGTCTTTCCCTGTCCTTATCTCCACCCATGAGCCTTTAATCCTATTTTCTCTCATGTCCCCCTCCCTGAGGGTGGGAAATAATAGAGGAATTTGATGTGTACTGGCTTCCCAGTCAAGGTCAACCCACAACAGTTACTAGCATAGATACAGTTCCATTACAGTTTCTATTCACCATTCACCAACTTTTTTTTTTTCTTTTTTTTTTGTTAATTATGAAAATTTTTGGACACTTTTGTCGTGTCATCTATTTATTTCCATTTTTCTTTCATGCACAAATGATGTTTATATATAGTTCTTGTGTAGCTAATCTACTGTACATCCTCTCATGTACTTCCTTTCTGTATCTGGATTAACTCATTATTTCCTTTGTTCATTCACTCCATGTTCTCCTACACTTGCCTAAATTTTTATGCTTTAGAATTGACCAACTTCTTTTTTAAGCAATGCACCCATCAAGATCAAACATCACAACTTTTTTGTCCCTTCAGAGTTATCATTTGCTTAGTAGACTTTTTAAGGTTACTCATATTTCATACTTATAATGCCTGTTGTCTTTTCTCGCACTTCACTTTTTAATCTTTCACCCATTTCTGCACCTGCTTCTCTCTAATTACATGATCTCAGAGATCTCTTGCAAGAAATAATGGGCATAATATGGTTGAACTTTCTCCCTTTCTGTCACTTTTCTCTTTCTTACAAGTGAATCTTTATTCTGTAAGTCTTTTCCTTCTTCTTCAGTTTTGCTTTAAGGTCTTTTCTTTGACAACAAAAGGATTTTACCACCTTTAAAGAATAAAGAGTGATGACTACCATTGTTTTAAACTGCAAATGTTGCCACATTTCCCTTTACTTTTAAGGTATTTGAATATGTTATGCGGAATTTCTTTGTAGGTTCTTTTTTAATACCATCCTAGATAGCCCCATCTGACTTCTCAGTTATTACATCAAATCTCTCATTGTGTCCTTTTGATCAAATTCCAGAACCATTATGACATCTTTATCTTACTTGAGCTATGAACTAGTTTTATAATTGAACAGATGTTTCTAGAAACTGTATTTCTTTTTAATTACCATCATTTACCTTTTAATCATCTTTGTTTCATTGTTCTGATTCTCCCTCTAATCAATATTTCAGGATCATGTCTTGATGTTTCTTTTAATTTCTTTCCTAAACATTACCAGTAGTTTGGGTTTGGTGTGGAGTTATTGTTGTTGTCGTCATCATCACCATTTATTACTATTAGCAGCAGTAGTAGTAGTATTATGTCCTTAGACCTTGTCTTTCCTCATTCATCTCTACTTAATTTCAACCCCAAGACTATTTAGTCACTGTGTGTAAGAATTTTTTTTTAATTGCAACTTATTTCAGCTGCTGAACATAATAGTAATGTGCTACAAATATGGTTTTTAAGTCTCAAAAGAATCTCAAAATCTAAATCATTATTATTCTTTCAGCAAGCAAAATAGAAAACTGGTAAAATTCTATCTGGGGAAATCAACTATTTTTTTTTTTCTGACAACTACATTGGGAAGGTTCAGACATCTACCTTTAGTTGCCTTTAGAGCCAATCCCATCACACTAAAGTAGAAATCTGTATTTGATCACATGAATTATTCACAAGTAACTTCACCTTCAATGGCAACTTTCAATTCTCATGAATGTAACTATTTTAGAGGTTTAATGTGAAATACTTTCACCTGGAACTGAATCTCACCCTTTTTAGTTAATTTCTGTGATTTCTATATAAAAGTCACCATGTACTGAGACAGAATTAATACAACTGGAAAGAAAGTAATCTCCAGAGAATTAATTATTAATTATGAATGAATAATTCCTGTTTTCTTTGGTGGTGTTATGGTCTAATCCTAGCCAACAGGTAAATAACATGTCCCTCATTCACTCCTCACTCTTAGTGGGGAGGAGAATTGAAGAAAAAGATTTAAACCCTATGGGTTGACATAAGAACAAAATAATAATTGGGAGAAAAAAATATAACAGTAATACTAATAAAATTAATGATCATGGTTACAACTGCAAGACAATAATAACAATAATAGTAATCAAAAGGGGAAAGAGAGAGAGAGAGAGAGAGAACATCTGAGAGAAACAAGCGTTACACACCATCCACTGACCTCACTTCTTGTTCCCTGCTTGTCTCCAACCAGCAAGAGGCACCTCCTTGCCATCTGCACCAGTTTATATACAGGGCATGAGACTGTATGATATGGAATATCCCTTTGGTCAGTTCAGGTCAGCTGTCCTGGCCATGCTCCCTCCTGTTTTCTTGTGCACCTGCTGACTGGCAGAGTGTGGGAAACTGAAAAATTCTTGACTTAGAGCAAACGCTACCAAGCAAAAACTAAAATACCTATTTGTTATCAACATTATTCTCATACTGAATCCAAGACACAGCACTGTACCAGCTACTAGGAAAAATATAACTCTATTCCAGCCTAAACCAGGAGATGTGGTTACCAGGAGATGAAAATTTACTTGTACCTGATTATTAAAAGACCCCAAAATAATAACAAAAAGAACCACCAAAGCAAACAAAAAATTCATACAAAAAACACAAGCTCAAACAAACAAAAAACCCAACAAACCAAACAAACAAAGAAAAAAGAAATTAATTGCTTTAAAATATGTGGCAATATTAAATTAAAAAAAATAAAAATTGCCTCATTATTATTTAGGAATTCAAAACCCCAAATATTTCAGTTGTGTTATCCTTCTTACCAACTCCTTCAAAGTCTAGGCAAATTTTACTTCGTTAACATCAAGCTCTGAAGAAGGGTTCAAATAACAAAAAAACCCAGAAAGAACAGCAAATTAAACCCATTGATTGTTTCATTTGTACCTCATAACGTAATAAAAATTTATTAGCAAGTATCATGCAACCACAACATCATAAAAAATTGCAAGTACCATATTGCTTCAAAAGGATGTGAAGTAACCCTTACTTCAACCTGGCTTCAGCAGGCCTGAGCTGGATTATCATGTCTATATTTGCTGCTTCAGGACAGGTACAGATGACTAGAAGGGGATTAGAAAAGATTTTACCAAGTGTGAATGAAAACAGATTGAGTGAATCCATGACATTCAGTCTGGGATGAACATGAAAAACAACTTTCAGGTTTGTAAAGGCTGCTGCAATTAAGGAATGAATATTTTATTTTCCATAGCTCTTCCACACAGTCGGGTGGGGGGGAGGGGGGAAGAAACAGGTTTAAACTGAAACAATTGAAACAAAGCATATTCATGATAGAAATTTTTCATAACTTTGAAACAGCAGGTTCAAATGAAGGTGTTTGATCAGAGGTCTAGGGTCTTAAAGAACATGCAGAGGAAAAAGTGCTAGGATTTTAAAAATATGCTTTATTGATCTCAGATTAAGGGTCCTAAAGTCCTTAATTTCCTAAAGTCCTTTCCAATGTTATTCCTTGAAAGCTTGTTATAAGAAATGACATATTTAGCTTTTTCAAAACAAATTATTTCACAGAATTGTTGGTTTGTTTTGTGGTGTCATGTATTTGTTGTCTTTTTGGTTTTTTTAAAAGCTTAGAAATTTTTCTGTCTCTTCATTTATTATGATCAGTGGGTCATAATGATACTTTGAGCAACCATCCTTGAAACTAGCTACAAAGGAACTTGTAGAATTTTTCACTGATATTCTGATACTACAGCAAAATATTTAAAATATTTGGGGTTTGTTTAATGATTTTAATATGAGATCTATAAGTCAACGATTCCCTCTTAGAATCATAGAATATTCTGAGTTGGAAGTGATCTACCAGAGTAACCCAGTCCAACTCCTGACTCCACACAGGGCAGCTTAAAAGAGCATTGTTGAAACACTTCTTGAACACCAACAGGTTTGGGATCGTGATCATTTCTGTGGGCAGCCTGTTCCAGTGTTTGTGCATCCTCTCAGTGAAGAATTTTTTCCTCAAATCCAATCTGAACTTTTCCTGGCACAGCTTTAAGTTATTCCTTTGCATCCTATTACCAGAAACCCAAAAGAAGAGATCATCAGCTTCCTCTCTGGCCTTTTTCTTGTGAAAAGTATCACAAAAACGTTAATGGCCATAGGTATTATGGTATCAGAACTCAAAAGAAATTGAATCTAATGATCAGTGCTCCCAAAGTGAACAACACTGAATGAAAAAGAAAAAAGTTATAAAACCTGAGCTGATAAAAATTATCTCATCATTGTAAGAAGACAACTTCCAAGTTCCTTGGAAATACAAAAAAACCCCCAACCAAACAGCAAACAAACAAAACAACCTGTGGTTATTTCTGACTTTCAGAATATTTCTTTAAGAAATTAGGTATTACTGAAAACTTTAAAACAATGATGCAATTCTAACCTTATCTAATTTATGGAAAACAGGATCCAATTTAATGCATGAACATATATGTGCTTATTTCTCTAGATCTGTCAATATCCGTTGCTATTTTAATAGTCTAACCTGATAGAAAAAAAAACCCAAACATTCCCAGTTTACATTTGATTGTTTTTCATTCTCTTACATATTTCTATAAATTGAAAATAAAAGATATACAAATTTAAAGTCACTCACT
Organism: Margarornis squamiger; assembly: GCA_035222235.1. Lineage (NCBI taxonomy): Eukaryota > Metazoa > Chordata > Aves > Passeriformes > Furnariidae > Margarornis > Margarornis squamiger. The sequence goes on from JAWWTY010000156.1 coordinate 51,424,966, forward strand.
TTTTAATGAAAAATAGACCCTATTGGTCAGAACATGTCCTAAGCTTTCAGGATTTTTTTGTTTCCAGTGGTGATTCCGTAACTCATACTTCCATTATTCAGAAATGCAGTTCTCAAAATATGCAGTTAACTACTATTGCTCCTAAGTGACCCATCCAGTAACTTAAGTAATTTTCTACATACATTAGTCTACCCAGACCTACTTGTAAGGTAACATCAGGGGTATTTTGAGGTCACAATGCCTTGAGGACCTGAAAACAATCAGTTATAACCACTACCCTGTCAACCTACAAGAACACACCCATCTGATGATTTCTTAAATATTTTTTGAAAGTCTTTGTTGATGCTATAGGATAATCACAGCCTGTGTTCCAACTCTATCTTAAACACTAGGTAAGAATGGAGGCAATGCAGACTACGTACCATAAAGTCTGCACAACTGAATCATTCATCTTGATTTCAGAGGACAGAAAGTTGCTATCCCTGTCCTATACTTCTGTGGACTTTGTTTATAGTCATTCATGACAAATAGGTATGTCATTTTCAAAGAAGCAACTAAACTAAAACATACTGTGTTAGGTTATTTTATGGGTATTTTAAACACTGGGCAAGCTTTGAGGTATTTAGAAATACATTTTCTATTACTCCACTTGAAAAACACAAAACGGGCCAAAAAAAAAAAAAAAATTTGTTCCTCAAAACACTTATTGCCAAAGTAGCTAACGATTATTTCTTGAAGGTGTCTCTGAATGGGAGCAATAATTTTAACTGGCTAAAAACATGCTCAGCACGTGTAACTTCTGCAAATTTGCCTTTGGTTTTCACTTCTTCTGAAACGTAACTTGAGCAAATGTGGCATTCTCTTTTATCCCAAATGAGAAACAACGCTTACTAGTGTACATGTAAACAAAAGGACAGTTCAGCACATATAACTTAGCCTATCCATCTCCTGAAATTGCACTGTGTATGTTTAACTTTCTCTTAACAAAATCTTTATATGGAACTACAGTACACTAAGAACATCATATTTTTAGTAAATGCCAGAAATAACAACTTTTTCACAGAAGTTCGGTCACTTACAGAATTATTTTGAACATGGTAAATGATTTCCATGAAACTCTCTATTCAGAAAGATGTATCATCAATCTCATTTCTGTAAGAAGACCTGAAGAGAAGCTAGAATCCATGAGATTCCACCAATGTCTATTTTTAGAGCACTTAGTGAGAACTTAGGGCCTCTGGTCCTTTAACTTACAAAAGATTGGTCACTGTGTTTTCCATATCCTCTACCAAAACTATACGTACAGAAGTTTAAAGCCACTTTCTCCTTTTGAATATTTTCCCCTCCCCCCCAGTAATTTAGTATTACTGGGGAAGTGAAAAGTTTGAAAATCTTTATTGGCTCTCAGAAAATAACAAAAAAGGATGTAAATACTGATAATCCCCCACATTTTACAGTCGTCTGATCTCGTTATACCATCCATACTATTGCTTTGTAGCACTTCTGAACTGAAATATACACTGATGTATTTTAACTCATCAGTCTGGCCTAATATAGCACAGATGTGCACAAAGTATTGTTGCCATAAGGGGAAGGAAAAAACTTTCCAAGACAACTTTATGTGGGTAAAGTAAAGAAGAATTACTTATAGGTTTTTAGGGATACAGAATATAAAGGAGTATAAAAGAGTACATAAAGTATAAAAGAGTAAAAAGAGTACAATATGTGTTGACAAGTAACAGATAGAAAAGACCGGTGCTAGGTTGAACTCACGGCCTCAGGAATACCATGTGAGCCCTTTTTCCAAGCACCACCGCTTCAAACATGCAGAGTAAATTAATCCAAAAGGCGTCCCTTTCATTCCTGGCTGTTTCCAGCCAACCCCTGAGCCACTCTGCCATGTCTTACGGAAGCAAACAAGGGACAATGATCTGCCCTTCCCAGGTGAAAGACCCTTTCACCCACAGGCTGGGAAACGGACTCTTGTAACATCTGGGCCCAAGTCAGATCACCCCCCAACCCACTATAAACCAGGGAGAAACTCCCTTTTACAGCTGCTTCCCCGCAGCTCAGTTACCCTCAGCAGCTCATGCTGGTACCCAGTTCCCATTACCGGTCTCGTCTTCCTTCAAGCAGGACTCGAGGTTCTGGAGGTCCAGCCTGGAAGAACAAGGGAGGGGAAACATCTCCCCCCCACCTTAGGAGAGCAAAGGGGAGGTAACCCTCCCCTTGCAAGCATGTTGAGCTCTTCTGAGCTCCACCCGACACCTTTTTGGGGGGTGGGGGAGAGCACAGGGCACCACACCAGGCTGGGCAGCAGGAGCAAGGTAGCCGTGCGGAGAGAGTGTTTGTGTGTGTGTGTGTGTGTGTGTGAGAAATGTCAACAAGGTGTAAGAGGTGGGAAAGCTCTCTGGCTATGTGGCAGCATACTAATTTTATAACACTACTCAATTATCCTATCTAAAGGTTGCATCCAATCTAAGAAATGCCCATACCTGGAACTTCCCTTGGGACTGCCCCATGGCACACCTCTCCTAGAACTGAGTTGGAGGTCTTAAGACCCCTTACTTCATCC
>JAWWTY010000156.1:51427640-51438951 GCA_035222235.1 Margarornis squamiger
ACTTTGCACTCTTTGTATTTAGAAAAAGCTTTTATCAATGGCAAAAAAAAAAAAAAAAGACAAAAAACAAAAAAAAAAACAAAACAAAACAACAAAAACCAAAACAAATAAACCACACTAACAAAAAACCCCTATAAAATGGTTCAACAAAAATCATAATGCTGTCTTCTTGACTGAAAGAGCAGAAAAAGATATTGTGCTATGGCTACAAAGAAATAATGCTATGGTTTCATTCTCAGCCAAATCAAAATGTGCGCTCTTCATTGCCCCTCATGTTCTTCATCAGTTTGGTGGGCCTCAGACAGAGGACTTGTTCCTGTTTACACTACATGAATGCATCCACCAGTGGTAACAAGCGAAAAAACACTGCTGTGAATATCTTAGTAGGTTGTTACCTCTCTGAACCTCCCTGGTCCAGAGCGATCAGCCTGACTGAACAAAGAGCTTTGACTAAACAAAGAGCTTTGGCTGGAGCTCAGGAAAAACAGGATAGTTTATGAGCTTTGGAGGAAGGGGCAGGCCACTCAGGAGGACTCCAGAGATGTCCTGAGGTTATGGAAGGAGAAAATTAGAAGAGTCAAAGCCTAACTAGAATTTAATCTGGCTAGTGCCATAAAAGGCAATAAAAAATGTCTCTAAAAATACAGTAGCAACAACAGGAGGGCTAAGGAAAATCTCCACCCTTTATTGGATGGAGGGGAAAACATGATGACAAATGGCATTAAGTGAGATACTTTCCTTCAACCTTTAATAGTAGGACTAGTTATCCATAGAGTACTCAGCAATTTGGGATGAAAGACAAGGACAGAGAGCAGAATGAAAACTCCCATAATCCAAGGGGAACTGGTCAGCAACCTGCTACCCCACTTAGACATACATGTCTATGGGGCTGGATGTGATCCACACAAGGATACTGAGGGAGCTGACAGAAGTGCTCACAGAGCCAGTTTGCCATCATTTATCACCAATTCTAGCTAACCAGGGAGCTCCCAGTTGACTGGACGTTGGCAAATGCGATGCCCATCCACAAGAAGATCCAGAAAGAGGATCTGGGGGACTACAGGCCTGTCAGTCTGACCTTGGTGCCAAGGAATGTCATGGAGCAGGTCATCATCAGTGCCATCACACAGCACATACAGGACATCCAGCTGATCAGGCCCAGTCAGCATGGGTTTATGAAAGGCAGGTCCTGTTTTAACAACCTAACAATCTTTTCTATGATAAGATGACCTGCTTAGTGGATGAGGGAAGGGCTATGGTTGTTGTCTACCTGGACAGTGTACCCAGGCAGCCAAGAAGGCCAAGAACTGGAGAGGTAAACCAGAGTACTAGATTAAACTAAAACTGACTTTTTAATGTTAATTAAAAATTAAATGTAGTAGGCTACACTAGTTAACTTTTTGTAAAAATGGCAATGGTGAATATAAACTAGAAAACTGATTGCCCTTTTATTTTTTTAATTTGCCTTGATGGGAAAAATCTTCTTATTAACCTGAGAGACCTGCTGATAGTTATGAGAATTTCTTTGTGTGTTTTTAATTGTTTTATATTCATATCTACTGGACTCAAGTGTTTTCACAAGAATTTCAGCTCTCAGTATAGAATGAAATGTTTCTAGCATGCATTGAAGAAATACAACTCAAAAGTTTGATGACTATAAACTCTATAATCACTTTAAACAAAGAAACATATCTTACTTTTTAAGCCACTCCTATATTTCAAAGGCTTTAGACATTTTTCGGGTGCTTTATTTTGTCAGTGCAGGGAGTATGAAAAGAAGGACCAACACATGCTAATGATGTTATTCCTGTATTACCAAGAAAGTGAAAAAAAATAAAAACAAAAACTGTCTCTTCCAGCTGCTCATAGATAGCTCAGTAATAAATAAATAAAGGAACAAATCGAATGAATGAAGGCTCCAAAGAGATGTTTTAGCAGCTGAGAAAGAAATACCAAAGCCCAGGTACTTCAATTCAAACGATATCATGCATCTACCAAGAGGTTTTGGTGCCCTAAAGATGGGGCAGGTTTGCTGATGGACACGCGCCGCTAATGGGCATTGCCAGAAGGAAGTGGGGCTGAGGTGCAAGTGGTGTGGACAGACACTCAGAGCAGCAGCAGCTTCCCTTAAACAGGCAGGGCTTCAGTCAGTTGTTCACTCAGTTTCCCACAGTTAGAAGCTGACGAGCATGAAACAGTTTGGGGGTGATAAGGCAATCTGTAGTTAAAAAGGAAGGAAAGGCTTGAAACACCTGGGGCCAAACCTCTATCTGCTGTTGATCTCAACTGGAATAAAACAATATGTTTCCATCCCAAGATCTGACTCTCAGCCTCTCAGATGCATTCTGAAACCCACAGAAGCTGACCATGTGATATTTTTGGCTTTCCTTAGAGACATCCCTACAAACATCACTGTCCTTATGGACAGTTCTGTGCAGAACTCTGTGGATAACTAAAGCATTAACACACATGCTCACAGACAATTATGGATGGTAGTCTAAACTGAGGAAGGCAGAGGCCATTTGCAAACAAAAGAGACGAATCATGGTTAAATTATGAACAGTAACCAAACAAAATGGAGGCAATGTACAGGCCCTGACGAGCAGTTGAGACTAAAAAAACCTGTCAAACTAGTAAGAGACCGAATGTCCTGGGGCACCGGAAAGTAAAAAATCTCCTATCAGATTACTCTTTCTCTTGAAAGAAAGACTTCATCATACAAGCCCAAATCTTTTTCTGGTGAGTGGGCCTGGATTTCCATTCTTCATTACTACAGGAGCTGATGTAGAAATCAACACAGTAATGCCTTTCATCTCTTGTATTATAAGAATTCAAATTCAATTTTTATTTTACAGCACATCCACACAATGCCTCACAGTATGGTGCTTGGTTGCCTTCATCCCTTAACAATAGCCTTGAAAAGAGATATAGAACATAAAAATAAACCCCTCTCTTCCCCCCCCAGTAGTTTGTTTCATCTTACAAACAATAGCAATTCACCATCTAAAACACACAGTAATAGTAAGTAGAGTCTATTGAATATTGTGCTGTTCATAAAGATTTTTTTTTTCCTTTGAGCACTGACATACTTAGCTATTCCACAAAAACTGGGATCCACAAGTTTTGACCAACTGACACTGTAATGAATGACATATTAATATGCTGAAAGCCTTTCTTAACTTACATACAGTGGACTATGTCACTTTTTCTTCTGTTCTCCTCAGGAGTGCAGTATCAGACCACAGGGAACCTCAGCCCTACTGTGTTTAACCATGGGCTGAGTGGCCTGATAGTCACTCTGCCTGGTGCTTGCTGGCTTCTTAGTCAGCAAGCTTTGGCTTGTATGTCTGCACAGTGTTTTTAAAGGTTTTCAGTTTCAGGGTTTGAATATATACCATATGCATGTTGTTAAGTAGCAATACCAATACAGAAACATTAATTTTCTAAACATGGACTTTAAAATAGTTTGGCCATCATTGCTCTGCTTCTGCACATGAGCCTGACTCAGCAACTGGTGGTACTTCTGTGGTCAGCAGACTGTTTCATAAAGTCCCTTCAGGGGATAGGTGGCCCAGTAGAGGGGCTGTTCAGTTTGGTATAAAAGCAGCAAAATCCCATCCGTCTCAGCAGTGATCAGAGCAGCAGAGGAAACAGAGCAATGCATGAAGTGTAGGGATGGAGACATCCAAAGTAATCTGACTAGTTTATATTAAGAAAGGATTTGACAGACCTGCTGGGTTCCTACTTAATGCCAATCAAATCTGAAAAGGGACCACTTGAGCTCAGGTATTTATCTCAAAATGATTTGAATTATCCTCACTTCTTGATTTTGAGAGTCCAGAATAGAATACCATGAAGAGACTGTGTTGACATTTCCTACATAAAACAAAATTAAACCCATTCAAATCAACGAAATACATAGTGTAAGTGATATGAGAATCAGGCCCTTTGGATTTGACAACAGAAAGAGAGCATCATAACTGCTGTGCATTCTCAGAGTTTTTTGGGAAGTGAAAACCCCATGAATTCTTCCGCATTGCCCCTTTCACAGCAGTTAGCAAAATACATACAGGGCATGTCACACATTATTGCTTCTTTTTCTGCCTAGTCAATATAAGCTTTATTTTCTCTTGCACACACATTGTTAGTTAAAGAACAACATTTGAGGTCAAGTCTGGATTGTCCTTTTTATTAGGCTAATTCTGCACATATGAGAACTTATTAAAAAAAAATTGTCTTAAATTATTACCAGCACTTATATGATCATTGCAGAAATCACAGGAAAGAAGGATAGAGCTTACCAAAACCCCAAGAAAGTACTTCAGATAGTTTTTCTTTCATTGCCAAGCAGCGAGGGTCAAGTGAACTGTATTATTTGCAAATATCCACCTTCTCAGACTGTCACAAGCAGCTGTAACATACCCACTAGCAGCAATTTCCACTTGGCTCTATTCAGAGGGGAGAAAATTACCAGGAGCTGCGTTGTTTATAATTCCCTCAACCCCGAGGGTAATTCTGTTCACCAATTACTTGAAATTAAAGTTAGGTAATTTGACACGTCTGTTTGATACCCAACCACAAACTACATCTTAAGCAAACCAAAGAGTTGGATAGTTCACTTCCACAATACTCTACAGAATTTCATTATTTTAACCATGACAGGAAAGGAAAAATGAGAAGTTATACAGACTTGTGAAATGCTGGAGCTTGGGGGTTTTTGGTCACTGTTGCCACTGTTAAGAGATCCCAGTAGATCTGAGAAGAAGGAAGCTGGAAAGTAGTTTTCTTCCTGGGATGAGGGTTCCCAATCAAACATAGCAAATATAGTAAGAACTGAACAACAAGAAGCCTCCACGTGCAGTGTTTGACAGGAAAAGAAACCTGATCTGTAGTTAGAAGATTTCATAGCTTTTATCTTTGCATACAGTTACAGTTACAATGAATACAGTTACTTAGAAAAGGCTGTACACACGCAGAAAGAACCTACACTATCTGCAGTATGTATTTTTTGATCTCTAGGGCCAGTCATTTAAATTACACAGTTGAATCCTGAGTTAGGTTATATCTAGACTGGGATTTTTTTATTTTTTTAAGTCAGGCAAACCTGTTAAAAATTTTATTGGTGATGACTCTGTGTACACTCTATTTCCGTATCTCTTTGTGAGTAACGAATTGGCTGCCAGGTACCGTGACTGAACTGCATGACTCACTCCATGGATTCATTTTACAGTCTGGTGAAACCAGAGGCTGGTAACACCTACCCTTTGTAAGAACTTTTTACATGTTGTAATTCTACAAATGAACACTTTCTTTTTTTTTTTTTTTTTTTTTTTGGGGGGGGGGGGAGTGTTTTTTGTTTGTTTTTTGGTTTGGTTAGGTTTTTTTAACACAAAATTTTAAACTGATGAAGTTTAAAAAGCTGCAATGTGACTGAAAATTCATTCATATTATACTGAGGCATATACTAAACTGTTCAAGCTAACATCTATGAAGTGAGCTTAGTTCTCATTTTCATTAAGGTATATCAGGACCTATCTCAAAGCCTTCATTATATTTAAACATTTTAAAACAAGCAAACAAGAAATGCAGAGCCACTAGAAGAAGAGCTGTTTTTTAATTTTGTAATCTCATTCATGTTAGCATAGCTTCTATTTGGAAACTTGAGCGTCAAATAAGTACCAAGCGCTTTATTTTTAAAATCTGAATATGATTACCTTTTCAACCATATTCTGCATTTCATTTTTACTATAAAAGTTGTTCGTTGTCCAATTTCAAGCTGAAAAACTATAAAAGTCCATTTTGACTTTGCTATAGCAGAACTAAAAGATTTTTTTGAACTAAGATTAAATTGATATACCTTGAGCTTCTGTCATTGTAATATGACATTAGGAGCATAGTCAAATACTGGTTTTGACTATAAGTGTCCTACTAAAGTAGTAGTCTACTGCAGAGTGCTTTTTGATGTATCAAAGAAATGGTACTATCTTTCAAACTGCATTCATATTCTCCTATCATCAAGGTAAAGTAATAGCAGGACTAAAGCATGATCTTTTTTTACAGTTTCTAGAAGTCAGTGCTATAAGGGATTGCCTAGCCTTGCATTAGGTATTCATGTTTAAATGAACCACAGATAGGCTTTCCAATCTACAAACTCCATTAATCAGATTTTATCCTTTTCTCCATCTTTTATTTTTCAGATTCTTTACCCTCTTCCCTGCTGCTATTGCTGCAGCTTCCCTAATGACAGGCCAAGTAATTTATTTTTTTCTTTCCCTAAAGTTGAGGTACTCTTACTGGTATAATTCACAAGTGTTTCTGTGTAATGCTGATGGCCCAATGACTCCATCACTCAGCGGGTAAATAACATTTCACTTTATTACTCAAGCATGTCACCTCTCATACAGAACGTCCTACCTTAAAAGACTGGGTTTGTTTTACAGAAAGTCTTGGTTAATGGGCAAATCATCTTTGAACAACTCTTTATATTTATAGCTGTGTTATGGCTAGGTATATACCTCATGAAGAACATGAAAAATGAGGAGTAGTAGTAGTACTGAAGGGACAGAGATGGACAGTACAAGGAATTGACAAAGGCAGGTGTGGTGTCTAGGACAACACAAGAGAGTTTTTGCTTTTCTTTTTTTTTTTTTTCCTTGTGATATTTCTTTTTCCCCTTTTTATTCTGAAAACAGCCAGTTTTCATCCTAGGAATGCTAGAATGAAGCCTGACTTTTCAACTTTTCCCTTTGTGTCTATCTAGGACAAAATGAGAACTCCACATTCATAGAGCAACAGGGGAGAATTTGTTAAAAAATATTTATTTACAACAAGTGGAACAGTACATTTGTTTTGATATTGTTAAATAGTTTTAGTAGAGTCAAAACTTTTTCACTGACTAGCTTGAAATATTGAATATATATTTGATGTAAAATGCTAATACAGAATAAAATACAAAGGTTGAAAGGATAAATTTGGAAGAAAAAAAAAACAAACCAGAAATTATTTTATTTTGATTTTAAATCACTGAAATGTTCCTCTTAAAATATCGTTAAAATCCACATGGTCTTATGAAATATTTAAAAGAATACCCTTCTGAAAACAAGCTTTTTTATCAACTCCATGTGGACATCAATGTTATATCCATTATTTTTACCATAAATTTTTGAAAGACATTACTAATGACCGATTTGTTGCTAATGGAAAGAGCCAGCTTGACTCTTTTGAGAACAACAGGTCCTCCCCACAAAGCAAACAGATAACAGGATAGTGTAGCCATCTTCAAAAGTGTTCTTCTCTATATGGGGATGTTTTAAAACTGGACAAGCAAATAGTTCATAGTCCAGTCCCTGTAATTAGGGAAAAACCCACGTTTTCCCAGTGTCTTCTCCTTCTAAATGCAGTTTGCAAGGATTATAAGGGCAGTCCAGTAAAAGTGTGTACGTATTACATGGGCAACCCAAGATTAAACAGAAAACAAAACAACAACAAAAAAAAAAAAAAAGGAAAATAAAAAGAGAGAAGAAATAACTCTCTAGGACAGGTGAAAGACAAAGGTTTATTACATTAAACTTTTCTCCCATTGAGCGTTACCAAATGGACAGAGTTCATCTGCATAAATTGTTACAACTGACTGAAATTTTGCAGTATTGGTCTGTAAGGTGAACGGGGGGATTGAGAAAATTGGTTCATCTCTAAAGCCCCTGTTTTGTGAGGTGGCCAGCCAGCGCAACACAGAAGAGCAAGGTCTTAGAGCACTTCATGCAGATTTGCATTCACTTATTCCTTTCATTGTCAGATAATAGTTGGTATCCATCTATGCTGAGTCAGTTTATAGTGCCTGTGCATTATGAAACACTTCCTCAGCTACCCAGCTTCTTCTACCCACTTTTAGATGCACAGATCCAGTTTTCTGAAGTTCTTCCTTTTTGTCACACTGAATCATGAGCATCAGAAGCACAGGCTTGAGCAGCTTATAATGTGCACATAATAACAATAGTTCTAGATACTGTATTCAGTATAATAATAGTGGATGCTGATATTGGCTTAGTTGACACTATATGTTGCCAAAATTCATTGTCACACCAGAAACAGAAAAAGAAAAATTGGGAAGAGGTGTGAAGAAGGAATCTTCTGGCCAAATTCAAATCACGATAATGCGATTATCAGTGGGGAATATCACTGAGAAACAAATGAATCTGCTTTGGAGGACTGCTAAAGCAGAAATGACCAGAAAAGATGTTGGGCAGCACTTCTCTGCATGGTGCTTATTCTACAGCTCACATTCTCTGAGTCCTGGCAAATGACAGTGAACACAGGGTGGCCTGGTCCCACTCTCCTGATTCACATTGTTCTTACATGTAGCCCTATTTTGCCTGCATAAATAGGGAGGAATTTCCAATTCCATGGAGATACTACAAGTTTAGTCATGAAGATAATTAAGTCCTTTGGGCTTGAACTACCCAAACATTTCATACTTGAAAGAAATTCAGATATGGCTCTGAATGTCTGGACTACTGCCATCTACACAATTTGGATTCATTTGAGGTTTAAGATTAGCTCCAAATTCCTCTCCACATCAATTAATCATTCAGATATTTACTATTCTTATCACTTGTATTATAAAATGGCCAGAAATTCTAAGTAAAATATGGTATAGCCTACTTCTGCTGACACACAAAAATTAGTGTCAGTCTTTTAAAAACAACAAATCTAATCAGAAAATATTTAAAAAAAAAAAAAAAAAGAGGTGTAAAAACAGAAGTTTTATTGTTAACATCCTTTTCCAAAAGATAATAGAAGCATAAGAAAAGTCTAGTCACTTGTCCCAAAAACGTCATGGAATATCAATGGTAGAGCTGGGGAAGGGCTCTATGTAGTCTATCTCCCAAGGACAATTAGTCAGTACATCACCTTACCCTAACGTTTTGCAGCACAAATCATTTCTATCTGTTACTGCTCATTGCAGTTAAATGAAAAGATATCTAGATTTTCCAGAACTTTTGTAACTCAAATGTCCAAATAAATATAGTCTCTGCAAATGATGGACATTAATGGAATGCTAGCTCAAATCTTAAGGAACTTACAGAATGTAGGTATCTCCTGGTACTGCTGTGGTGGACAGATAAAAGGGACCTCTGCACAGAAATAGGGACACTTGCTTGAAATCAAGCTTAAATGTCTAGGGATCTTTGAAGCTAAAAAGGCAGATAAAGAGCTACATTTATCTCCAGGATTAGAGAGCCTCTGGGAGGTGTCTGTCTGGCCCACACTCTTAGCTGAAGTTAGCAATTTCACTTATATTTTTAAGTAGAATTACTGAGGTTCATTCTTAGGGATTTTTGTTGAATTTATGTGTTGACTTTTAACTGCTAAATATCAATCATTTCTATTTACGAAATACTTACCTGATAGTAACATTGTTTTGCTTAAAGTTTACTTTCTGTTGTGTTGTTTTGCCATTAAGATTTCTCAAAATCAAACGAAGAATCTGAAAGTAGAACTGCTACAATTGTAAATAGATTTAAAAGCTTCACTTTCTTTCCTGAGGTTTGATTTTTTTGTGTGTCTGTATATGTGCATATATCTGTACAGGGGAGGGTGGAGGGTTCAACATGACCTGCGGTAAATATTATCAAATGAAATGTAATTAGCGGCTCTGATGAGATACCAAGAAAGATTGAAGCTCACCTCCCAAAACCGTATTAGTTTGCTGTTCCTGTTGTAAAAAAAACCCTGTTTTGCTGACACTTCGGAAATTATTATGATGAATAAAAAGATACTGTCTTTGCAAGGGCAATTTTGGACCAAATTTAATCTGTATTAAATTGAGCTGAAGTGAAACAATGAAGAAAAAAATCCAAATGAAGATTCAGCACTGAATTTGGCTTATTTTGAAACCACTATTACTGCAGTGCCTGAAATAGAGCACAAATAGTTTCAATTTTTCACAAGGCTCTGAAGAAGTGAAGAAACAGATTAAGAGGATGTAGTAAGACATAGGCAGGGTGGGCAAGGATTAAAAAATTAAATTAACTTTGCCAAAATTTCTGTAAACAGCTCTAGTAGAAGTTACTTGTCATGCAGAAAGCACATTCCTGATGCGGGGCACAGGATATTCCTATCCTTCATTGGAAGTTCCTTCTTATTAAAAAAAAGGGAGAAAGGATAGGATATGCAAATTAAGGATGGGATATGCAATATGGTTTATGTGTTTATATGCATAAAATCACTGTTCTTCTAGCCTAATACATCAGAGTGACATTTTGCAATTGATTTGTATTGCCCATGATTGGAAATAATTGTAGTAGTTTATATACTAGCATGGTAATGTCTGATTCATTTTAATTTATCTCAGGCAGCAAATGTGTGTATTTGTACGTATACACCTGTTAAAAATGCTATGTTAGTATTACTTCATCAAAAAGACCAAATATTTATTAGATTAATATAATTTAGGTCAATCATAAGCCATTTCCACAGCATAACTTCAAAAATCCTAGTGAAACTTGATTAAAATTTTATTGTGAACTTAATCTGACCTAACTGATGCCTAGATACCCTTCAAACCTATCTTCCTCATGTGGTGAAGATAGATAATTGAAGTGTAGCTTTCTGATACAAACACTTTTTACAGCCCTCTACAAAATGTTACAATGTAGTTACAATGGAATATGGATAAATCATTTGCCAACTCTCTTTTTTTTTTTTCCCCTTAGTCTAAAATTTAGTCCCAAACGAATACAAATCCATATTTTACTGTTGATCAGTGTAAAACAAGAATGACTGAAAGGTATAATTTGGATCCCTTATATTTAAGACTACCAAATGAATACCTTTCAGGTTTTTTTACACAGAAAAATCTTCTGAAATGCTATGTAATTCAATTTTCACTGTCAAAAAAAGAAAAAATTCAAACTCAAAATCATCAACACCCTAGAAACAAGTAATAGTATGTCTCTGTCATAAATAGTCATGTTATTTACATTATTTGCTTATCCTCCTAGTCCAGTCTATAAGACTTTGGTTTTGATGGATGTTTTTATAATTTCCTAATTCTCTAGTTTCTCTTCCAGCAATGTTTACCTAATTCACTACAAAATGAAAATATAAGACTAAACCTCAAAGATATGAGAACATACTGTCCAGAAGGTTAGAAACTGAAGGGATTCTCTCTCCTTGCAAAATCAAAAATGCCCAAGTGAGTCCTGCTGGTTTTGAACTAAATATTTGTAAAATTGAAGGGGAGCATGAAAAAGGGGGGGGGGGGGGCGGGGGGGGAAGGTAAGACAGAAAAAAAAAAAAAAAAAAAAAA
>JAWWTY010000156.1:51439051-51641629 GCA_035222235.1 Margarornis squamiger
CCCCCCCCCCCCCCCCCCCCCCCCCCCCCCCCCCCCCCCCCCCCCCCCCCCCCCCCCCCCCCCCCCCCCCCCCACGGAACCACACAAAAAAAAAAAAAACAAAAAAAGGCTTCTGTTAGGTGAGCCACAGCAGGGCAATTAAGATGATATGGCAGAGGTAGACATCTGCTCCTAGACAGATACAGTTCCACTGATGCTATCTGTAGTTGCAATCCTTCCGAGAGATAAACACCATGCGAGAGCAACGCACAGAAGGAAATGCCACACTGAGAAAGTGGTGATCGCGTGGCCCCTGTGGTCTGAGAAAGAGAGAGAGGCAGCAAGACAAAAAGGGAGGGGTGTCATGTGGGGCCTGTACCAGGCACAGGCAGGTGACAGAGGTCTATAGGACAGGCATACATCAAAATGCAATGATGGGAGATGTGTGAGAACTGACACTGGAGGGGAGCAGAATTACAGCAAAGATGAAAAGCAAAACAAGACCAAGAAGAAAAGTGATGGAAAACCCCTCTCTAAGCTCTATACATAAAATTAAGTCTATACTGAAATTTAAAAAAACAAACAAACAAACAAAAACCAAAAACAAACCCACTAGTACATAATTTATTATTTACAATTTGAAGGGGTTTTCTGAATTTCAAACTCACATTCAGGTTCATCACAAACTTAATCTGAACTATGCTTCCCAAAGCAGATGATTGCTTGCTGCTATTTCATGTTACTGTCATAGTGTTGCTCAGACACAGCAGAGGTAGTGTTTCTTCTTTCCTTTGCTGCCAGGTGCAGAAAAAGCTTAAAGAAGGATGTGGTATCTCCTCCAAAAAAACCTTAAAGCCAAGCATTGACCCTGTTCAATTTAGGTCAGACGAAGCAACCGTACACTACATAACAAGCTCCAGGACCTCATCAGATACAAGTTTTCTAAGGTAAGGCAAGTCACCTCAGACCATCACTGGCCAAGCCACTAACTCTTCATGTCATTTGCCACTTAGTTTCTTGTGTGGAGAATTTGGTGGTTCTCCTCTGAAGCCAGGGGTTCAGACTCCCACCAAAACTGAAGGAGCGTGCTTTCTCCCTCCAGCTTTCCCACTTGTAAGAAGGCTTAACATTCAGTTGACTTAAGAAATTTTCCCAATTTAGGAAGCTCTCTGGAAGACTCACAGCAAGAATTTGAGGCCAAGCAGTTTGCAGAGTTCACTGGCCAGAAGAGAATGCGAAAATCCCTTCTGAGGGCAGGCCCTCTGGCTCACAAGCTGTGCTGTCTTCCAATTCTGGGCTGGACCCGGGGCTTGATTTACATCTACAGAAACGGAAGAACTGAAACACCAAAGTGTTCTGTCTTGTGTTGGAATGTTAAACCAATAATTACAAGTTTTCATGTTGTCTGTTATAATAATTCTTCAGCCTGGTTACCCTGTGGACTCATTCTGTAAAAAAAACAAAAACAAAAACAAAAAAAATTTCTCTGTCTGAAAGAAGAGAAAAATATCAAAAAATATCAAATAGAAGCACTTAATGTAAAATCCAAAGCTTGAGTGAATCACAAGTCCTCACGCAACATTGTACTTTGGAGATTTTTTTAATTGCTGCTCCTGAAAGCTTCTTGCCAGGAAAACCTGACTGAAATTTTCTGTTTATCTGAAGAAGGTAGAATTGGACTTAATGTCTTTAATGGGCAATTCTCCTAAGGCTATCCTGTCTCAGTTCATACTCCAGACAGGGTGGCGAATTTAGATACTGCTGTCCACTAGATGCTCATAAGCAGACTGCATTTATCTCCAATGTATTCATTAGGGAAAAATGTACAATAGGGCTTCCTGTTTGCTTAACTGCACTTTTGTCCTCTTTATTCTCCAAAGAGCATGAACATTCAAGTGATGCAGCTGTTGGATGTCAATTACTTATTTGTTAGTTTTGGGTTTTTTTAGATTCGTATACATACATTTTATTCTACATCTTTTAAAATCATGTTCACACATGCAAGCATCAACAGTTCTTTCTGAGACATGTATTCTGGAAAAAATCAATCCTTTATTTTCAGGAAATGAAAAGAGCATAAAATGTAGAGTTGTAGTGTACATGACTCTAGGAACTTGATTTTTAAATATGAGCATGAGATTGGATCATTGATTTATTAAGATTCACTTAGATCTGCATAAAAAATATCAAAACATGAACAGGAACAGCATCAGCAAAGAATAAAATTCTTCTACTAATGTGTGCATTTTCAATGCAAAATTTCTGCTATTACCATACAATTCATTCTGCATATCCAGTAAATAATTCAGTTACTTGAGGGCAGTCAAAAAAGGCCCGACCATTTGAGTTTATCAAGTAAAGCTATTATTTTGGAGAATGGAGGTTTCCTCTTTTGGAATATCTACAGCAACTGCCTATCCACAGAGAATACCAGTTCCTAAGTTAGCACCCCATGTAGTCATCAGAGTGTAATAGTTTCTGGACATTAGATGTATTAATGTAGCTCTGTTTTCCCCATTTATTGACTCTTGAGAAACGCATTCTATGTACTTAAACCTGCAGTATATACTTGATTTACGACTATTTTGATTTTATTATTCTGTTCCTGCTATTCTGCTTTTTTTTAATTTTTAAGGTTGAAATATCTGGGGTTTGAGGAAAAAAAAAAGTGTTAGCCCAGCAAAGAAGCACCTCTTTCAGTTTGCTTTTCCTAATGCAGAAATAGATCTGATTTTTTTTTTAAAAAATCACATAAATAACTTAATTAAAATATTTTAAATGTATTTTTATTGCATATTGCATTATTTGATTCTAACCCATTGGGTGAGTTTCACACAGCAGATTGTCATTATGACAGTATTTTGCCTTTTCACTAGAGTCTATCACTTGAAAGAGTGTCTCTCCCCCATCCCAGCTATGCTTTGCAAGCTTTTGTATCTTTTCCACCTTGCTAGAGGCATTATTAGGGCAGCTCACCTTTGACCAAATGGGCAGATGAACATTCATCCTCTGGAGCCAGTACTAGTGCTGTTTGGTAGATCAGCTCTCAAACGGTACTGAACTGTGACCTCTTCTTCTGTTCAAAGACTAAATACATAAACTTGAGTTTCCATTGGTGCCAAGCCTGGGAACCTGAGTTGTTTCCTAATCCCAGGTCTCACAGCCAGGAGCACAATGGGCAGCTCACCATGCCAGCCGGACAGCCTGAAAGAATGTCTTTATTCTCTCTTCCTCAACAAATTGCTTATTGTTTGGCCCACAGGCTGCAAGACCTTGTGAACTGTCCAAAACTTTATTGCTTTTCTGTTAAACTTTCTTCTTTTTATCTTTTGATTTTGCTTACAAATAAAATTAATTTCTATTTTCATTTTTTTAGTAATCAAATTTTAAAATATATCAGCTCCCTTTAATCTTCTTTTTCAAAGTATATCTGCCTTTTGGAAACCTGCAGGAATGACAGAAATTATACAAGCCCTGCAGGTTTAGGCTCTTTTAAAAGAAGAGTCTGCGGAAATGTTAAATGTTACTAGAATGTGGTGCTCAATATTACCTAGACAAAAATGGAGGCAAAAACTTAAGACCGTTGCTAAGTTTCCAAATATCTGTATCATTTCTCTGCTCTTGGCCTCTTCTTCACTGTGGTTACAGCGTGTCTGTTGCATAAAGAGAGGGTGTGGGACAGATTACCTGGTTTGGGGCATTATGTTTTGGAGTTATTCAGGAGCAGTTGTCTTTAGAGGAAGTTAGAGAAAAATGCCTAAGTCGGTATGTTATTTATTTCTTGAGCTATTCTGGAAGCACCTTTTCTCTTCAGTAGAAGTTTCTGGGAATGTGGTTGCAGGATAATAATTGTGCAAGCCAGCACTAGGCAGAGCATTGGCAAGATAAGGCTGATATTGCAAAATTCAACCAGATTTGCCCTGGGAAAAGAGCTTCACAGGTGTGACCCCATCATATGAAGAGAGGAATTGCTTCATAAACACGTCCAAAACCAACACAGGATGCAGGACACCTCTGTTCTTTTCCCTCATCTCAGTAATCCTCTGTTGAGACATGTTCACAGTGGGAAACCTTGACCCTGTTTGTAGACAGGGAACTAGGAGAAGAATATCCTTGTGAGCAGTAAGATCAGTAAGTTCTGATCACCTGGAGAGTGCTGATTTAAACACTCTTGCACTTCTCAACCATTTTTGCACACATTGTTTAGGAAAGATGACAAAAGTGCACAGCTTTCTGGAGCCATATATGCTCTAAGAATCACACAAATTTTGTAAAAGTGCATACATGTGTATGTGTGTGTGTATATCTATCTATATATATACATATAAAATTTAATACCCTTTCAAGTATGAGAATGGCAGCACAAGAGCAGAAGAATTGCAAAACTAAAATGTCCACATTAAGCTGATATATGGTACATACCAGATGATATATATACTGCCTTATTGTTCAGTTGTGGCTCAGGAAGCTAAATGCATAATTTAAGATATATGTATAGTCTAAGGGTCAAATGCTGTCAGTTACACGAGTGTAAATCAAGAGCAATTGCTCCGAAGTGACTGAAGTTGCAGTACCCTGGATTTACACAAGTGTAGCTGAAAGCAGAATATGAGTCAATACGTGTCATCAATACAGCTGAGTTAGTGGTACTGAGGGAATTTTATGATATGCATACACCTAAATCCTTCACTTTTCTTTTTTTTTTTTTTTCCTGCTTTTTAATATAGGATTTTATGTTTCCACTTTTTTCTCTGCATTTAAAGGAATAAGGGACTCAAATCCTAATTTTATAAGCAAAACATCCACCTTCCTCATCTACTGAACTTTCTCAGTCTCAGCTCATAATGGCATGACAAACATCTCACATTCATAAAGAGATTACTTTCCTTACTTGCATTTAAGGCCAGTCTTCATTTACATAAATGCATAATTCTGAAACCCAGGCAGAACGTTGCTAGGCTGGCTGGCTGACTGCATGTAGAAATGCATCCTTGTCATTCACTCGAGTCTGTTAGCAACTAAACAGGCTGCAATGAAGGGCCAGGAAGCAAGGAGTCTTAGACCTATAGAAAGCAGAATCTGGACGTAGCAGGAAGAGTCAGGAAGAGTTATGGACCTGGCTGAAGTGAGTGAATATGGTGAGCTGGCAGCTGAAGGGAAAATCAACTATGTTAAAAGACCATGGGACAATTTTCTTCACTCATGTTTCTTGATTTTTTTATTGAGAAGTTCAAGGAGGAAAAAAAATAAAGGCTTTGCATGGGACACTGATTCCAAGATACAGCACAAAACAAAGAGGTAAAAAAACTCAATCTGTTGGGGAACTAGCAGAGTACCTGTCAGATACACTTGGCCTTCAGTGACCTTGTTTTGGTTGGAAAAAAAAATATGAGTTTCTGGGTTGAGATGAAGTTTTTAATTCTGAAAGGAGGTTATATGTTAAATATATGGTAGCAGTCTATTCAATAATAGAAGTCAAGTCCCTTACTCGTGGAGGCAGACTGTGGTATTCTATCACATAAAATAATGTCATTATTTCTCTAACATACTTTTGAGTCGAATGTATTATTTTAAATCATTTCTTTATTATATTCCTGAATGCTTAGAAAGATTAAAAAATCTCAAAAGTAGGTTCCCCAGTACTCACATAATCAAAAATGGCTGAATTAATTTGAGACATACTTACAAAAAAAAAAAAAAAAGGAGCCATTTCAGATTACAGTGATCAACTGTGAGGGCTTACTGTTTCAAAAGGAACAGAACAAACGTCCATATGTGCTCAACATACACTCACTGCCTTAGCCAGTTAGAACAATATGTAGGTATAGATTTGGCAGGACTGTTTGATCCCAAAAGGGTTCATATAAGAAAAACTTCTCTTTCAGAGAAATAATCTCTCCAGAGACCAATAGTGATGATACAATAGGCTGGAGTTGCTATTATTAAAAAAAAAAAAAAAAACAAAAAAACCTACTTTTTCTGACTATGTTTCTTTTTTTCCCAGTGGGATTCTGATTCCAGACACTCAACCAGCCTGATATCCACTGGGAAAGTGATGACAACATAAATTATTTAAAGGTTTGAAAACCACGAGAACTACTGTATATAACCAGATTGGATTGACTTTTAACTCTTTTGATTAATAATACATAAAGCCTTGGATATGTGAATTGGTCGAGTGCTAACCTGTTAACAAAAGTAGGAGAAGGGATGAATCCTAACGTTACTCATAAGTTATTCTCCTTAACATATTGGCCAAACAAAACAAATGGAGCGATCTGCCTTAGTCATACCTTTAATGCATCATCAATGTTTAATGACTTCCTAATGTCTTTATATAACTGACCAAAGATGATAATTTGATCACCTAACTTCCCAATTTCAAATTTCCCAAATGCTTTCTCCTGCATTCATCAAAATATGCTACTGGAAGTTAGGAACAGCTTCAATATCCTGGTTTGGGGTTTGTTTTTTGTTTGGTTGTTTGTTTTTTGTTTTGTTTTTTTTTTTTTACTTTCATTTTAACAGCACTAACTACTTACAAGTGAAAAAAATATATTTCAATCTTCAGAAAGAGAACAGGGCTAAAATTTCCACAGTTTATGACATTTTGTGCTCAGCAGCACGATGGGAGTAGATATATATGGTTCTTCAGAAAGATTTCATGTTCTGCCCTTCTGCTGCTGGCTCTGTTTTAATTATTCCCCAGGTTCTTAAGTTTTGGTTTCTTTTATGCTGTTTTGGGTGGAGCTCAGAGAAGAGAAGTGTTCTTTCTTTCCTCCGAGTACAGGTGAAGGTGCATGGGACAGTCTGCATTTCTAAGTAACAAGAAAAACTCTACAGAAGAGAGACTGAATGCTGTTCTTCCACGTTGCCTGACCCGTGCTACAGGAGACAGGCTATCCAGGGCGATTTCAGTACCATATATTAGTTTACAAAAATAACTGCTGCTTTTCCTGTGCAACAGACAGGTGTTATCTCTATGGATTGTTTTCTATTACCCTAACTGTAGCTTGACTCCCATAGATGTAGGAACAGTAGGATGTTCCTTCATCTTTAGATGTAGGAAAAATCTTTACTTGTTTCTCTTTAGTCATTCCTGTGCACTTATCTTTTAACCATGTAATTCAACTCTCAATTCCTTCTGCACCAGGCACTGACTTCCCCTCAGCATGCAGACTGTCCAGCCACAGAAACTCTGATCAATTCTTTTTGCCTTTCGACATGCCCAGGGAGCCATCCTTGCTTGGTCCGTTAGTGACAAATATGCATAGCTGCCCATGGCCAATTTTCACATATTAAAGCTTCTGCACTAGCAGGCTGCCATCCATCCTCTGTCCTGGACGACCAAATGATGGCTCACCTTATTATTAAAATGCTAAAATCTACGTGAGATTAAACACTGTGTAAAGGAGAGAACATTTCAATTCAAAGGCACACCCTATAATTTTTTTTCAGTCCATCTTCTTCCTTGATTTGGTCAGTTATTTTGGTAAAAATTAATTTGTATTTTGGTAAAAATGAATATGAGCAAAACCAGAATCATGTCCCACCTCTGAGAAAGAAATTAGGTTCAATCTTTTAGTAAGATACAAACTACAGAAAATTTTTGCAGCCCACAAATTATACTTGAATTAGGTCTCCTTTATGACATCAATAATAAATGTAAATTATTTACCAACACTTATTAAATCTTAATGGTTCCCATCACCTGACTTTCAAATACACAATTACTATGTGAAATCTGTCGGCATATTCTGTTTCCTTTTCTGACTTTAAATATTACCCATTTAGTTCATAGCTCCCTAAAATATAATGGAACTATATTCATATTCTACTAAAAATAACAAGAATCTCACCTATAGTTAATTTATATCCATAACTTTCTTTTCCTTATACCTGCCATATCAATAGCAGTGTAGGCACATTACTTTGTTAGCTGTCATGGTTGTACACACCTCTTGAACAATCCATTCCCATTCTAAAATAAAATTCCAGCTACAGTGTTATTTTGCACATTTTCTTACTGCATTTTAAGGTCTAACCAGAGGACTGAGACCAGCATATGACTTAACCAGAATAGCAAGTATCTTTCCCATAGTATCTTTCAACTGTCATTAAAAATATAAACAAAAAAAGAAAATAATAATAATAATAAAAAGAAATCCATATTTGTTTTATTTTCCATCTGGGATTATGTGACAAAATGATCTCCTGCATCTAATCAATTATTTTTCTTCTGTATCTTTTGCATTTTCCTGCAGAACTATTTGCAAGTGTAACAGAAAGATCCTTTAGAGATAATCTGGTGATTATTGCAAATTCAACCTTGGATGCTGTAGGCATTAAAAGATGAAAATTGCCTGAAGTCCACTGTTGTACAACAAATCTGTACCTCTGGACTCCTGTCCTGAGGTGAAAATGCAAACCAGAGAGATATTTAGAATCATTTTGACAGTTCATAAAATTAAGCAGGGATTAGGGATTCTCTCAGAAATAAATAAATAAAAAATATAATGCCACAGGGCCCAAACAATGTTAATCACATCTCCTTGCAACAGGTATTGCTGCAACCCACTTTTGGGAAGAAAAAGAAGTCATATAATTATTTCTGGCATGTATTTAGCACTGATTATGCCAATTTAAAAACCTGAGTGAGTTCAACAATTTAATACAAATATGTATGATACATGCACACTCACAATTAATGTTTAAACTGCACATTCAGTTTAAGTTTATACAGTTATAGATTCCTATAGAAATGTTGTATATTTGTGCATTCTATTTTCTTCTCAATTTTATGGATTAGCCCTGATAATACAAACACTTGAACATATGCTTAACTTTGCATAATGAGAATGTCTTGCTGATTTTAGGATAACTCACGATCTACATGAATTTAAGCAAAAGTCTAAGAGTCTAGTGGGAATGTAATCTGTGGTGCCAGTCATTTGAAACACACATTTAATAAGAAAAGAATTGAAATAAATGCAGCAGACACAGATGACTTTAATTCCTGCTGCGTTTGCGGCAGGTAGGCAGCAAACATGGCTAAAACGAATTCATAACAACAAAGTGTACTGTTGTATGGAAATACATTTGGGGTGAGCATGGAGTTTTACAGTCACCTTCCCAAAATTCCCCACCCACCTCACAGACTTTTTAGTAGTTAAAAATATTTCCTTTTCTTTTTCAAAACTAAAAGGCAACACTGAGATACTAAGCAACAGTGCTAATCCACTTAC
Source organism: Margarornis squamiger (assembly GCA_035222235.1). Lineage (NCBI taxonomy): Eukaryota > Metazoa > Chordata > Aves > Passeriformes > Furnariidae > Margarornis > Margarornis squamiger. The sequence continues at coordinate 51,448,276 of JAWWTY010000156.1, forward strand.
AAGATCTCTTATATTTTCCTTTCTGTATAAGAAATCTTAACTAAATTGAATTTACACAGGATATACAATCAAACTTTCACTGCATTAGATTAGTAACATGTTTCAATATATTTGGAAAATGTTCAAGCTAATTTAACATATTTCTAGCGAGCTAAAAGTCCAAAATAGCACCAGCTCCTTTGGAGTAAAACTTCTCTCTTTTTTTTTTTTTTTCTTTTGGTTGGTTGGTTCACTGGTGGGTTTTTTGTTTTATAATTTTAAAATAAAGTAATTGAAAGCCTAGAGATATTTTTCAAGTATGACTTTATGCTCAGATTTTGTCTCTGAATTTAAGTCTTGAATTTGAACCATACTTTTTTAATCATGTAAATACTGCTTTGTAATAGATGTTAACAAAACATCCTGATTCAAAATAGAAACAAGAATTACTCTTTACATAGTACAGTTTAGATATTTGAATTGTAATTAATTTCCATCTTTAAAAATTTCTTCTGAAAATTATTTCCCATCCCACTTTAGTCCAGAATGCTGACTGGAGCTGGAATAATACATCATACAAATGTTGATTTAAATATTTAAACAAATTCACTTACTTTGGATTTACATCCCCTTTGGGCTCTACTTTCCATGAAAACTCTGATAAATAAACTTACTGTAAGGAGGATCTGCTGGGAGGACAAATTATAAACAAAAATTGAAGAATACATAAGGGATATGAATTTTTGAATTCTAATCATCAATTGTTGCACTAGCAATTAAAGCTGACTGGAGGACAATAATTCCATGCTACATTAATTTTCAAGTCTTCGTGTCTAGTTTGGTTTGGTTTACTTTTGTTTCTTCTCCTGAAGAAAACACAAACTCTTTAGGCCATTTTAGAGAAAATGCCCACACCTGTGAGTGTACGTCTTTGTATCACAGCCAGGAATACTAAAAGACCTAGAAAGAAGTCCTTTGTAAATGTGAATCACATTTTACTCATTTCCATCACTGATTTGCAGCTGTGATTATTCAGAGTTAGATAGAGGAGGCACCTGATCCTGGGCTTTCTATGTCCAAGGCCACTGTTAAATCACAGGGTTGCCAGCAAAACCAAAAAGTCTGTTTCACTCCTTCTCATTCTCCAAAAACTTTCAATTCGGACGAATTATGAACATGGCTTTCAGAGTTGAAAGAGCTGAGAAAAATGTCTCCTGTCCAACTTGTGGGTATTAAATAACCACGACTCCCGAGGTGAGGTTGGGTTCCTGTCCCCTCTCAGGTGTGCAGGGGGAAGTCCTACAGCAGCGTTCATCCCTCACTAGTCGCTGCTGTCGTTGCCTGCAGAGTGTACCAAGGGGCACCGATGTGCCTGAACATCCCTATGGACTCCCAGTCCCACGGGGACACACCACCCATACGGTTACTTCGACGATCATCCTGAAGGGCCAAGGATAGCTGTTCATATTGGAATATTGCTTTGATCTAGAAGAAAGAGATGGAGAGGAGATATAGAAACTAAATGCTACAGGGAAAGCAAAACTGGTCTGAGCTCCACGTTGCTGTTAGCCGCCTCCCTTCCCTGTAGGAGTCAGGGCTTGCAGACAGCAACCTCAGGGCTGACAAGCTTTGAAGACAGACAAAGCAAGAGAAGGTTTCATCTCTTCTCCCCACAGTTTCCTCTGTCTGGGTTGGGTTCCCAGAACAAAAAGCCTTTTTACTGTAGCCTCATATTGAGATGATGCACCTGATGCAAATAGTACTGCTGTTTGCCACTCACAGCACAGACCCATCCAAGTCATGATCGTGCCATTCAGTTTCAATCCAACCAACCAACGTGAACTCTCAGTTTCATGGGGAAATTCATATATCTATGAACCTAACATCACACAACACCCTATAAATGCAGTATAAAGATCATGTTTGCAAATGGAGGCTGGGGCGGGGGAGGGTAGAGGGTTTAAGGAATAAAAAGGGTGTAGCTTTGTGCATGTGTCTGTGTACAATTTTTTTGGTGTCCCTTCTTGTAAGGAGAGGCTTAAACAAAGCTTCCTTTTGGATTTCATCAGTGGTTGGACAAGTAGCCATAGTGCCTTCACTAAGCAGACCCTCACTTTTGCAACACAGCTGGCAAATGTCTAGGTAATTTTATCCAGAAATTACATCAATAGCAAGTTCTTCTTCTTATAGACAGCTGGAAAGTGAGCTTTGATTTATTTTTGTTTTTGTCCTCAGGATAATGGTTTCTTGCTTACTTATGTCAATGGTCAATAGCATAACAAATCCTTCATCATGAGAGTGTGTGTATCACTTTTCAGCAAACCCCGGCCTTTTGAGGTGAAAAGATGTACTGCCACTTAGTTCCACATTGACATCTCTCCAGGTTGCCAAGGCAAGTTAATTTGCAAATCAGCATTTTGTATGAAGCTTTTAAGCAAATCCAGCTAGGCAATGGCTACCATTTGCTGTGCAATTAGTGTCTAAAGCACAAAATTACATTATTAAAAAAAAAAAAAAATCAGAAAGATCACAGATTTTTTTTGCTGTACGTGGCCAGAGTAACTATGTTGCTGATTGAATAGATAGATCTGAATTTAGAAAATTATAGCAAGGCTCCAATCTGATCAGAAAGGAATTAAGGATGTGCATGTAGTGACACTGGCAGACTTCAAGTGAGAAATGTTAGTTTAACTGTTCTCCAGAAAAATAAGATGCCATCCCCCCCCCCCCCCTCATTAATTCACAAACTGCCTGACTTAGATAGCACAGAACAGTAGCAAGTGACAGTCAGAGGAGGAAAAGGTAGTCATTGCAATTGGATTTACATTCAGTTAAGGCAGGGTTTTTTGAGCACAGAAATGAACCTGGAAGTGGCCTAAATTTCAGATTTTGACTTGAACACTGTCAAAACCTGCAAACTTTCTGGTTCTTATTTTGGTTTTTGAAGGCAGAGTCAAGAGAGAAGCATGTTTTAAGGGAAGTGTTCTTTTCTGGAGATATCTTTCAATTGCAAGTTCATCCATATTTAAAAAAAAGTCTGGAGTTTTTTGGTTTTTTTTTTTACCTCTAGCTTTAAATCAGTTAAGTACTGAGGAGAAAAATGTGGATGTGGAAAAAGAAAGTAGGGGATGTCCTAGAAGACAGTCCATTTAAAAGAGAGGCAGGTGGCTGGAGAGAAAAAAAGAAAAAGGTTCCACAGAGTTTGTAATAGACTAAATGTATTTTGATTTACTTTTTAAAACTTTATTTAAAATTTTCCATCCTTTCATGTCTATTTGATGTTTTTTTCTTATGTTAGCACAGAAGTGTCTTCTTTATACTCAACTTCACTTACCACTAAATGTCTATCAAATATATATTACAAATATTAGAGGCAGGTTATTAAAGTGACAGGACTCACAGGAGTATCAAAAGCCATCCAGTACCTCAGCTTTTCATGAGTGTGAGGACCTTTCTAGCTGCCTTAACTAGCAAACAGAATTGCATAATAAGAAACCCTGGATGAATACAGGCTGTGCAAAGCCTCTGAAACAGAAATCAGGGGAAATTTCCCCTTCTATTGTTTTATTTGCACTTGACACAGTTTCATGAGGTAAGGTGGGGAGAATGTGCATCACAAGTGTCACAAGCATCTGTCCACTTATTCTCCAGCACTTGCCCGGTAGCATTACACTGGGGTATCCTCATGAGCCCAAGCAGTTACTACAGGGAGCTGACTCACTGCACATTCATAGAGACATTCATATAACAAACCTGTTGACAAGTCTTCCATCTTCCATTTGTATGGAAGTTTGGTCTCTGCCTATTCTCTCTTTTCAGTTTAATAAATTATTTTGTTTGAGGTGGTTTTGGTTATAGTTTTCTGGGGGGTTGGGTTTTTTGTCTGTTTTTGGTTTTTTTTTTCTGTTTGTTTGGAGATTTTTGGTGTTGGGTTTTGGTTTGGGTTTTGGGTTTTTTTTTTCTTGTTGTTGGTTTGGTTTGTTTTGGTTTTTTTGTTGGGTTTTTTTTTTTTTTTTTAAGTAGAGTTCTTTGTCAAACTAAAACTGCAGCTCAAGTGAGATGTAGAACATCACAAAGAGTGACTTGGATCATCTCCAGGAAAGCCAATTAATATAAATACTGTAAAAAAGGGTAGAAATTGAAGCAAATTGGGTCCAGGCTGTTTTTCACATGGACATTTTCCCTGTAACAAACATAATGCTAGCTGCGTTAGCTGGCAAAAGACAAGTTTTGACACTGTTATTAGTCCGTGGGTGCTCAGTGTGCAAATCATATTGATGCACATGGTTGACATGTCAGGGGTATGTAGAAAATAAACTGCCCAATCTCTCTAGGCCTAACAGTTTACAGACCTCAATGATATACTGTAAGGTTGGTGCTGTTGACTTCAAAAGCGGTAAATCAAAGTGCCACCAGAAGGTGCTGACAAAATTAAGCAACCAAGATTGAACAGAGAACAAAAGCTGTTCTGCATAAATAGTTATTTCCTATTCAGACCTTCTAATATTTAATTTATACCCTTATTTGTCCTTTATGAAATTGCTTTAATTCTGTCTGGGCGATAGGTTTATAAAGCAATTAACAGTTAAATCAAAAGGGTCTCTAGTAATGTATGTAGTTCCAAAACTAAGCTTCATTAAGAGGTATTGGCCTTGATACCATTATAAAACATTATCTTTTATCAGAAGAATGCAAAAGGTTGCTGAATAACAGTTGGTTCATGTTGATTCACATATTTCATAAGTAACATCTGAAAAGGCCAAAAATAAAAAGAGTTTGTTGGTAGCAGTTCTTTTAAATGCCATCAAGTAGAATTTCTTTCATTCACACAAAAAATGGTGTCATGTGTCCTGCAGTTCAACAGCTCCTGTGATTGCTTGGTGTGGATACAACCGAAAGGTACGAATATGAAATCCAAACTCTGTGAAAGCCTAAATCCAGACTTGGGCAGTGTGGCTTGATCCTGTTTATTTTCAATACTCAAAAAGACAACCTGAGAGAAGAATGAATGTTAGTTTTGACCTAGATTTTGTGGATTAGTAATATATGTATCCAGTTTGCTCTAGAGAAACACACAAGGCTTATTTGGTGTTCTTAACAGTGCTTAAATATTCCTCCAACCTGGTATCCACATTATAGATATTTTTTTTTCATGGAGAGCATAATCTGGGAAGACCTTTCTATACCAGTAGTCTGCCAGAAGTTACCTGGGCCACTACAACCTTTACATGGAAATAAGAAAGAGTGAGACACAAACATCAGTCTGTTCAATGAAGTTTAATGAAGATAAATCACTCCCACTGCCTTGCATGGTTGGTCCAGTAGAGGTGTCAGCAGTCACTAGCAACTCCTGATGTACAACATATTTGAAAGTGAGTGAGTGTAAGGGCCAAGAACAAAATGCAAGAAACCTACTGTAGTAGCAGTAACTGCATAGTGATCCACTCAAGCCAGGACTGGAAAGTAAAGAGATGGTAAAAAAAAAACCCAAAAAACAAAACCTCACAATGCATTGTCAATTTAAGTTGCTAAAAATCTTTTCACTCCTTCTGAATACTTTGAAACACCATATGTGGAATCAAATTGTGTCATCCCCTTAAGAAAGTAGGAGTCAACTGCACAACCTCATACCATCTCTATAGACCTGCCACAAGTAGATCCCAGTGTTTCCTCCTGTCTGTACAGCATTGAAGCCCTTTTCCCAATCTGCCTTGTCAGGTCATGATATGCAAAGGTGAGTTCAGAGGAATAGCAAGGGACAAATTCTTGACATCAAAGACAATAAAAGGATGACATAACATAATTTGCCCTAGTCATAATACAGCTGTGTCAGTTCTCAGCCTGTGCCATTGTTTCTGTTCCACCACAATTTTGCCCTATAAGAACAGTAGCTGGTCAAGTGAAAATATAAGAAAAGCACTTGAAATGAGCTTTTAATGTTATCTGTCTGCTTGTTATCATTTGGCAATGAAAAGTGCCAGGCTCAATTACTCTGGACTTCCTGATGAGGAATAATAAAACAAAAATACAAAACAAACAAAAAACCTCCTCCACACCAAACAGTTAAAAAATACCTCATACTACCCAAAACTATCTGGCCAAAGAACTTGAAAATGACACTTCACTCTCTTGATGTTCACAGTGTACTTTTCTGCTCACAAAAAGTCCATAGGTTAGTAAAAATAGAGATAATGGGTGACAGTGGTCCAGCAGAAACATGCCAGTCCCTCCATACATTTCTGTTCCTTCCCAATATGAAATGCAATCACAAGCTCTCTAGTCCACTGATGTTTCAGAGAATAGGTTGTTGTGAGTCTAATTCCCCTTCATATTTGATTTTTTTTTTTTTTTTTACCGTGTTGTAAAGAAAGAGAATTATTGCAATTTGACCACTTGCTCTAACCATCAGACCAAACTACTTGAGACAGGAAGTTAAGAGCTGCCACTCTGTAGCAAATGAATTATCTTCTGTAAGTGACATCCCCACCTCAAATAGGCATAGCTAGTGATTATTTGCATTGCTGGCTATATGTTGACACCCTGAATCCAAAACTGCCTGACCTTTCTCAAGTCTTCCTAAGGTTTATAAAGTATGGTATGACCCATTCTGACAAAATAGCAAGGGGAAACACTAAAAAACTTCTTAAGAAAAGTGTTCATTGTGGGTCAAGGATGTGGTGCCCTGGCATAATCACAGACATAAAAGAAATCAACATCACACATAGCTCTTGTAGGATGAAAGGATAATTGTCCATCACAATTATCTAAATTATTTACCTCTTCAATGCTGGACATTTATCTCTTTCTTGTCTCATTGTATGCCTATGTTTCTCAGTGTGCCCTACCCCGGTGCACTGCGTCATCCTCTCACAGGTTTTTCTGTATGTGCCTTTATCACTGTTCCCAATTTCCCATGCTCTGCTGTCTGGGATTTGAGTGGCAGGGAGGAATCTGTAAGCAGGTGTTGTGGAAGTGAAGCGTGCCATTCGGCCAGTACATTAGGTAAAGTAACATTCCCCTGGGAATTCTAATGCTTACAACTACATCAGCCCCAACTGTTTTTGCAAGACAAAAAGGCCAGTCCTGACCTCTTCTGACCAGATGTTTAGGAAATGCACCCATTTCTAGCAGATATAATAGCTGTCAGTTTTTCAAAAGTGTAATAAGCATTAACAAAGCAGACTCTTTAGTGACAAAACAGTAATAAAATGTAAGGGAAGAAATTAGGGATATAGAAGAGATTAGGTCTGAATGCACAGGACCACATTCAAAACTAGTTTAAGAAAATTTTGAAGCTACTCTGCTCTGTATAATAGATATAACTGGTTTAGACATGAATGTAGAAAAAGAAAGATAATTTTTTTGTGAGCTTATGCCAAAAATGTTCAGGAATTTGTACAGACTAGACATAAGAAAAGGGGAAAGACACCTAATGTAAAAGCTCATTCCACAATGAAAGCAGCTGAGTTACAGCAATTGAGGCTCATTTGGAAACCTTAACCCTTCTGTTTTGAGCTCTAGAAAGACGGAATCCATATTGCACAAACAAGGAAACTTTGTTCATGTTCTTTTACTAATATTCTTTGAAATTGCTGAAATGAGAAATAGATATTTACAAAAAAAGCATTTATTAAAACCCCCAAATATTCTGCTTTCCTTCCTCCTATTTCACCTAATTTACAGCCCACCAACAGCTCAGCAATTTTCTTAAACTCTTTTTTTTAAACAAATGCATCTTCCCAGCATAAATATATTAAAGCAGTCTTTTGCATTATCATTTTAAAGTGTTAGGATTTCATTCTCTTTTGGATTCACAGAGAGGTAAACATAGTTTTTTTTGGTTTGTTCGGATTTTTTGTTGGTTTTTGGTTTTTTGGGTTTTTTTAGGATCAGTAGAATTATAGGGAGCTTGCATTCCAGGAAGGAAGAACAGAATGGGATGCCAGGGGATTTTGATGCTTAGGATTTCTGGATTTCTGAGGCACTTACTCAGGCTTTTTCCTTCCTAATTTTTAACAATAGTTTGCTGATCACCAGAAAACAAATCACCAGAATGCTGTGCTTAAAATCAGAATGTCTTTTTCTTTCTGTGATGGTCTCATGGACAATAATGTTTTTTACACAAAATACAAACACTTCAATAATAATAATATTTTTTAATAGTAGTCATAAGGTAAAGGTTTTAATTTAAAAATTAACTTTTTTCAGCATTTTAGTTTCGCATTTGCTTTTTCTGACCAAATAAGACTGTACAACTTTTCATTTAATTTTTTTAGCTGTGTTATTTGAAGGAAATATTTCTTCTCCAGCATAGCTTTTGCAGTGTACAGTGCCTATCTGTGCATACAAAGTATCCCATATGGTTGAAGTAGGCTGGAGGGGTTGCTATTAACCATATTTTAAAAAGCAGATGTTACTAATCTTCTAAATATTACCCCCAAATGCTGTCACTTGTGACTGACAACAGTTGGGCTCATCAATCCCTTCCAATGTCCTTTTGCATATAGCATGTAAAGGAAAGCAAAATTTGCTCAGGAAGCATGGCTCTGAAAGACCAGATCACTTTACTGTTAAAGGGTTAAGCAAAAAGTCAGCTCCTAGAGTGTGTATGTATTACAGGAAAAAAGAAAAAGAACTTTGCCTGCAAATAGGCTATTCAGATAAACTTTTAGGACAGTAATTTCAGAGTCAGGCTGTACTGTGACAAACAGATTTTTAGCTCAAAGTGCCTGTCTGTGCCATGCAGTTCACAAAGGTTACTTTCTTTTACATTTACAAAAGGCTTCTTTACAGGTTTGTGCATCAGTGTAGTAAGTGCTTCTGCATACAAAGCCAATGTCAGTTCCACAGATGGTTTTCAGTCAATGGCACTTAGAGTAGTGAGTAAACAAAAATGAAGGTTAGCACTGAACATTTTGACCACAAATGGCACAGAAATGAAATATCTGCTAGTAGTAATCCTGAAATAAATTCGATGGCAATATATGAGAAAGGTTTAATTTTTATGGCAATAACTTAATGATTTTTTTTTCATTATCCTTATAAATCCTTCTTGTTCCAAACCCCGGAGACTTCCAAATCCCAGAGACTAGCCATCACTTCAGGTGTGAGTTGGTTCCTTTCCTGGATTTCTAGAAAACTACATCCACTAAAATTTGGGTTGTATTTTCATGATGAATCTGTTAATCCACTAGTGTTTTATAGATATGATGCGTTCAATTCCCTATGTTTCCTTGCATGGCTCACTGTAGGTTTTTCCCATTCAATTTTCTTCTGTTACAATCTTAATTTTCTTCCTTACTGGTACTGTGCTCCACACAAACTTCACAATTGCATTGATAATATTCTGCAAAAATGATTCTCAGGTATTATGAAATATGTCTACACTTTGGGAAGGGTAAATAAGAGCACTTATCACTGTGGTATAAAACCCTATGTACAAGTCTGTGATTTCTCTTTTATTTTGTGATTATTTTTGATTTCTTTACAGAAAATTTTGTTACTTATTTAGTTAAAAGGACTGCATGAAGTTCTATTTTTCTGAACAGAGGAATATAGAAAAGCTTATTCATTCCTGACTCTAGAGTTCTTTTTGGCTAAAATGTGATCTGAAAGCTCTGTTTCAGTAACTCTTGCATGTACATGCAATTAGTACTTCTCTCCTAGGTTTTTGTTACACACATCTGTTTTTTACAGCCAGGGACGCTAACTCTTACAAAGGAACATGACATTTCACCTTCCTGTATCTTTTGATTGCACAAAGTATCTAGGTTTTGTTTGGAGGCAGCTGTCTGGTTTTACAATTGAGGTTTCACTATTTTATATGTTTATATATCAAACAAAGACTAGTTGGTATGCTATAATTTTCAGTAAGGTCCAGTCTCATTTGTAGCAGAGTAATGCAATTCTCTGCTCCACACTTACCTTGTAAATGTGTATTTTTGTCTTTCATAACACATATGAAATGTATTTACACTTTGTTTAGTCTCATCTTGTTCTCAGTGTGGTCTTCAACCATTTCAAGCAGAAAAATAATAGAAGTTGGGGAAAACTTGAGTGATTGTCAACAGACACACATGGTTAAATGTCAGCATTTTGGTATGTCATTTACTGGTCAGACACTTCAGTGTACTGCCGTCCAACAAACCTATGAGACATATTATCAAGGAATATATGCCAGCTCTTTTCCAGCAAACTGCTTGATGCCTGATGCCAAGTACTGGTGGGTGTATACCTTTTTATGCTGTCACTGCATTCAGCCTCCAGGGTGTTGCGTGAAAGGATCACTGGATGTTAATGAATAACAAAATGTGTCATTTCCCTTTAGAATTTGTCTATCTATCATATACAGCAAAAAAGACATGTTTGTTTTCTTTTGCCTGTATTTACATGTGTGTCAAAATACTTACTGTTAAACCTGGCCACATGCTTAGACAGTATGCTGTCTTGTTAGCCTTTTTTTCCTTATTACTATTGCACACAATCATACACCCCATTTCATATAAAAAATAAGTACCCCAGCAAAATGAATTAAAGCACAAAGATCTGTTTCTTCCTGCTTGAAGTAACACCTTGTGTTTAAAACTGCACTTTCTACAGGCAATAGATTTGTAATAAAGGCTCTTAACCCATTTAAGTATATTGCTACTCATACATCAACAAAATATGATAGAAAATAAAAATGGGAGAAACATCATTGAAGATCGAAACCACAGCTGAATAAATATTAGGAAAAAACAATTTGTGAATACCTTGTAGAATAGATATTATTTTGTCATGTCATTTTGTTTGTCATGATCATATTCCTTTAATGACATACCACTGTTGCCTAATTTATATATTGAGTAAAGAGTTCAGATCTGTAGAAGATTTTCTAATAGTTTTGGGAGAAAACACACTCATTTTGGACACAGGACAAAGCAACCATGAAGGCTGATCAAACAACCCACCTGCCAGTAGCAGACCATTGAAGTCTGACAGCACAAAACCATGGTGGGGCACTTTCTGATCACCTAAATAAATAGGTGTAAAAGGTGCATTTTGGAGAACAGAAGTTGGAAGAAGCGATTTATTATAAATACTTCCTTCAGCTCTTCCCAGAACCTTCCTGACTTGCAGCTTTTATTCTTTAAGTATTTGCCCATCGGTTTCCAAGTTCAAAGAATCAGGGCATGAGAAAGCACTCTAGCCAAGTATTCCAGTGCCACATCTAATATTGTTTTGATGCAAAAGAAATCATTGTAACTACTATATATGGGAAGAATAGTTGCAGGTATTAAATTACACAGAATACAAGTAATTTTATTAGACAATCTAGTAATTGGAAAATATTATTTTTAGCTTTCTTTGCAAATTCTAAAGGCTATATGTGATACCAATATTTTCACAGAGAATATGCACTGTTTCTCAAAGAAAAATACGTGGGTTTGTGTGCATGTACAGTTTTAATGAAAATTCAATTCACTGTGGGTCTTAATTGTGTTTTTCAGCAAACTGATTTAAAGTTCCCTGGGGCAGACATACTGTAGGATTGTGACATATCACACCAGGTTAAGTCAAACTCAAAATGTTATGTGATATGACAGCGTGTAAAACACATGATTAACGCACCCACTGGGAAACTTGGCTTTACGAAAAATGGTGCAACAGGGAAACTTGGGGCACTCTCTGGTAAACTGTCCTTTTAAAAAATTATAAGTAAAAAAAATTACTCAAAAGCATAATACTGTGTTATCTTCTGTTTGATATCCACAGCTTTCATCTTTGGGTAAAATGTCACTGTCAAAGATCAGCACATATTTGTGATCAATGCAAAAAGGAAAAGTTGTATTTCTCTTGGAAAATAATTGATTTTTTGACAATTTAGAATATGAGTGGGATGAAGAACCTGCTAGAGATCCATAAACATAGAATTTCACTCAGTACTTCCTGAGATTCTAGATGCAAACTGCATCTTTTCTACCAAAGAATGAAAAGGTATCATTTGCCACTACAGGGAGAACAGTTGTCTTTTCTTCTCTGTGTAAAAATAACCATATCGTGTGTCTACATTTGCTGGGCAGAGAGCATTCAGTATTACAGAGGGATCATAAAAAAAGGCTATGAACTACACCAGGTAGACTCCAGATCCAGTTTACTTCCTTCTGGAGCACTCCTAAAGTAGTTCCTAAAATTGCCTTTCTTTGTGATATATCAACCCCAGCGTCATGCTGGTAAGCACAATTATTGACCACTCTTCACTATCATGGTCCTGCTGCACCTATTAAGAAACAACAAGTTTTTATATATTTTTTTTTATCTGTCCTCTGCAACAGCAAAATGTCATGCTATTTGACATTTTTAAAAATTGAATTTTTATTGGAACCTTCCCATCTTTTTCCTGCTCTCACGATCAACTTTGAATTTAGTGGTTAATTTCAACTAAATTTGATAAGGATAGAGTTTCAAAAATATTGAGTTTCTCTAAGTCTTGTCAAAACAGCCAGCTGGCAGTGGACAGATCCTCTTTGTGTCCCTTCTCAGAGAAAAGCTTAAATACCTCGAAGATCTTACTAAACAGAAGAGAATCCACACCATCACTTACCTTCAGTGCCCACCTGGTTTGGAAAGCAAGCCCAAAATTCTTGAAAGTCCTTACTTTTTATTGCAAAGTGTCTGACATAATACTAGCTGCCTAATTTACCACACAACTGCTTCCTGAAATGCAACAGACTGAGGAAGTGCAAGTCTGAGACACAAAGGAATCACAAACGTGGGATACTGTGCACCATGACTAAGTGCCAGAGCACAGCCAAGTCAGGAGAAGGTAAGAACAGGTCATCTCCAACAAGGAGAAACCGACAATCACTGTCATCCTGTTCACTTTCATCATCATTTGTTTCAGCTTGTGCTCACAAACCAGTATAGACCCCAAACTCTGCCAATTACTGAGGAAGGGAGATGTGTATCCTTACAACAGACAATTGTGCATCTTGTGCTCCAGCCCTAATTCTGCAATTGTCTTTTGAACTTTGGCCCTGAAGGTGATATGGGGAAAAATTTCTCGTTACTAACCTGCCTGAGCACAGCTACAGGCACAGTGAGGGCTCCAGAAAAAAAGATCTGTGTTTACTGGAAGCACGACTGGATGGAGCAGGGCACTGAGGAGCTCTGTGAGTCACTTGCCTTTGTCACGTTCCAGGTTGAGGTAAATCAAGCAGAGTTATTGCAAAGGTTGCAACACCATTATCCATTCTGGTACATTCAGCATTAGCAGTAAAGTCTAACACTCAAATGTTGATATTTAGGCAAAAGATGCAACCCTATTAGTCCACAGAGGGAGAAAGGAAAGATGTTAGATTTATCTAGTGGGCAATTTAGTATATTTTAATAATAATCTACCTTTCAGTTTTGCACTTTTTGAAATCAAGAACTCATTAAAACTTGAGATAATGGCACTCAAGTTCCCACTGTCTTCTCCTGTTTTGGCTGAATTTTAGAATCTGAAATGCTAGAACATTCTAAGGATGACATTTGAATAAGACATTATTCCTTAATATAGTGAGTTTTTCTATAATCTTTACAGATTTTATAGACTAGATTAAGTGCAATCCAGGAATGATGAGTGAAATATCCTTTCAGTGGGATCACCCACAAAGATGCTTGTCTTTGTACAGGTCTCCCACAGCTCTGTTAAACCTTTTGCATTCTAACCTGAAGTATCTAACTATTTTACACTGAAATTGTAGATCATGCTGGGTTATGTAATGTTTCACATATTTAGAGGTCAATAAGGAAATATTTCTCTCTCTCTCTCCTTCTAGGAAAAATAAAACATATGTCCTGTTTCCATCCTCCCACAAGAACAATGAGAATGGCTTAAAAATCAAGTGTTCTGAATGTTCAAGCTGTCATTTGGTATGTATAAAATTTAAAAGTTTTTATGTCTAAAAAGGAGCTTGCCAAATATCAGATTTTCCGGGGGGGTGGGGGGGGGGGAGAGAGGGAAAGAACGACTAAAATTGCATTTCTCAAGTCATAAATCATAGATCAAAACATTTCAGTCCTTTTTTTTTATTTCTTTTCTTTTTTAGGAATCAGCCTTTCTTCTGAATTCTGAAGAAATAACCCTTCTCTTTTTTCCCATTGGAAATATTTTTCCTTATGGGAACTTTAGTTAAGACAGCTTGGAAATTGTTCTATTTCAAAGAAGCCCATACTTGTGATTGTAAAGAAATATTCCAGGTAAATTACTGAATCCTCTGGAAATCTATGGCAGTCTTCTGTAAGCATACAGAAAACTTTGAATTGATGGTGTGCTTGAGGTGGTGTTACAAGCAGTTACTAACATACATACACACAGAATAATAAACACACTGTGCTAACTCACTTCAGGTTAATAAAGACATCCTTGAGGTCTGGACAAGTTTCTGTAGAGTGCTACAGAAAGGTAGGGTGCCTGATACTCTTAAAGACTCCTTGCCTAAGATGCGTCCTCATTGCTGAGCCTGTCTACAAAGCTTATACCAAGTGCAGGCAAACCACCTCTGAATTCTGCACAGCGGAAGGTAAATGTTTCAAAATGCATTTTTTGTCAGAGGCAGAGAGGTACGGGGGAGATCAAATCACTGTAAGAAAAAACCCAGGCATAAGGAGGCTTTGGGAGGCGTCGCGGCAGCCTGGCTCGCCTGCTGCCCAGCCGAGCAGCAGCAACAGCAGACTCAGGTTCCTCGCCCTGAGCCAGGGAAGCTGGGTGTGCTACAGAGGTCACACATGTTGTCTTTGGGAAGAGGAGACGGGGGACAGGGGCTCTGGTCGGCGTGGGGGTTGTGTATGTTTGTCCATGTGTGTCTATCCTGTTAATGGCCTGTTAGGCAGGAGCCTCAGGTGATTTTAGGAGACAGACACTGCTTCACTGCTGCACCCTCGAGGCAAAGCCCTATGGTATTTAATAGGGTTGAAGCCTGTGGGATTATAGTAAAATATTACATCGTTTCACAGAAAGGACTCATTTTTAAATAAAAATTAATAAAAGGCCCCCACCAACACCTATAAAGCTTAATAGAAAGGGTTGCCTTTTTAAAACATTTTAAAACCAACATACACATTTTCAATGTAACACTTTATTTCTGCTGTATACTCCTTTGGGTTGGCTTAAAAAAGCCATAGACAAGTTATCATTCTCTGCCCAGTTATATTGGATTTTTCTGTGAGAGGCAGTTGAAGTGATTGAGTAGTAATAGAAATGGACATCTCCATTAAAGAATAAGTAACCATGCAGTTGTGCTGCCAAATCAAAGCAGTGCTCTTGCAGGTCTGATCCTTTCTTAAAACAAAATGGTGCAAAAGAAATGCTGGCCAGGTCCTACTCAGTATACACACTTAGTATACCTGTTCCTTCTTAACCCTGTGCTTTTGCTAGTTGCATAAATTGTAGTTGCTGCTGAACAAACACAGAGTGAGAAAAGAGACCATAGTCCAAAAAACTTGCTATTTGAAAGCATAGCTCACCAAAACATAAACAATACATTATGTGAAAGCATCAATAAGAAATGCCTTTGATTTATTAGCATGATTGTGGAAATGGCAAGACTCACATTTGTTTCTGCCACAGAGAGGCTTCCTCTAGTGGGAATGCATTACTCCTTTCTCTACTGGTCTGCCAAGAGCTTCAGCATGAACATGAAGGGAAAAAGGCTCACTACAGGATTTCAACAATTTATTACATGATAGGGGGTTATTTTTGCCCATTAATCCCAGGCCTCTTTCAAATGAAGACGTAAAATTATGCCAAGTTACAGCACGAGTTGTGATATTGCCAGCTCTTAGCTGAGGAGTGAAAACCTTTCACATTATTTCTTTTGGGACTGAGATGCTAACTTTTTCTGTAACCTTGCTCTCCTCCCTAGTCATCCACGTAGTTTTCATGGCTTTCTGGCATTAGTTATCACCTTAACTGCTGAATTGTGGGACCAAGAGTATCATTAAACATAGCTTTAAATACTGCTAATGTGAAAAATTTTCATTGACGATAAAATCTGTATTCAAGAAGTATAAAATGAACTTGCTTTATATATATGACTGAGAGAGGATTTTGGGGGGAGTGGGACAGATTGTTAGCTGGAAACTATGTTTTACAGTGTTCTTGAATGTCTGAGAATTTTTAGTGGAAGACTAAAAATTTTATTTTTCATAAAAACCTTCAAGAAGTTCTAAGTAACACATGAGAGAAGACAATAAACTCCAGGCCATGGACTAAATGAAAGTCAAATCCTTATTAAAACAAAAAGCAGGTCAGTCACAATTCAAAAAGAATATATTTAAGCCATGTTCAGTGACTGAGTATATTTAAGCCATGTTCTCATAACTGAGAGTTGCAAATACCAAACCAAGAAACTGTGTATGTGAATTGCTAGAAGACAGATGAATTCGATCTGTTAATGTGCAAATGATTTCAAAGTGAATAACTGGGCTTGTGCACATCTGAAAGGAGACTGGAAATCCTACAGAGGTATACAGCTACATGAGAAAATAAAACATGGGCATGAAAATTCCGATGTGTATTCAAACTTTGTGAATCTGATAAAAAATAAATTCTGTTAACTGAACCTAGGCTAGAGAAATAACCACCCTCATTACACACTCCTGAATTGAAGTTCTCCTTGCAAATTACAAACCCTTGGCCCTGTCTGACTCTTCCTGCCATGGGAGTGGATACCTCCACATCTCACCTTTAATTCTTTCTGTCAGTATTCAGTGTCATGTACTGTACCTCCTTATATTCATGTCAAAGAGGGACTGGAGAAAAAGATGGGGAAAACTTTATTATATACTTTATTTTTTTTTCACGTGAAACACTTAGTTCAGCTAAACAATAATAACTAAATGTTTATATTAGGTGTGAAAAAAGAAAACCTCAAAGCCTTTGATTTTTAATTTATTTTTTTAATTCTGATGCATAGCAAGTTCCTTATTCTATCCATTTTTAATTTGCTTCCATTTTATATATGGCTGTTCTCTTCTCCACCATACATGAGATTTTTCTCAGTGATGTGTTTCTGTGCCCAGAACATTCTCCAAGGAGATTTCTACTGAGTGCTGTTTCTTTCCAGACTTTTGAAGAGCTTGCCAGAACCAGGTCTTTACTGTTGTGGGATGAGTCTCAGGAAGGCCTGGCCCATCTGAGGCATTGAGTGTATCACAAAAGATCCCTCTTGCCCTCTTCCCCTCCCCAGAGCCTGCCACCATCCCCTGCATGCTCTGTGCACCACACCATGCCCCTCCTGTGTGTTGGCCTACAGAGGAGTCTGGATCACCAGTTTACAGTCCTGAAGGCTTTCTTTGGTACCTAAACCTGGGAATAGAATTAGGATAATCCTGTCTCAGGTAAAGGATGCCCAGACATCTCGAAGCCAACTTGATTAAGAGATCTTAACCCTCCATCAGAAACACTGCTGCTCCATGTGGTATGTTTGTACTGCACTTCACAATGCTCATCAGTGAACAGATCTTGGCTCTGAGACATGAAACGACACAATGAGCTAGTCAACAGGAGTTCAGATTTCAGATGTGAGGCAATGTGATGCCTACTGTCTTCTTCTTATGGGAAAGATTAGGTGTGGTTTAATTAGGCTCCAACTTCATTAAATTGTGTGGGAAAAATGTATCCATCTTACAAAATGAAAAAATCTTTCTGTCCTTGATCGTTCTCAGTTTCCAACTTGGACCCAGAATGGTTGCTGGGAGTTTTGGCCTCATGTAACCCCTTTTGGTTACATCCCAAGTAACCAAACATCATACCAAGTCCCTTTTTTCTTTAGCCTCTCCAGAGGCCTTTTCCTATTTTCATTTCCACTTCTGGTTTATTAATGAACCAGACCTTCTACGGAGCAGGCATCCACACTGAACTCTTTCAAAATGATGATAATCTGAATTTAACCTCTTGACCTATCTAATATGTCCTTCACCTGCTGGGGGGAAAGGAAAAAACATCTTAAAAGAGACATGGATCCAGTTTGCTCCTGCTGGTGAGACAAAGTGCTTTGGCACACAAACCGCACAAGTATGTTGTTTTTCTCTGGCCTTTGAAGAACAGTGGGGTCCTTGAAGCTGAATGGATTTAAGAAATATTTAATGTTGAAATGACACCTGCTAAAGGGGGAAGCTAACCAAAATGTACTTGGGTTTTAAATGACGCTTGTTACTCTTTAGATAAAAGAAAACATAAGTTCAGCTGGATCTTCCATCAAGAAAAAAACTAAAAATCATAGCCATTTGTAAAACTGGTAGTTCACACATTTTTTTTCTTTTCTCATGAATTGATAACATGACATACTTATGGAAACAGTAAAAAAAAGGGTAGGGATTTTTTAAGAGTAGAAAAAAAATCAGCATTTATTGCAGCAGATTTGCAGCTAATTTTTGTAGTACTACTGACATATTCTATCAAATTTGTAGGTTTCCAAATATTATATTACTAGATTCTTGAATCTTATTAGTGGGTTTGCATGTATAGTGTTATTAAATTTGTTGTTTTCTAATGTGATATGAGCAATAGTTATGATATCAATCTTTCCAATAATATCTGCAATTTTAAATCCTTCTGTCATGCTCCTGTATCTTCTGATATCACAACCAGTAATAAGATATATGTATTATTTTTACTATTGATTTTTTACTGCAAAACTATCAGGTTTTCATTGTATTTATTAATTTTAATTGCCCCTAAGACTGCACTAAGTTAGTAGGATGTTTATTTTCCAATGCAGGGGGAAGGGGGGGAATATTTTATCAATTTACAGAGAATTTATAAGACTAGAAATTTTGGAGTCATCACACAGCTTAGGGCAAAATCCTACTGTTATGCAATGTGGAGAAGGGGGCAGTGGAGGGGTGCTGGCAGCAGAACCAGCCTACTTGTGCAGAACTGGGTAGAACAAGGCTGCTGGGGAGAGAAAATGTTCTGGGAAGGTACCCTGCTGTACATACCCTGCAGGCTGTCCAGTGCTCAGCAAACCGTAGCTGATACTGGTCTGAGGTGCTGGGTGGAAGGGTAGCACATCCCAGAGGAGGCAGCAGTCTGTGGCTGCAAGGAGGGCCCTGGTCCCTCCCTGCCCTGTGTCCCAGCACCAGCTGTATGTTGGGCTATGGTTTACTAGAGAGAATGGCAGAAGAGACCAATCTTAGTGATTTTACACTCTTTTGAACAACTTCTGACATTTTCTGCAAATGGTTAATGCAAATATCTATTCATGAACACAAATCAGTATTTTAGGAGTTTATATGTTGTCTTTAAAACACATTCAACAGACTATTTATGCATTTTCTCTGGGTTATTCTTACAGGAATGTTCTATCTTTCACTCATTTATATTTTTAATGATCTTATTTCACTAAACATTTATGTTCTTGGGGAGCTTAGCTGAACTTGAACAAAAGACTTTGGACGGAGTTTCTTTTCTTTCTGCATAACTGAGAGAATATGCACTACTGTTCAGATCTAAAAGCACACTGTGGTGTAGAACCTGGTGAAGAATCCTGTAGTCTGCCAAGTGAGAAAACAGAATAAATGATGTCTTCATGAGAAGATAATACTTTATTCAGAAATTCATTTTTTTAAATTACTAAATCACTTCAAATATTTTCAAAATTTAATGAAACAATAAGGTGTAGCTCTTGATGTTGGCTTCTACAATTTGTGTGTTATTAATTAAACTCTTGAGTAATATAATAACTTGACTGTTGGAACCTCTCTTTGTATTTAAAATACATGCAGACTCTGGCTCCGGTTATAAATAGACCATAACTCTAAAGGCTTAAAACTGAAAATTAAATTATTCAGAAACAAATTGTTAAATTTGTGCTATATTCGAGAAATTACTTTTTTGCATTTTAATTTTATTGCATATGCTATATGCAACCATCCTTTTTCATTAGCAATTTTTTGTTGCAGTGGCAATGCGCATCTCTCTCTGTTAACAGATGTGCACACACACACACGCGCACCCACACACTTGTACACTCTTTACAGTTAAGTGTAATTTCCTGAGCAATGATCTGCACATGTCCAAGAAGGGATAAGTTGGTCTGAGATAGAACTAACATGCCACTATCTCTGTTTATGTAATTTTTGTAAAGCTGTTCCACACAACTCTGATTAAATACATGACATTGCAGACGAGTTCCAATGCTCCTGCTTTCTTTGAATCACCAGTAAAATTTCTACAGTTCCAGTGAACTTTGCAGAAGGTTCAGGATTTGGCAATAAGAGATCTTTTTGTAACTCGCAACAATCAGGTTGTTTTCTAGTACGAATTAGCAGCTGTTACAGGAGTCACAACTCCATTATCCACCTCCAGTAAAATCAATTTATGAAATAGTTTTGCCATACTTACTCTTTCCTAATGGCCAGACTTAACACCTGTTACCATTAGTGGAGAGATTCCCATGGACTGAAATAATTTTTGGTTTAAGAACTCTCTTTAAAGACTGTACACTGTAAAATCATTTGTCAGTGATCTGGAATCTCTGAATTAAAAGAGGCCAAAGAGATTGCGGATGTTCAGAAACAAGTGATATTGGATTATATATTTTTGGCAGCTTTTATTGAGAATATTCGTTCAGTCAGCTATCAAGTTATGCTTAATAGATCTATATGAAAAAATCTAATACAGAAGGTTTTGTCAGAAAGAGGTTTCAAGGCTTTTTTCTTTTCTTTTTTTTTCCCCCCCCAAAGCAACATGGACATGATTAGGCATATTGTAAAATGAGAAAATGTTTAAATAAATTATTTTTAGACTTTAGGGCAGATGCTACTTAGTACTGATTGAAACATTCTGTATCATCACAAATTTTACAAGTTTATGTTTTGTTGCAAAAACAATGAACAAATGAAAAGCAATTGAACGTTTTAACCAATGCCACATTATAATCTGTCAGCAGATTATGCATGACTATTTTTGGCACGTGTTGATATAATATAAAAAAAGTACATGACTATAAAATTTACTTTGAAAAAAAATCCTACACTTTCCAAAGTAAAGAAATGTTCTAAAAAGGCTTTTTTTTTTTTTTCTCAGAAGAAATATTTTTTAGAAAGAATAGAAATAAAATTAAAACCACTGTAATTTTCCCATAGGTCAGAAATTGATCATTTTGGCCAGGTTAAACGTTTTTCCATGTTAATATTTGAATTTATCTAGCTCAATATTCTCATGCTTGATATGAGAAGTATCCAGAGAATACTTATGAATAAGGCTATCTCAGTTTATTCCTTCTGTCTTATTTTCACCAAACAAACAAACAAACAAACAACCCCCCACTAATTCAGAGCACGTTAGCATGTTTTAGAATTAAGGAAATCTACCAACTCCCACTTGAAAGGAAAGAATAAACTAGAAGTAAATCTTTATCAAGGTAAGGAACAAGCTCAATGATATGAGTTGAAGTGATGAAACCACTGAGGGGGAGTGTGTTAGCATCTGGATATTTTTGTGTCTCCACCATCAAGTTATTGGGTTAACTGCATTGCCAATAAAAAGCCAAACAGCTATAAAGCAGATGTACACAGCTGTATGCACCCTTCCTGTGGGGCCATCTGCAGATTTTGCCACAAATCCAGTATTAGCTCCAGAGGTTTTGGTGCCCTGGGGGAACCAAGGAATTTCTATGCCTCCAAGCACAGGTTTACTTACTCAGGCATAAAACTCTGTTCTGTCACCAAAATATTTCTGCCCTCCATGGCTGCCTATCTTACATACATTAATTGCTTTTCTTCAGCTCCTCAGAGATTTTTTGTTTGTTTGTTTGTTTGGGGTTTTTTTGTTGTTTTGTTTTTTTTTTTTCCCCCCAACTGATAATCCCAAGCATTTTAGGAGTATGCATAACTTCTATTCTTTCACCATTGAAATTTCTTCCCAATACTACTTATATTTTGGAGAATATGGGTTGTCAGATACAAGAATTCTGGGTCAAAAGTCTTCCACTTCTCACCCACTTGGAAACAAGAGACTGAAAGTGTTACCTATTGATGCTGCTTTTATAATTTTGGAGAGACTTTTCAGAAGTGCCCTCCCCTCCAACTTCTTTTGCAGGAGATGCTAATGTGGCTCCTCAAACTTAATAGTTCTGTCAGTGAGGATGACAAAGCTGCACCCACCAAGAAACATGCTGATAACAATAAAAATAACATCCCATTATCTACATCATAAATGTGTACCCTGTCTTGTAAATTGGCCATGGATTTGTCATCTAAGATAGGAGAATACACTCACCTGCCTTTTGCCAGAGCAACAGCTGTGAATTGAATCATCTAATCTTGGGAAATAAGAACCTCCTCTGAAATAGTTACAAAAGTGACAACTCCGGTCTGCTCATTTGCTTGCAGCATTGTGCATTGTGCATTTTGGATATCAGTGTTTTAGTGTTTAAAATCTCTTTTATGTTGCCCTGGTGGAGTGCAAACCCTGTTTAGTACTGATTTCAAATTTCATATAAATCCTTAATTAAGACCTCAGTGCAATCATCGATTATTTGGCACTGAAGTATGGACAATTTGCATACTATTGCATTGGTTACTGGTAAATTATTATTGCTACTACAGGCAATGAGAGGAAAGGGTTAATGTTTGCATACAATTAAGAGTTTGCATCCTGCACTTCAAATACTGAGAAGGAAGAATGGTTTAATTCATTAAAACCGTGGCCAAATACTGTTTAGCAGTAATCTTTATATTCATTTCAAAGATTTTTGTCAATCTTTATATGACCTCAGACTTAAAACACAGATAGGATCATTAACTTCAATTATTCTTAAATCTTAAAGGCCTTTTTGTGAACTGAACTGTAGGCAGGCAAACCTGCTAAGAATGTGTATAACTCTTAGTTTCAAAATATATTAACAATTTGTATGTAATCATGTTCCATGTTTGTACACAAGAAGTTTTATACAAAGAGAAGAAGCTTTAAAGAATGTTTTCTCCACATATAGACAAACTTCACAACTATTCATTTGAAGCATTTATAGGGATTAAGGGGTTTTGAGTGCATAGCCTACAAATAATTTTCTGAAGTACATTTAAAAATATTCATAATGATTAGGCCATAAATAGATGTATTACTAACATTCATTGGTCCCTGGATCAACAGCTCACCAGGGAAAAGAGTAGAGAAACATGAAAGCTGATTCAAGAAAGTTGCAGCGGGAGAGAAAAAAAATTTAATGAATATCTAGTGCAGTTGAAGATGTTACAAGGATAAAAATCACCTAATTAAGAGATAATCTCTCTTACTTTGTAGCATAGGAGCAATAAATGACTGCAGAGATTGAGTAATCAACAAAGCTAAAATGGGGTCTTTAAACAATCTTCAAACTTGTTTAGCATGCTTGTGACAACACAAGGAAGATTACTCCAAACTCTGGTGATGTAAATAAAAACAACTCCATTGATGTTGTTGGAATGGCACCCTGTATGTCAGCACATATTTTAACCTAGTTTTCTTTCCTCCCTTGTGAGGGAACTTACTTATTTTGCAATGCCATCTTCTTGATTACATGTTGGATATTCAGAAGCCTGGCAGAGGAGTAACTGAAGTAATGCAGTTATCAGGGACTGAGTGAAATCCCAGCCCAACTGACTCCACAGAGAAACTTCAGAGACCAGATTTCTCACATCAGATGCACAGAATGCACAGAATCAGATGCATTCATTGGCCTATTTGTGAAGGGATGGAGTTCATACCTAAGTGCTTACAGATATGCTTCTAAATTAATAATAGAGCCCTGATATTCCAGCAGGGAGTATTCACACATCCAATTAAAATCCAAATATCTATGACAACTTGAAAAGCATTTATATCTTTATTTTAAGAAATATCTTCAAGGGATCCAGAATTCAAAATGCTGACCTCTTCCTTCCTGGGTCAACTGGTTGTTACAGATTGGTAGCATTGTGGGAAATAATGGTTTTACAGAGAAAATGCCTTCTCTTCAGTGAAAAAAAGGAAAAAAGAAAAAGGAAAAAAAAAGAAAAAAAAAAAGGGTTTCCTTCTTTCCTTTCTTAATTGAGGTTGGCATATGCTAAAACATTAAATATCCCTCCAACCAGCTCTCTGAATTCAAAGTTGGCAGCTTCAGTCTGTCTCCAGTTACCACAATTCAGAATTGCACATGATTTTTTTTCTTTTTTTTCCTAAGTAAGCTTTTTCTTTGCTCATCAAGCACTTGAAATCACTTAATTATGCTGTGCCTTACTCTGGGTGTGGTCCTATTGATATTTTTCCTTGCATATGTAGTGCTGCCAGATTTGTCCTATAGATGATTAGAGATTATTCTATCAGATTGTCATATGTTATTTAAACAAAGGGTCATTTTTTAAATCATCTGCACTATATAAGGAGATAGCCTTTGATTTAAATCATAAAAAGACATTGTTTAAACAAACAAAAAACGCTGGTTGAAAAGAGTTCATGAAGATGAAAGTTCAGAGACTAACACTGTGAGCCAGAGAGTGTGAAGGAAAAACTTGTATTCTGTCTTCTGTTCAGTGTGTATTTACTTTAAACCTAACTTCAAGGTAGAAACTAAACTCTTCTAGAAAGAGTAAAGAAAATACCTCTGTGTGTTGCTTTAAAGTTAGGCTTCCTTTAAGCAGTCACTGCTACAGGTGCCAAACTGTGTAACTGATGTTGAATACAATCTATGTGAGCCTTAGCTGCAATCAGCAAATTCATTTAAGTACTCTGGTTAATACTAAACTTAGGCATTAATAGAGGAAAATGCACTCCCACAGACTTGTTTCTTTGAACAAATAAGTTATGCAAGTAAATAGCATTTTGACTACTTATATTATTCTATAAATGTCATTTTGGCTACACCTTTTGCATGGAAATGGGGGTACATAAGGAAAGATTTAACACTATGTTTTATATTAATTGAACACTTTCTGGTAATTCTACACATCAGGATGTTCCCATGGAAACAATGGAGGAAGCAATATCTTGGAATATGCAATAATAGGGTTGTGGAGCCATAATTATGGTCCATGGCTAAAATCACAACCAAGTCTCCTTATAAGCTGTTATTTGGTATCCCTTTATTTCAAGTACACTCTTTAACTTTTCTGGGAGTATTATTTTGGTCTGAAATATCACCAGGCTTAACCAGAAGACAGTGTATTGGAGATAAGTGGCATGAAGAAAGTTATGCCTTCAAGTTACTTCTGAGTTACAGTTTGTCAGAGATAGCTTGATTTAGATTTACCGATCAATACAAATCATTCCTTTGATGTTCCCAGCACTCACACTGGCTTCTTTAAACACATTCCACACTCTGAGAACTCTCACAGTACAAAAAGTACTTGTGTGCAATATTTAACAAATTGGCTACCATGATATTCTTAAACTCCACCTCAAAGAAGCAAGCAAGCAAGAAAGAGAAGGCACAAGGTTCCTTCAGCCTACACTTGAAGATGACAAAAGGATAAGAGTTCATGCGTTAGAGGAGGAGAAAAAGGGGTGGCCAGGACACTGAGATTTTCAAAGATAAATCTTTCCAAAAAACTTGAGTTCTTCCAGTAGCATTTAAGTTATTTTTGTTATCTTTTAACGGGGGTTCCTATTTCTGAGGAAGTTGAGACACCTAATACAATCTATGAACTTTTATGTAAGTTCCCTTGGGTATTGAGAAAATATGAGGCAAGCAGAGAGCTATTTTGTTTTCTTTAAGTTAATAGAACATTAATCTGGCTTTTTAGAGTAAGTCAATCTGAAGATATAAAGGAAGAGCCTTGAAATAGGAAACTGAGGCACAGTCAGACCCTAGAAAAGAACTTGAGCTAAACCATATGTTATCCTTACAATTAAAGTCCAGTGTAAACAGGAAGTTTTCGTTTATCCACACATGGTTTTTAAGCAAGTAAAGAATGTTATAGCATGTGCACCAAACAACAATTTAATTAAAAGGATACTCTTTAGCATTTTAAAATATAGAAGCAAAGTTTTGAAGGGATACAACTGCCAAAACAGACAAATAAAAGCAACTATAAACCTGGCAGTGAATCAATGAAGTATTTCCTGAAAAAAATGTGATAATTCTTTTGTTGTGTGCAGTGTTATCATTAAGTATCAACAATAATGAATGTTATTACACATGTAAAAGCTAGGCATGGTGGGCTGTCTATGGGAATATGATCAGACCACAACGCTGAAGCTAGCCCATACTAATAGCATTTATTTCAACAATGTTGTGTGAGCTTATTGTTAAATTAGATTTTGACCAGTCAGATGAAGACAAAAGTTTCCGGTAAGTGCCTAGTTTTGGGAAGATGGAAGTGGACAGACACAAAAACAAACAAACAAACAAACAAACAAAATAAACCAAACCAAAACAAACAAAACACACCAAAAAAAGCCAAAAACCTCCCTTCACCCCCCCAGAAAAAAAAAAAAAGTCAAGACAAGTTTCCTTTGGAAATTGTGAAATCTGCAAACATCTTACTGAGAAGCTCAGATGTGTAAATCAGGTACACCTGGACTTGTGGCCAATGTACACTAACCAAATGGTCCAGGACATAATCATGTCACTATTAGATTTCATTGCAATACTCCTACTGAGGATAAAACAGATCAGATTTAAAAGAGTTAAGTTTTCATCCTATTTGAGAATGTTTGCTCTTTGAAAATAAATAGCTTTTTGGTATAGGCTTTTGGGGTTTTTGCTGTTGGAGGTATTTTTGTTTGCTTGTTTGCTTTTTGATTTTTTTTTTTTTTTGGTTGAGGGGTTTTTGGGGTGTTTTTGGGTTTTGGTTTTTTGCTTGTTTTTTTTTTTTTTTCTTTTTAATTAGAGGCAGCACTAATATTTTTTGAATAGCATCAACAAATCCAAGGGCAGTAAGTTTCAGTAAGTTTGAAAACTGTGACTCTTGCTACATATTTTACTTAGAAGCACAAACTCCTGCAGACCTTTCCAACAAGTCCTCTAATCCCTCTGCTCCCTCCACTGGCTTCCCACAGAACTCTGCATTCGTCTGAAGGCCTTTATTCACAAAGCCTCGGATCATATTATTAAAAGATCAGTGAAATACTAGTCCCCAGACTGCCCTTGGCAACTTCATGCCCCTGGCTGACTGGCTTTCTCCATGAGGAGAATGTGCAGTTGTCATTTGTGTAGAAAAGGAAACTTCATACAAAACTAGTGCAAACAGACCCAAACAAGCCTCAGCTCATCATCTCATCTTTCTCATTAACCTCACCTTTTGTACTACACAGACACACACATAACACAGAACTTTTTGCTGATGGAAGTTTAGCAAGTATAAAACAATGCACTCAA
Organism: Margarornis squamiger; assembly: GCA_035222235.1. NCBI lineage: Eukaryota > Metazoa > Chordata > Aves > Passeriformes > Furnariidae > Margarornis > Margarornis squamiger. Next base: position 51,475,560 of record JAWWTY010000156.1, read on the forward strand.
CTTTAGAAATATCTCATCTACCCAGAAGATAGGTGAATAAGTGGCATATGCTATAGTAATTTTCTTCAACACAGATATAGACAGATAGTGGGTATAATGCAAGTTGGTAATAAATGATATGAGAGCCTGCACAGAAGAAAGCAAAGGAAGACCATGTAGAAGGAGGTCCGTCGGCTGGTCTGTCTTTCTCCTCCAATGGAAAGTCCGATGGAAAGTAATTCCGACCACAGTGATCAAAATTTCCAACTCGACACCCATACAGACAAAAAAAATAAAATCTTGGAGGCCCTTCCTCTTCCAGGGATGTGTACAACAGTCAGTAATGAAACATATTCTGTCAACTATCAAATGAGGTTTCAGTAGGCAACTCCACACAGAAAAGGTTCAACTTCGTGGACATAAATCAGTATTGCTCCACCAAACAATAGGCTCAGAGGCTGGCCAAAAAGACCCACAATGAGCATCGAGAGTGTTGACCAGGGTAAGTATTCTGCTTTGCCTCAAAGGAAACTGGCAGTGCTGTGAGCTGCAGAGGCCACTGGTTCTAATCGAGCCTGTCTCAATAGTTTCCTCCTCCTTGTCAGCAGCTGGACAAAAGTAGAATTAATGCCTAAGCCCATCTGTACTAGTTCAGTACTGGGAAGAGCATTTTCCATGAAGCCATGAGATAGACCTTCGGGAGTAGGCAGGATGCTATAATAGACAATGTGCTGAAGGCAAGAGACAGAGACCTAGGGTCAGAAAAGGAGTTGGTTTTGTGGCTACAGGCCTGAATGAAGTCATGTCTTAGCAGAGAATTTTATGTGCAGCTTGTTGGTTTTGCTGTCTCTACTTAAAATGAAAAGAATTGCTGTACTTCCCATGTTCTAACAATCGTTAAATTCTTCACCCTTTGTCCATGCTTATATAGGCCCAAATCCCATGCAGATTTTGACATATGCTTAGTTTGGCACATGTAAAACATCTCACTCAATTCAAGGGTTTGATTGACAGTGCCTGGAGTTTAAAGTATATGTGTGTCCGTAAGGACTCACTGCAGTAAGTTCTTAGGGCAAGACTTGTCCCTCCCACCATGCTTGTATATCACCTAGCCCAGGGAGTCATGTCATTACGATGGAATAATGGCAGTTATGTGAGAGACACAAATTGCTTCAAGCTTGCCTTCCAGTAAGAAACTGACCCCATCTCAAGTTCCCAGCATTATCATACAGCAAAGGAATGAGATTATTGTTTTCTCTAATTGAAAATTGGTGGTAAGGCCCAAATGACCCTACTCAAATTCATTGTGATAGGTGCTGCATAGCAAAGAGTAATTTTTGTTTCTTCTCCAAAGAATTAATCATCACTGTTGGTGGCACAGGCACTAACCACTACCATCAGCTGAAAAGTTTATTATGGATTGCTTCTTGAAATAAAACATAACTTTTATTGGAAGTTTAAAGATAAATAAAAACAGCTGGAGGGAAAATACTATTAAATACTCTGATGAGTGCCATGATGTTCCACTTAAATAAAAAATTCCTCTTGCTTCATTTTAAGGGCTCTTGTCTGCTGCGTTAAAGTTAGCTTTTCTTTCATGTGGGACAAGTGAAGCTGAAAAGGGAATTTACTTAAAACTGTGTCTGAAATTGTAGCTTACAGGAGCTTATGGTCAGTGCAGTTCCAAGAATCCTTCACTCTCTCTGTAATAGATGGTCCTTCAACTTATGCTTCCTCTATTACTTTTATGTAGCTTTCTAATTAGACTTCTTTTAAAACATTTTAATTGTGTGCTTTCTGTGGACAGACAGAAAGCCAAATGTTCACAGTCCTCTCATCTTTGAAAATGACACTGCCCCATTCTGGGGACTGGGTTTAAATTATTAACAGAAGATAAGTTCACATTCACAAATAAAGGTTGGCTGAGACCAGTTATGGGATAAGAATAGATGAAACAGCTCTTGCCAGTATACCCCACATTTTCTGCACCCTGCAACAGTGTCACCTTTCTGGCTGCAAGAACAGTTGCCTGGAATTGAGGAACCACCCAAAGAGTCCAGAAACAAAGAAATTCAAAAGAAGTTTGTTGGTAGGAACACACAGATAGGGAGACGATTTACAATGTACAGATCACATCTGATCAGTTTCATGTAATGCATCCAGTGTAATAAAAAGTTCCATTTTCCTGTTTGTTGAAGATACCCTGAAGACCAGACTTGCCTTTTTATGCAGAGAGCAAGCCCAAGAGATCACCTCCTGGTGTGGCCACAGTGCACAGACTGGAGCATCTGTGGCCCTGCAGGCTGAATCATCAGGCTGCGTCCAAACTGGTGGTGGGTCAGCTCGGGATGCCGAGCATGCCACACTCACAGCTGACTTGATGTGTCCCTCCAGGGAAAATTTAAACCACTTCTCAGGAAGGGCAACAATATCTCATGGTGAAATGTGTTAGATGCCCAAAGGATAATGAAGCTGTGCATCTCCTCTCTTCCCACTCAAGGGAAAAGCCTCACTGAGCCTTGGAGGATGTTCAAATTTTAAGAGTTGCCCTGAATCTCAGAGTGATTAATAACTTCAACTGGAAGGTTTTTTGATCTCAGAACATTGCCTGTACACATTTCCTCTATAAAGACAAAACTATTTTGTTAAAGCCAGAAAGGATTTTTCATCTTTGTTTGGATGGTAGTGTGTTTAAAAGAACTCAGGTAAATTTCACATCTGTATGGAACATTTACTGCTTCAAAAAGGACTGCTTACACTTGTCAATAAGGAGTTAAGACTCTTTCAGGCTGTCTGGAATTCCTTGGTGAGTAAGTACCCTGAAGCTTGCATCACTGTCCTGGTGAGTGGTGGACACAGAAAGCCTGGATCCATGTTGCTTAGGAAGGCTTCCCAGACTAGTGCTGCTCTTTTCACAGATTTGCTATTTTAATTTTTCATAGGTCCTTGTTGTTTTCTCTAGTGCAGGCTAAAGACACTCAGGGCTTCTAAAGCTTGTGACGATGCTAGTAGGATTTAGAGATTTAGGTGACAGCTGAGAAATAGGCTAGTTGAGTGAAATGCAGCTTCCCTCCACATGCCTTGGGTAGTTTGCTGTGTTTCTCTTATTTCTACTAGTCTTCTGGGAAGTCCAGCTACTTGGCCTTCCCAAGCACCATTAACTGGATTTTCTAGGCAGGAATAAGTAGAAAGAACAGAGACCAGACAGTTTAAAACAAAACCAAACCAAAAACCAAAGCCAAAACCAAACAAAACCCCCCCACTCTTTGCTTTTTTTAAAATCATTATTTTGTCAGTAATTCTTCTGATTTACTATCTCCATGTTTCCATTTTTATCATTACTATGATACCTACATTAATGGTAAATAATAAGAAATTAAATAATTTGATGCTGAATCCTTTTATCACTTCTGTTATTCAACTTTCACTTTTGAGGAAATTCTAAATTGCCACTTTATCATTTCTTAAATGAATAAATAAATCAATGAATAAAACTGAAGAGAAACAAATTTGTACTAGAAAAAAAAAAGATCAAAGTAAATACAAGCATTTCAGGGTTGGATTTTTCTTGTTTGAATTTATAGCTCCCTCACCCTCACAGTCTTGAATCTTTTCTCCTAAAGATGCCCTGTGCTGAACTTTCAGAAAACATATGCTTTTCTTATAAACTAAACACTTCTATTAAATTTCCTGTAAAGTCACTGCAAAAAATGAAACTTTCAAGTTTTAAGAATCTCCACCAGTATTTCCCCAAAGCATTAATTTTTACAAATATTTTATTGGATCTTATATTACAAGCCTCAATTTAATATTTTTTTTTATGCAGTCCCTTGAAGCTCAGACTTTTTTAAGGGGCTTCTATCTGTGAATAATAGCAGCAATTTAAAATCTTTTCTGTGGGGATTAAATTTCAAAGCCATTGAAATCATATGGTAAATGCCAATACGTTTGGTGGTGGAATGGGGAGGGGGTTACTGTAAGGCTGGTGAGGAACCTGAATGAAATCTCGGCTTTATTGCAAAGAGTGCAGGTTTTCCCCTGACCTTCCAGATTCCTGGACTGAAGTCTGATCTTGTGCTTTTTGTATAAGGAGATGAGGTCTTAGCTTAATTGTCTGATAAAGCTATCATAATGTAAAGGGTTATTTAAAAAGCATATTTGCAAACAGATGTACATAGGGAAAGGAGAGTTTGCAAGTGTTTTCTCCTCCTTATAACTGTGACACCAGAGAAGAACAATGACACACTCCTCAAAACCCCAAAAAGTAGTTAGGGAATGAAGAGTACCAAGGCTCTACTGTGGCCAAAAAAAAAAAAAACAACCCTGAAAAAAAGTTATGGCAAGGTGGAAGGAAGAAATTTAAAATGTCTCTGACTAGAATTGGAAGATATACCTTTTTTATGCATCAAGAAGCACAGAAGTGAGTGTCCTGAAGGACATTGGCTTCAATAGACTTTAGTGAGAGTGTGAAGAGCCTGAATAAAGAGTTCAAGACTGGGCCTTGTTCTCTAAAGAAAACAGCAGTATAAATGTGTGTCCCCGTTAGACGCACTGTACACAAAGAGAGGAGTAAGAGTTATAACAGTAGCATGCTCTCCTCCTCTCTCAGCTGTGTGATCAGAGAGGTCAGAGCCTCCCTGTTCGCTGTGAACAATGCCTTGGAGCAGCAGTCAGGAATCTGTCACTCCAGAGCCACATGCTGCTCTTTGGAAGCAAAATCCTTCCAGCCTCTGGCATCAGAGCACTTGAGAAAGAATTTTAGTGGGGGTAGGAGTGGGTGATGAGAAAAAAAGGCAAAAAAAAGAGAAAAAAGAAACCCCAAAAACTAAAAGAAATGCAAAGACAGAAAAGAGAAAGAAAGGAAGAAGTGCAGTCTCCATTTTTGGTATCGATTCATTACATCTCTGCTTTGGTACCATCTTCTATAGAAACTGTGAAGTTCTTCAGAATAAAGCTAATAACCAAGTGGAACGGATCACAACAACATTTTATTCCTCTGTCTGAAGTGCACATGTTTTCAATTCACTTGATAGCTGTGATTGATGCCACCAAAGAAAAGCTCAGAATACTGCCCTTAAAAAAAAAAAATCACTTGGTGGCAAAATGCATTTTGATAGCTGGTTCTTCAGAGAGAGTCAAGTAAATGGTGAGTTCCAACATTATTTGCAGCTTAAGATCACTGAGGTTCTCTCAGAAGTTGAGTGAAGAGAATGGGAAATAAAAAGGCCAGAGAAAAGGACAAATTGAAGGAGCTTTAAGACACCTGGATACCCCTTTGAGCCATTCATCACACTGTAACAGAGAGATCCCAGTCAGGTGCTCTTACAAAAGCTCAGTTCTTGCCTTTAGTTAGAAGGGTGTATGGCCTTATTCAGTGGATTTATGTAGCTTAAAGAGGAGCAGATCTGGCCCCCTAAGAGACTGAACTGTGCACAGACCTTCATGCTAGTGGCAGCAAGCCAGTCACAGTGCACAGAGAGAGGTGTTATTTACAATATTTGAATCCTGACTTGGTTTCCGGCACTCACTTCATCCAAAGTTTGGGGGGTGGTTGGGTGCTAATTGTTGGTGCCAGCTGAATTCAAAGATATTAAAAAAAAAGGCTAGACAGACATTTGGCAACAAAGGTCGTTGACTTTCGTCTGCCTTAAAGAAAGATGCATCTGCTTTGTTCGACTGCCAATAGATAAGGTGCATATGAAATTCCCCTTGTAAATTAGCAAGATAAAAGTGATTCTTGTCTCCTTGGATTGATCCTTTTTCCAGTGGTTTAATCATGTTGAAGACACGCCCCTGTTTTGGAGTTGGTGGGGAACTGTGCTGCCCAGGGGAAGGTCCCAAAAATAATTTCTACCTCTTCCTTCCTGGGCGAGAGTCCAGGCTGCTCTTTTCTATCTGCTTCCTGCAGTTTGTCGGTGAAGTATCTGGTAGTTCGAAGGCAGACAGGTGAAGTAATTTTTGGATGGCTGGAAATGCAGGGGTTGAATTTTGATCCTTGTCAGGGGTTACTTTTTATCATCCTTTTCCCCACTAAGTCCACTCTGCCCCACATCTCAGCAAGATGTCAGGACACATTCTGGTCATAAGATAGCTGAAACTGTCACTTGTACAAAAAGTGTAAGCACTGGAAAGAGAAAATACAATTCATAGTGACTGTACACTGTCAGGAAAGAGAGCAATGCAAGGCACAGTCTAAAGTGGAGAAAAATCTATATACAGCATGTAAGACCAAATTTATCTGAAGATTGTCTTTAATTTGCCAATACTATTTGGCACACTTGGTTCTAGCTAAGATGACTACAACTCCCAGTTAAAAAAATGATTTGCAACTGAAATATGAGAAAATAGTTTGTTAATGGCAAGGAGCGCGGTCTGCTAATGTTATTTATTTCAAGTCTGAAGTTTCTTACGAAAGAAAGAAAGAGAGAAAGAAGAAGGAAGGAGGAGAGGGGGCTTTTTTTTTTGGCTTTTTTTTTTTTTTTTTTTTTTTGTGTTTGCCTTCACGGCTTTGGAGTGCTCACTAATTCCATCTGTCCACAACAGAGCCATCGGAACGGCGAGAAAAAGCATTTCCATATGTGCAAATTAGCATCCAGCCTCTCTTAATCTGTGCAGCGCTCCTCTGAAGTAGATGGTGCGGATGGCTGCCAAACCCACTAATGGCATTCAAATAAAGGACTTTATTGGCTTTAACTGCCACTTTTTCTTTTCTTTTTCTTTTCTTCTTTTTTTTTTCTTTTCATTTTTAAGATAGAAAATGTGTTCCCCCTCTTATTTTATTTTTGTTCTGATATTGTCACTTTGTACTTCAACCCTTAAATAAAAAGAAGGCTCTGAGCAGCGCTTTAATGGGATTTGTTTTCTCCTACACATGCATTCTTTTACTTTCTAATGAAATCTCACCATTAATTATTACACTATAATCAACACCTAAAGTATATCCTTCCCACTCTCAGCCAGCTTGTCTTTCCTAAGGAAGTTCTTCCTCTTTTCTCTGCTTTTCACCAGCAGAGACAGGGCTGAGATGAGAGACATTTTGCTTGGGATCCTGCCCACACTGTGAGTTCATATGAAAAGGAATCTGTTTGTTTGCTTGTTTGCTTGCTTCTCAGATTGTTTTTTCAAGATTTGGCATATACACAGATGCAGCCGAGGACAAGGAGAGGTTCCAGTGGTATCCTATTCAGGGTCACTGTCCCGACGGGTGCCTCTGCACTAGGTAGCTAGGGCTACCATTTGGAGCATGTTTTGAATTTTGAACCCGTTGATTATTTTAATGGAAAACAAAGGAAATGATTTAATCCTAAGAAAAATGTAGCCCTTATAGCAAAAGTATCCCTCAGATTATACTGAACTGGGCTTTACTTCACATGTCAATATTTTCTGGCAGGGGTTAGGTAACCACACCTGAGGTCTTGTGATCTCAGATCTTGCTGAATATACTATGGTTGCTAATCCTGACTTGACTAGTGGTGCCAGCAATAAAACCACAGTCTCTAGTGTGTAGCAGACTCCATATGTTAGCCCCCTAGTCTGCTAAGTCACCACGCCAGCCTAAATTTGAAACATTTCTAAAGTGTTATACAATGTTGTAATAATGTTTTTACAAAACAAAGGCTGAGTTACTGGAAGCCATATTCATCCAATCAGCATCTTATTGAAAGAGGAATATTGATGGAAGCAGTGGTGGCACAAGCAATTAAAAATAAAAAATAAAAAGAAAAAAATTGTGCTAACATCTTTAAAAGGGGGCGCTGACCTATTAGGGAGTGGAAGTTGGAAGAACTGCTGCAGAACAAGAAAGTCTTGGTTGAATATTATCTCACTTTCCTGAGGAAGAGTGCACCCAAAAGGCCTCAAGCTGAGAACACAGTTGACTTAATTAAGAAGTTCCTAATTGCTAAAATGCTGCTTATAAAAACAAGAATGGACATTGTTAATTGCATACTGAGCAGTGTCTGCCCAAACAGAAAACTTTCTACATTAGCAGAACTTCTCAAAATACTGTCACTGCTGCTTGTTGCAGAGTTTTCCCCATATAGGAAAAAAAAAAAAGCCACAAACCAAACTGATTACAGATTGACTCTGCACCTCAAACTTGGCCTACATCGCGAACGATAATCAGAGGGGATGAGTCTAACCTGTTTTAAGGTTTCTTGTAAGACTCCAATCCTATAAATACTGAAGTATTTAAAATTGGTACCACAATAATATAGTTACGTTTCATGATGTTAGTTAGGTACTTACACGTGAAGACGATGGCAAAACAACAACTCATAAATTATAACTATATATCCTCTGTGTTATTTTTTGATGTATCTATATCTTTGGATCAAAAAATCTTAGATCCTCAGTCTAGCCATGAGATAGAAAGACAGCCACCCCAAGTACCAAGAAGTTGATTAGACCTTGTATATAATATAAAAAGCTTTATATTTGATATGGATACTTCTATGAATAAAAGAAATGTTAATTATATTTACCATATATTGGCTGTTTTTCTTGCTGTTTACTCAAAGAATATCAACAGTCACAGTGCTCCTTTATGGAAATTGGTTTTCTAGAGGCTTTCTCAACTACTTCTAAAACACATTCATCAGTATTTATGTTCAAGAAATACTTGCATCAGAAAATTGATTTTTATTACTGACTTGAACAAAAATTCTAATTATTTAAAAGAACCCAGGACACCATTTTTCTGGGCATTATACAGAGGTTGCCTAGAACATAGTTCTTGATTTAAAGGGATTACAGTCTTAGCTGTCAAGACAAAGAGCTAACAAGCACTGTGTAACCTATGCTCCAGTAATCAGGACAAAGAAACCATTCCTTGTGATTTCAGTAGTGATTTCACTACTGAACAATTGAGCACACAATGATAATACTGAGGATCACTTCAAGTAAATGATGCTTAATTGCAGGGGAAAAATTATCAAATTATCTTACTTGTTATGAATCACTCATTAATCTCTATTTGCATTTCTTATGGAAAAGAACCTTAACTACCTGATCTGCATGTGCAAATAATAATTATTATTAAATAGTGAAAGTAGTGCAATTATTAAATAATGCAACAATATCAATCATTACTCCTATTAATAATAAATTATAATAAGTCTCTTAGAACTGTGCATGGTCCCAAGCTGCAATATGCAAACACAGATTTGAAACATTTGCTTAGACTTGAAGTTGGGGTTCATAATCATTTAAGTCACTGAGTCACAGTTCAAAATACATATTCTTTGGCATTTTGGACTTCAACTCCTCCTTTGCACTTATTCTTCCCCTTGTCCATACCTAGCTCTGAAATCAAAAATGAGAAACAGTTCAGAAAGCACAGAGATTCAACCTCTCTCTCCTTTATAATCAGTTTAGTAACGAGTAGTTTAGGTGTTATCACAGTCATTTTACGACTAAGGAGAACTATTTACAACTATTGCCGAGAGAACAAGCAATAGGAAAGTCAGTGACAGAACTGTATTGAGTCTCAGAATCTCTTAGTTCTTCTTTCCCTGCTCTTTTTGCTGACATAAGTTTAGCTGACAACATAAACCAGTACGAAATTTTATCTTCATAATAGTTACAAGAAAAATATTTTGTTTCCAGGAACAAATGAGCATTCTCGTGGCAACAAGATACTAATTCTGACATATTGAATCATATATGCTTTATATGTTATCTTTCTGAAGGATCAAAATATGACATATAAATTTGGTGTAGTTAGATTATGGCATAATATGTAGTCTATGTCCTAAAAGCAAGATCTATACAAGTCTTGAGACTGTAAAAGTGCTTTAAAACAATTAGAAAAAATACTTGATTGAAACTTCTTCAAAATATTTTGAAAATTCAGTCTGATTTTTGGCAAAACCAGTTGCCTTACTTATCACATAAATTTGATGGTTAAGTAGTTGTGTTTGATAGTCTTGTAAAGATTGTGACTATTCAGGGCAAGAGTCAATGAAAGGGAGGAGTAGTACGTAGCAGTGTATAACTTCTATTTTACACATTTAAACATGCTTTCTTATGGTCTCTTTTCTGCTTTACCAACAAATCCTCTCATCTGACATAGCACCCACAAGGCTGATGCAGATATTTGCTACAGTACACAAGTCAGATGAAGAAAAAACTATTTCAGAACTTCACCTGTGCATGAGTAGAAGCACAAGTGCCTTTTCCTATTCAAAATTAAACTTATTTGTTATAACTTTGGCTTTTCTCCCAAATGAAAGTGATATAAATTTTGTCAGCACTGGTGTTCCTGCAGCATGCACATCCAGCAGCACACACATTGACACACAGAGACGGTCATGCATAGATGAACAATGGCAACAAGAAAAAAAAAAAAATAAAAAATGCAACTCTCATTTTAAATCCAAGTCTCGGACTCCAGTGGAGCTGGACTAATTTACACCAGCTGAGAATGCTCTTGTATTTATTTTAGAAAAGATGCAATTTTGTCCTAACAAGCAGTTTGCAAGGCCTACTTGATTGATTTAGTTGACTCTGGCTTTATTACAGCTTAATGTGTTCACATCACTATTGTTAAAGTTGTTTCAGCACTTCTATTATTACTGCCTAGTTTTTGGCATTTGGAAGTTTATAATAATAATAACAACAGTATTTTGTACTTTTATAGCATCTTTCTTCTGAGGAACTCGAAGAGCTTTGCAAACAATAATTACTCCTTACAACCCCTTGGTATAGCAGATTATGTTGTAGCACATTTTATTGGCACTTCAGATTCTGATCTCGGTTCACATCAGTGCACATGCAAACTATCTACACTACAAATGTGGTTTGGATTTCTTCTAAAATAAAAGCAAAAGCAGGAATGCCCTTTACAAGAACTGCTCCTACTCCAGAACAAAACTTTACAGTCCTGATTCCCTTTCCCTGGTACTAATTTTTAGAACACTGGGTTTGCTCCAGAATTCACTCTTCTCTCTGCTCACTGTAGCAACAAAGGCTTGTGGAAGCTGGCTTAAACAGATGATGAGAAAATACCTTTTATAAAGAAAATTTTTCCTGGCTCTACAAAATCGTCTCTTCTTCTTTCTAGTGGGGTCTGTACTGTATGGGAAAAAAAAAAAAAAAAAAAAAGGCTGTTGAGCAATCTGGAGCAAGATGCTTGTTATTTTTAGCAGAAATAAGAGAGATTCTGAAGCTACTTTCTTATACACTGGTGAACAAGCTAGCCCTATATTTAGTATTTGGGACTAAGGAATAGACAGGCAAACATGCTCCACTTTGAAACTCAATCACATGAGAAAATCAGATTTCCTCCAATAATACATGAACTGATTAAAAATTGGATTGGGGCTAAATATTGGCATTCCATTTCTGTGAAGACCTGTAGTATTTCATCTGTCTAAAATGAAGAAAAGTTTTTGAAAAAGTGCTTAGCACTAAGATTTTTTTTTTCATTCAGTGATGTAAACTACAATAAAAAACAAGTAACAAATAAAAAAAAAAAAAATTAATAAAAAAATCTCTGAATTTAGTTACCCAAAATAAGAACTGCAAATAAATTAATTTCTTTGAGTTAAGCTGTGTAAACAAACTAGATAGAGAATATTTTCATTTCAGATCAACCTGAAATGTTTATTTTTAAAATACTGGTACAAAATGTATTATTTAATTTTGAAAGGTTTGGGTTTTTTTTTCTGGTGGGTTTTGGTTTTTTTTCTTTTGTTTTGTTTTGTTTTTCTTTTTCTTTTTTTGTTTTGGTTTTTTTGGGTTTTTTTTGTGTGGTTGGAGGGTTGAGTTTATTTAAATTCAACTACTGCCAAGAAACATTTTTTGGAAAAAAAAAATTCTAAGAAGGAAACTCTTCATCATATGAGTAGTTAAGGTCCACTGAAAAGTGCAATCTTCTGGCAAATGAAGAAATAAAAAAAACCAAAACCCTTCTGTTCTGACTAGAGTGTTATCACTTTCATCATTATAAGAAAAATATACACAACTCAAGATGAACTTTCTACTGTTTCATTGTTTATAATAAAAGTATTCACAGAAAGGAAAAAGATTCATTAGATAATCCGTCAGAGCACAGATTTGACCTATATGGCCTTGACCATGCTGTGATAATCACTGTGGACTTCTCTGCTCTTAAAATTGGTACCAGACAAGAACTAGTGCATCAACAGTTTTCAATGACAAGCCAAAAAAAAAAAAAAAAAAAAAAAAATACTCTCCTGCCCTTTTTTAAGCAATTTTACAGCAGATGATAATTAAATTAACTGTCCTACCATCCCCACTGCCACTGGAAAGGAAAAAAAAACATCTTTGTCAGGTTGGTAAAAAGAATTGAGGTTTGTGGAGTAGAAGCCACAGCTTTAACAGACGGAAAAGCCTCAGTACTGAAACCAGTGGATATTCTGTCCTTGATTTCAAGAGCTCCTCAATCAGCCATCTTAAAATACAGGGCAGAATTTTGGCTCCCAAGAAAGCAAGTGAAAATCCTTCATTTCCTTCTAAGAATTTAGATTTTTGACTTTTGGCTTCATCCTAGAGAGATGCACGAGGATGGTTCTATGATTCTACAGTATTCTGAAAATACCTCACAGCGATCAGTATTTGAAAAATCAATAAATAGATCTAGATACTGGACACTGCAAGAACATTTTCAGATCTAGGAAACTAAAAGGGACAGCTGATTTGAAACAGTGGGGAATATTTGCCTGAAACGTGATGACATATAGCCCTGTGAGTAGTGTTGACTACCTGTAATTATAATTTCTTACCATTTACTTAAAATTGCCTTCTCTGGATTTGGCCCACAAAAAACACCTGAAATCAGTATTAAAAAAAATCTTTGGTGATTTATTACTTTTTGGAGTTAAACTTCACAGGCAAGTATGTTAAAAAGAAAACCAACAACAATAACAAACCAAGAAAAAAAAATCAACAAAAGAAACATAAAAAAAAAAAAAAAGAAAACAAAAAGACTAATGAAAAATCCACAAACAAATAAAAAATGAAGCATTAATCTTTTGGATTGATCTATTTACTAGACCAAACTTGGATTTAAGTGTTAATATTATCATAGTCTAGAAGAAAAATAACATCACTGAGGCTTCAAAATGTTTGTTTTTATACACTCAAAGAGAGTTGCAGCACATTCAATTCAGAAGAAACATAGAGCAATCTTAACTATCCTTTCTGACTGCAGTAAAAAACTCGAATCTATTACTCATAAACATTTGTGATAAGATTAATTTAATTTTTTTTTCTTAAACAAAGAGGGTAAATTAAAAGAATCAGCTTATTCCTTCCTACTCTGTAGTGACAAGATTAAAAAATTAAATTTATACATATTTCATTTCTACATAATAAAGCCTTTTGCAAAAAGAAAAAAATACCACAGTTCATCTAATTAAATCAAAGAAAATTGCCTGGAGCGATGCTACAGTATTACAATTAGATGTCTGCCAAAACCAGCCGTTTGAATTCTTAAACGCTACTTCAGTCTTAAATACAAAATATGGTTTTCATCATTTTTGGTGATATCACCAAAATGAGGGTTTTTTTCATCACTACTACGTCAGCCTGGAATGCCATGCTAGACTCATTACATATTTGCTTCCGCCTTACAGACACGTGTGCAGTAAATACAGAATATTCTGCTTTGTTTAATGTAAATCTACACATGAATTTTGGTATATAATGTTATGAAAATGAAATGACATTGTTTAAAAAAAATTCTGCATTAAAAATCCAAGTTTTGTGTAATTAGTGTAATTTATGTAATCCTTAAATCATCTTTGGAAATAGATTTGAAAAGAATAAAAACCCAAAACACAACCACTACAAGAAGGTGATTATTTACAAAAACTGAGGCTATCCACATTTACTATTCTTACACAGCCTGATTAGTAACTCCGATTTAACATCTATTTCAGTACATCCAGATCTCCCAAAGGCCCGCACCAAATGCTCAGCTCACACCCTGACTTCCTCTGTGACCTTGCACAAGTCCTGAACTTTCCCGTGTCTGGAAAATGGGAGAATAATACTTCCTACCTGACAGGGTTGTTGTCAGGCTAAAATCCACAGAAGAGTATCAGATACTGAGATACTAGATGTAATAAGGGACAGAGAAAGAGACAGGCTGAAAACAGTGAAGACTGGATAAGTAAGTTGCTATGCTACAGTAAAGGCAATTCATTTAAGCATCGTTCAGTGAAAGCAGATTTGAGTTACAAGCTACTGCTGACTGACAGATGCAAAAATGTACTCCAAAATTACTAAGCTAAGTTTCAGCAAAACTATTTGCCTTCTATTGAAAGAACACTCATAGTTGAAAAGCTTTGTGGAATATAGACAGTAAAATAAGGAAGATACATGGGTGATGACTAAGGTTGCATGTGCTAGGACCTTCCTATGTGATTACATTTTATATGTAACTAAGAAAACTACAGCAATGTTCACCTTGTCATCTCTCTGCCTGCCTTGTGTTTTCCACGTTCTTATGCTCCATGAAGTAAGTATGTCTGTAATCTCTGCTGAACTCTCCCAGGTCACATACAGGCATACGCCCTTTAGGTTCTTCCAGTTGACTCAACCGAGTCTGGGCTGAGGTAAAATTGTATCCAGCCCTCCAGGGAAAGTTCCAACTGACCATCTGATGATACCACTACTGCTGATCTGTATTAGAGGAAAATGCTCATACCACAGTTTCATGCTTGCCTGAACAAAAATTGGTGCCACGTACAGGCTCAGAATCAGGAGAATATTGCAAACCATTTTGTATCAACACATATGCTTCTTAAGTACTTCTCTAGATACGAGACAGATGTTCTGTACCCTGTGCATTTACCTTTCACTATCCTCCCTATGATCAAAGTTGTTTGAGGTGAAAAAACTTGAACTAAAAAAAAGTAAATCTGTGGAAATGGATTTTATTTTCTTTCTTTTTTTTTTTTTCTGAATTAGATACCAGAGGCAGGTAGGTGACCAGTACTCTGGTCAAGTGAGCAGCTCCTCTTAAGTGACTCAGTCAGATACAATCCTCTTGCTTCATTTTGTCCTCTGCTGTTACTGTCTCACAGGGGATTACATGCACTATGAATGCCTGGGGGATCTCTACTGAAGTTTAAAAGCAGACAGAATGGGCAGACAGAATGCTGAGCATTGGGCACATACTAATAGTATGTTTAAATGAGAACTAGATGCAGATATTTGACCTAGCAGGTGACCAAAGATGTTGTCTAAGGTTGGACAATTAGAGAGTAATAATAAGAGATAATATTAAGGTTCTATTATTTAAATTCTGTTTTTGTTTATTCTTTCACACTTTATGTTCACATACAATGTAACACATAAATTATTTGACTGCACTAGTAAGAATATTAGGATTAATTAAAATTCATTATTCATAACTGAATAAATGTCGTATAGCTGAAGACCAATTCTGAACCTTACTCAGGCGTGGGATACTAATTGCAGAAAATGCTGACAGCACAGGGAAGAATAGAAGTTATAGAATGCTGCCCACAATAAAAGCGGACATGTGCATTTCAATTAGTAATCAATAGGAAACTTTCAGAAATCCTTTACTCTTGATACTGCCATGAAAGCTCATCATCTAATTCACCACCTAAAGCCACTCAGCCTCTACACATGAGGTGTTTTCCCAGAGGGATCCATCCAGTAGGTTTGCTTACAATACAGCCCACAGATCTGGCTCTGACTAAAATGTGACTGGAAGGCAATAAAGCTTCCTATTACAATCCCAAAGGACAAATGTTTGAAACTCAGGTTGAATTCCTTTCTCCAATTCCTGTGTGAGAGGCAATTCCTGATTGCAGTATTTGTACATTTCTGCAGGGCCTCATGTTTCCTCATTCCTGTGGCAATGAACCTTTGCAGTACAAGCTTTCAGCAGTACACCAATATCCAGGTAGGTCAGCTGAACATGCTCAGGTTTGACGAAAGGTCCATATACCGTTTGTTATGCTGTTCCATCACCCTCTCCCATTCATCACCACTCATGATTGAAAATTTTAGCAGACATTTTCAGCAAACAAGCAAAAACTGGTAAAATAAATCATCCATATTTCTTTACCTTGTTCCCTTTTTGCCAGCCCCTAGACATTTGAAAATCCAATACTAACAGAGAAGAAGAAGAATAGCAAATTCTACTTAGGAAACAGCACAAAATTTGTAGAATACACTTGTAGAGGACTGTAAAGTCTTTTTCACTTACCTTTTGTCTGTATTGCCCCAATTTTGAGAGAAGGTAACATAGAGTGCTATTATTCACATCTTCATTCCCATATATACAAAAAATGTGAAACCAAGATTTTAGTGTTAGAACAAGTATTTTATTTTTGGCATTTTACTATTACATTGTGGTTGAGGTAAAGTTTGCAAGACTGCAGATTTTGAACCATATTATATTTACAAAATTTTGTACTAATTACTGAAACTCAGTAGCTTTTTGAGAACTTAAAGTAACATATATGAGTTTCTAAAAACAGAAAGTGTCTGTGAGTTAGTTGATGGCAATCATTGTGTCTATTCAGGACCAGAGAACACTTTTTTCCAAATAAACTCATGTTTAGAATACACAATATAATTATGTCACTGAATTCTTCTACTGCCTGGAGTGTGGACAAGACTAGTCGAGGAATGAGTATCAAAAGAAAAGATCTGCTGCCAGAACTTTTGGCACATGTAGAGAAACCTCTCTCTCCTTTTCTGTACTTCTAATGCATGCTTTGAAGAATATAAATTAGGATATACACTAGCAGTTTGTTATGTCCTACCAAAAATTTTCTAAATGAAATGATGACACATAACAAAGAATCATTCCCAGTGCTTAGAAGTGAGCTGCATGTCCTTTACCATCTGGATTAGTCTTAAAAGGATGCTTATTCATGTTAGAGTTACCCACACCCATAGAAGAGCACTTTATGGAGTGAGCAATTTTCTGATCAATCCTCGTCTTTCACAGAGTTGCCAGTCAAAATGTCAGAAATCTGTTAGATGTATTTTTTCAGGAAAAGTTTATTTTTCTGCCCTTCCCAGCTTTGTCTGGATGGCTGGAGAACCCTGACATCCATTGTAGTGTGCAGTTAGCAGAGGAAAGTCTTGCCTTCTCCCATTCACACAAAAGGTTGTATGCTCATTTTGGCTGGGGTAGAGTTAACTTGTGCTTAGTTGCCAGCTTTGGTTCAGCCATGACGGGTTGTTCAAGAGCAGTACCAGACATGAACAAGACACATGGTGCAAGTTACAAAAGCAGAGCATCTAGGGGTAAGTATAATACTTGGGGAGACTGAACAATAAAAAAAGTAAAAGTGAACCGTGTTGTTATGTAATAAAGCTTAGCCCTTTTCAGGAGTTAAGGATTATTACTTACACATTAAAAATAGAGAAGACCACAGAGACCACTAAAGCTGGGATTAGAATGCATAAAGCCCTGAATCCCAGATCTTGCCTTCAACCACTAAACCACATCTTCTATAGTTAGACCTTTTTTTTGAGTCATGGAGCTGCTTATTACTCAACATTCTGCAAGTACTTAAGCACCCTGCTGAATCAAGGCCCACCTCCTGGAGACCAGAGCCTGCAGTTCTTACTCAAGCATTTATCCTTTGTAATCATGCAACTGGAATCTGTCTACAGTAAAACACACCCCTTTTCTGCACTGGAAAAATAAAGTCATTAGTTCCTCCAGAGTTCATAGCTTTGTTTCATAGTGTTCACTCCAGTTTTAAGCTGGAATAACTCCACTGCACTCATAATGATTGCACTGTTTAAAAGTGAGCATAATGTAACATAGAATCGGGCCCAAAGTCTACAGTCAAACGGCTCTGCAGCCTTGATGAGAATATCATGCTTTCTCATCATAATCAGCTCTGTTTGTTATTGCTACCAACACTCTGCTGCTAACAGAGATCTATATTGGTACATTTAAGAAGCACACACAAGCTCACTGAGAACCTGGCCATGCAGTTCTTTTTTATTTGACTGTATTTGATTTTCAAGAAATAATATATTAACTTGTATTAAATAATTATCCACAAGCTGGAACCTGGTCCTGAGGCACTGACATATGAGTTTCTAGTCATGCTTAGCTGGCTATAATTTTTCACCTGGAGAGTATCTTCACTATGCAAGCTTGATGAAGAGGTTATTTTATTTTAGATCTCCAGTGAATACCTATCACTGGCTTTAAAGTAAGAAACAAAGAAAATGCATTGGCTCACACAGACTCTATCTTTCATATCTCCATTTAGTCAAGATCCATTTGAAGTTCTCTTTGTGTCCGCTCAGATAAATGGCCGGCTGGATCCTATGTGTAATGCATGCATTTTGGCAGGACCAGGGATAGTTGGTAACCATATTTGTGAGTGTGATGCCTTTTGTGAGATCCAGTCACCTGCATGCTCATCTACATCAGTTTGTTAGCCTTCTGCATCTCTTGAGTACTGTCCACAAGATGTAGCACACTGAGAAGAGCAGAGTGGTTAAAAGGACAGTTTTGAACACTTATATATCTTGCTGGTGCAATGGTAAGCAAGTTTAAATCCTGTACTATTCTTAGTCTGGGTGAGGGACACATTTAAGTTAATATGAATGGCTGCAGAGACCGTGTTGTGCCATACAATCATTTAATCTGTTCAACATATTATCCCACTTTTCAGAGTCACACAATGGTTGCCAGTTAGTTCACTCTTGCATCATAGGTAGAATTGCAGTGAAGCCTGTAAGACAAAGCGTCATAGAAGACTTGTCTACATTGAAAATCTTCCAATCAATTACCATCTTAGCTCCCCTCTAAAGTACTGTTCTGCCATCTCCCTGTTAACCCACTGCAGCTGGAAGTTACTGGTAAGCTCAAAATATACACTTCTGAGGATTGTGTTTAAGACCATAAATGTTCAATGAAAAGGTGAAAAGCTCAGGATAGGATCAAAGTAGATGGAGAGCAATAACTTTAGTATATTCTGTTTTTTCCTAGATTTGGGAAAGTTTCTTCACTCGCTATCTTTGGTTCAGGTTGTTGAACAAAAGGTATGCAACAGATCCCAGCAGGGGGCAGACTGGTAAGAGCGATATGCTCTCTCCAGGTCCACTTCAGATACACAGTTCTCTCATGTGTGGAACTTTGTCCACTGACCCCTCATTCAGCCTCAGATTCCCTAAATTTGCTCTGGCTCTCAGTTACTTTTGCTAACACAACCATCATGATTTACACCATCTTTTACCATACAAACTCTTCAGAGGAGGAAATGAGAGGAAGAAAAAAAGAAATGCTTCCATCAAGTCTACCTCATTGGCTAGGGCATCTCTGCCTGAAGCTGCTCCTGCAGCCACCATGGCAAGAAGGTGACTGACTGTGTGTCTTCAAGGCATTGTTCCAGACCAGGAAGCATCTTGTCCCTGCCCCAAGACAGTCTAAGGGCTGTTTTGCACTTATCACTGTCCATCTGGGGTAAACAGAATCAGAGACAAACAAGACAAAAGTCTGGATGGACTGTTGTCCTATCCTGTCCTGAACTCTGAGTTCACAGAAGAGCTGCTACTGAGTTTGTTGCTCCTGAAGGACAAAAAGTTTGTGCATCTTTGGGCCCAATAAGTTCTCTCAAGTATCAAAGAAAATCAGGCCCAGGAAGAGGACATCCAAATTTGTCATCTGCCTCACTAAATGAAATGAGGCAGCAGCTGAACTCATAAGATTCTAAACAGGGTGTCATCCTTTTCTAAACACAAAATAAATACATGGCAGATCTCCCCCAGCACCAACTCCACACACACAGACAGACACACACTTGATCCACGAGCAGTTTTGAAAATTTGGGCGGCAGAAATGTTTGTCACACCCACAAGCTATATCTGAAAGAGGGAATGGGAGAAAAGCCATCCATCTTGGCTTCATGCTAAATTATCAGCTTCTTGGCTTTGTGCCAGCTCAGTCAGTTTATAATAATAACTGGCTGCGGGCCAAGGTTTTTTTTAGGGAGGGAGAGAGAGAGCACACTGCTTTCTCTTTCCTCAAAAATATTTGTTAATAATCTCTATATTACTCATAATCTGTGTAGCTTAATTAAATAAAAATGTCTATTTTAGCTTCCCTGCTAACTGAATACTGGAGCTAAGATCAAATTATTGGGAGCCCGGAACCAATCTGGATTGCAAACATGAGACAACATGGGGACTGTTTGTAACTGGCTTTCTGGTTAGGGCCCCTGCTACCATGAGACCTAAACACACAAACACTCACAGTTTGATTGTGGATGGCACGAAAACAAGAAAAAGGATGAAAATCTACAATGAAAGCCTACTGTTATATTGAATCATGTCTTGAACCTTGACCTATTATCCCTGAAGATATACTACAGTGTCTCTACATGACATGGTAAACTCAAAGAGGACTGACTTTATCTGAAAAACAAAGTTGTGATGATTCCTGACGTAATATCTTTCTAATTTTAGAATGAATCCAGTCAAACTACATTTTTAATGGCAAGAGCTCAAGGAGAAGCAAAATTCCTCTAATTCAAATGAGTGTGTAAGTACTGTCAGATCTCACTTACTCAAATTCTATTTCTTCTGGTCTCTTTGTTGGTTTTATTATTACTATTACTAAAACTCCTAGAGATGACCTGCTGTGATAGTATAAAAAGCCCCTTATTCATCTGAGGTGCAACCACAAATAATAACAGTAAGCATAAAGAAAGCATAAAGCATATTTCATGCCTTTTGAACATAAAATACAGCAAAAAAATAAAAGAACATATACTGAAGAGGCTTTCACTAAGTTGCAGGAAGAACTGCCAATGTTAATGAAATGGTAGATAACCTTACTCAATATTTTTATTAATGTCTTACAATTTATTCCTTTTTCAGCTTAGCTAATATTTTAACTTCCTCCTGCGGTACAAACAATGATCCTAAAAACTGTCCATGTACAAAAGTTCCTCTCTGGAGTTTATTATAGTTATCCACTGTTACAATTTGCATTCAATATTAAATCTATTACTGGTCTGTGCTGACCTGCAGTAAACCTGAAGAACTGTATTACGCATGCATCAAGAAGTGGTTGAAGTTCAGGCCATGCTGGACATGTACTCAAATCCCTGGATGCTGAACCTTATTAGCATTGACCTTCCTTAATTTTTGTTGCAGTCAAAATCTGCATAACTGTGCTGTGAACCCTTCAAAAACAATTTTGATTTTCAAATTCCCAGAACCTCTTATTTTCTTTCTTATTTTACAGTATTTTTAGTCCTTCTACTTTGGGGGCTGTCACTAAGGGGATGATGATATCACAGGAGGCATTCAGCACTTCCCAAGATTAGGTCTCTGGTCCTTGCCAAAAACTGTAAAGACTCAGAAAAAGAAAATAAAATTTCCTTCTCTGAAACTGGGCAGATACAAAGCAAGCTGAGCTGCAGATGCCATAATACCTTCCTTTATTGTAATTTCACTCTCCTTATCACTTAAGTATTTTGGATCCTATCAGATATGATAAATGTCAAGATCACTGGGATGGAGACTATTTCTTTAGTTATTTGTACAGTGCCTTGCAGAATCAAGTTCTGATTCCCCGGTTAGCCTGTACAAACCAGTGCACTATAATAATAACTAGCAGCACTAATAGTAACGTACAAGCATGTATTGTTTGTAGTTTCAGAAATCTTCATGTCTCACTACTGGTCAACTTTACATGAGTTCCCTATTTTAACTGGAGAAAATTAATCCATTTCCCATGGAGAAGTTGCACAAGAGTTCTCATTTAAGAACCGAGAATCATGATGATAGTCTTTAAGATACGAATGTTGACAAATTCATTCTCTGTAGTTTCTCTAGAAATCTCATTATTCTGCTAAAACTTCAGCTGAAAGTTAGGCTCTGAGCTGCAAAGAATGTATACTAAGAAGTTTCACGCCCAGATGAAACAATGCTTTGCTCTGGTGGAAACCTCTCTGCTTTACAGACTGCAGGACAAAGTGTGTCTACTTTGTGTTAAAGGTGGAGGGTTTACAGGTTCAAATGTAAGAACGACTTTAGAAAATTGACTGCTGCTTTATAATGCAGTTGATTAATAGCCCCAGAGAACAGATGTCATGTATTCTCTGCTAAAGGTGCACCCAAGGTGGAAAGGCAGAACCTGGTTGCCAAGCCATACAAGGCACGAAACGCAAAGGCTGCCCTGCAACTGGCTTGACAAAAAGCTTGTGCAGGGAGCTTCCGAAAACCTGAGGTACTCCTTGGGATGTTTTTGGGGGACAGTGACTCTGCCAAGGCCTCCTGGCACAGCTCCCACTGTGGCGTAAGTTAAGAGAACCAGTTCTGAGAGGGAAGTGAGTGCACAGTGCTCTCCATGCAGAAACTGCGATTCCAGTGGTGGCTTGTGCTCATTATATAGTGTGAGATCACAAATAGAAGTTTTCACACTTGCCCATCTGCCACCAACTGACTCTAAAGAGCTGGTGAATCATACACTTAAAAGAGGGCGAATTTTTCCCCGCTGCCATTGGAATGTGTTTTGAAATTAAATATGCACAGTACAAAAGCTGAATAACAAGGTTGGGCTGATCACACCAGACACTGTGTATAATGCTACAGACATGAGGGTCAGGGGTCTAGGCCAAGACCATGGCCCTTAGTCACAGCATCAATGAAAGCTGATTCTTCCTTCCCCTTGGTGTCCCTTTCCATGTCTGAAGAGACTATTGAAAGAAAGATTTCTTTGAGAGGAGCCAGAGGAAAGAAAAAGGGGAGGGGGAGAGGTTTAACTACCATAAATATGGTGAAAAAATATTATTTTTGTGCTTGCATATGGTACTTTTTTCTAGCTATATATCTGCATATATTTTCCATTTGCTATTTGTAATTATGGCTTTGGCTTTACAATGTATTCATCAGTGGCACTGTGATCCTTTTGTTCTGCTGCATATTAAAATGGTTCAGAAGATAGATTCAAAAGGTCTCAGGTTCCCAAGAAGGAACATAATAGGGGTAATGCATGGCAAGAACAGTTTCTGCTTTCTGCAAAACAGGAATAAATAAGGGAGCTATAGCATTACACTTTGTGTACAGTACTGTACTCCTTGTCAAAGTGTTAGACAGATTCTTATCCACTGCAAATACCAGTTCTTAATCTGATTTACATCTTGAAATAATTTTTAATTTTCCCTGTGCTTACAATGGAAACCAGACAGGATTTATAGAAGCATTCTAAGCGCATTATTTTTGTGAAGAGCAATGTTAATATGATCATTTTGGTCATTCAAGGAAAAAAGAGAAAAAGGACAAAAGAATGTTTTTGTTTTTCATTCCCATTTTAAAAGCAAGTTTTCTCCGGGTGTGACTAATCTACATGAAGTATAACTGTATCCATTACCCATTGTAGGTTTGTGCAATATGTGACAGCTGTTTGACCCCATCACTAAAGTCCTCCTTGCCATGGAAAAGAGACAGGAGTATGCTGCAGTGAAGATAAAACACCCTTTATTCAGACTACTAGACAGAATCAGACTCCTTGATTCTCTGGTTGCCAAAGAGACTCTGTATCTTATGCATTTGTATGTCATCACAAAAATCTTTCCAACCCCTGACCTCTATAGCCCAGTTGTGGATGGGAGCCAGTGCACTACAGATGTCAGATCTCAGCTGTCCCAGAACTCACCTTTGCCTCAGACACACTGCCTGATTCTCTGCAAACGTCACTCCAGCATCCAGGCTTAAAGTGCGATTCAACCATATTGCAAATGAAGAAGCAACCATGAACACAGCTGCATTGCACAGGTTCTGCAATATCAGTGACATTCATTATCCCTGTGATGCGTTTGTATCTGCTGCAGTCAGACTTGTGCAGTGGTGGAAGAATGGTCAACTGTTGATCCAAAATCAGTCTTTGACTGTTGCTTTTACAGTTTTTCTTGCTTAAGCACATGACTTCTGAATGGATGCACTTCAGCTTGCATTCATGCTACTAGGTCCAGAAGCAGAGGCAGAATTCCCAAATCAGTTAGGCATTAAAGCTAATTTTCTTCATTAAGAAATATCCATTAATATGTCAGTAGGGGCTATCTTACCCACAGGACCTCATATCTTTTTACAGGGCTGAGTTTAAAATATACCAATATTCCATGCTACCTGGGCTGCTTGTAAGTGCTTCTGAGGTTCTGAACTACACCTTGGAGACATGACTACAAGATGCCAGCCCTTGGTTTCTCATCTATAAAGCAGACAGTTTGTCCTAGCTCCCATTTCTTGTTGGCCTGATAGTACTAAGCAGTGACAGCATTTGATGAAGGACTCCATGTGAGTCATTATTTCAGGAAATAATGACTATTCTGTCAGTTATTTGTTCCTCCTTACCACACAAAAGCAAGTGATTCTTCCCATCCCTTCAGTTTCCAGACCCTACAAACCTGGAAGTGATGAAATCAAACAAAAGAACATAAAAAGTATCCAAAGAAGGATGAGGAAAAGATAGGCTCAGATGGCAAAAGTAGATGTGCTGCTCTTAAACACTGGAGACTCTAAAATATTTAACCACATGCTACATTTTAACAACATGGCTATCCTGGCTGACCAGTAAGAGACCTTTATCTTACCTGTTTTCTTTGAGAAGTTTGAAGATTAGGACCACATTTACCATGACATCCATGTTTAGAACAATGAAAACCAAGTCAAAAATATTTGAATTTAATTCCTCTTCTTTATGTCTCTTCAGAATAGAGCTGCTACACATGTTTATGTGAGATTAATGTTGGTTATATACCACTGACATTATGGTTAAATAATTAGTGTTTTCTCAGTTTCTAGCAACTTGCTGTTCTTCACTTTGATTGTGAGTTTATTTCCTCCACAAGGAAATTCAGACACAGCTCTGAACTGAGAAACGCCAAGCAAATTCTTAAAGCATTATTTCTGTTAGTCTCACTTGTGTCTTTTTCTGCTGGTAGTACAACTATCTAGGAGGAAAAGTACTTACCCGGTGTTCAGAACTATGAAGGATAAAAGGCAGCTAACCAAACAATCTTCCTAATTTTTCCCACCCCAGCCTTCTCTCTTTCTCACACATTCAGCACCTTTTATCTTTATCTCTATCAGTCTTGTTCTTACCTGTTCTTGAAACATTTGAGCAGGAAAGACAAATTGACCGTTAAGGCAAAAATTATAATTGAAGTACTTATATGCTTTTGCTCAGGCAAACTACATGTACCCAGCAGAATGTGCAATTAGGTGACTGTGATCTTTCTAAACAAATTCTTTCCTTCTGTCTCTTCTAAATCAGCAGTGCTCTTCATATACCTATATTTTTCAAGAATGTGTTTGAGGGAGGACAAGTTGGCTATGGTGCTTTTGTGAGGATATTGCTAAAAATTTTAGCTACAAGGTTCTGCTAAATGAGAAGAATGTTCAACTTTTTGGTAGCATTTTAGTCCACTGAAACCCAGTTTTGCTTCAGTTCTGCTCAGCTCTTCCTTGAAACATGGTGTGGGGAGAGGTTGTTGCCTCTCACCTCAGTGACTTCTGCAGGAAGAGGCAAGAGGCACTGCCTTCATAGTGTCTTGCCCATGAAAAAAATTAGCTCCTCCTCGAACCACTGGAGTTCCCACAGGAACAGCTTTGCTGCTCAAAACATAGCTGTTAACAGGCAGAGGTGGAGGTATGTATGATATTTCAGCATAGCACATGTCCCTTTGAGGTGTTACTTGGTGCCTTGCTCTGTGCAGGCACCAAGGTCTACATTCATGCTACTCATGGCCTCAAGCAAGTAGCACTGACCCTGGAGAAATACAACGCTGATAGGCAGGATATACTGATCAGAGCTCACAGTTTTGAAGAGTCCACTACGTTGTGTTCCAAAGTATGGTCAGAATAAGTACATCTCCGCACTTCATCTACCCTCTGTAAGTTTGTTAATGAGTGAATGCTAATTCTCTTTTCTCTCTAAAAGCACACTTTATCTGCTGTTTTGCCTTCTACTCTTTTGTATGCTTGTGGTTCAGCAACATCACTATGAGTCACACAGCTCTTATCTACAGCTACAACTTCCTTGGATGCTTTGCAATCCTCAACCTGTGTAGGACATTCCTTTGATTGGTCTTATAACTGTTTTGGAAGAATTTCACATTAGAATTTCCATACTGGTACACTGATAGGTTTTAATTTGAGTGGATATATTCATTCAGGTGTTGAACAACCTTTGCTATAATGCACAGTTAAAGCAGTTGCAAGAACAGATAGGTGAGAACAAGAGATATAATAAGGACCTTTTAACATCTTTAAAAGTGTGTTCCTCTCAGGTCAGTCATTTCATAATTTTCCTAGAAGGAAATTATGATCTTGGAAAAGTATTGCCACAAGTATAAGAGATGAAACTTTCTGTTTCCTCTGATCTCTTGCTATGTAGGTCTTTTCCTTAATGGAGATAAACAAGGTCCACAGTCATTTGAGATAAACATTTTGGGGTCTCCAGGAGGCCCTTAAAGGGAAGACAGAGAAATTAAAAAATGAGGGGCAAAGTTCATGCCGATTTAACTCTTTAACTGTTGGGGCATGTATAACAATCTACTACAGCAAAGGGGAATTGATGTGATTCAGTGAAACAAAGTGAGAGATGGAAAAGGTTCTGTCACTGTAATAGGAAGAGTGCAGAGCTATGAAAGGGGAGAGAAACTCAAAAATGCTACAATGCAACCTGCAGAACATACAGTAACAATACAAGAGCTGCCCCAATCTGCCCTTCTTGCAGTTTGAATCTGGTCATCCTAGTGTGTAGGGAATTTGGAAGTATTAAGCACTAGAAAAATGTAAAATATTCATAGAATCATGTATGCTGCCTAGAGAAACTGTTGTGAAGGATTTCTCATTACTGATATTTGGAGAGGTTAGTGATAGAAATGACTGTGGGATGAGTAATAAGTAAAAATATCCACTCAGACTGATTCAAACCAATATGAATTATGCCTGAGTCAATAATGAGTGTAGGATTAGACATACTGGACTTGATTTTCCCCTCGCTTACAAGACTGAAAATTAAAATTAATTCAATAGACTGCATACCACTAGTAAATGTGGCAATACCTACATTCAGTCTGTAAGATTCATACTGAGGGAGAAGTTCTATTTTGTAGTTGAGTTCAAAAAATTTTGTTGAAACCCCAACATTTTTCTCCAGCCATTAATCCCTGTGCCCTGTCACAATCCTTTTAATTTGTATTCATAAGTTGTTCAGATCAAAAGCACTCAAAATAGGGACTTTTCTTTTTTAAAATCTGCTAAGATAGTGCCCAACAAATCTGTACCAGGAGGCGCAAATGTGGAACATGAATGTTATAGTGGGAATGAATCCAAGGTCTTGAGGAAGACAGCTGAATGAGCATGAGTGGTCGATATGTGTATCACCTGGTTCAATGCTTCTTGAATGAAACTTATATACGATTTTGATTTCTTATCATCTTTTGGACCTACCATCCTTTTATTTACTTTTACTTTCGTTATTTCACTGCAAATAAAGAGATCTTTGTTTCCCTGTAGTCTCTGACACTACATGGTACTGTGACAGAAAGGATCATAAAGGGATAAGCTAGAATGGTACATTACCAGGCACTGCTGGCACAGCCTGAAAAAAAAAAAGGAAGTCTGAAACATTTTTGTTTGCATTTAAAAAACCCCAAACAAACAAAACCAACAAAAAACCCTCAAAAACTTACATCACAACTTTTAAAGAAATTTTTAAAGGTATTTTGTTTTGTTTTGTTTCAGGAGTTTTTTTTAATTAAAGTTCATTTATTTGAATATATAATGCTGGCTACGGAAAAGCAATTTTTTTTCATGTATCTTTAAAGTCTTTTTTCCCCCTGTATACAATCTCTTTTAGTTTTGCAAAATGGTTACAAATTTTAAAGTGCAGAGATTGTCTGGGTTTTTAAGTTGAAAAACAATAATGCCTTGATGTGTTTTTTGACGAATTCCCATGATAAGGTTGCTTACCCACTAAATCCCACTTTTCCTTGTTATGATATTTTAAAACAAAATTTTAAACAAATATTTTCCTGTCTATTTTAGTGATCAGTCTCAGAGAGAAACTCAGCAGCAGTCTCAAATTCTGTGCAGGAAAACAAAAGGAGAAGAAGGGCTAATGGGTAGTGTACTATGCTGGGTCACCATTCTATTCCCTCCTAAGCTGCGCTCTTCCTTTGTGACCCTGGACCTTATCCCACTTCTTGTTACTCTGTAAAACAGAGGTAGAAATACTTGACGTTTCACAGAGGTATTGTGAGAGAGATAAACATCAAAGTCTGGGCGGTGCTCAAACACTACAGAGATAGAGACAAGATAAGTACTGTACATAGAAAAAACTCCATTATATAACTGAAAGCCCCAAACAACAGGGCTTTAATCTTTAGACTTACAGTTTAAATAAAGCCTTGTCATATCCCATTGTGTAGTTTTCATGAATGCTTATTTCAATAGCCCTATTGCAGTGACCATCTGGAATCATTCAGTTGTACAGTACTTCTCTGGCTACTAATTAATTTCTTAAGTCCTGAGAACAAGGGCCCGAGCCTTACCAAAATCTGATCAATATAAGACCTGAAAGGTTAGGTCAGCTTGGCTGACGCCAAGCTCAGCCAGGAGCTGGTTCAGTATCAAATTGCCAAAGGTCTTAAGAAGTTGCTGATCATTCACTAGGCTCTGGGACTTGTGTTCATATATGCACTTTACTTTTTGATGGAAAATGTGAGGTAGTATAACCTACTTAAGTTTATGTTCAGTGCAGGCAAAGAGAATGCATTCATTTAAGAATCTTAAGCATTTAACATGGAAAGATCCCAATAATTAAACATGTGTACAAAAGCTTTTAATTCCATCCCAACAAATCTGTTAAGCAAGAGATAGTCAGCATTTCTTTCTCTTTTTCTGCTCTTGGAAAATAAGCTTGTATGTTCTTTTTCCTTTTCTCTGACTCACTCTCATCTCAAGAAGCTCAGGACAGAGAAGGATCAGGCTCTTTAGGCTCTTTAGACCATTAGATCACTGATCCCTCATGTTAAGCTGGGACCAAGTCCCTAGATTCCTCAAAGCCTTTGTGTAGGCTCCAAGATTGCTGCCACAGGACAGAAATTCTGCTGCAGTGAACAGCCTCTTAGCTGTGAAGATTACAGTGCCATATGAAAGTTAGAGTAGAAAGAAGGGTTAATAGAAAGCAAATATCTGCTAGAGTAGCATTCTTTCCTTCAGACAGAACCATGTTTAATGAGGAAGTCAGAGGGGTTTCATATAGTCAAATGGTAATAAAGTCCATTAATAAGTTTGCATATAGACAATGAAGTGCATCTATGCTATAATAAAATAATCAATGTAAATAATCATCATTTCAGCTAAAATGGCTGATCACAGTTGCATTCTCCTGAACTGAAAAAAAAAAAAAAAAAAAAGGCAGTGTGACTTTAAAATGACAAAGATATTAGCACTTTGCTGCTCCGATGAAACACTGTAGAACAAATCTGATTGGAGGCTGGTCAGTTTGTGCCTGATGCCTAATCGAGAGCTTATATTTACCACAGTCCCTAGGGCACTGCTTTATCTTCAAAGCTTGAGCCAAGAAAATTCGCTTGTTCAAGTTGTCTGCAGGCTGTTTTTCTTTCTTTCTCTCTCTCTTTTTTTTTTTTTTTTTTTTTTTTTTTTTTTTTTTTTTTTTCCTTTTTCCCTCCCCTCTCTCTCCAGATCTCCATCCTGGCTCAGTTAACAAACCTATTAATCCCTGGTCAAGTGCATACATGCAAAACTCTGATGAAAGAAAGCAAATGTGGAAGAAAAGAAACAGAACTATACAGATCAACAGCAGCACCACTATTTTCCTTCTGGTTTCATCTCTGTGTTCAGCAAAATTTTATGCATGCACATATTTTGCAGCAATGTGGCAAGACTTAGCTTTGATACATCAACTTCACTGTAAACTCGGGCCAATACCTATCTCACATCAGTGACCACTACTTTGTTCAAGAGATAGCATCAAATGACAGCGCTGTTTCAGGAGCAAATTTTAAAGATTCCAGTGGTGTGTTATTAACATAAATTCTGTTGTGAGCCAATAGGTTTTAGGCAGTCAACCCCATTTGTGTTTTTGTAGGATTTTTTTTAACTGATTATCAATATTTCAGTAATGTAACAGGGAAGGAAACAGATACCAGAAATACCTTTTAAAAAGTATCTCTGCAACTCTGCCTATAAATTAAGCAATTTAATATGTAAGATCTATGGTTAGACACCTACAGACTCAATTGAATAAACAACAGTCAAATAGGGTCAATTAAATCTACACAACAGTAGTACTCATACCAGCATGTGAGACTGATGATACCCATCAGTATATTCTATTGCATTCTATTGAATGTGCTAGTGTTTTGAAAATTTTAGTCCCTGTATATTTATGGTTATTTATCCCTTCCCTTCCTCCCACCCACCCCTCAATTATTTCATTCCTATGGAATGCAACTTAGTGTAGAATACTGAATCTCTTCATTTCAGGGCATGCACAGTGTTTACCTGTAGCTCGTATACTACTGCATCTTAATGGTATCTTGAAGGAGGGTTCAAGGTTATTTAGTTTCCATGCTTAATTCGTTCCTGAAGAGGTTTAAATAGAGACTGACAGCATGCTAATATTTGATAATCATTACTGTCAGCTAAGGGGAGAATCAATGATCACCTAATACTTCTGTTGGTTTTAGAAATGGATCCCGTGACTGAAAAGTCAAAGTCATTAATCAGCCCATAGGATGATCCACATAAGACAAACTACATTCTCTCAGCACATAAAGCATGTTGTCTCCTGTTCACGCATGTTATCTTTCAATTTACATTTTATGCAGATTTGCCTAGCTCTATGATCTCCAATCAATTTTCTGGCTTACAAGGATGTTTTAAACACTTCCAGCCCCTTTTTGAGTTTCACCATTTTCATCTGCATTTGAAAATGCTGCTGGCTGAAACTGGGAGGTGGCACATACTGAGCAGGAGGGAAGTCTCTGTCCACCTGATATAAAGAACAGCCACTTGCTAGGAGAAATTCTGTCCAGGAAGGGCTATTAACGAGAGCCAATTTACTAGCACTACTGTTTATATAATTTTATATTGTTCATATA
This sequence comes from Margarornis squamiger, assembly GCA_035222235.1. Taxonomy (NCBI): domain Eukaryota; kingdom Metazoa; phylum Chordata; class Aves; order Passeriformes; family Furnariidae; genus Margarornis; species Margarornis squamiger. The sequence goes on from JAWWTY010000156.1 coordinate 51,506,666, forward strand.
ACTTTTTGCACTGTTACATTAATTAAGAGCACAGGTAAACAATAAATAACAGCACTATTATTTGTTCTATTATAGCATCAGTTTCAGTTGTGTCTACAATTTTTTTCTTACTTGAACTGTGTAATTCCAGACCCAAAACCCAGTTTCTGTTCTAAAGTGCTAACAACTGAATACAGCACTGGATATTCAGACTGTTCAACAAAGAGCACAGCATAGAGAAACATATTTCAAAACATACCTGTGGTGGGCTGCATTACTATTATCACTGAACAAAGACATACAAGTGATCTTAAACAGACATTTTCACCGATTTTCATTAATACAGGGTCTGGGATTATGCCTCTTCTTCTATCTGATCAATTACTTTCTCAGTGCTATTTCCTTTATATCACTTCAGCCAGCAGCCTGTGTTTCTGGCACTTAAGGTCTTGAGATTACTCTCAAGTGACAAATGATGATGTATGTACACACAGTTCAGTACTTCTCCCTTGGAGTTTAACTTGACTGGGAAACACTGTGGCCCCTAGAAATCAGGCTCTTTGTTTTTTGGTTTCAGCATCACAGAACAGCAGCATCCTGCTTTAATATGAGATTTAAACATTTGGTTTGGAAGTATTTTCTGACTTTCACAAGCCTACAGAAAAGACAAGTCTCTTGACATGCACCTTGTGCTTTAATCACAAGAACATCCTTAATTAGAGGCAAATTCTGACACTGAGTCAATTAGATCACTTGTGGAATAAGGTAGTCCTCAGTGAGAGTGACAGTGGCAAAATGTGGTCCTTGAAAAATGAAAGGCAATGCTGAGTACCTCCCTAGAACTTTGATGAGGATGCACAGTAACTCCCTTGTCTAGAAGTATGAAGCTTTGCTGCCTTTCCTTATGAAAGTAAAAGATTTCTAAATATGTTCCATTATTATTATTTATTTAAAAATATAGTAAATTATTCATTTTCTTTTTATTCTTATTTGAATCAAAAAAGTATTGAAATTTTTGTTACTAATTGGTTGAGATCTGCAAAGCTGCAGAATTACCCAAGGACTGGAATTAAAAATCTTACCTTCCTTTCGTTGACTCACATGGCACTCACCATTACCGCAGTTCTTCCAAGGGTTCCTTTTCCTATCTGTAGGTTTGAATTATGTTGCCTTCTGTGTTACAACACCTCTTTCTAAAAGAGATGACTGCTGTTCATTTCTCAGTTTTATTGTGTTTTGTTTTTTGTTCCCCAGTATGCCCCTTACCATATTTCTTTTTACCATTGGAACAAACTTGCGACAAAAGGGCTGATTCTTTTGGCAGCATACTGGATTTACTAGACCACTGTGCATCTCACATATTTCTAAAAGGTTATAGAATTTCTACAAGGTATAGTTGAACGCCATTTCTTTTCTGTGGTTTTAAACACAGCACACTGACTCAGAGTGAAAATGGGGCAAATATTTTTAAGAAAAAAACCCCACATTTATCATTGATAAATTTCAAAATTCAACACGTTTCAACTTGCTCAGAAATATGGTTAATATTATGCATCCCTTCTGTTGAAGCACTCATTGCAGATAGCTTAGAAGGTCATCGCTCTGCAGCTGCAAGCTGACAATTTATCCAGTTTAAGATTGTATGTCACCAATGAGCATTCTGATCACTTGTAAAAGCTAGTGCTCTAACCTTAGTAATTGTGTAAGCTCTGTATGGGTCTTCTGGCTATATTTTCTTACAAGCAGTAGAAGTTCTCAAGACTATACAAAAAAGAAGAGATCAGAGTAGATACTGCAGTGATTGTTCATATACTGGGAAGAAATGCTTCCTCTGGAGTGGAAAGAAGGCATAAAGGGCCAAAACTGTAATAAAGACATGGAGTTATAACAGGAATAAATTTAGCTCCATGAGTTTGGATGAGCAGCCTGGACAAAATGGTACGTGACAGCTCTTCAGAGACAGGTTTTCCTCTGAGTCTGTACTGCCACTTTAGCACTACATGTTTTTCTTAGCCCTAATCATATGCAGTGCAAGAAAGAAAAGAAACTCAGCTGCTTCTAAGTGCTGAAAAAGACAGCAGCTTTAGAGTTTTAGATGAATGGATAAGTGGTTAGGTGGACAGAAAGTAGAACCCTACCAAATAAACTCCTTGCAATTTGGGCTTGCCAATTTTCTGATTATTTTTCTCAATGGGTTAAAGAGAAGCACATGGTTGTGATACCTGGAAAAAGTCGGGCTCCATATCATGGTGCTCTGACATTGACCAGATCTCTTATCCAAGACAGTTGAGTTTCTTCATCTTCTGAAAAACAAAGACATTAAAGTTTCTCCTTGTCCATTCTGTCAAGACTCCAAAATAAAGCAAATGACCGATCATCTTAGTTAACCAGTATATTGTGCTATTATCATTCTAAAAATATTTTATGAAGTGTTAGGGAAATCACATAGACTGAAGAAAATAAAAATAGCAACTATTTTCAAATATTGAAAGATCGTTGTTTGCAACAATTGTCAATGAATAAACAAATTAGTTAATAGAATTCTGTATTGAGACTAAAATAAAATTTAAAAATCTTCTAAAGATGTATTTAAAAAACTCTCTAATCACTCAACCAACAACAGAACCACATTCATTAAATTTAAAAACTTTATTGTAGCAATGAGTATGTCATCAGAAGATTCCTTTCTGCAAACAATTTTCCACTAGCACTTTTACAATGCATTTCAGTTTTAAGCAACAAAAGTTCTCCCAAAAGGCACTAATATAAGTAAAACTATTCAGATTTTTCTATCATCCCTTTTGGGTTTTCATCTACATTTGCATGTAGATGCAACTAGTAGAAGGTAGAAGTTTAGACATTTGTTCTCTAAATATTGGAAATTGGTGCAAATAAAGTGGTTGAGAAACAACTACTTTGATTTACCCTTTTAAGTTACTTTTGGTTACAAAAATACTGCTTGCTGTACCTTTAATATATGCAAATTGCATGAACACAGCGCACATGCCTGAATTCTTTGAAAAATTCCTTCCTAATCTGCTAGACAACCTTGGTCATGCATTTGGATAAAGCAGCAAAACTACTGGATAAAGAGAAAGCGGCAGATGTAATGTATTTGAATTTTAGAAACACATTCAATACAGTGTCTGACAAAACCTTACTTGAAAACTTAATTGAAGATGTCTTGGAGAAGAACAGTGTCATAAGGATTGAAAACAAACAGTAGTGGATATATAGGTAAACTGGACATACATTGAAAGGGTAAGGACAAACCACGGTGTAATGACTGAGAAGTGGTGCCTACAGGGGCACCAGAGGGATAAGTCTTTGGTCCTCCACAAGATCTTTATTAATGAACTCATATATAGACTAAAGCAACACACTAACAAAGTAAGTGGATGATACTAAATGTGAGGAGAGGTAAAAGAGATGAATAAAGATTTAGATGATTTAATTATAACAGCATGAATAAAGAGTAGTTAAAAGAAATTTCCAGTCATTTCAACATACAGCACTACAGATGGATACAAGACATACAGCAGAGAAATAATCTGTGAGATATAAAGTCTTCTGAGAAATGATCTAGAAGAAAGATCTAGAAGTAGTTGTTGACAATTAAAAATTAATATGAGCTCTCTATATAACACAGAAGCAAATAAGGGGCATGTAAAGTGTGGGCCAAAGGCATAGAAAAATAATTTCATAGAATTTCACAGAATATTATATAACAAAGTCATAGTCTTTTTTTACATAACTGTAGCCTTCTACACTAATGGAATTATTGTTTTGGGTCCTGGACAATTGATAAGAAAGCATATCATCTGGAGCAACAAATAAATAAATTATCAGAAGGGAGTTGCATAAGAAAATAATGGGGAAGGCTAAAGCATATTTAAGAATACACATATGGAAATCACAATCCTTCACTGAGCTGGTGACTGAAAACAAAATATTTTTTTAAGAAGAAAATAAAACTGAAAACAACAGATTAAGACTGAAGGAGATGCAAGCTGAAAAAAAAAAGACAATATTCTTCCTTTACATTAAGTATGAATATCAGAGTTGTTGTCATAGAGGAGTAATGGAGCAAACATGACTAAGTGGTTTTGACAGCAAAAGTCCTGATTATGTCTGACTTCCTTTGAGGTGCCAGAAAGTATTTTGTGTTTCTGACACATGTCCAATAGTTCAGTTATACTCCACACACCTGATGCATCTGGCCTAAACCACCAGCAGGGTTGAAACCTCTCACATCTGGTAAGCTACATCGATTTAGAACATATGCATGCAGAGGGCCTGTCTTCTCTTGGGATTTGCTCAGTCATAGAAAAACTGGGATAGAAAAAACAGAAAGGAAGGTCAGCAGCATCTGGAAATTGGCTATCCTATAGAGAGATCATGCAGTTCAAATGCCCAGGGTAGGACTTGGAAATATGATTTATGTCTCCCTGTGCCAGCTTTGATGATTTTGGTGCAACATTACATTGCAAAGGGTGTCTGGGAAATTCTCTGACTATCATGTGAGGTGTCAACATGTATGTAGAGGTGTTATGTAAAGTCTAGTACAACTATGGTAATCAGACGAATCAAGTGACAAGCTGCTCACAAAGTCTTGGAACCCGGGAGCTTTGCACATGGGGATGCACCTGGATTAAGAACAGACAGTCCCTGCACAGGGTCAGAGGAGGCAGTAATCGGGTTCCTCAAGCAGGTGCTGCCCCAACCGAATGGCTGTCCAGGGACCATGGGCCAGAACTTCTTGCAGAATCAGCTGTGGTGCATCGGCAAAGGCAATGAGCTGTGGGCAGTTCGACCACACTGCTGCAGCAAATGCTTGGAGATGCATGGAGCACCAGAAATCCAAAATGACTCTTCACATGTAGAAGGTGGGAGACAGAAAAAGCAGTGGTAGAATGTAGTGCCATTTGTCTGACAACACCCTTTCTGGGGAGGGAGTTGGATGTTTCCATGTTTTAGTGGAAAGGGCCATGTGTCTATGCATACTAGGCACTAGGCACTCCTGCTGCAGCTCTGGGACTTTGAGGCCAAAAGGAGATTGGTATTATGAGAAGCTTCAGCAAAAGTGATGGCAACTAATTTTTTTAGTCTAAGTTCAGTTTTGTACAGACACCATGTGGCATTAACCTTGTTATGTACAACTTGGTAGAACTCATCTTAGAGTGCCTTAGAAAAGGCATTTCTTTTCTGCCTCTGCCTGGGATCACTTTTGAAGTCATATTTGTACCCTGTTCTGATCTGTAGGGGTTCCAGATCACAGCATATGAACAGATCTTGTACCATCTCAGAAGGACAAGGGTCTACCAGAAAATCAGCATTAAAAGCTTTCAAAAATTGTGCAAGCAGTGCATGAGCAACACATGATTTTTCATACAGTTCTTCTTTCCTCCCCAAGAGTCCTAGAGCATTTTATTCTCTCATCTGACACTGAAATACAGCCACCTCTGGGGTAGAAGCCAGCAGCCATTCAGCATCAGGGACAGTGCCATATTTAAGCAAGATAAATGCACCAGAAGAAAGACCATCTGTTAGCATGCCAGTCAATTTGTAGATACAAGTAGATCCATAGCAAGTTGTGACAAATCCGTGTGCCAGAGCCCACTCCAATATTTCTAGCAGAGTACAGACAAGCATAAGGAAGTCATTTGTGTACACCCTAATGATGCTGTCAGCCTGCCTGGGTGGACTCTGCACTCTGTGATATCACTGTTCCCCTCCAGGACAAGGGACAGAGCATAGCTGATGTCATCAGTCAATGGCTCCCCCATTTAAGGGCATGAAGGTAGGCATGACAACTTTCTTGTTCAGCTCTAGTCAGTGGTTTTTGCCAAAGTCTTGAGCCAAAGCTCCTCCGGACGAGTGCCCAGAAAGTTTTGGCTCTAAAACCAAGCTGAGGGATCTCTAAGAGCCAAGTTGTAGAAGCCTCACGGAGTCTCTGTGGCCAAAACTGTGGAAAAGGAAATTAGCTTTGAACAGAGCCCTTATAGATCAAACATCCAGAGTAGACTAAACATCTTTGACAATGAGTCTAATATTTCATGGCAAGGCAATTTTGCTCAGTAATTTGTTGAGATCTAAATGCTTTTAGTTCTCTAAGTTCATTTCTCACTAAATTATTTTCTCAGGACAGTTTGTTTGAACATAATAAGGAATCCAAGCCTCAACTACAGCAGGACCTTTGCAATACAAGTGCATGTGTTATAATACCTTATTTTCCATCATGGAGATTTAATCAAATTCACTAAAATGATGGCGTATAATAGAGATTTTTCAATAATGTATGTTAAAAGGGTTATTATGTAATGACTTAGAAGCAGGGAGTGAAAAGATGATAGTGTGTTTCAGCATACAATATGCTATGAAGGATTAACTAAACTACCCACACAGGTCTCTGCTACCCTCAGTGCTTGTGAGTCATTATGATCTTGTTTGTTTCTCTGATAAATTCAGTAAACTGGGGTGTAGTATATCATGCAGCAGTGCCATATATCATTCCATTCTCTAATAAGAACGTAAAACAACCATTGATTGCAAACAGGCTCTTTTAAAGATTCACTACACTGTTTGGCATTTTCAAATGTTTTTTATGTTGGCAAGCTATTATAATAACTCATATGTGATCAAAATGCATATAACTTATTCCAAAGTATTCCACATGCTAATTAAGTAAACAGAAGTGCACTTGTCTCTACCTCCCCCATCAAAAGCAAGTACACCTATTCTCCAGAACATTATTTCACTTCAACTTCTCCTTTTTATGTATCATCCCAAACCTTCTTCCCCCACCTTCAGCATTCATATTCCTGTTCACTGACTCTCTTGTTACTGTCTCTGTCTTTTCATATATCTAAAATATTAAAGTAAAGCAAGGCAATGAGTCACTTTTTATCTCTCCAAGGAGAAGAGAAGATGACACATTGTGCACTGATATTACTAAGAAAAGTACAGTATATGGGGAGATTTTTTGTTTGTTTTTATTTAATCTTTTACAAAACTGCATTGCGCGAGCCATCTTCATCTCTGAAAAAGAAAGAGAGCAAAGTAAACGCAGGTGGAAGAAGCACTAAGAATTATACCAACTATGACATTTTTTCAGTTTAGTTCAGGGCACTGGGTATTTGAGTGCAGCTTGAAGGTAGTCATGTTAAAAAAAAAAGTTTGATATGTAATAATTTCAAGCAAAATAAGCTTCCTCTTGATATCTGTTTGCGCAAGTCCCATTAGTATTTCTCATCCACATAACCAAAGGGAAGAACAGACCTTTTAGAGTTAATTGTATTCTCACATTTGAAGCCAGAACTTCACTCTGCCATTAACATGTTTATGGCTTATGTCTTTTTGCAGAGAGCAAGCACCACTAACCTTCACCCAGCATGAGCAGGGAGGTGATCCCTGAGCTGACATTCTGCAGAAGGCAGAGGGGAAATGTCTGTCCCACTGAGTCTCCCTCTCTGCAGAGCTGGGGGGCCTATTCAAAAAGGCTTTCACTACGAACCAGTCACTTGCTTGACTTGCATCTACTGTATATCCTAGAAGGAAACTGCAGTGGAGGGAGGACAAAGAGTGGAGTCTGGCACAACTGGAGTCCTGAGGCTTGTACCAAGAAATTACTCCTGCTAAGGTATTTTCAAAGGAGTTCACCTGGGTGAACATGGTCTTTGAGGTACAAATAGTTCACACCCCAACTTGTGGCTATAATCACTTGTGCCAGAGGAACAGCCAAAACCAGCTGCTCCATGATGTCTCATTAGATCTGCCATTTTACACACAGCAGCCAAAGAGAAAACAGGCAGTTGCTTGGCAGAAGCCTGGGGCTGCTTGGCACCACAGCAGAAGCATGCTCTTAGCTCTGGCTGTGGCCAACCCCAGGCACAGAAAGAAGGAGAGAAAGAGGAGGAGGAGGAGGAGGTGGCGGCCAACACACAGTGCCAAGCTTTATTATTGTAACTAGATTTACAAGTTGTAGGTTAGGTTTCTGAGCAGGTAACATCGCCTGAAATGATAGAGAAGGGCACACACTATATCTGAATCTCTCACAAGTTCTGTGATGTGTGGAGAGCCATAAGCAAAAGGAATTTTGTCATATCCATGCTACTCTCGAGTCTGGCAGTGGGCTCCCAACCCTGGGTGTTTGTGTAAAAACAGAGGGCTAACAAGCCAGCCTTTCAGTGCTTCATAGCATAGCAAAGGACTTTGAGTACTACCATTGAAAGATTAGCTACAATAACCCCAAGCTTCAGCTCAGACACCTACCATGATTAAGTTCCATAGTGACTATACATTTCCATTTACTGTGACCCCATCAAAATGCATTTATCCAAAACAACCATTGCAAAGGAAAAACGCAGTTTAAGAGGGGGCCCTATTATTGTATGGGTAGCCTTTCTTTTTCAGTGTGTGTTTCAAATGTGAATTCACGGTAAATAGGACTGGCTATGAATCTTCCACTTTAAGATGATAAGGCAGTGGCTTCTGATACAGCCTAACCTTAGTAGTTTCCTCTTTATCTATGTTGGAGAAGACAATACTAATCCCCTCAAAATAAACTCAAAACTCTCATTGCAGACCCCTGTGGTCCCTCACAGGAAAGTCACAAAAATGCAGACCCTGCTAAAAGAATTTCTTTCTTTAAATACAGTGAAGTTTATCTTTTTTTTTTCTTTGCTGCCTTGGCATCTTCTTTGTTTTATCTAGGCTGCTGTTAATGCTCGTAAGATCACTCAATCTCTGGACATTCTGGACAGCACCTACTTGCACTAGAATACAGAGTACAAACATTTGCATTTGGAGGCCTCAAATTTTTCTTTTCCCCAAGACTTTTACATGGTTATTGGGCTCCGCCATGGTAAATGTCTCAGCATCTCTGATATGCAAGAGCAGACTGCTCTGGGCAGTAGAGCTGTTGCAGTCAGGATGGTGAGGCCAAATGACAGAGAATACCACCAGGAACAGTATGCCTGGTTCAGACTCCTTACCTACACAGGAAATACTTCAGTTCTCAAATCCTCCCATTGCTTGTCCAGTTAGTTCAATTTTTCCAATGAGATTTTGTAAGAGTGATGTACTAAACTTAACTGTCCTCACCTTTCCCCACTTGCCCTTTGGCACAAGAGATCTTGGGTCACCATTGCCATCTAACCTTCACCTTCAGGCACGTAGGCTGAAGCATTTCTGCAGGCTTCAAGCATAGCCCTTTGATGGAACTGAGCTGCGCAAACTCTGCAAGTAAATATTTAACTCTCAGCTGCACTTTGGGAAAAATCTCTTGGAAAATCTGCTCCAGAACTGTGTGGGACAAACTGCGGAATGTTCACGTTGTATCCTGAAACATCCAAGAAAATACAGGCCTCTGAGCATTTTGCCAAATCACTGGTGGCTGTGCTTGTGGAGGACATGTTTATACAAGAAATTATGAAAAGTGCACAATATTGTCTAAAAGAAATAAGACCTCAAGGGTGCAATTGTTCTTATGGGAGAGAAGCTAAAAAAGAATTGCAGCATGTATCCTTAATTTTATGCCACACCTTTGAATATGTTTAAGTTTTGGAAGTTCCTCATTCTTATATGAAAATATATTCAAAACTTACTCTTCTTAAGGTATTTATTTTTCTTTCCAGAGCTGGGCAGAAAAAAAGGAAAAAAAAAAAAAAAGAAAAAGAACATGAAATATATTCCTGTTGAAACCATAATCCTCCCAGTGAAGGCAAATTGAGGCCTCTCCAAACAATGCCAAGTATGAAGAAACAAAGAGTGTTTTCCACCCTAATGTGCTAAGGTCTCTTTCCTCTCTCATAATGTGAAACTAAGTCTTACAACCAATCTCAGAGGATTTCAGGCTGAAGCAGCATACTCCAAGCACCTCAGCAGCACTGAGGGGAAATCTGCATACCTCCTACAGGTACAGAAAGTAACACCATGCCTTCAGAGAGCATGTAAGCCATACATCATGAACCTGTATTCCAGAAGCATGTGTTCTGTATGGAGAGGGAGAATGGATAGGAAGTAAACGCACTTTCAGGGTAGTGTAGCACAACCCTCTCCTCTGCCGTTCCCTTCTCCTGGCATCAGGGTGGATGTAATTCTTCTCATGCATTATTGATAGGCCCAAAAGCCTGCCAAGCTTGCCTGCTTTTTTTGTGACAGACAAAGGAGGGTACATGGATGGCACCTCTCACTGCTTGGGGCTCTGCTTTCATTAAGAACATTTTCTGCCTGTTCTCCAAGGGCACCCACTGTCAGAGACTGCCACGCAATAAAAAAAATACTGCTTTGAAGTCCAGTGCATAGAAACAAAATGAATTAGCGTTCAGGTGTTCGTGCAACCTGATTACAAAGGCCCAATTCAGTGGCGTCCTTCACACCTTTTCACTTGTCCCTGCATAATCTTGACACATCTTTTAGGCTTTCTGCCTTTCTAGTCCCCCTCCTTCCTGCTCCCCCCATCCCTTTATTTCCTAATGCTTGCAGGTCCTCCAGGAAGACACAAGCACTTACAGTTGTTGAGTGATTAAATATTTATAATCAGGGCAATGAGTGAGGTGTTGAATAATAAATGCTAAGGTTGAGGCGGCCTTAGATAATTTCTGCAGATTTCTTCATCCACAGCCTCTTTGATTCTAAGGCAAAATCCTTTTAATTAGCAAAAACTTTTTTTCTTTTCTTTCCTTCTTCTTTTTCCTCTTCTTTTTTTTTTTTTTTTTTAGCAGCTGTGACAGGCAATAGTTCTTTATCACTGTTTTTTTCATGAACCTTAACCCTGAGACAGTGCTAGAGCTGTCATTAAAACCTTAGATAGACATGCATAAAATTTACATTGGTTGTTGCTTGCTCACATTTGAGTTTGGCTTTTATATATATAAAAAATATACATAAATATATCTATTCACCTACACTCACTCAAACTCCTCTACATCAACTAGTATTTACTCAAGAAATGAAAGTCTGTAATAAGTGGTCAGTCAACTCTTAGGGACAGTTATAGCACGTTGTGATGAGGATGATGAGTGACATATAAAGCTTCTTTGTAGAGCTGTAATTGTAGCTAACACTGTACTTTACAGAACAGACAGAACAGTTAGATTATCCACGTTTCTCTTGATTTGAAACAGCAATGAATTTAGTGTTTAATATATTTCTTTCCTCTCTTTAGTTTCTCTAACCAATGGCATTGGAGCTAGGGGATTTTGCATCTTTTTTTCCTTAAAATATACTTTTTAAAAACGAAAAAGTTCTGGCTTCTTGAGTCATGTGATAATTTCAGTTTGAGGGAATGAAAGTTCTCCTTCTTTAAGAAATATTTCAGACACTATTGGTATGGACAAAAAAGCCTGTAAAATGATGCCTTATGAGATCAGAAGTCCTGCAGCAAAAAAATCTTTTTCCTCCTTCTCTCTCCTTTCACTTACATTCACTCTATGACTATACAGGAGACTGATTTGTCACTTCTGAATGCTGGATTTGGCTGAGAACTGATGCTATAACACAGACAAAGGAAAATACAAGGCAATGACCCCTGTGAACCAGGGTTCAGAGAAACTAATGTGAAATGACCAAAAGTAGGAAAAATGCATTTAGCAATAGGATTTGGAGAAATAGTAAAAAGATATCTGACAGTTAGGAGCTTTGAAGCATTTCAGTGTCAAAGATGACTTAACCTGGAGCATAAAACTAAGCATTAGGAACCCCATGATCTGTCTCCAATCATGTCACTCTGATGGCTATATCACTAACTCCTCTCAAAATGGATGTTACTGTATTTCTACATGTGACAAAACACAGTTTTGAAACTCGGTAAACAAATGTTCTACAGTATTTTAAGATCTTCAAATGAGAAAGGAACTGGAAAGCATTCAAAAGGCAAAGCAACATAAAGGTTTCCGTGTGATGCTCCTTCCCTCTCACAGTCTTCCCCTGCTTCAAGATGCACTCTTTTCCACGGTCCAAAGCTCCTTCAGGAAATACCCATCTACTCTGCCATAGTCCTCCCCATGGGATGTAGAGGACCTCGTCTTTGTTCTTTTCTTTCTCCTTCTCCTCCTCTTCTTCCTTCTCATCCTCCTCCTGAGGTTGGTGTTCCCTCTGTTTATTCTGACTCTTTTTGTTCCCTTCTCTTTCTCCCTCTGTGCTGCATTTTCTGTCTTTTCTTAAATATACTTTCCCAAAGGCGCCACCAGGTTGGCTGATGGGTGCAGCTCTCTGTGCTCTGTGATGGGGCTGTTGGAACCAGTTCTCCAGCACAGGGCAGCCCCAGCCTCTTCTCATGGGGGCCACCCTGCAGTCCCCTGCTGCTGGCACAGACACCCAAAATAAGCTAAATATTTCAGCAATGAATTAAATTTTGAGGAATGTGTAATCTAACATGCTGTAGCTAGACACTGATGGGGAATATTTCTCCTGATACATTCTGTTGTTTGACTCTTCAGCTATAAATACAAATCAAGAGAAATTAAGCTGTCCACTTAAGCTCAGTTGTTGAAATACAAAAGGGAATAGGGTTTGAGTTTAAATCAAAACATCTTCACACTGGTGATTTGCTCCATAATGAAAACAATACAGCTGTTCTGGTCATATTATCTCATATTATCATATTATCTATCATTTTATCAGGTAATTTGAAATAGTTGGACATACAAAAGAAAGCAGAAGTTGGGACTGACATTTCAAGGAGGAAAATGGTGACATCCTGGCACCACATCACCTGGGATGAAAATATTTGCTCTATTTACTTGTACAACTTAAAAGACAGGTACAGTGCAACAAGAGAAGCAGTAAGCTGAGCTTTCTGGTTTTTGTTTTTTTTCCTTGTCCTCGTTGTGGAACTCTGTTCATGTTGTGTTCTTATCTTGCTACTCATTTCACACTGCATGGCTAGTTCATCTTCCTGTTGCACCTCACCAGGCTTCAAGAACTCAGCCCTTAACAAATTCATGTATTTACTCATGGATCATTTATATCCAGAAAGATAGGAGGAAAATAAGGATCCTGTATGATGAAATTCCCAGGAACCTGTTTGGATTGTAAGTTCTACAGAGCAGCACATATCTTGATAGCCTTCTCTATGGCTTCTATCCTTGCCATATGTTGACCCTAGATGCCACAAAACTAATTTGTTCAGACTAATTTGATTTCTCACACCTTTTTGGTATTTACAGAGGAGGGGGGGGAAATCTTCCCTAAGTCAATTCCTTTACGTTATTTCAGGCCTTTAACCTTTGTTTTCTTAGAGTCTTCTACTCACTTTTCATAGTATTTCCTGTTTCCAGAACTGGATACTTTACTTGAGACTCCATGTCAACTTTTAGTTGTAAAATGCTTCAAACCCACCAGGTTCAGGAGAGTTGCTTGTGATTTTCACTGACCAATAGAGATCAAAAGTGAGTATGACAGAAGACACTCCCATTTCAAACCTTTACATCACCTGTCCTTATCTCGGTATATATAAGATATTACAGAGTGAAGGCTCTGTTGCCCTGGCAGAATGAAGGAAGAAACCCTTAAGGTGAACAAGATTTATTCCTCCCTCAAAACACAGTCTTTTGCTTCAAGTGACCTATAACTCTTATAACTGGGTCCCATTTTGAAACAGGTAAAATGCTTGCAAGAAATTTTTATCCTAAAGAGGATTATTTGGACTGTATATTTGGATAGCAACCTGTGCACAGAGTGAGGACTGTGAAAGATTCCATATGAGAGTTTGAGCCTGTGAGGAGACAGCACAGAAGAGACAGACCTTGTAGCTAAGCAAGATCTTAGTTCTCTGCCTCATTCAGCCACTGATTTAATAGAAAAGTAAACAACTTCTTTCCTCTCCGCTACACTCATAACTTTCTGGAGTAGGAGCTGCCACTTCACATGTATTTGTACATCTCTTGCCAGCGTCAGATCTCAGTTGGGGCTACTCAATGACATGATAGTAAAAAAAAAAAAAAAAAAAAGGTAAATACCACATAAAAAAGTCATTCAGAACTCTGTTGTAAACATCTCAAAGTCAAGAGCAGTCCCCAAATTTATTAACAAATCTCACTTTATGAAAATTATTCCAGGTGCATAACTAAGTTATGTCAGGATGTCAGGGTCTCAGTATAAAATCTGCATAAATATTTGGCTCCTAATAGCATTCATCAATGTAATACTTTATGCTCTTCAGTTTTCCTTTGTCAGGCTCATCCTTACATAAACTTTCAGGCACGCTGAAATGGTGCATTGCAGAGTTAGTAGTAGTGTGCATGCCACAACTAGAGCAATGGATGGGAAAAGGTTACCTAGGATTGCCTCCTAATTTTGTTTCCTCTCCCCACCAACTGCTAAATAGATCTATCAACAGATGCCAAGGCTGCTGATGGGCTTCGGTCATGTCTTTCCCAGTAGGGGCCACTACAGAGCATCAAATAGGAAGGAAGACTGGGAAGAGAAAATGAGTACAGTACAACAGAAGGAACCAGGTAAATATGAAAAATGCTTCACTGGAAGATTAATCCTTCCTGTAGTCCACCGTTAAAGTAATAAAAGGTTTATGATTCATTTCTTACATTATAATGGAGGAGGCAATTAGTAATTACTGGATTTATAGTATTTGTTGTGTTAACTCAGCCAATAAAATACACAGCAAAACTGTTTTTCTGAAGCACATTCATTCCAAAGTAATGTTCTTGAAGCATTAAAAATGCAATCTAGTGCACTGCACTTCATGTATTATTACAGAAAGAAAGATGCTTCTCCAATGTACACTGAGGTATTAAGAACTCAAATATTTTCTTCATTTTTTTTCTGTGCAATTTTTTTTTTCCCAAAGAAAGGTTAAACAATCTAACTCTAGTAATAAGACTTAGCAGAAAAAAACCCCACATTTGCTTAATGTCTATTGTTAAAAAGTAAGCACTCTTTTAAAATCAAACTGCCACATCTTTCCTCTTAATGCACAATCAAGTTTGGGCCTTTTCTTCATATGGGGGAATGGCCAGACTTACACAGTCTGCACTGACTACTGGAATTTCCTTTGTATCTGCCCCAAAAATGATTTTGCTTACACCGAAGTATTTCATTAAAGTACAGTTTGTCTCAGTAGTATTTCTGCCCTGCTGTGAATCAGAATTCCATTATACATTGGTCAATTACGTGTAAAGGATTACATTCTGACACCACTACAAAGCAAAATCTATATTAAAATGACTTTTAATATACAGCAAAAATTTTATCTGGTTTAACAAAAAATGAAAGTATTATTTCTGTTACATCCTTGTAACTCACCTGCATTTGCCTTGGAGCTTGAGATGTTGGAAAGTAATTTATTTGTAACATACTCATGTTCACTTATTGGGCTTCTGTCCATGAGCTAAATTAAATATGTAGAATAATAGAAAACACATGAATTTCCACTCCAGAAAACAGAAACATCTTTCACTTTAGCCAAAAGAAAAGTATACAATAAACACCACTTATCTAGAGGGACCCTACTGTCTGAGAGGGAAAATGGAAAGCAAAGAGGAAGGAAGGAGGTGAAGTTTGAGGAACTCAAGCAAGAAATTTTTCAAAATCATTACTATAGGCATAATCCCCATGAAATTCAGGGCTTTCTATTCCCCTGCTAATACATTTGACTATATACATTTCCTAAATGTTTTCATTTGCAAAAGATTGACTTTCCCTTCACTGAAAAAAACTAGCCACATAACCCTCAATCTTCAAGGCAGGAACAGCCCTGTAATGCAATTTCCTTCTAAAAGTTCTTAAAACTGAATTCAGAGTTAAACTGTCTTGTGTAGCACTCCTTAGGGGTTCCTGGAAAACCATTTCCCCATCTAAGTATGTAACTCTGTGAAACCAAAAAGGGAAGCAGTCAATCTTGTCAGCTGTTTCTAGTCAAAAAGGTTTTTGACAGAGTAGAATTATAATTCTTAGAAATAAATTTCTGCTATGGAGTTCAGTTCACTGGAGTAAGATCTGTTGGAAAATTCAAAATTGTCAAAATTATTGAAGTAAAATTTCTTTATTCATATGAACATTTTTTTAACCCTATTATTTCCAGAATTTCCACCAGTAATATCAATTTTCAGATACTAGGGGGAAAAAAACCCTTAAGATCTGAACTTTTGGGGGAAGGCAATAAAAACTTACATCACCCAACACTAGTGACAGATCTGCTGCAAATGTATTATTTGCTATACTGGAAACAACATTATATAACTATCATCTAAAAAAACCCCAAACAATAACAAGTTATCTAGCATACTCTTTATCACTGCTTCCTTAACATGGTTTCAAACCCGAAGAGTCTGTGTGCCTTAAAGCTTGTTGTTTTTTAACCAACCATATCAGTTGATCTAATAAAAGATAATGACTCTACAAACCTTCTCTTTTAAAAACATTTCACACAGTCTAGCTAGAGACAGAGGGGGAGAAATTAAGTTCACAAGCGAGGCTTGTGAAGTCCCATCGAAGGGACGATGAATTTGTCTGGATGCAATATGTAATAAACAACCCTGTGAAAAAAAAGGCAGAAGCTTGCACAGCATCTGCTTTGCAAACTTAAATAACTTGGCCATTTAAGTTGTTTTGTTTGGTCTACTACATATGGCAAAATGATCCAATTGATGCACTCAGTACCATCAGTATTTCATTTTTAAAAACTAATCTGTTCTCTTCCCTTTCCCTCCCCATGTTGATGGAGGATCAGTTTAATATCTGGATTGCTGGCAGTGCACTTGAGTGCTGGTGAGTCAGATAGATGGGAATGCTCCCTCTGAGTCAGTGTGGAGCCAGCCTCCCAGCATGGTGCTTGGGGACACTCTGGTGCTTGAGCTGCAATCATTTAGATCAGAGAAAACCGAAGCCCTGAACAGTTGCGGTCACTTGAAATCAGATGGAAAAAACAGAGATATTACGCCAGTATCCTCAGCAAACTCAAAAGAAGACAATAATTGCATGAGGCCAGATCTGCTCATACTCTGCCAAAAAGCATGATGAGATAAAGATAGTGTTCTTTGTTTTCTGCCATTAAATAGTCAAGCTTTTTTTTTTTTTTTTTTAATTGAAGGAAACTGTCGAAGTTTCCTTGCACACAAGAAGTGGTTGCATTTCAGTGCTATACAAAGGGATTCTGTTACATTCAAGCTCTAGGTTTGCATATGACAAGGAATAAATCAGTCCTAGCTGTGCTTTTGCATAGATTTCAATGGATTTTAGAGCAGTCCTAGAGTTTTTAAATGATCTATAATCAATCTGGGAGAAAATAAAAGGAATTTAATCACAAATTAATTCTTTTAGAAAAAAATACTGCACTACCAGTTCTTCCCCTGGCCTGTAAGCTCTTTGCAGCAGGGCCAAATTTTTATTTTGTGTTCACCCAGTGCATAGCACAGTCAGCTCCTCTGGGTTTTGAATGATGCATCTCAACAAAGCTATAACAACAGCGATAACCCTGATGACAATGATGTCCACAATAATAAATTCAACAGTTTCCAGTGAATAACACATATAATTATTACACTCCAGTCTGTTTATTATTCAAGTATTTTTAGTTTCCCTTAGCAAAAGTTCATGTCACTGACAATGCAGCCAATTAAATACATAAAAATGAACATCTGCAAAATTTCAAGCTACAAAGAAAGCTCTGATACTTTCTTGCTTGAAGAAAGGGGACATAACTGACGGGAGATTTTTCTCTTTTTTCATTCTGAAATACTTCAACTCTTGTTGTAACCACCATCCCCCTCATTCAGATAGTCACATAGCTAGCTGGCAGTTTACTAGGGATCCACCATGTGCACAGAAAACCATCTGACAAACAAAATCAGCTCAGTGAAAGGGACAATAGCACTAACATGGAAAAAAGATTATGGTATTCAAAGTAAAACAAATAAACATTTACTTTAGCACTGTATCAAAATGGGAGAGCATGTTTCCTGATGTGTGAAGTTCAAATGAAACTCTCCACAAAGTATATGTGGAGATCCTGACCTCCAGGAGCAGGATAGAACTCAATGCAAAATTAAAAGGAATGACTTCTCCACCCACCAACTTCAGCAGCGCTGCTAGGCACTACAATAATTAATTGAGCCTTGATATTTCATCAGCCGTTGATTACAGAGTGGAGCTGAGTGGAACATTTCACACAGAAAGATGAGACAATGTTGCAACAAAGTCAGGGGAAAAAAATATCACTTTTCACCCCGCACGATTTTGTGAACTTTGACATTTGTTTTCACTTAGCCAACTGAAGAATTGAGTCAGAGAAAGTGAGCATACCAGAGTGAGAGGGAGAGACAAGGGTCAGGAAGCACACCGTTCTCTAAATGTTTCACATGTTTAATAGCTAATATCTGAAGATAGGGGAGCAGATTCTCAGTTTGACCAAAACTGTATTGCACACAAAGGAGGGACCGCTCAGGGACACAGCCAGCACTCCCAGCTGTTCTGACCAGACTCAAGAGGCTGACTCCAAGCCTAGAGCAGCAGGAAGGCTGCTCCACATCCCTCAAGTTGGACAAGGCCCCCAGTGAAATGTTAAACAGCTGAGCATAGGTGGAACAGACACTGAAATATAGCTCTTGACACCCAGTGACTTGTTTTGGAGTGAAAGCCTTACCCAAGGGCAGCTGCACCTGGATGTGATGCCAAACTGTCTCTGCTACAGGCATTTGTGAGGCAGCTCAGAAGCCAGTGGTGAGCTGGCTTATAAAGGGAGCTGAGAAATCAAGGTGCTCATTTTTATGACTGCCGACATTCACCTCAGCACTGCTCAAATCCCTCAGCATCTCATGGCTTTCCGGGAGCACACCCTCCTCAGGTTTTGCCATGGATTTTAGTGTAAGCCTTAAGGAGTTTTGGAGGGTGTTGTATGAAGGGGGTCTTTGTCCAGACACTCAATTTAGAAAAGCTCTCCATTCCTTGCACAATCCTCTGTGTGTGTTGGAATTAGTTTAAATTTGTTTAAGTATCAGGGAAAAAAACAAACATCCATGCTTTAGCTATTTTTTGATTGTGCAAATGCAGTGAAATATATTAACCTCATATAGCAAACTTTTTACTCAACAACATGATGTAAACAGCTAATTTAATTCTTTTTGCTAGGACTAGGAGTGCTTTGGATGAAAGAAGGGGGGGGAGAGGGAGAACATACTGGCATGTCTGAAATGTAGGAGAGGAAATGTAAGAAGAGAGAAATCAGAATATGACACATAATAGGGCTACAGAAAGAGCAGCTGATAAAAAAGAGATAAGCATTAAAGAGGAAATTAAAAGACAACAAGTTATCCACTTGGAATTGATCAAGAAACGAGAGCATGTATGCCTGTAGTAACATCTCCATCTCCCGTTGGCAGTTCCTCCATGATCCAGGGTGTTCCCTGTATCCTGGCTGACATCCAGCTTGGGTAATTATATTCTACTTACATAAAATTCCCCTTGCAGTTTCGATTGGACACCACTTTGCATCCCAAACTGTTCTGCAGTGTGGTTATGCCGGCTTCACAGCAGAGATGACTGCATTTCAGCAGGGAGCAAAGTTATCTTTTTATATAGTTCATATACTATGTTATAAAGCACCTGGGACCCTTCTGCATCAAACATGCTGTACACATTATGTTATCAGTAGTATTCAAGTTATTAGGAGAAATAGTATACAGTGATCATTTATCTACTGAGACAATAAATTCTGTGTTAAGTAGGGTCTAAGCTAAATCACAGTGCCATAGTAGTGTTCAGATGGAATTGAATGGCACAGTTATAAAAGTAATTGAACAAGCCAGTACGGCTACAGCTGGGAAAAGTAAATCAAAGGCCCAGATCCTCAGCCTAAGTAACTCACAGAAGCTCAGCTATTTACACCAGTAGGAAATTTACCTCAAAGAAACAGGATGGCAAAGAGAGACTGACCACTCATTCTAAAGTATTAATGCTTTCCCACCCAGCAGGAGCAAGCAGGCAAGTGCTGATGAACTGTGTTTAAGCAGTAGTTGCAGACTCAGGGGAGATTCTGAGGCCAAAAACAGGGAACGGGGGAAAATGCACATACACATGCACACACACACACAAGGGAAGAGCCAGTGAAAGAGAAAGCAGAGATTCAGAACACAACTAGGACTGCAGAAGTGATCCACAGCAGTCAGCTGACATAGGTGAAGGAAACAGAAGAGGGAATTGTGCTGCTGCCCAGTAGCTTGAAAAGAAATCTGACTGCTTATTACTTTGGGGGTTTGTTGTTTTTTTGGGTTTGTTGTTCTGGGTTTGTTTTTTTTTGGGGGGGGGGGGTGGTTTTGGTTTTTTATTTTTTTATTTTTTGGTTGTTATTTTTAATGTTTAGATCAAAAGGGCATCAAGTAATTCATTCCATGTGTTTACACAGAGAACAATATTAGCATGGGGATGCATGGAAGCCACATGGGAATATCTGCTAAATGAGACTACACTGAAAACAGCAATTCGGCAGTCTCGCAAAATCCATTGTATGGAGGAGAGTTGACCACTGCATAATACAGCTAAGTGAAAGACAAAAACACTGGGCGATTGAGCGCAGCAGCTTGTGAGAGAGAGACAGGTTTGCTGTGCAACTGGTCTAACCTGTTACCTTTACAATCACTTCCATATCCAGAGTTAGGAGATGGAGCATGATAGGTTCCACAATGAAGAATGTGATAGAAAAAGGTAATCAATTAGTGTGAAAGCAATGTGGACAAAACAGAACATCTAGCTTCCAGAATTTCAGACAAGTGTATTTGAAACACAGAAACTGGTTTAAATTAATTTGTGGTACTTTTCTTTTCTTGATCATGCTTTTGAATTACTGAACAGCAACTGGCACTTCATTTACTACTTCTTATTGTAAAATATAACATGAAAAAGACTGTGTAATTAGAGACAGACATTTTACAGAGCATGACTTTTCTGCTGAAGAAAGCTTATTTGGACCTGGAAGGTAGACTTATGAGAGGAGCCAAAGAATCTTTCATCCTTGGTAAAGTTAGAGATAAGGGATTGTTGAGGCACAGCATTGCCAGCTGGTCAAGAGAGGTGAATGTCCTGCTCTGCCCTGTGCAGGTACAGCCTCACTTTCAGTACTGTGCACATTTTTGGGCACCACAATGTTAAAAAGACATTAATCCATTAGAAAGTGGCCAAAGGAGGGCCACAAGGATGGTGAAGGACATGGAGGGGAAGCTGTATGATGAGCAGCTGAGGGCACTTGGTCTGTTCAGTCTGCAGGAGACTGAGGGGAGACCTCACTGAAATCTTCAACATCCTCATGAAGGGAAGGGGTGGGGCAGGCACTGATCTCTTCACTCTTGTGACCAGTGAGAGGACTTGAGGAAATATCATGAAGCTGAGTCAGGGGAGGTTTAGGCAAGATATCAGGAATAAGTTTTTTACCCAGAGGGTGATTGAGCACTGCAACAGGCTCCCCAGGGAAGTGGTCACAGCACCAAGCTTGACAGAGTTCAAGAAGCTTTTGGACAATGCTCTCAGGCACAGTGTGATTCTTGGGCAGTCCTGCGCAGGGCCAGGAGTAGGACTTGATGATCCTGATTTGTCCCTTCCAACCCAGCACATTCTGTGATTCTATGAGACTGTGTGGAATCTATTATTATACATGGTATTTCAAAAACTTTGCCGAGGTAGAGGTAAAAGCTCTGATTTATGCCAGTATTTGCATCTTCCAAAAGAGAAGGAAGGTCTGTTGAGAAGGTGGAAAGTTTATTTCCTGCTGTTTTTCAGTTGACCAGCCAGTCCTGCTGCAAATTTCTGATGACAGAAAGAATACAAGCAAGTCAGTTGAAATTGATTCTAACAGCTAAAATCAGTGTGTGGAGAATACACTGGATACAACCAAAGAGGTATAGATTTAAACTGAAAATAATGCTAGTTAGAATAATTTCTTTCAAAAGAGGAGAAACTTTTAAAGTACACCAGCAGCACCTATTCCATACTTGAGGAAATAAAGGTCTTTTTCAGAAACAGCTAAAGATAATTGGGAATAAAGCTTAAGAAAATGGGTCAAGGAATATTTTTATTATTATTTTGCACATACTGTGAAGTATTTTGTTGAATTACAGAGCCACATATCTGAAAATCTTACTGAAGCATCAGAGACAAGACTTAATTCTTTACTGCGGGTCTGCTAATGCTCTTCAGAATTAAGCTAAATTACTGTGTCTTTGAAGCCTCATATTTTTGACAAATGTCTAAGACTTCTTGATCTTTACCATGTATTTCATGCTGGTCCACAAGTGAACTTTGCAAAAAATTAGCTTTTGATTTTGCACCTTGCATTTTGTCAACTGGATTCTTGTGAGCTCTGGGTTAGCAACTTTAAGCCTCTGCTTCACAGAGGCTAATTAAATTAAATCAACTGAGTGAAAAGGCAGTCTCTCAGGTCTGCAGTAGAACAAGAGCCAATCCCAGAGGGATGAAGAAGGGTAAGGCAGCAGCATGCAAGCTTTTCCCCTTCCCCCTTCCTCTTTGTAGAAGCTGTCCTAGGCACTGTCCAGGAGGCTGTCAGCTGAAACTGGCGGCTGCCATCAGCTAACACTGGGCACATGAAAATGAGCCAAAAAGGCAACAGAAGGAGAGTGGAAGCGCCAATGTCCTCAAAATTCTGGCACTGAGTGGAAATAAAATCTCCTTTATCTACCTCACTAATTTGTTTGATTAAGGGGATGTGACTTATCCCCATACATTGGGGACTGGTGAGAAAGCTGCTGGGAGATGGATTGCGAAATCATGTGTGCCATTGATTGCAGCTCCCAGTCTGTGGGCAGAAATGACTGTATTATCTCCTGATTAATAGGAAAGTCTGTGAAGCTGGGAAAGCTTAGGGTAATTTCTACTGGTATGTGCCACAAGGTTGCAATCAGCAGACATAATCTGGGGTCAAAGTTATTATGTCAGATAGAGGTAGAAGTTCAGAAAACTCACTTCCACCGGACTATTTTTTCATACTGCAACACGAGCCCACAGGTTAAAAGTTTAAGTGTCCAAGTCAGTATTCACAATTGGAACTGGAAATTATTTTGCCATATTGCATAAACATGGCAGTAACCTTTTCTCTCTGAATGTGATTCAGTCTTGTGCTAAGTGGCTAAAAACCTGGATGCACTGAGCTCAAAGAAGGAGATAGGTCTGCAGGGAGAAGTAATGTGTGTTAATAAACTGGTTATTAACATTGAGGGAGAGAGGGAGAGTTTAAAGGCTTTCAAGCACACAAGCTCTTCTTCAGGAATACATTTCATGTTCTTACACTCCTTAAACTCAATGGGAGCTTTAGCATTGGCTCATTCATATCTCATATTTAAATTGCAAATACATAGGATGTAAGATTCATCCTAAAGGAAATTAAATTGCCTACCATTAAAGAAATTATGAGGTTGTTCTAAATAAAGCCTGGAGTGCTGGAGCATCTTGACCCAAAGTGGGTGTAGAGTTCAGAGAAGGCAAGTCAGAACACTTTTTAGCATTGGTTTACCCACCTGTTAAACGGGTCTAACAGTCAACCTCAGGAAAACAGAGAGCATTAATTAACGTATCTGATGCTCTCTGAGATTCCAGAGAAGAAAAAGAATACAGTGCAAAGTACTATTCTGATTTTTGTCATTTTGGTGATCCATCATCCTGCAGCTCTGTGGGGACAGGAACTACTGTCTGATTCAGCAGGCAAGCACATGCAAAAGCCACTGAGATTTGCCTTTGTTGTGGGCTGTCAAATGTGTTTTTATTTTTATTTAATTATCGGCCTTTATTGAGAGTGAGTTCCGATTCTGAGTGCTTTCATGGGACATCATAAAATGAGGTGGTACCAAGGGAAGCGCTGCAAAGTAGGTCAGGTACCACAAATGTAACCAGACAAGTCACTCAGGGGAAGTTCAGCTGCTTCAAATAAGTCAGAAACTACAGCCTGGAAGACAGTGATTAAAGCTTAGAAGCCTTAACTGAAGCCACAGCATGATAGGACTGGATCACTACAGCAGTCAGATAAAGTTGTGTTATTATCAGTTTTCAGTCATCAAGCTAAAATCCTGTTTCTGCCAACCTTATTCACATCGAGAACTTTCCCTTGCCTGGCAAGGAGACCCATTTCCTGTGTTCACACATCATAATTGAGGTTAGAGCCTAGAATAAATAAGGGTATATGAAAGACACTCGGTGCTTTCTCTGTCGGATAAACTTTGCTTAGGCATTTGAATTTTTATCCAAACTGAGCTCATTCATTGAATCTTTCGAGGTTCTTACAGAGGCAGAATTTAATGTCAACCACCTTAGGTAATTAAATGCATGTAATTAAACACCCTCAATATTTGTGGAGTTTGAGCTATTTTCCCTCAGTTACAAAGGGAAAACAAATCTGGAAGAGATACTTAGATATATATTTCACTTAACCAAAATAGGGAAGTTTTTAAGTGCTACCTCTCCTGTTCGCCTCTGTCTAATTTGACATTCAACTATAATAATAACTTCTCAATCCAACCTCTTGAACTTATATAATCATTGTTCACCTTTAGCTGCAAATTTCTTAAAAGAGGAAATGCTTGGTGTTACATTGGTCTGAAAAGGACTGAGTTTCATCAATTTCCTTTCCATATTGCTGATGTTTTCTGGCTTCAGGCTTTGCCTGAGCTTAGAATGAATTTTTATATTGTGTTTTCTTTGCCCTGGACTGGGAAAACAGATAAGAAGTCTGGGGTTTGGTTGTTGTTTTTTTGCTCAGTATGCATTTTGATTGAAATATCAAACTGGTCCTGATGGTGATTTTTGACAAAATGAACTGTACCAACAGTGAGTGCCCTATGGTACCACACAATCCTGCAGTGCTTTCCCCTTGACATCCTGTGCTTTACATGTTTCTGGGCAGGCAAGCCTTATGAGACTGTTGTTACACAGCTCTTGTTTAGTGTTTAGATCTTTGATATTTAGATCTTTAAAGTGTTTTGTGTCTACTTCTAGCAGGCTTTGTTCCAGTTCCCCAACAATATAGCTGAATCAGTAACTTGGAGCCTATTCCATGCTAGTGGGTCCAGCAGTCTGCTCTGGGTATGTATCTTGTGAGTCCTGCAGCCTGCATGCCTCTTTGCCAAACAATGATATAATCAATAAGCTGCCAGCTCTTGGATCAAGGATGTATCCAAGATATTTTAGGCTTATCCAATTACTGAATAATTGTGTTTGCAACAACCAGCTCGTGTTCAGCACATTTGTTTATTAGAAGAAAGATGATTGCTGCTGACTCTTTCAGTGCCAGTACAGCCAGCTAAGATCCACTTTACCGTGTCTTCACTAAATTTCTAAAAGTTACATCTGAGTGTTTGTTCTCCTATGTGTGGTGTCACTGAAGTGACATGCAGCTTATTCACACTGCTGTCCTCCAGTGGGGTTAGTATACAGGCATTAAAGATATTGGCAGTATGCCTCCAATTTCCTCTTCTCTCCCCTTATACAACTACAGAGCTTTAAATGATAGTCCCTAAATTCACAACCAACTCCCGAAACCACCCAGTGAGCCAGGAGGACGCAGAGTTATTCTGAAGCACTGATGAGCATCAAGTGCTGTGCTCTTGGAGCCCTCTCTCCCTACAGCCACTAGCAAATCGGTATATACCCACCTGGCAGGTAAGGGTTATCTTTCTTATGCAAACTTATGTTTTTCAAGGCTTTTCACTCTGCAGACAAAACAAAAACCTATAGACACTGTGGAAAGCTAAGACCATAAAAATTCTAGCTGTGCTGGAACAGTCCTGCTTCAGTGATTTCTTTGAATACAAGTGTAATAACTGCTCAAACAAGATAAAAATGTTAATATATATTTTCATGGTCATTCTTTTGCATATTTTACATTTCCAAGAAGATCCTGAGATGCAACAACTATACAGTATGATTTGGTCTCATGCTGATTTTCAGTCCATGAATTCAATAGGATTTGGGACTCCTTTGAAAAATTCTAGAAGAATTTTCTAGCAGAATTTTATTTAAAAGTTGTGTTTAAAATAGTTTGTTCCCCTTTGGATTTAGTAGGTAAGCATAAATAAGTTGCAAATGGAGCTGCATGGGTTGAGATTTTTAAATGTTTTTGCAACTCTTGATTTTCTGAGAAGGACTTAATATTGAAATCTGAGAAGAAACTCTAAAAAACACAGACAACATCTGGACAAACAACAAAACATATTTACATGCTGCAGAACAATATACATTCAGTGTGAAAGGGTGTTAAGAGCAGAAGCAGATATCCCTAGATCAACAAGTGAGTTTCAGTCCATATCCATCTCTACAGCACTTCAGAAAAGCTCCCAGGAAATCAGAAGGTGAACACTGAGCATATCATAAGGTAGGTTTTTCAGTGGCATTGGTCACGGTTTAAAGCAGACCCAGATGACTGTCAGTCAGTAGTCAAAGGGAGCCATATACCCTCTTTCTTGGAAACAGATAAGGTACTGGGATAGTAGCAGTTCAGTATACAGAAGCAATTAAAGGAAGAGATTGAAAAAGAAAAAAAAAAGAAAAAAAAAAGGAGAAAAACAAAGGCAGTCTAAAACAAGTGGTAACATCACTTTTATTTTTTTTTTTACTGACAGTTTTAAAAATCACTTAAAATCCACATAAAAGTACAGTATGTGGGATTCAAATAAACACAAGTGGCCTACTAATGCACTAGCGTGTGTGTAATTATTTTAAAATCTGGTTGCACAACAATGAACTCTCCTTTTCATCTTAATCTCATGGAGAAGAAGAGATTTCTGTGGTCTTGGTAAAATGCAATCCATGCCAGGCTTGGACTAGTCTGGCCACCCAGGTTTGCCTTTTCATATATCTGATAGATGTGTTTTGACAAGTTATATTAAGTACAAAGCAGGCCACCAGAGCAGCATGTGGAGTTGATATAGACAGAGACAGAAAGGCAAATAACAGTTTGAACACACTTTTGTAGGCAATATTTGCCATAACTGAGTATCCCCTCATACATCATATTACCACACTTAATGAAAAAAAAAAAAAGTCATGTAAGAAATGGGGCCTAAAGTATTTCAAAAAATAATATTTTATGCAGGACTGACAGTCTTTGCAGCTTCCTTAGCTATGTCAGGGGTTTTTTTAGTTTGTTTATTTTTTGGTTTTGTTTCTTTTTTAAGAATGGATTCATTAGCCTTGGTGTACCTTCCATTTTACACTGGTTCAGTTAAGGGAAATGTCAGAGCTTCCATTCCTACTCCATCCCTCACCTTCTATTAATACCAGTGTGTGTTTCATTTAGTCACTCCTCTGAAAACTGGTGCAGAAACTTCATAAAAGGAAAAAAAAATGCTGGCACATACACACCTGAACTGATTGCCCTTTTCTTTCACAACCATCTTGAGTACATCACCGTCATCCTCCAGAATGCTCCTAAACAAGTTTTGGCAAAAGCAAAAACAAACACTATTTTACAGCATCTTTGGATGCACTTCCAAAATGCAGAACTAATTAATCAGTAGTCTCTGAGAGACTCAGCTAAATGTGGCTGCCTCTTTGACACTGATCTCTGCTTTGATGTGAATATAGAAAGCATGTGAGCAAACCCCCTAAAAGAGGTAATGGGTTTCAATTATTTATTTGTTTGGAAGATGGGGGAGTGGAAGGTTAGCAATAAGTACACAGCTAATTCTGCTTAGGCCCTCCCAAACCGTGAGGGTGTTTAACTCCCTGCTTCCTTACACTGTGTCTGTACAGGATGCCTTTCTTAGGCTGTCATTGTGCCAAGTTCTTTACAAAGCCGAATATCCTTAAAGGACATGTATACTGTCAAGCCTCATATAAAGACTGTTATTTTTAATTATTCATTATCAACACTAGAGAGCTGCTAGCTCAACATATAGGCCTTTCCCCTTGCTACATTTAACTGTCATTGGTTTTCAAGTCAAGAGTGTGTATTCTAAGCATTAGCTAGTCATTAGCATCATATTCTCCAGACACAATATAATCATCCTAATAATTGATTGTAGTGAAGGTAGTCACTTGTATCCCATACAATTCTCAGCCATGAACTTTGTCCTTTGCAGTTTATTATGCACAGAGAAACATCTTGATGCTATAATCTATCTTCCTCGCAAATTTACATCAAAGGGCAACAAGCTACATATTGCTCCTTCAAAACATACCACTTGTATGATGCTGTAAAAGCACCTGCTTTTTCTGAAAAGCATGTTATTAGCAAATGTGAAATTAAAAAAAAAAAAAAAAAAAAAAAAAAAACCCCGTAAGTGAAAACCTCCCTCACAGAGACAATGAATGTATGAAGAGAGAAAGTACACACAAGATTTTTTTTTAGAAATAAAACCTGTTAATATAAAGTGGAAAGACATTTGTGTCACAAACAAAAGGGATATATTGATAGCAGACTGATTAAGAAAAACTGCCCGTAGAAATAAGAGAAATCTACAATACTTATGTGATAGACACCTTGGGTAAAATGTATTCTCTCCTTGTTGACTGGACCAATTTAAAATCATTTCATATTCTTAAATCATTTATAAGTTGTACTGTTTGTCTTTCTCCCTACATAGACCCGTCTAATGCAATATATAGATAGTGAAACTTGGAAGTTTTCAAGATGTCTATTTATAAAAGTTTTAAATCTGATTTGTCACATAAATTCTCTAAGCCTAAATATAGCTCTTCAAAGGTGCAAATGAAAAGGGACAAAAAGAAGTCAATGAAATATTTATAAAGATAAGAAGAAAAAAAAAAACTACGGTAAACAGTAGCTAATTGTAACCCGATTCCCATCATCTCCTTCTTCAAGCCTGAAGCTCAAAAACAATCTGATATTTGACCTCTGGAAGATAAAATGGCAATCTTCTGCATTTACTTGATAGATTAGATCCATGTACAGAACTCTTATTACAGCAGTGATTAAGCACTTATTTATATACAATAAATCAGTATCTTAAAAAATCTGGGGAGCTTACTCTCGTTTGTACTATACAGGTACATTTTTCATCAACTTTAAGTAAGAAAAGGGGTTGCAGGAGTGTTGGAGAACACAGTTAACTGGACTGGAAAGATCTCAGAGAGGAGAACTAGCTACTTGGAAATTGATCCATCTCTTTTCTTATCAGAAAAAGGCATAATCTCCATGAAAATCTTCAGCAACCAAGTGAATCACATGATGTCAAAAGCTACAAGCAGAAAGAAGAGGATTTAATCAGTCACTGTTGCCAGTTCAGTCTAATTCTAATACTAGGATCTCATCTTAATATGTTGGACATTGAAGTATGAAAGATGGGGTAACCCTGGTTGAGCCAGGATGAACAACTTTCCTATAAAATAGGAGACAAGTCAGGAAAATTGGTGAAGTTTTCTCTGACAGAATGGAAGGGCATGTGAAATACTGTTATAATCAAAAGTATTCATTTACTATGTGTCTCACATTACATCCTTAACTGGTTACTCAGAGATCACTCCAGCTTTTGCACAAGCACAAAGCCTTAACAAGTTTATAAGCTGTATTATTTCTGTCTTCTAAAGTAATCACTAGACACTCTTTAACACAGAAACCATTGCTTTCTCCTGAGGATACTCAGCACTATCAGTTGTTTTTTTAAGTTTTCATTCAAACCAGATATCATTCAAACAAGACTATTCATAACTATTTATAATCTGTTTTTCTAGTAGCAAGGACTAAATTTCTTTTTACTTTGTTCTTTTAGAAGGAGAAATGCTTGTAACACATATACACAACAGCAAGGCTTTAGAAGAGAAGTGGAAAGCCTAGTGAACTCAATGAGTTGCAACTGCTTTTTTACTATAGTTTTTGTGGTAGAAGGAGTGGATATGTCTTCCTATTAATAAAATATATAAAAAGAAATAGTATGAAGTAGATTAGCATTTTGCAGATAAAGTAACCTTGTGCCTACTATGGGGTCAATTTGCAGTATGGATCTTAAAAGATTTGGGTTAATATTATGTCTGAGGCATTTTAGAGAATTTTGTATTTTTCTGCTCCTAGTAACACTTTTGGAAATGTGATCAACTGCATTGTGCAAGAGTGTTGTCTCCATCTCTATTTCATTACATCTTACTCAGCTAGATGGAATCTTTGACAGTCCTTTAGTCCTTGGTCACTGAAGACACCTGTAAGACAGAGTCAATTTTCTAGACCTGACAATAGAACTAACTTCTAAATCTTCTTCTATACCCCTAGAGTCTCCTCTCTCCTGTGGGAGTCCCATATTAGAAAGTACATTTCCGAATTCCATTTCAAGAAGCTCTTTTCAATTCTTTTTAAGTGAAGGTCTTGTCGGCTTCACCATTTCACTGATCCATGTTTCTCACCCGCAAAGCAGCACATTGCACATTTCCCGATGTGTTGGGCTTTGTTAACTGGTAAGTAGGTTATTATTTAGATCTGATGAATGATTAAACAATCTGTAACAATGTAAAGAAATTTGGCCTGTGTGGTCCATCTGCTAGATGAATTCAGTTGCTTCTACTTGAGCTTGGTACAGAATATTTAGTAGTCACCAGCATAAAATTCTTTGTTCAGGCAGGAAATGTAAATATTTTCTTATTCTTTAGAAGAGGGAAAGGTCAAGTTTTACTAAATTCCCCATATCACATTTTTCAATATTATAAATTTATCAAAAGCTCAAATTTTTGTTATAAAAGGAATATTCATTTATCCATAATAAATATATTTAGTAAGTGACTGTCTAGCATAATAATCCTCTTGCTTTTTACTTTTTTCACAGTGTATAGTGTTTCGCAGTGTGAACAGCAATAATGGTCGTGTGTTCATATGAGTAGATTCATTTTGGCAAGTCTTGTTAGTTGACAGGTATGTAATACACTTGCCTTGCGGCTTTGGGACCAGGTTTCAAATACAGCCTTCACTGAAGTGACTGAAAATCATTCAGATCTCATAACTGCATCAAGTGACAAGTAACGTGAATTCAGTCAGTATGTGTATAGGACCTGATGTACACTAGCCAGTCAAAAATGCTTGCCTTCAGTCAGTCACACTGCTATCTCTGACCATCAGAAAGAAGGCACTTAAGGCAAGGGATTAAGGCCAGCAACACAAATCTATCTTTCTAAATATATTTATATCTTTCCAACAAGACACTTATGTGCCCAGCAGCTGTTTCCTTAGCTTTTTTACTCAGTGTCCACTAAAGGAACTCAAGTCCCTCACATATACAATAAGGGCACTGTACTAATTGTCAACATTAACTGTCAAAAGCAGCAATTCTATCAAGTTGATGTTGACTCAGACATGGACTTGTCCTGATTGGGTTACTCTTTAACGCTGCTGGACACCTCTCACTGTAATGTTTTCACTGCTCACCAAAGAGTGCCAAATGTTGGCATCTCATTCATGCTTGTCATTGCCATGATATCACATGTTATACTCTAAGAGGAAATAAGATTTCACCTTATTATATCACATACGAGGAACACGTCAGTTATATTAATTCATGGTCAGAAAAGGACAATGGAATTTATGTCTGACAGACAATGGTCCTGCTATCTCTAGGTAAGCTCTTTAATTCCTTTTTTGTCCCAGCTTTATCCAATAAAGAATAAAATTATTAAGAACAAGAATATGCCTGCTAGACACTTCAAGAGATACAGCTGATTTACAATGTTTTTAGCCATGAACGTAATGTACAGAATGAGAATGTGCATTTTATTGTAAGTATCTCAAAACTCACTTTATTCCCCAAAATGTTTTCTTGTAAGTAAGAAAGTATCACGCAGGTGGAGTGTCTTTCAACTTAGATATACTTGGAAAAGAAACTATTGTATTTTTGCTTCCTGGTGTAGTTAGTAGCATAGATGGGGCACGTTGCTCCTAGTTGTAACACGGTCGTACCAACAGTGACAGAGGATACTAAAGTGCATGGAAGGAGAATTCTCATTACACCAGCAAAGAAGGAAGCTGTGGGAAAGGAAGAAGGAGGAATTTTATTGTTCTCAGACTTTGTGCTCCTCTCCTTTACCACCTTACTTTAACACTTCCTTACTCAGATGGTAAGTTCCTTTTTTTAACTCATGTCTGACCTCTGAAGTTTATGAGCCTTTCTCAGTCCTACGACATCTATCCCCTTTCTATGTATTACACACATTCTTTTTTTTTTTCTCTTTTTAGCCCACCCTTGCATCAGTTTTTATATTTATAAGCTGAATCCTTCAAGATGTTTTCTTCCCTTTGTCCACTCCCACCATCTGTGAGTTCACTGAATCACAAGGAAACATGAGGTCAGGTCATTACTGCTCTGCCCCAAGGCTTTCCACTTTATCTCACAGTACGGCAGTGTTCTCTGTGCTGTTTGCAGCTCCTCCCAATTAATTTTCATATGATGATGTCACTTACATACTGGAAGTAGCTACACACTTGAGAGGATGCTATTTTTATTCCTCTTTACCTTTTAGGCAGTCTCCTCCAGGTAAAAAAATAGCAATTACAGCTCTTTCTTGACACACATTTCTTAATAGAAAAACCTAAATAATCTGTTTATAAAATAAATTATCTCGTGTGATTACTCTTGAAGGTTACGGAATTGTGGCATTGGTATTGTGGACATTACTGCTAGTAACATTACCACATCCTTTGGTCTACATCAAGTTAAACAATATTTTCTTCAGAGAAAGCTGTAAAAAAGGGGGAAAACCATGACTTTCAAGTAAAATTACACTGTAGCACAGTCACCCACTTTCTCTGCTGTGTCATTCAAGCCATAATTTTGGGAAACCGTAGGATGTCTATTCCTCGTGCTGATAGCTTGAATGTAAGCACATGAGAATCATGCATGTGTTCATTGCTACCTGTAAATAATCAGTTTGAAATTACTTCTAAGAGTTCTCTTTTTTTATTTTTTTTCTTGCTCTAAAATTACTAAAGTGATCTTTACAGAAACATTCTATGCTTCCACAAGTCAGTAATGTTAACAAATGCCTGAACTTAGTTTAGTCGGGAACTTCACAAGACAAGTTGGGAGTTCACTGAAAGCCAGTGACATTATTTACAGCAGCTGAAGATTTGGGGGTTTGGACTAGTGTAATGCCCTTGTTCCTTTCAGCTAACTACTCTGTAAACAAACACAATAAATATGAATATTCACAGCAGTATGAATAGGAACACAGCATAATTTTTAATGTTTGTTTATGACTCTGTAGGCAGGCAGAAAACACTAGATATTCATGTGTATCAGGTAACCTGCATAGAAGTTTGGGTCCATATTTAAACTGTGAAGAGCATGAATCTCTAATTTGTATTATTTCTACAGTATACAAAACTGAATTCATACTGTTGATGGCATATCCTTTGAAGTTTCTTTATCAGGACTTTTCTGTGTAGCAGCCTGCCCATAAAAGATCCTCTACATACAAGTTTGAGTAGTTGAGTTTCATTACTCAAAAACTACTTCATAGAGCAATCAATTTGACTAAATGACTTGTGAGCTATCTTGAAAAGTTCAACATGCGCTCAAATGTTAGAAAAAATATACTGTGACTTGTCATAGCACCTGCATTAGTAAACAAAGTGTTTAAGAGAGGCCTTCAATTCTAATGGTGGGTGAAAAAGGTGCAAAGAAACTAACTTGGGACATTTTCTTTGTTCTTTATCTTTTACAGATTTTACACCTCTGACATTATAAATCAATAATAGAATAATTGTACAAATCAAGCATAGATTTATACATGAAAGTTTCCCAAAGATTTAATGTCCATTTTTTTTAACAGAAGTCCATTTCAATAACAGGCCACTTAAAAAAAAATGGCTACCACTTAAATTGAGAATCAATTAGAAACATTAATAAGAAAAAACCCTGTTAACTTCCATTAGACCCTAAATGAGCTTTTTAATTTCCATTAATCAGTTAATTACAGTTGTTAATCATTGTTTTTATCCAGATTGTAAAAAACAGGGATTTTAATTCCTTTCAAATAAATTAAAAACTACCTTTGTTTACAAACTACAAACAAAACTTACCTACCAAATGAGGCAGGGAATGAAAGTCCTGTGTTCAGTCACTTCTTGTTCATGGACTGTTCACTAGTGGAAAATAGAGTAAGCTAATTGGTACTTAGCACAACATCATCATATGTGAGGAAGACTCAAACCACAAAGGAATTCAAAAAGTCCTGAATCAAGATGGGGGCTTAAGGAATGTAAAAAAAATACCCTACAGTTTCATATAAATATTTTGATTTTTCATAAGAGATAGCTAAAACATTGGGAAATGTATGGTGCCTTCCCAATTATGCTTTATACTCTTTCTAGAAATACTCATAGAGTCAGAATGATAGGATGGTCGGGGTTGGTTTGGACCTTAAAAATCATCAAAACCTTAGTGGACCTGTCAGGAACAACTTGCACTAGTCATACAGTGGCCGCTGCCTACAGACCTCAAAAGTGAGAAGGTTCCTCAATTTTTAGACAGGTTAAGAAATTTCTTTTGGGAATGATGTCACCTATCCTAATCCTATTTTCTTTCAATTGTTGCTATTTATGGCTGGCATTGTTTGCATTAAAAACAAAACAAACCACACAAACAAAAAACCAAAACACAAACTTGTAATGTGTATATAGGCAAGGAATTGAAGCTTTTTTAACATACCCTGCATTCATTTTCTGTGTCTGTGATAGAAGATCTGTATAACCCACTGTGACAGTGGCAGGCTGAGAAGTAGGTAGGTGGGAATGAAAATACCTTGTGGGATTTCTGGGCTTGGGCAGAACAAAAGGACATAATACTTCTCTGTGTTAAGGTTCTATGCAGAAAACAATTCACATTTTACCTTAATGTCCAATCTTGGCCTCTAAGGCTGCCCACCCCAAATTAACACCTGCAGCAGTTCACAACAATATAACTATTTAGCCCAGACATGAAAATTTCCACTTAAGAAAGCAGGGGTGAACCTTCCATCTGGATCAAATGTTCATACACTCATGAAAACATCAGCCATTTTCTTCTTGCTTGGCTTACAAGTATTCTCCCTCTCACACACAAAAGAACGGGTGCATTGCACAACCACATCTCA
Source organism: Margarornis squamiger (assembly GCA_035222235.1). Classification (NCBI taxonomy): domain Eukaryota; kingdom Metazoa; phylum Chordata; class Aves; order Passeriformes; family Furnariidae; genus Margarornis; species Margarornis squamiger. Next base: position 51,541,664 of record JAWWTY010000156.1, read on the forward strand.
GGGAGCCTGGGGGCAGCAGTGCCATGCATTCAAGAATTACCTAGGGGTTCTTCAAGACAGGCCACTGGAGGCGGAGGTGACACAATGAATTTGGAGAAAGTGGAGGAGTGCTGGCTGAATAGATTCTTATGCATTCTCTGTATTTAGTAATACCCACATATTGGCATTGACATGAGTTTCAGAGGCAGAATAGTTGAGATGCAACATGGTATTCATAACAAAGGCTGATAGAAGCAAAATGGGAACAATATTAAATGGAACATCATTAAATATTATTATGAGATAAAGTTAAATTTACTTAGTAGGAAAAAAAATGTCTCATAAGAACTGTATTTCAAAGACTGACATTTCATTGCTTGGCACATTCCAGCAATGACTGAGAATTGAATAAAGACATTGCAGTCTAAGATCAGGGAGCAGAATATTATACTTCACTTTTAATGCGTGAGTTTAGTGTGGGCTGAGGGTAGGACCTCATAAAGCAAGGAGGTGCTATGAAATGTTCAGTCAAACACACTCTGTTTCTGAGCTGCCAGAGGCCTTCTCAGGTGCCTCTGGTTTCTTTGGCAAAGAACAGGGGTATGTACAGCCATGTGCAGAAAGGACCAGTTTATTTCTCTGGGGTGCTTACTCTAGCCAGAATGGAGATCTTCACATAAGAAATGAAAGCTTCTAACAGCAATAAACTGAGACATCTAGACCCTATTGTATTTTTTAGATTTTGTGAGCTCATAGAAGACTTTCAGGCTTAATCTTTCAGCCATAGTTAAGACTTGAGGGCAAGGGGGGAGGTTGTGCTAAATATAGCAAAACAAAGAGAGTTTCACTCTTCTGGAGGGAGCAGGAAATCATGAAAATCCCCACAATGACTCCACGTTCTCCATAGGGTACGTAACACAGCAATTTTTGGAACAGAGACATGTTGGTAGAAGTATTGCTATACAAATGCTAAGCCACTCAGTGACTAACCCCGAACCTAGAGCTGATTTGCCACAAAACGCTAGAGCTACTCACTGCCTACATTAATTCAACTACAGTGTGATCCTTAAGTTTCCTCCAATTTCTTACTACAGGAAACTCAATCACCACCTAGCACCTGAGGCCCACTCCGACCAACTCCTTCCTTCCCTTTTGTTCTATTCCTTTGGTTAAGTTTTATTGGGTGCAGGCAATTGGTCTTCCAGCCATCCTCATTCACATAAGGTTTTGAATAGCACATGTGTCTCAAGGTAGACAGTGTGTCTATGAATATGGCATTCTCAAAATCTTAACTTAATCCATCTTGATGGAGCTGTTTCACCCTTCAGTAGCCTGAAGGGTGAAAAATACACATATCACCACTTTTTGATATGACTTGTTGGTGTTATTTACAACACCCTAGTATGTTGTGATGGTTTTTTTGTGATTGTTTGGCTTCTGCAAGATGGGAGTTATCAAGTATATTCAACATTCCCTGTGCTATATGAGTTTTTTTGCAATTTAGATGCTAATTTAATGAGTTCTCTATGAAACAGTGGTTGCCTGGCACCTGGGCAATCTTTTAACAGCAAGATGCTAGGATCTCTTTTCTCTTTCTACCTGTCTTTTATTAGCCTAAACAGAGATTTATGATACTTTTCAGTAGTGGGACAACCTTGTCTTCTACTGAGGGCAACTGAGTGCTCAGTGGTTTGCTAACTGCCCATTAATACTCAGGAGATGCCATCCTATCTCACAGAAACATCACCAGTTTGGAACAGGATACTGTTCAGTCTAATTTGGTATCTGTATTTTGTGCTCCTTTCTTCACAGTGGTTCAGTCCACTCTTACCTTGCTCTCCACTGCAGATACTTGCACTTGTGCAAAGAGTGGGTGGGGGCAAAGTGCGACCGGGTTCAGATGGTATGAATTCTTAGCAACTTTCTGCTGAGATTAAAAAAAAGTTCAAGAAAGGAGGCAAAAGTAAATGCTTCTTCCTTGGGAAAGACCCTAGGAAACTAAAACCAGGGCAGCCATACAGAGAGAGCTATTGGCCCTGGGAAAGGCTTTGAGTATTTGGTATTGAGTTTCTCAGCTCTGTCTCCAGAAATCTTTTGAAAGCAATATCTGAAAATGAGGTAATTCATATAAAATGCCAGAAGATCAGAGTTATGATGTTGTGGAAACAAAATGGGGGTCTTTATTGCAAACCTCTGTTCTTGGTGTGATAGTGTCAAGAAAATAACTATTCACAGAGGTCCAACTGAAATGTTTTCTTTTTATACTTGTACTTTATTTTGTACCTTACACAGCTCAGTCTTCTACAATTCATCTGAAATACCTATTTGAGCTTCCCTGTTAGTTACCGCCCTTCAGTGGGAGGCATTTGCACTGACTGCACCACGTATCCAGCTTAAGTGAATTTCCTTTTGAAGTTATCCTTACTGTCCAAATAGGCAAACGCACCCAAAAGCTGCATGCCAAATAGAGCTTAACATAAAAAAGCAATTGTTCCCTGTTTTCTACTAGCCTGATTTTATGTTGCCAAAGTAATGAAGCAGTGCAGCCCAGCTGGCTGGCTCTGGTGATGAGGGTCTTGCGCTTGGAAAGTACCAACCTTTCAGTCTCCTTAGGAGGAAGAGTTTCCAGAAATTTACCTGTTATGACAGCTACTTGAAATGTTAGATTCAATTCTTCAATTTAATGAAAGATTACATCTTTTAGAATTAAATCCTGCACAGATTTTCATTCCACATTTTTTCAAATCCAAGTAATTTTTTTACTATTATTTGAAACAAAATATAAAAAAATACATCCTTCTTCCCTGCTCCTTCTCTCTTCTGTCTGCCTGTCTTATGGAGAAAAAAATGACAGTCAAAAACAGAATCTAAAATCGGAGTTTTGATTAAAAAGTTGCTCTAAGAAGGAATCTTTATCCATTCGCTAAAGATCATTTTTTATAACCTGCAAAGGAAAGTATGGTGACCACTTATTTTTTCCTCTAAAATAAAATACAACTCTTTTATCTCCAATCCCAGCACTGGCCTGTGCCCAAACTGTTTAGCCCACTAACAGATTCAGCAATTCACCACGAGTTTTTGCTAAGGGGATTTTTCTTTCTCATTCCTCAATTATTTCCTATTTTTCTGCCAAAATAAGAGAGTCAAATGTATTGTAAAACAAAAATGTCATACATTCTTGCTTAAACTGACCTTTGACAAGCAATGTTTTTGTTCTGGGCTTTTGTGAGACAAAGTTAGAGAGAAGTGGGTACTTGACTAGGGCTTATGTAAATGTCTGGTGAAGTCAAACAGGAGGGTTCTAGCACACTTGCATTTACCTGAGCCTCTTAAGCTCTGCAAAATAAACACACATATAGTGAAAATGAAACTTAATATACAAAAGGAAGAACTGACTATCTGTGCTCAAGATACATTGGAATGATGAGAAAAACACCACCAGGCATCTTCCTCACCTTTCATGCCTGCCCCTCTAAAACAGCCTTTGCTAAATCGATGGTCTCTACAGAACTGCTGCATGCTTTGAATGGCAGAAGTACAATGTCTTATAAAGTTATAATCAGGCTAGATCTCACTAATCTGGGTTATAGCTCAACTGTGAAGGCTCTTTTGAGTAAAATCATTTCTTTATTAATGAGATTCAGCCCAATCTCACTGATAAAAATTACTTTAAAAGATGTCCCTTTGCTGCTATTCAAATGAATGAGAGAAAACGGTGGGTGTTTTAAGAGCTGTCTTCCTGTCATATCAGGATGGATCTCATTAGTGAAGGGAATGATTTTACCAGGAAAAAGCTTCTACAATGAGAAAACATAACCTACCATAGATGAGCAAAATTCAAGTCAATTAGGCTAAAAAAAAATTTAAAAAATCATCTCAGTGCTCTCACTCAATAACAGGAGAAAGGACATTTCTCTCAAAACAAGAAAAGAAAAGAAAAAAAGTAAGTACATTTTTTTTTAAGTTGAACTGGACTAGATCTCATTAATATACAAACTATTTTACTTAAAAGAGCTACTAGTATTATTCTACTGTTCAACCTAGATTAATCAAATTAAACATGACTGTGAGGGCAAAGAATAACTCAAAAGTGTTATATATGTATATAAAGCATAACATTTGACTTAAAAAATAGACATAAATGGATTATAATCCACAGGTCTTTTTTAAGTAGCTGGCATACATTTGCCCAGATAAACTTTTAAATAAATTCTTGGAATCTCAGCTAGATGCCATCAACCACAGGTGATTGACAAAAAAGGCAATACAAACAGTATTAAGACCACACAGATTCTACAACAGTCTTACTATCCTTTTCCTTGGATGATTAGCAAGAAATGCTACAAAAGCCATAGACTTTTTAGCCATTCTTGAATCCTCTTAATAATCGAAAGAAACACAGTTTCAGCTGGGTTCTGGCACAGAGTCAACGTGGGAGTCTGTGCTTTTTCACTGTCACCCTTTATTGGGTTATGAGACTCAGCTAAAATCTTGCAATCAGATCTCTCAATTAGCATTGCTCTGAAGGCAAAAGTCAGTGTTGGTAAGGAAAGGCCCTATGGTGAAGGAGTGAACATGGTTACCTTCATGTCTAAAACACTTCCAGAAAAGAGAAGAGGCTGGGAGACTGTACTGCAGATGTGCAGCTGAGAGTCCTATGCAGACAGGAGCAGGAATCTGGAGAAAACCTCACACCCAGCTCAGGAAATTACTCAAGCCTGGAAATATCCATTTGAACAGAAACTATGCATAAAAGACTATGTGTTTTTCATAGAATGTGACTTCTACTGCAGTGTTAGACAGACAACAGTGATTGCAAGATCACAATAATACATTTGCATAGTGTCTCTGGTTTTCTGCTACAGTGTTTTTCTAACATTTTTGTGCCTTTATTCTTCTCTCATAGCTCTCCTCTATGAAACGATATAGCCAGCTGCAGATACTCATCCAAGCTGCAAACACAAACCTAGACAGGAATCAGTTTTTGATTTAAATAGCCCTAAATTTATTTGAATCACTGTAAGACTACACACACCTGTGCCATGGATGGCTTTCATTGTGTTCTGGCCCTGGAACTTTTGCAGTGATTTCTCAATGATTTAGTGCAGCAGCAGCTCCAGAGATCTGGAAAGCTCAGTATGTGAGTGTGTGTTCAGCAGAACCCAACTTCTGAAGGAAGATGTTTTAGAATTCATTTTCCCATTATCACCACAGAGCAAATATTAATGTGATAAACACACATGGTTTTTTCAGTGTGTTTAAAATAATTCCTGATCAGCAGATTACGGAACATACTCAGAATATAGTACAAGTTAATTGCAAGAAAAAAAAAAATGGAAAAATTAGATTTTGTGTAAACCATGTTTTAATTTTTTCCATTCAAAGACTGTCACATTCTTTGACATATCTACAGGTTTTAATTTCAGGATTTAATTTTCAGCATATATACACTGCTCATATATTTACAATCATATAACAACCCCTCTGTAACATACTTTACAATAGTTAAGGTTATATTTACTACTTGTCTTTTACATAGAAACACACATGCAAGCACGAAAGAAAGAAAAATATCATCTCACACATATGTCAAAATCTATAGTGATCTTTCTTTTTAGTCCACCTCAGGGTGGGCTGGACTTCTATCATTCACATTTTTATATATTCTGAACATGTTAAAACAAATCTGTCCGTATCAAATATGTGCATGCTATGGACTTTATCTTTCCAGATGAGAAAGCTGCTCTGGGGTCTGACTGCAGCTATCTCAAATGAAAACACTGTAGGTGTATCCCACATTAAATGTTCAGCTTGAAGCTAGCAGTTAAGCATGTCACATTACTGCATGCATAATAATATGATGAGCTGAAATGACAGAATGCCAGCTTTCCACCAAAACTTAAAGCAACAAACACTGATTTCTTTCAAGATACCAACTACTACGTCGCACAGTGGCTTTGGGAAGTGAAAGCATGTGCTACACAGGCAAAATGACATACCAATGGAAATATATGAGAACCTGGTGGGCTGGGGAATGGACCTCCTTCTCTGGTGTTCTCAAATGCTACCAGAGCAAGCAAACTCTCTGAAATACCACATCATGGTTAAGGAACACACCAAGTTTTAAATGATGCAGCAGGTATAAAGTATAAGTAAGAATGGCAAAGGCTGATTAAAAAAAATTAGTTTCAGTTCCTTTCACAGAAGTAAAATTTAATGCTCTCTTGGCTGGATCTTGATATTTGCTAAAGAAAAAACAGATATGCTTGATGCATTAGAAGATGATCTTTTGGGGAATCTTAGCATCCATTCCTTCCATGGAATTTTAGATCTGTTTTACACTCACTTGTAGGACCTCACAAGGTTTATCAAGGCTTAAAAAGATGCACTTTAATTAGGTTAATATTTTATTTATGTTACAACTTCCCCCTAGTCATCTCTAGCAGAGGTTCTGCTTACAATCTTGCCAAATACCAAAGAACAAATCCACAGAACCTAAATATACTTCTTTTAAAAATATGTTATTTGGATAAATTTACACTTGAAAGTCTAAATTTGCATTTCACTCTATCTCTGCAAATATCATCTCAATAAAAATAAAACTTTTCAGGAGATCTTTTGGAAGCAAAACTTTTTTATTATTTTTTTTATTTTATTTTATTTTATTTTTAGAATGCTTTAAACACTTTTGCTGGGGGATGTTTTGTATAACTTTGTTGTATTGCATCCTAAATTTAGTTATCATAGAACTGCAAGTGAGACATTGTTTGTAAACAAGCAATCCCAAACAAAAGTTGAAAACAACCGGATCTCATAAAAAAAGATTTGTCACCAATCAGAGGTCTTTCTAGATCATATACATGAGTGTTAATTGGAGGGCGAAAAAAAAACCAAACAAAAGATCAGGATATACATATTCTAGTACATAGTTGTAGTACTTAAGTGCTGATTCTCAGGTGTGAATCTCAGTTTTTCTAGTCCTGTAACACTGTCCCTTGGACTTCATTCTGTGGCTACTGGATGTAATACTTTCACAAGAGGATTTGCTTTCCAGAAGAAGATAGAGAATATTCCAGGGCCATTGAAATCTGAGTAAAAGAGGGTAGCAAAAAGTTTTCTGTATTCCTAAGAAACCACTAAAACATATGATAAACAAAATTCAACAAGAAGATCAAGTCTTCTTTTATTGCTCTTTTATTGCTCTCAGAATAGTGCCCGTCGATATGTCACACTACTTTGATCTCTGCTGTGGGCCCGTAGGTCACCAGGATCCTGTTTTCATCTCATACATCCCTGATTTAAGGTACTGAAAAATTGACATGTCTGGTTTCTGGCAAACTACAGGGAAAAGAAAGTTCCAACCTCAAACATTTCCTTGGAAAATACTATGCCAAAGATCAGTCTCTGACAGCAGAAGCACTGCAGCTTTCACTGTTTTTTCCCTGGCACAGAAGTCTTGTCATGTAGCAGAATTCTGCACTGTTCAGAAAGTTATGCACTACAGTGCTCACCCTGGCTGAATTTATATCCCTGTTAGGTCATTCACAGATGTTGCCGAATTGGGGTATCCCGACCTGGACACTGTATGTACACCCACTGCATAGCCAAGCCACTCCAGAGGTAAGCACCATGCAAAGTGGTACACTATGGAGTGGTACACTATGCAAAGTGGTACACTAGCATAATACCAGATTTTCAGTCCTAGCAATGTTCCTGTACCACTCCTCCTTGTGATGGTGCTGTCTCCTACTCTTTCTCCTTTTCTGTTCAGAGGACAGTCACAGTCTCCAAGGAGGCTTCTCTGACAAATACCTTCTTGAGAATTTAACACCCTAGGGCAAGAGTTGCTTTCCTTCTCCAAGGTGATGAGTTGTTATGAACACTTTGGTAGTCTCTAGCCATGCTAGACAGGATACATCAGAGCACAGTTTGTCCAGAATACACTTGACAGCAACACAGACAGGAGTGCAAAGCCAGAAGCTTCCAGCATTCCCTTCCTGACTGCTGTACACTAAGGGGATACTCCAGAGAGATTGCCAAGGAAAAGAAAGTTTAACTGTTTGGTAAGCCGATGTCAGAGCTGCTGTACGGTAACGAGACAAATGGGCACAGCTATTTTATCCTCAATGGCTCCTTCTTTCATTTGCGGCTTCTCAGATGGGTTGCTAATTTTTTTTCAACTTCTAGGAGCTCTCTAGATACAGGACACCTCTTTGCAATGGCCTCATCTGTAATGTAATCAGAGCAAGGGTAACTGCAGTGAAGCTCATACATAACAGAAATGCACCTGCTCTAAATGCAAGTGAAAAAAATAACCTGGTTGACAAGAAGCTCAGCATGACCCCGTAATGTGTGTTTGCAGCCCAGAAAGCCAACTGTGTCCTGGGCTGCATCAAAAGCAGTGTAGCCAGGAGGTTGAGGGAGAGGATTCTGTCCCTCTCTTCTGTTCTGGTGAGACCCCATATAGAATGCTGCATCCTGCTCTGGGTTCCTCAGCACAGGAAGGACCCAGACTTGTGGAGCAATTACAGAGAATGGCCATGAAGATGATTAGAGGAACGGAGCACCTCTCCTATGAGGAAAGGTTGAGAGAGCTGGGATTGTTCATCCTGAAGAAAAGAAAGCTCTGGGGAGACCTTATAGCACCTGAAAGGGGCTACAAGAAAGCTGGAGATGGACTTTTTATGAGGCCATGTAGTGACAGGACAAGGGAGAATGGCTCTAACTGAAAGGGAGTAGGTGCAGACTAGATATAAGGAAGAAATTCTTTACTCAGAGAATAATCAGACACTGGAACAGGTTGCCCAGAGATGTTGTGGATGCCCCATCCCTGGAAGTGTCCAAGGCCAGGTTGGATGGGGCCCTGAGCAACCTGGTCTAGTGGAAGATGCCTCTGCCCATGGCAGGGGAGTTGAAATTAAAAGAACTTTATGGTCTCTTCCAACCAAAACCATTCTATGATTCTATTAACCTGCCTGGGACTGCTGTGCAAATCAACAATTGCTGCTTGGGGTCGAGCAAGGCTTGCAAATCAGGACCATTTCTTCTCATTTCATTTTTTAGTATCTTAAAGTATCAATTATTCTTTGTCTTTATGCATCAGGCTCAGTCTGAGATTTCTTCCTAGACTATTCTGGCTGTCTTCTTAAACTGCTGCAGGTGTTTTGTAAACCATGCTGACCTGCAGGGTTAGATAGGGAAGACTCAACCACTTATGTCCTTCTGTCTATGTAAGTAAGCCAGAGCATGCACTTTACCTTCTTCCTCCTATCCCTACTCATTTGCAGTGTCTGGAAACTCCATTAAATCTCTCTTCATTTCCATATGGATTATATTTTGCACAAAAGAGTTCAGTACTGAAAATTAAACTGTCATAGAGAAAAGACGAAATTGTGAGAGAAGAGTTTAAAATAAAACACCACAAACTCAAAGCCATAAACTGTGATGCTGTCTGGTCTCAAACGCAATGATAAAAAGGCAACTTATTTTTCCCTTCTTCAGGATATGAGAACATTGCTTTCATTCAGGTACGCAGCACATGTAGCAATCCAAATGATAGAGCTGACCAGGTGATTCCTGCCCTCACTGACTCAAACATAAATCTGGTTTTGTGTCCTGGAAGGGACTGAATTTGTGCTGGGAAAACTAAGAATAGAGTTTGAACCACTGCCATAAGAAGAAGTAAAGAACCAAACAGAACATTATTAAAATGTCAACGTTCATTTCTGGTCTTAATAGCTATGTATGACACTCCTGCTCCTTCACAAAAAGCAGCTGGAAGGTCACTGTCATTTCTGGTCTTGAAGACATGTGTCACTCATTTCCAGACTCTTCTGATATTTGACAGTATGGACCTGCCTGGAGCACAGCTAGAATAAAGGATGACACAGCTCACTGGGCAAAATTTCATTAACAATTTTTCTCCTACATGAATAAGAGATCACCCCTGACCCTAAAATGTAGAGCTTGCTACAGAAGAGGCACTTGTGAGGGCTTCAGTTAATGCAATCCAGCCTATGACAAAGTCAGGTCTCTGTCTTAGAGGAATGCTCGAATTTATAACAATCTTTGATAAAATACTACATAATCTGTAAGAGAAGAAATGGACCGCTTCAGCAGAGTAGGCCATGTTTTTCATTTTCTATTCTGATCTGAGCTTATCACACCAAATGAAGCTAAAAGCATGGGTTCTCAGCAAAAATCATTGCATGTCCATCAGCCACATTTGTGTGTTCATACCCATGTCATAATTAAGAGTGTATTCATAATTTGCAGATTAGATGCTATATTTCACTTTGGTTAGACTGAAAACTCCATTAATGATTTAATTACTAGTTTGTCCAGGATATACAGTGCTGCAGTAAATACTGACACTTTTACGACCTCTTCAAATGCTATAGTTGGTACGTGGCTTAACATCCCTTACAGATTTTTCTCCATGACAAGCAATGTTGCTTGGGTCAAGCAACCTCTAGATTTATCAAAATGGCTTCTATTTTAAAAACAACTATTTAAGACTGTCTATGCAGCTTCTAATATTAAATATCACTAGTTGCAAAGGTAATGTATTTTATTCCACCTGCCTAGGCACAAATTAAGATGATCTTAAAGCATTGATGTAACAAAGAGTGTTGTGCCAGCAGACACAGCTCTTCTGTAAAGAATGTCCAGAAGAGAGAGTCCTGCCCCAGTAGCTTTAGAGTTTCCACTCTGCAAGAAAAGATTCATTTCTGTGTTGATTTAACCTATTCTATAGAAACACTTCATAGAATCATAGAATATTCTGGGCTGGAAGGGAGCCAGTAGGATCATTAAAGTCCTACTCCTGGCCCTGTGCAGGACTGCCCAAGAATCACATTATGTGCCTGAGAGCATTGTCCAAATGCTTCTTGAACTCTGTCAGCCTTGGTGCTGTGACCACTTGCCTGAGGGGCCTGTTGCAGTGCTCAACCACACTCTGGGTGAAAAACTTTTTCCTGGTATCTAACCTAAATCTCCCCTGACTCAGCTTCATGGTATTTCCTCAAGTCCTGTCACTTTTCACAAGAGTGAAGAGACCACTGCCTGCCTCACTGCTTCCCCTCATGCGGATATTGAAGACCTCAATGAGGTTTCCCCTCAGTCTCCTCTTCTCTAGGCTAAACACACTGAGTGACCTTAGCTTCTTCTCATGCAGCTTCCCCTCCAGATCCTTCATCATATTCATTGCCCTTCCTTAGACACTCTCTAATAGCTTAGTATCTTTCTTATATTGCAGCACCCAAAACTGCACACAACATTCAAGGTGAAGCCACCCCAGTGCAGAGCAGAGCGGGACAATCTCCTCCCTCAACCAGCTGACGATGCTTTGCCTGACGACCCCAGGACACGGCTGGCCCTCCTGTCTGCCAGGGCACTGCTGACTCAAATTCAGCTTGCCAGTGACCAGGACCCCCAGGTGCCTTTCCACAGCACTGCTTTCCAGCATCTCTTTTCCCAGTCTGTACCTACATCTGGGGTTGCCCCATCCCAGGTGCAGAATCTGGCACTTGTTTGTGTTTAGCTTCATACAGTTTAGCTTCATGACAGTGACTGTCAAGCCCTCTAATTTGTCTAGGTCTCTTTGCAAGGCATCTTTGCCTTTGAGTCAGTAACTCCTCCCAATTTTATATCATCTGCAAACTCAGGGTACTTTTGAGTTCTGTGTTCAAGTTATTTATGAAGATGTTAAAGAGCACAGGGCCTAAGACAGAGCCCTGTGGAACCCCACTAGTGATAGGTCTCCAGTCAGACGTCACCCCATTCACTATTACCCTCTGTGCTTGACCCATGAGCCAATTGCTCACCCACCACATGAAGTGTTTCTCCAGCTGTGTGCTGGACATTTTGTACAGAAGGATCCTGTGAGAGACCCTATCGAAAGGTTAAGTGAAATTCAGCAAGGTCGCATCAACTAGCTTCCTTTGATCGACTAGGTTGGTCACTTTGTTATAAAAGAAAATCAGGTTTGATAAGCAGAACTTTCCTCTCATGAACCTGTGCCGGCTGTGACCAATGTGTTGTCCTTCAGCTGGTTTTCAATAACTCCCAGGTATTTCTTATGGCAGGAAGGGGCAATAGCAACCATTTATGGAGAGAAAATAAAAGCTTAGTATTCCTTTACTATTTGGTTTAAATTTAAAATACAGTCTAAAGACAGTTGTGGTGTGGGAGTGTGGTCATTTTAAGTAAATACTGTCTTATGTTGTTCTTGTTTGTGATGTTCTATGAAACTGAGACAATTGTGACTGATAAATAATCAATATCTGAAAGACCATGTAAATAAAGTAGAATATTAAGATGAAAGAACTCAAGAATCAAAAGATATTTTGAGATAATTCTCAAGCAGTTAGATATTTCCTTTGCTGACAGATTATTATTTTTTTAATATATCATTGTCTTTCTAACCCATACTTAGAGTTAGTAAGAACTGCTACAGCAGCAAGCAACTGAAAGAATCTGATGCAAGGTTTAGTTATTCTTATTTCTGAACATTAGAGAATAGGGATATTAATTTAAATTTCTATTCTTCCAGTAAAGACTGTATTAATGTTGATAGTGCATAGGAGTCTTAAAGTATGATATAAGGCTGTATGGGGGAGACCTGTTCAATGTGGGCGACCTGTCTCCCAAATTCAGTTCTTATACTTCATCTTTTAATTTATTCAGAACGCCTTTGCAATTCACACCCTCTGGTCTTCTCCTGTATAAATCACATTGTCCCTTTTTATTCTTTTGGTAACTTCATACTGGCACCTACTATGAGGTACTCAGAATGAGACAATAGTGTATCTCCATATTTTATCACCTCAAAGCACTGCACAAGACTTGCATTTTGGATTAAAACTTAGCCCTATGAGTGCAAAAGCCAACAGCTGCAGAGTTTACATTTCTCTTGTCCCCAGTAAACAAGGCTTAGGAAAGCTTTGAACTCCACAAAGACAGATAAAGAATGAAAGGGAACAATTCTCATTTTGAGAAACAGATCTCTAAAAAGTTACAAATAAGGTATCCATATAGCTACACCAAATCTTTTTCCTTAAATGATATTTTATAGAGAACATAGAATTCTTCACCCTCCCTCAATTTTTAAATTAAAATGGCTACAATGTAAAAAAAAATAAATATTTTCAATCAGTCTTGTTTTTGGTATTTTAAAATAGAAAGGGAGCATTTAACTTAGCCTTAAAAAATTATATATGCAGCTCTGAATGTGGATAACATTCTCAACAATTTCCAAGGTAACTGCAGCTGTGTTCCTCCAGCTGCTGGTCACTCACTCTCTGTGTCTGACCAGAAGGCTTGTGAGCAACTTCTCAGAGTCTGTCTGCAGCCTCCAGTATAGATTTACTGCTCCATTACAGACTGTAACTTCAATACCCATATCATTTAGTGAGGTTGTTAAACTATAGAACTGGCTCTTAATTGCATTAGCCAGCAAAAGGGAGAGTGGCTGAGAAAGAATTTGGATCCAGAACACTCCTACAGGACTCCGTGCCTCCCATATTGTCCTCTGTGTCTTTTCTCCTATTTACTGTGCTTTCTAAAGCTTATTGTTTACCTGGGAAGAAAATTCAGTGAGAACCGTGAAATACAAGCAATCATCAATGTTTGCCAATAACCAAAGGGTAGTAAATAAGGTATTAGCCACAGAACGTCAGCTACTAAATGCCTGGAGAGTGGCCAGTCTGGCTGGAAGTATGTATTGCTGTTCTCCCCTGCTGTCATTTATGTCAATCTTGAATAGATTCTGTTTTACTATGCAGTGGATTACACCCAGAGCTTATGGATATGAATATGGGTTGCTTGCTTTTCCCTCTCTGATCATGCTCCAGTGGTATTAACACTTGGGGTCAATCTGGATTATCCCATGTTTAAAAGATGGCAATTAAACACTTCAATTCTTAATTTCTGAGAATTTCTTCTTGCTCATATGAAGAGCTAAAGCAATTGCTCTCACAGACTTTGCCAATTTCTTGCTGCCGGTGGTCTTGGTAGTGGTAAGGGGAAATAGAAATAAGACCATTGCCCGAGTATACTCCCTTGCATCTGAACAAGTTCCAAGAAACTTAACGGTTGCATGGGTGACTTCACCTTTCAGAGACATTTTCTCCTTCTGTGTTGAGACTCCGTAGTCAAAATTAGCTAGGATGCAAACCAAAAGCAAAGTCTGGAGTTCAAATTTCACCCATTTTTTTGTTCAGGAAAGAGCCTGGTTTGTCATCACAGGAGGTAAGGGTGACTGCATATGAGACCGTCTGGGATAACACCAAGTGAGAAGGAACTTGGGACCCACTTCCAAGCTGGAAGAAAAATGCAAAGAAAAGAAGAAGGCTATCTTTAGCATGCCAAGTACATTAGATGAAAAGATGAGATCATTCTAGAGGTAAAGGAGACTTTCCTCTAAAATATATATCTCTGATGTCATGAAGTAGCTGGTGTGAAAACTTGCTCGATATGTAGTAGCTCAGATATTTTAGCTCACTATTTATTTTTATCCTCAGTATGTTAACTAGGAAGACAGTGTCAGAACTACACAAAATGAAGACACTTTAAGAAAAAGTATTTTGAAAAAGTATAGAAATTATTATGAGAAATACTTTATTTAAAATTTTGCTAAATCCCCTGTCTAAATACACTGTTTAGAACTCAAACAGGTCTAATCAGGACAAAAATAGACAACTTCAACAGCCCTTACAAAATGGGTGAAGGGCAAATGAAAGCAAGATGCCTGCTGGACACACTGTGTGTGACCTTTTCTAGGGCTAGGCTATGAATTCCAAGCTTGACCATAGTTTTCTATCTGCTTTTTTGAAGGCAGGGATTTTTATCTATAGAAAAAAACTTCATAACATAACTATGTGGAATGGAATACATATTTTCTCTTTATTAAGAACAACATAAATCAATGATTTTAAAGATTATATTATTCTTTTCTCAAGTGGAAAAATGTGTGACTCTGTGACCAGATAGCAGCTACATGTCAGTAACAATACTAAATTTAGCTTTCCAAAATTTATTTCCCAAACTCTCTGACAGTATGCAAGGAATACAAACTACCCCAGGTTGAAAATAGCCCACATAATGATAGGATTCCAAGAGGCCATAGTGTCTGCATGTATGCTTAGGCATGAAGGTGTTAATCAGTGTATATACTGTCTCATCTGCATCTAAGGAGCTCTGCAATTAAAATTAGAACTTTTATGCCTGATCCCCAGATTGCTGCTATTCAAAGCTCCTATCTGCATACACTGGGGATGGAAAAGGCCTTTTGAAAGTAAATAATTGGAAAAATTAGAGGGATTTTCGAAGATTGCAGAGCTTCCCTTTAGGACGAGTCCAGGAGCCCTGTCCTTCTGTCAAAGTACAAATTACCCCCATATGGTGATGTCCGTTCTCTCAACTGTAATTTATTCATTATGCAGAGTGCCGAATACCAAATGGTGAAAGCACAGCAGCAGAACAATGAAACAGGCTTTGGAAGCTAATAAGTGTCCAATCAATGAGAACTTAATGAACTATAACATGTAATACTTTATAAGGCATTCAAATTAAAAGGGGGAAAAATCAACAATGATGCAATATCAATTTACTTATTCCGAGTCTAATCAAATGAAATAAGCGTCATCCTCCAAAAATACACTCATAACTGGCATTTGAGGAGGGGGAATGAGTGGAAGATAGGATCAAGCCAAAATTCTTTTAAGAACATAAATTAGTACTAACCAACTGTCTTATGTAATGTAAGTTCTTTGCACCAAACTCTTCCGGTGAGGTAGTAAAAGACTGCTGGGGTTTTTTTCAGTACTCAATCTCATCCCAAAAGCCTTATTTTACTATTAGTCCCACTCTCACTTTTGCCAAAAGACACCTGAATTTGATTCTATAGAAATAATAATTAATAAATCATGTACAAGGTAATCTCAGGAAGGTGTTCTGTACCTAAGCAGCCAATATGCAGAACATCTGGATAGAGTTGTTTTCAATTAAATGCTGCCAAGGAAGTTATTAACTCCTTCCCCAAGATGAGGAGGTGACGGCAGAGATCCAGGTATCCTGTCTGACAGAGCACTGCTGGATTTTCAGTCTGCTGGACTGCTCAGTCAAGAATCTCTGTCCTTTAGTCTTCTTCAATTGAGACACCCATCTTTAAATGAGAATTTTCAATTAATTTGTCTCTGAATTATTTTTTTCTATGTAGTTTTCTTAAAAAAAAGCTTGTGGGTTCTTTTGTGGTCATTGCTGGTTTAGGGCTTTTTTGTATTTTAAGTACCCTTAATCCATTTTATATTGGCTTCTATTGCCTTCCCTGACAGAAAAGGTACCAACAAGATGGTTCATTCTTGTCTCAGCCAGCTACACATATTAGCAATTCTCACAGCAGTTACCAAGTATAACTGTACATCCTTCTCTTCAAGAGTGGCTGTAGTTTTCTTTTTCCACAGCAATTAACATTAAGTGTCTTTTGTTTCCTGTTACTCCTGTTCGCATGTGACAGTGGTGTCAGCTTCACCGTCTCCCCAATTCTTATTCTGAGTCCCTTCCCTTTTGTAATTTCCTACATTACAGAGAATAAAATAAATCCCTATTTTCTTTTATAATTCTATGCTTACATTTGATGAAAGGCATTTTGGTCTCAGGAATTCCGCTTCCAGCACTGCCACTGATATTATGGCCTTTTGCAGCAGTCACAGGAATGAAGTCTCCGGGTTGCACTGCAGGAGCCTTGTCTGTGGCACAGTGGTCTTTATGAAAGCAAAAACTTGAATTATGTGTGACTTCAAACGCATGGTCAATAAAAGGTTTTGACGTTGTCACTCCCCAGATGGGCAAACAAGAACTGTTCATAATAACTACACATTTCTGGGAGTTTTCTTATCCTATGTTAGTACAAATGCAATAGCAAAGGAACACAGTGAGTCGGTCAGAGTTGCAATGTGTCTGTGTCCTTTTCTTCAGGACTGGAGTAGATGACACCTGGGCACTAGAAGCAATCTTCTATGAGGTAAGAGAAATCTCTCTTTAGTCAGTGAAAGGAGACAAAAAAAAGAATATTATGGGCATTTGTTTGGACAGCAATTGAAATAGGTGGGCCCTAAGAAGGGTGTTCAGCATTTTAGGAACACTGGACATATGTGGCATTTTCAAATTACTTAAAAGACTGGTTAAGGAGCTCACATCACTGAAACTTCTACCAGCCCAAGGAAAACTTTTGAGAAATCTAATCAAGTCTTTCTCAGCCTTTCTCATACTCATAGAGAAGTAAGATGAAAAGATGCAAATGCATCAAGCTCTGCTTTGGAGTCTGACTGTAAGAAATAAGTTATTATTATTTGGATTTATTTTTATTTTTTTTTTAATATTATGAGATATTTATTTGCTCACAGAGCTTTCTTTTTCTTTCTCACACCTCACATTTTGGCAAGACCATCTCAAAGCAAGTGCTACCAAGATTACATTAACAAAACTCATTCAGCAATGCAAGTGCAGTAAAACAAAAATGAAAATGAAACTAACAAAAAACAGGGGGGGGAAAAAGCATGAGAGAACTGCGTTGTTCCCAAATTATCATCTTGCAGTAGAGATATGGAAAAGCAGCGAACAGCTATTACACTGCAGATAATACAAAAAAGCCTGATTTAGAACAATGGAATCAGCCCTCCCGTATTCAGAACGTGAGCCGTCAGCGGGAATTAATGCCCATCAGATCTTCCTCATCGCCTGTTGTTTCACTACTGGGCTGACCCAGAAGGTGTGTTCATGAGGTCAGGGAGGAAGGCATAGCACAGAAGATTGTAATGCATCCAGTTTAAAGAGAGCATTATCAAACTAAGTCGTCATTTTTAACTACCCTTCAGGAGCTGTAGTGGAATCTCAGTCAATTTTTAGTGAAGGGAAGCTTTGCCTGTAACATTAAAAACAGAATAAGTACTTTTAACTTTTTGACTTGGCTCTTTTTTCCCCCTCTTTTATTATTATTACTGTTTTAAGGTCAGGCACAGCATATAGGGTTAACAATGTAAAATCTCTGCATTGTGCAATAAAACTGATACTGAAATAGTGTCCCCCCACTGTAGGAGGAATCTGCAATTAGGACTTCCAAGCACATGCAAAAAATAACTCTTGGATCACTCTTCTTGTCTTCCAGTAGACTTGGCAAGAAAGACAAGCCATATGTGAAGCCAGCCATATATCAGTTATGTGGTCTTAGATATTTGCAATAAAACAAAGGACTTTGCTGTCAGCCCTCCTGATTTCATGAAGCCTTTACAGCTCACAGCAATGTCCCTTTATCAAAAGCCACAAAGTTACCCTTAAGCATGTGCATTTCTTAGAGAAAATATTCTCTGAAATAGCTATTTATGATTAACTCCATCAGGGAAAGGGGAAGACATGAAAGGACCCAATACAGTCAGTTTCAGCCATGCTGAATGTATCTAGATATAACAAGTGGGTGTAAAAACAATTAAAAAGAAAAGCAGTAATACTGGGAGGTTGGGGGAGGGTGAAGGAATTAAAGTACACATGCACAAGACAATAAGATCAAGACGAAAATCTTTGTGACAGTGATGTGGATGCCCTGGTAAATTAAGTGGAACTAAGACTTCACCCCCGAATTCCTCCTGGCCATTTATTTAGATATTATTAACTCACAGTTTCATACAGGGATCGTGTTAGGAGTGGATTCAAAGAAAGAATTTTATAACAGTGCTTCCTTCCCCAGCTAATTCTGGGTGGACATCCTGCACACAAGGAACCAAAAGGAAGGCTGGGGAATAGTTCATGGTGAGCCATGAAGTGAGGTCAGGAGCTAATGAATAGCTGACACCCCAGACAGGCAAAACCATGCGGATGTGAATGGCCCTATGTGTGTGATTACTCACATATGTGGAGTTCAGTGTCCACTCAAGCTCAGGAAAAGAACTGGTAGTTTTATTTGATGTAGTGGTGAAAGGAGTCAGGAAAGGAATTTTAAAAGTGAAGTGAGGTGATTCCAGCAGTGTTTTTCTGAACTGGCCTTAAAGAAAAGGCTTAAGAGAATGGAATTGTTACAAAATTAATAAAGTTTATTATAGATCAGCAGTGATGGCTTTGACAAAAAGATTGTGTGAATTTCAAGACTATAATGACAAGTGCTGATCTCTTAGTCAAGTATTATCAACTATTAATATTATAAACAACAGCAAAACTGAAATGGACAGATTAGCATTTCTGTTCACTTTGAATTACTTTTTTATAGTGTTCTCTTTGTGCAGACTGAGTTTTTAAATTGTTTGAGCTTTCTAGTTCCGACTCAGTGAGGCAGTTCAGCTTACTCCAAGTTTGTGGCTCACAGAAATTAGTGGCTTACAATGATGCATGTGCTTACCATGTCATCCAGCTTGGGTTTGGGTTGGTTTTTTTTTCTTTCCAAAATTTAAGGGAAAAAAAAATAAACTTGACTCCCCTCTCATCCTACTTTTTAATCCCTTTATATGACATCTTTGTAAATAATATTTTTAATCAGATTATAGATTCAGATACCAGTGAAATACGTGCTTTACTATCAGTATCTCTTACTAATGTCCTGCTCGATATCATGCTGTTTCTGTGGACTCAGTACATAAAGCCTGAGGGCTCTTACTGAGGGATACTGCTATAGCTAAGTTTATAATTTATATCTCTAGACAGGACAACAAATTCTACTATACAAATATTTGAAGCTATCACAAGGAGAGGAATACCTTAAAATAATCCTTCACTCAGAAGTTGCATTTGAAGCAGTTTTCAGTTACTTTTCATTATTTCACCACAGGGGAACAGTTTCAAGAAATTATTATACTAACCATTATATTAAAAATGAGCCCTAGAAGCCCACCCCCACAAATATCATTTAATGCTCATTGTTGTGGAATATATGTAATAAGACAAGAGAGTTTTTGGCTTTTTACTTCTCACAAAGGTATGAAAATATTAGCAAATATTCAGATCTCCACTACTCAAAATATTATGGGTCAGATCCAAGCAGAGTGGAGAGGTTAGTGCTTCATCATCACAGCTTTATATCATTATGGGCTTTAGGGCATAATAACCTATGAGAAAGCTTGGTTAAAAGATGGGAAGAAAACCTGAAAAAGGTTAATTATGGCACGCACAGCACTTGACAGTTCCTTTTCAATCTGATTCAGCTCAGCGGTGAATGCCGTTGTGTCCTTCGCACAAAGATCTGCTTGCTGCCACACCACTTTCTGTCACCCCAAGGCTGTGGCATGGCCCACCCACAAGAATGCAACCCAAATCCAAATGTCGTGTGTTTTCCAAAGGGTGCACCTGTTTTGCTGTGGATCTGGTGCTTAGAGCTTGCTGTCTGAAACCTTAGCGCCCAGAAACTTGTTTTGACAGTTTGGGTTACATTCATTAGGAAGCCCAAGGACTGATTATTTCTTGGGGGAAATAGGGGGGTTGGAGGGTGGGGGGAAGGGTAGGACAGGGGAAGAAGAACAAACAAAAAAAAACTTAAGCCTGTGACTAATTGGCTGAAAGGATGTGAGCAGTTTGGCTCCACTTGATTAAATGTGGGCTCAAATTAAAAAGAAAGAGTAATTGCCTTCAAAACTTTGGATTGCAGATTGCTGGCCTCTTCTATACATTAAGTGAAAGACTCTGAGCACATGTGTCAGCGGTGTTGCTGACAGGAACCCAAATATCCTGTTGTATGCAACTGCAATCAGAGGAATTCCTTCTAGTATGGATTAGCCTGCATCATATTGATGGGGTTTTTTACAAGATGAATTTTCTTGAAAAAGTTGTCCTGAATTTGGCTGGAAATTTTGAATCATGACCATGCCTTCTAACTGCTGGTTGCTTTCCAAACATTTTCTGATTTTCTGATCAGAAGACCTGAAAATAGTACTTTATTTTTCAAAGTAAAAATAAACAGTTTTTTCATTTTGAGCCAAGGCTGTATATTTTTACACAAATTTTCCACTGGTTTGGGGAAGAGCTTCAGTTGAGCAAAGGCATACCTCCACTAGACATGACTAACCAAGGAGTAGAGAGAGTCAAGCAATTCACCCAGGAAAGTACAGAGCTCACTTATAAGGTCTTTTTAAATATAAATCATGAATTAAATTGTTTTCTCTGCACACTGACATTGCCATTTATTCTTTATATCAAAGCAATATCCGCAACTTCTAACCTTATTGTGCTATGCACAAAAACACAGAACAAAAGACTTGTCCTACCTCTCAAACTACTTCACTGCAAGAACTACAAAAAGCCTTTGTTTGTTATTTAAGGAAGATTGGTGGACATCATCTCTAAGCAGAAGCTCTGAGAATCAGCTTTTTCCATCCTCTTCCAAACATGTATATGCACATTTTCACACAAGTCTGCTGCAGCAAAAAGACTCCTAAAGAAAAGAATCAAGCAGAGCAAAAGGAAAATATTACTTTATGTTAATAACAAATGGAGTGCACAATGCACTCCACATACAGAGGTTACCCATTTGTGGAGCTGGAAGCCAAGGGCATTTTAAAACTTAAAGATCTCTTAAATAAACATATTGGTTTAAGTATGAAACAAATATTCTTAGCTCAGCAGGTAGTTGGTATCTAAATCACATTCAGACTTCACATAAATACACATGTCAAAGCATTTATCTAGTAATAAAAAAACAACTCTTAAGGAATGCAGTTCAGATAGGGAAGTGTCAGTTATTTTGCACATTTCCTATTTCCAGCTCATTAGTTTCAGCTTTTGACAGGGGTGGAGCTGAAAGAAATCCTGTAGAGGTTTTTCTCTCCTCCCAATTTCACATGAATAAACAGAGGGAGGGAGTCCCCTGCCTGTCTGCCAGGCTCTTATCTATCATATTTAGATGCTAGATGCTGTCAGATTTTAGATAGTGATGCCTGTAGGTATTGCCAGTTACTGAGAAATTAAACATGGAATAGAAGGTAGTTCTTTCCTTTCCCAAACTGACTTTGCTTTAGGAGGAGGTTTGGACATCCTTCAAAAAATGCTGCTGTCCAGACAAAGGTGTCAGGATTAAATTTCTGTCATTCATTACTTGCAACTGATTTTATTTTATTTTTTTTCGACTCTGTCCTCGTTGTCTCAGAGGCACCCCATCAGCATATTTTCTTTCACCTGCATTCCTCTCAAATTCAGATACTCCTACCCAGAAGTAATAAGTATAGATTTACAGTGCTGGTTTTTGTTTAAACTTTCCTTATGTAAGGTACCTCGAGTATTAGATATCCTCAGAAATTCTGTTTTCATTATTAGAACAAATAAAATCAGCCAGTTCTCCTTGATTTCTCCCCAAGAAAAGTTTCAGAAAATGAAGATGTTCCTCAAGGGACAAGAGGCAGTGAACATAAGAGTGACTTCTATACAATTCTAATTCTTGGAAAACATCCCTATGATCGCTAACTATCAAGCTAGCAATTATCACTCTTGTGCTAGAAGTTACACCTCTGTAAGATAAGACAAGATGAGCAGGAGGGCACACTTTTCCCTTCAAGCAGTAAAGCACACCTAGCCATCAGGAACTGTGAAATGAAAGCATGTGAGCAGTCAGCTGCTGTGTTTCAGCTGAAGGTTGGTAACTTCTGCCTGATAAAGGTAACTCCTTAAGATGATCTGACTGCCATTACCCCAACACACAGTCTAAACACTTTGGAGTAGTTAAGTGATGTAGCTGAATATCATACCCACCTGGTTTATCCTTTCTTTCATAATCTTACCTGCATAGGTACTGATTTGTTTTTAACAGAATCCTTTAAAATAACCCCTAAAACTAAAATGAAATGTGTGTCTGTATTTATGTGTGAATGTCTTCTTCATGTGGATGTTTATATGTATGCAGCTGTGTGTTTGGGCTATAGAGGGTAAAGACAAAAATATGGCATGTCCCTTTGAATCAGAGAGATCAAAAATGATACTTTACACATCTGGGAACATCCACACCTTTGGATCATCCTTTGAGTAAACTTGATGTAGATTGGGGGGTGCTTTTACTGCACTACACATGAAATACTACAGCAAAATGGCTTTTATTTGCTGGTCAGCTGGAGCTTCAGTTTGGTTCCTATCACCTTCCAGATTTGTTCACATAATTCTGCTCCTAAAGTTTGATGTTTTTGAAAGGAAGGAGATTTATGACTTCTTTTGAAACCATCCTCCACATAGGGATATAGATGACACAAATTACATCATTAATTTGTAGGATAGGACTTCAGTCTGCATTAACTTGTAAGCTAGCTGCACCAACAAAGGCCACAGCCTGTGTAATTTTTGTTTTGAGCTCAAATCTTGAATTTGTTGTGTGGAACCATCATAAAGATGGTTCAACTTTCTCACAGTATTTTGAGCTATTACTAAATATGGTAGCAGTTCAGATCTGGAGATGCTCTATGACCTCTCTTTCACATGCCTGGGAGATCAGGAGTCTGCCCATTGTGGCTGACGAGCTATTTTAGTGTGTATGAATGCAGAAATAGGCCCAAAGGCAGATCTATCCTTAAGTAAGAAAAGCTTTGATGATGTAAGTTTCTCTGTACTTGAGAGTAAAGCATAGACAGATGCTCACTGGTCATAGAAGATTATCATTAGCTAGAGAGGGACTTTAAAAGGACATGTGCTAATAGGACAAGGGTGAACAGCTTTGAACTGAGAGTAGATTTACGTTAGATACAAGAAGGAAATTCTTCACTGTGAGAGTGGCGAGGCACTCACACTTTTTCCAGAGAAGGTGAGGATGCCCCATTCCCTTGAGCAACCTGGTCTAGTGGAAGGTGTCTGTGCCCATGGCAGGCAGGTTGGAACGAGCTGAGGAACACTAAAACAAAGCTGGATACATAAATTATTTGGTGCCTTCCTTGTTTTGTGTTTTCAAGTGTATTGCTCAAACTGTGAAAGTAACAGTAGCTAATAGGAGAGTAAGTGACCAAAACATGAATAAAATTTAGTTTAGAGCCCATCAGATGGCAAGATGAGCCATGCTTCTTAGGTGTTGCATATACTGAGTTGGATGAAGATGCTGACCTAATGTAGCAGAAATACAATTCTGCCACCATTGATCATTTTTCACAAATTCCCCGTTGGTTGGTTGATATGCAACTGGAAGCAGTTACTGTTTTCCCCCAATTTTTTTTCCTTCTCTGTTATACAAAATAGTGAAACCATAACATCAGTGTTGTTTGAAAATATATTTGTTTGTTTTCCCTATAAAAAGAGATAATAATGTTATGTTCCAATAATATTAAGTTGCAATGTTATTTGCAAGATTGCAGAGCTTTTAATTTTCTGATTATTTCCACAGTGGGAGTTTCAGCTCAATTTCTACCAAGACACTTCTATCTGTTTCGGTTATTTTTTTATTACAGCTAGAAGCAACAATAATTGCCTTTAGTGTATGAAAACATGACTGAAGAGACAATTGTTGTCCCTAAAGAGTAAAATCATCAGCATACATTTTTGATGTAAAATTTTTGTAAATTAATTGCAAGGTCCTATAAATATTATATTTACAAAAATTGTGTTGTCTGCTGTCTTCAAAGAAACAATCTTTTTTCTTTTTTTTTTTTTGTAAATTATGCTTCATACACAGTACATTTCCTGAGGCAGAAAACAAAAACATGGAACAAAATATTAGCCTTCTACTTTTGTAATTTTACATTCTACTACTTTTCTTTCTGAACTCTGGGAGTTTGTTTTTTTCTTTTTGTTTTGTTGTTATTGTTTTTAATATCATTCTAGAAGCATACAAAAAAAAAATCTGTATCACTGTCCATAATTGAGCCTCATTTTCACTGTTTCACTGTTCAAATGATAGAAAAAATTAAATATTAATGCCAAATGATAAGGCAGTGGATTTACACCTAATTTGGTCACATAACAAGAAACTAATTCAAAATTCTGAACATTTTGCGGGGTATTTTTTCTACAATTTCCATTCAGAAATGATAACATTGTATCTTTTAGATAGTGTCTAATGAAAAAAGTTCAACTTGAAGTTCTCCAATCCGCAGTTATATCTTGGAAAAATTATCTATCAAGACTTCTAAAGGAATTATCCTCTATAGACACCTCATAGAGGAACCAAAACCTGGAACTACAGTTGTTAAAAGTCTCTGAAATAACTGGGGTCGATGGCAAGATTAATAAACTCAGTGAAAATCACCCTGCTTTGTTTCTTTTGTTTCCTGTTAGAAAAATAAATAACAGTCAGCTTTTTGGGTTTGTTTTTTATTTGTTTGTTTGTTTGTTTTTGGTTTGGTTTGGTTTGGTTTGTGGTTTTTTTTTGGGGGGGGGGACAAACCAAAAACCAAACAAAAAAAAAAAAACCTAACCAACAAAAATCACAAAATAAACCAACAACAACATCAACCAAAACCCCCAAACAAACTGCCAAACAAAAACAACTGGATTTTGATTTTTAATCAGACTCTAGCATCTTTTCAGCTGTGTTAGTTCTCAGTCTGGTGTGTCCTGCGTAACCCAGGTGTTCAGAAATTCCATATGATTCAGGAGTATACAGGAAAGCACTCAGAACAGACATATTATGTCCTTTTCCTATCATTGCATTTGACTGCAGGAGATACAAAATATTTTGGATAAATAAACCCGGAGGCTTTTTTGAAGGAGATGGGCAGTGCTACAGCTAACATCAAGAACAGTGATTAGTTCCAATAGATATTTCACCAGATTTACTCCAGTCAGAATGGTGGTACTTGCTTTTTAGCAGGCAGCACACTTCACTTATATTGCTAGTGTTAGCAAATTTACTCCTAGAAAAATTGTAGAAAACCTAGAAAAAATTAGTATTTGGAAATCATGCGTTCATAAGAAGCTCTAATCTCCATAAAGGATCAGGGACCAGATTGCATAAACAATCAGAAATACTTGAGGACATAATTTGATATATCTTTGACAACTTCGGAGCAGGTCAGTCTGTGATTATTTAATTATTTGTTTATTTTTGAATCCACAGTACCAGAAGGCCCCTTTTGAGCTGGTGATAGCAACACATTTTCTCACATATCAGTGGAGACTGGTGTTATAGGAGGACTCCAGCTCACCTGCCAGCACCAGAGGGAAGGTGGGTGTCCTCTAGGACATGGAAATTCATCTCAAAATAATACAAATGAGTAACAGTGCTCTTCCCTGCCATACTACCATTGCAAGAAAGCTCACAACATATTTACCAACTCTATGGGATTAACCAATAATATGCTGATTAGCCAGTAAGTATTGAATCATTTTTTGCTTCAGAAAAGGATCATTGTATCCAAATTGGAAAATATCTTACTGCTGACTTCAAGCCACATCCACAATAAACAAAGAACAGTATTTCAGTGCTGATAAACTCTGCATGGTATTTTAGCCAAAGAAGTAGTCCATATCTATATCATATATATCTATATCTGATCTATATCTATCTATGAAAATAACTAGGAACAGAAATAATAATTGCATCCTAAGTGGTTGTGCATCATTGGTCCTCATTAGTATTTCAGCATTTAAACATGTTTCAGCACCAGGAATATGAAAGAGTTAAACAGCAGCAGATTTCCTGTGCTAGATAACTTAATGAATAGCATTCACAGTGCTTTTTAAGAACAACAGATTCATGCTGTTGGATGGTAATCTTTGGGTTTTGTTTTTGTTTTTTTTTCACAAAAAAAAATGTAGGCAAGACAGACTTTGCTGTAATTCTTCCTAATTACTCTAATGCATTTTATTTTATTTTAGTGTTTTGAGCTTATAAAAACAGTTAGCATCAGTTTGTTTCCAGTTTTAATGGAGATAAACTCCTTCTTTTCCCCTTGAAAAACTTCACAATATGGTTAGAAATGTCAGTAATAATTAGACAAAATGTTTGTGAAGACATAAAATAGAAACAATGCATCTTTTTTTAATGGAATCCGTTTGTCTGATTATCTCAAACAATGTACATTTCCAACTGCCCAGGAGGGTCATTAGAGCTTATGAAAATCAAACTCTCTTTTTTCTGCTTCATACATCATGGACAACAATATTGTCTCCACGATCATTATATATTGCCTGCCTTTGTAAATATATGTTAGACTTTATTGAGCTACAGTGAACATGGAGCATGAAATGCTTTCAAAAATAAAAACAACAGGGGGAAAGAAAAAAGAAAATCATGTTATTAACTAAATAACTGTTACACCCAAAGTATAAAAGGAAAGCTAACCTTACTGAATACAGTGCTCAAGGGACCTTGGTTCAATTCTGTCTTTAGTCACAGATTTTCAGGATAACCTTAGGAAAGTAATTTCTATCCTATGCACAATGAGGGCTATTTGTTCCTTAAAGAAATGGTTGTGACAGCGCTCCCTTCTGAGTTCCTGTCAAGGTGCAAAGCCTAATTCAGAAGTTTTTGTTATTCCTTTGAGATACACTCAGAGAATAGATGAGTATCACCTTACCTTTTTTCCTATTTGTAGAAATGGGGCTAATATTCCCTTGCCCTCACTGCAGAGCTTATGGATGCAATGCATTAGTGTCTAAGAGGCATTCAGATACCATGATGACAAGGGCCATTTAGTGAGCATGTATCTGGATGAAGTAGGAGGAATTAAGCTTCAGTTACCACTTTGCATCAAAAATAGTTTAGTACAAAAAAACAAGGGGAGTCTGAAAAGTTTATCATATGATCAATTATTATCCTGCACTCTAGGAAGCTGGAAAGCTATTTCAAAGGTGAACTTTACACCTGTTTAGTTTGTCTTCCTGTAAGTGTTGCAGTATGTTTGCTCTGCTTTGTGGTTTAAGCACCTTGCTCTTTTGCAGTGATCATGTGTTTTCAGTCTTCACTTGTCTCTTTTGGATTCAGCGACTGTGTCACCCAGCAGGATGGAGTTCTAGGAATGATGCTGCTTTATTTTGAACAGGGTCCCAGTATATCAGCTACTGAAGTGCCCAAGCAAAAATTGAAACTTACAGCAGAAGTGTAAAAACATGCAACAGTTTCATTAAAAATTATATGTTCTAAACCTTTTACCTTTTGAAGATCTTTGGCTGTATCTAGAAAATGTGGTTTAAAAAAGCAAATACATTACATGAGTAATCTGCTATAACCAAATCAGGCATTTATCTTCTGTAGCATTAGTGCATGTATGCTCTTGTTAATACAAGCAAATGCTCACCAATAATGAACCCTCTGTATTGGCTGCAATGTTCTAGCCCAAAGCAGACATGATGCTTAAAACTATTTTTAAAACACACGAAGGAATTAATAAATAAAACCCTTCTGCTACTCCAAATTTGCAATGAAGCAACTCCTTTCAGCCAAACCTTCAGTATTATATACTGGACCCCTTTTTCACTGCTGGTCAATGCAGCATATTTTCCCTGGCACTCCAGGTATTCTAACGCTGCTGAGGGTTAAATCTACCCTGCTGGAGAAGGTTTATTTGAAGGAGGAGAAGGAGGAGGCTAAGGGACCAAGGTCTCTCCGCTCTACTCACACTGCCTGGTGTCTAGGTCTTCCATAGTATGAAAGCAGGGAGAAGTTGCCCAGCCTCCCAGTTGCAATATGGTCTGGTATGCTGCACAATAAAATGCTAAAACTCCATTATCATCCTCAGACAAGGGTTTTGTTCTTAATTAGCAGAAACCAAAGCAATGAAACAGTTTGTTTGGTTAATTTTCTTTCTTTTTCATGTTGTTTTGCTTCTCCAGAAGCTGCTGAACACTTTGTTTAGTCCAGTAATTCCTTACATAGTGATACAACTCCTTCTGGGTACAGGTCCAAATTTTATTCCACCTCCATGGTCATATATTTCTTGTCCAGTGAAATGCAGATTCACTGCCAGAATAAACACAGATTTTTCAGATTGGAACAGCACAGAAGGAGTCACACTTCTCTCTCTTGTATCTCCTACAGCACAGAAAGCAAAGCCCAGGGAAAAACAAACCAGACTGAGACCCCAAGGTTCTGTAGACAACATTTGCAGACATCATCATCAAAATAAAGATTTGAGAAATCATCACTCAACAGCTCAAATGCACCAGAAGAAAAAGGCCAAATTTGGGCCAAGACACAGATTCACACATGGGGCTTCCACATGGTAAATAGCCAATGTTTGCAGAGGCACATGAGCAAATGTTGGAAGACATATCAGCAGGGAGGACAAGCCAGTAGTTTTAGGTCTTTGGGACTGAAACAATGAATTACACACAGAAATGGGAGATGACTTTTTACTTCATGTACCGGTACCACAGTGTAAAGGACAACCTGTGGAGAAGCTGATTGTCCTCATGCCCCATCTGAAATCTGTGACTGTGGCAGAACTTCATTGAAGGCCAATGCTGTCTGCCATAAACACCAGCTTGCCTCAGCTCACAAGCCTGCTGCTCTGTATGCTCTGTCTTTTGAGAAGGGGAACCTCAAGAAGCTCAACTTCATTCAACTGTAACATTTTCTTGTCAGCCTAATTTTTCCATGTCATGTACTTGCTTCTGATATTTTCCCACTTGTGTTATTTGCTTGCTGAAGCTGCTCTATTTGTGGAGTTCAATAAATGGTGTTTGCCATCAGAACAATTTGATTCTAGTTCTAATTATAGCAACAAGCTGCTTTCTTGAAACATGTTATGGGTGTTTCATTATTTTAAATTGTTATCTTCTGTATTAATTACAGAAACAGTTGATCTTTTTCTGAGAAGCGAGCAGCTGCAAATTCCCCCCTTTTCAAATGTCTCATTTTAATAGGTGAAACATCAGGTAAAAATCAAGTCAAGTTGTAATATAATTCTCCAGAAGAAGATATGTAAGTTACAACACATTGCCTCCAGATTCCACAGGGTTACACTGTTCAGAGGTACTGAACCATATCCCTTAGTATAGATCATAGCAAGCCTCATGCTGCACAGCTCAATTGCGAACACAAAGCCCCTAAATAAATCACACAGCAATGGCAACATTACTAATAGGACTATCAGAATCAAAGGAAGCAGAGGGATGCATCTGAGAAGAGTCTACATCATTATTCTGCGTGATTTGTTTATGGTATTGTTAGAGAGATTGTTTCTCCCCCCTCCTTCCCCTAGTCCCTCTAGATTAAGAATGGGAATGAAAAGAGCAGCAGAATGCAGGAACAGCCTGTCTGCTGTAATTCTGCAATCCTTAAGAGCAGTGGCCTGGTACTATTTACAAGGCATTTTACTAAACTAACTCACTTTATCCATCTTTATCCAACCACAATTCAACATTTGAACTTCTTTCAGTTTTCTGCTACCCTCTATTTCTAGCCACTGCTCACGGTGATCCCCGAATAGAACACAGCACAGCACACAGAGCAGTAACTAAGGCTGCTAACTCCAGCATAATACTTTTGGCCATATTTACTCAAAGACCTCTGCCTGTTTTAAGCAGTGATGGAAAATTATTTATAAAATTCACAGTAATGAGTGTCTCCAATGAGAACAAAGACTTTCTCCCCCCCCCCCCGAAAAGCTGAAAAAATCAGACGAAAAATTTATGTTGGTGGTGACAAATATGCTGTTATTGATGGGAAGTTCCTTAGTGTTTCTATCATATTTAACATTAGTTTGAAGAAAACATTAGGATTCTATTTTTCTATTGATTTATTTCTTTATTTAGAAACATTTCTGCAAGGATAGGAGATAAGCTGTATGACCTCTGACCTAAATCACTGACATCGTGTCAAATCCTTTCTGCCCTAATACAGAGACACATTTATCTTGCTTAAGCATGGAGGTAACTCTTTTTTAAGCACACAGTTACCTCTTTGCAGTGATTAGGACTTGGTCAAATACAATTTGGAAGATAGAGACTCTCAAATAAAGGACTGGCTGCACATAAAAAACCTTTTTTTTTTTTTTTTTTTTTAAATGATACAAATAAAAGCTAGATAAAATTGAGATAATTTTGAATAGGAGTTTTCAAAATCCCGCCACACCCAAAACAAAACAAAAAAAGACAGAAAATACCTTAAAAGAAGCATTAGAGAAAAAAAACCAAACCAACAACAACAAACCCCAAACAAATAAATAAACCAACAAACTCCAAATCCCCAAGGAAGCGCCAGTAACCAATGAACTGAGAGTACTATAACACAGGAGTTTATAATAAAAGACTAATTTGCCTTTTCTAAAACAATCAATAGCCCTCCCAAACATGTTTCAACCTATAAAGTAAGATTTTGCAATTATGAGATGCCTAAAATAATGCTCAGATCAACTAGATAGTTACAATTGTTTTCTGTACTCCTCTTTCATTTTCCCTTTCTTACTTGTCCCTCCCACTTTGCATCAGACCAATTAATATCTTTCCTTCCCTAACAGCTCTCTAGATAATTCACAAAAGCATTTGTCTGTGTGGCCTAGCATTAAACAGAAACCATTAAACAGTCAACTCCTATCTCTTCTGTAAAATTAATGTCATATTAACTCCTACCATGCCTTGCTGATATGTGGTATGCAAACGAGGTATCTTAAAGAATTTGTAAGGTATTTCTCTAACACCTTCAGCACAGTCTCCCAATTTAATCCAGTATGCAGTAAGCCTGTTTTAGTTACAATATGGGAATTCTTTAATCACTAATTTTAACCCTAGTAATCTAAGTAGAAACCACCAGGACAATCCAACACTCTTCATATTACAACTGAGTTGAAGTTTCTTTATTTTTGATACATGCACCACATTTTATGATTTGCTCTTAAAACAGGCATGAAAGAGACCTGAGGAAAAGTTGGTTGTGGGAAGGAGGAGAAGGGGATCAAACTGTGTGACCGAGGCTTATGAGCATACTTGGGAGTAATTTCATACTCCATCCTGTCAATTTTAATAGAACAATGTGCTCTTATTCTTGAAGGCCTAAGCACATGAGCACTCACTCACCTCTATAAGTAACAGTGTTCAGGATCCCATTATATTCCTTTATGATGATTTATAGCCTCCAATGAATTCATACAAAAGCAGTGTGATGCATGGGGAACACTTAGATCACCATCAGCACACAGCTCATCTCCTGTGTTCACATTAACAACATGACTCCAGCTACCATGCAAAATTGCAATGCTGGTTCAGTGCAGGTGTGGTCAGACCTCCTTTCATCTCAGGGACTTCATTTTCTTCCTAAAACACAGTGGTGACAACAAAAATGACATTGGTTTTGGCATTGCTTTATCAGACAGTCAACCCGCTGAGGGGCCAGAAAGCTGTGATCCACACAGCTGCAAGCGCAGCTGGAGCCACACTCAGAAACAAGATGCTTCAGCACCTCAACAGGACAAAGCATGGGATAATGTTTAATTTCATTCTGGTTTGATCAGATTTTAAAGGGCCCTGACATGCTAGTATTAACTTCACAGGCCCAGGAGCTGGATGTCCCTGCGCTTGTACAAGTATCAATACTTTAACCCTATTAGGACTTCTCTTTTCCACTCCTAAGGGTTTGTACAACTCCCTTCTGTAAATACTTATGAATTTTTGCTTCTTCTCAGGCAATCAAATTAATACATCTGCTGTGTGCAGAAGAGCATGATTTCTTATTCATGGGCTACACACCTTTTCCAGAGCTTATTTCACTCAGCCTGCTAAAACATTTTCTACCTCACTCCCCAAGACACAGCCATCATTTGTGTGGCCTGTGGTGACCATGCAGTATGTTACAGGGCAGGCAGGAGTGAAAGTGTGGGGATGCCGAGGAGGAAGATTCCCTCCAACTCACTCATGTTTGATTGATATTGTGTGCATCGTAAAAGGTTATCAGGGCATTTGGCATCCTGCTGCTGTATGAGAAGAAAATATGAGATCCTTGTGCATACATAATCTTTGTTAAACAAGAAGACGGGATGCAACTATACAAATAATCTGCTGAATGATACCAACCTCCATTTGAAAATTAACTTGGAGAAATCTACAGCTTTCACACCACTGAATCACAGAATCAATTAGGTTGGAAAAGAACTCTGAGATCACCGAGTGCAATCTTTTACCAAACACCACCATGGCAACTAGACCATGGCACTGAGTGGCACATCCAGTCTTTTCACTATCAGAACTAGTTGATGAAATCAGAGTCAGCTTGAGACTATGTCCTATCATCCAGTTGCTGGTTGTCAGGAAGAGGCCAACCTCCACCTGGCTACAACCTCCATTCTGGTAGTTGTAGGGAATGATATGGATAATTTTGAGCCTCCTTTTCTCAAAGCTATACAACCCCATCTCCCTCAGTTGCTCCTCATAGGACTTACCATCTTTGGACATCACCAGCTTTGCTGCCCTTCTCTGGACTCACTCCAACACCTCAATGTTCTTCCTGAATTGAGGGGCCCAGAACTGGGCCTAATTTGTTATCAAAGTCTTACTTGTGATAGAATGAAAAATTATCATTGTTTCACCACATACAGTAAATCAGGACAGAAAAATAAAACAACTCAACTAAGACCAATGAGGACATCACTGTCAGAGCTCAGATGAGAAGTATTCTTTTTTTTTTTTTTTTTGTGCATAGTTTATTCCAAGCCTTTAGTGCCCTCATTATGCGCTCCCTGAAATCACTGAGCTGCAGGCACTCAGACTGCAAGAAAGCAACCATGCATTCACATGTGCCTCTCAAAAGCCATACTTTTCTGTAGAGAGCACAGAGAGCCAACAGCAGTCATAGCACTCTTTACTCTTGTAATAAATGAGCAAAACGAGCCATGTAGAAGTTATCTCTGAGCACTGTCAGTTGTTAGAGACCATATAACAGTCTGTAATATATATAAAATTATTGAGATCATATGTGTTTATATTTAGGTTATACAACTCTATTGTTTTTATAAGAGAAAACTGTTTCTGGAAACAATAGGCTGAATTGCTTTTTCTTGCTAAGAACAATGATGCAATGCTGCTAGTACCAACAGTTGCTATTACAGAATCAGCTAACTGAAAACACAAGGCTCTTTAACAACTTGTATCTTACAAAGCACTCCAATGCATGCTGATGCTGTTTTACTTTGTTTGCTAGTCAAGATGAGCAAAAGCAATTTGTACTTTGCATTTTGCTCATTATTGCACTTTTACTCTGTATGCTTCTTCTTGTTTTCATTTCTCTTTCAATGAGGGCAAGTATACAAAGCCCCTATTGCTGTGACGTTTTCACTATCAGAACTAGTTGATGAAATCAGAATCAGCTGAAGGGAGGAAGGCAAATCCTTCTGGGATGTACAAGGAGCCAGAAGAAAAAGAGAAGGGAACTGACATGGAAAATACACTCCTGTCAACAGAAATAAGCAAGGCTTCCCAAAAATTTGGAGATTACACAATCACAGTCACCACAGCAAACATATTCTGAACAGTGTCTCGGACCATTCCATTAAAAAAAAAAAAAAAAATTAAATATACAGCTGTAGCACAGTTTGCAACAGAGCTGCATACCTGAGATGTTTTTTGATAACTAACATTATGAGCACAATCAATTCAGATATGCTGAAACTGAGACTGTAAAATAGTGATAGACCAAGGTACCTTGCCATTTCCCACTTACATGCAGTTTAAAACAAAGTCCTCGACTTTTCACCATAGTTGACAGGTTACAGATTCACCAGATGTGGAGAAGATGCAGCATACTGAGAGCATAAATTGATTTTATATTTAAGTTTAAAATGGATCTCATTGTCCCTGAAATGTTAACCATGCAACAGAAAAAAACCACTGGATTTTACAAATGCAAATTTTAAGCTCCCATGCTTGGCACAATAATGAAATATACAGCATTCCTTGTTGTTCTTACCTTTGAACTGCAGGTAACTGTACAGCAATGTTACAGGACAAAGATACACTTGTGAAATATTCACAAGCTGATGTCTTTGCAGCCCCATGGGACCTGTGAAGAGCTTTTTTTTCCCCCACATCTCTCTCTCAGACTTTAAATAATGAGGAGCAGAAAAGGTATGAGACAACATGTCTGTGTGTCTCCTTTGAAAGCTTTTCTTACATTACCTTGTTATCTGTGCTCAAGAGCAGCAGGTATTCCAGCAGTTCAGAGTGTGTCCACAGCAAAAACACCCAGCAAAACAGTGCCAGTACACACAGCTTTCCGTTCCAGGTCCATTCAGCGAAGCACAAAACAGATACATGGAGGGCGTGGTGGCACAGCTGAGTGTTTGGGGGGGATGTGTGTGTGGAAGGATGTGGAAGCAGAATTTTTGCCAAACCAGTTAGGAAAATAAATGTTTATTACCCATCCTGGAGAACCACCTTTCTTTCCTAATCTGAGTCCATATAATGCCTTTGTACAGAAAGTTGTCAAACTTCTTTAGTATTACAGAGTGACAGCCCCAGAGAGATGAGAGGGCTGGTCATTCTGCTGGTCACAAGGATTTGGATCATTGTATTTGATTTAGTTCTCAGTGATAACTGCTGAGAAGCACTGATACAGATAGGGATTTGGAGGTTTTCCTGTACTCCTGTATTGTGCATCAGGAAAGACCAATATGAACCTGCTATGAGGTATGAGCTGAGTATAAGGATTCCACTTATTTCCACACATCTGAGTCAGTCCTGAGTACATACACCACTAAATTCAAATGAGATTTATCAAAGGAATTCACCCTGGCATCCATCAATGCAAGTGTAGTCCTTTTTCCAAGGAGGCATTACTTTTTTAATTTCCAGTGCTTCAAGACTTCCTTTTTTTATCCTTTCTGCATTTCAAAGATGCTTATATAACAGGTACTTTCCCACACTGGCCTTAAAAGCCCTTATTCTCTTTCTTTCATTATTTCAACAGACTAATAGTGGTTGCAACACAGGTGACGGTAAATCAAATCAAGTTGAAATGTGGGCCTGACTCATTCTCAGACGATATATGATTTGTTTGCATTACATTATCTTGGAAACCCATAAGCAATGTGCCCTAACTACATGTCCGCACATGGCAAGAAGATAAAGTGCTCTTAGTCAGTAATATAAAATCTAAATAAAATTACAATCAGGTTTGGTTATTAGGATAACTTTGCAACACCCTTGGGGCATTGCTCTTATCATTAGCATTATTTGCATTAGAGTAGTGTCCAGAGATCCTGCCTATGAT
Source organism: Margarornis squamiger (assembly GCA_035222235.1). Classification (NCBI taxonomy): domain Eukaryota; kingdom Metazoa; phylum Chordata; class Aves; order Passeriformes; family Furnariidae; genus Margarornis; species Margarornis squamiger. The sequence goes on from JAWWTY010000156.1 coordinate 51,577,722, forward strand.
CAGTTTCAAATTGTGCTAGGCTCTGGAAAACGTGGGAAGAGACAAAAGTTTTGAATGCTAAATACATAATTACAGGCAAAGGGTGGGAGAAATAAAGGATTGTTATCAGCGTTATGTAGAGCTCTGAGGTGTGGAGATTAAATTTTTGTTATAGTCTAAGCACAGGCACAAAGCAAGGTTGGAGCCCAAGTTCACCTTGCATACAAAGAGTTTGCACACAAGCCCATGTTTAGGCTCCCACTGGCTTTGTGGGAGTGCTGATAACAGCGGGAGAGGTAGCTTGAGTGTGCCTTTCCCCAGCTATATACCTACCTGCAGCACGGGCAGCTGGGAACAAGGTTGGCTTGGCTTTCTTGGCCTGAGGCAACCTCTACATATGTTGTCATACTGTCCTGTGACACCTTCTCAGTGCTGAGCAGGCAAGTTTGCCCAAGTACTTCCCATACAGGCTTATAGCCCTGCAGTGTAGGATGGACGGGCAGGTGAGCACAGGAATAGCAAGCCCAAACACCTGAATGGCTGCTCAGACAACATGCTTTGTTTTTTTGGTATTGGAGGGGGTTTTTTTGGTGGGTTTAGTTTTTCTCTCCTCTCTGGGGAAAACTGTATGTCTTCCTTAAGGTCACCAGAAAGTCAGAGTGCAGCTACAAACCAGACAACTGACTTCAGTTCAGCATCCAAAAGGTCACAATTCACCTCTGAAGTGAGAGCTACTGGATTTATACAAGTAACTTGGTAGAAAAAGAGAACAAGTCATCTTTCAAATCAGTAGTGGAGGGACTTTCTTGACCTCCAAGGAAGTTTCTTTTCAAGTAACATTTCAAGGTGTCCTTCATACAGGCTTACAAAATTTTTACCATTACACAAACACCCATGACAATGCTGCACTGATGAAAGAGGGTTGGATGTTTATGTGCTCCTGTTTCACCCCATGTTGGCAGGGATAAGAGAATTACAAAGTGATAAGGAGAGATGCAACTGGGAGGAGCAGACATGAGTGCTTGATTATTTGCTTAATTAAGCAATGTTGGCCACATCAAATTGTAATGAAGTGTGCATATATCTATAGCATGTTTTTAGTCCCAGGCAATACATTGGCTACCTGCCCCTGAATGGGCAGTGAGGGAGATATTTTCAAAGGCAGAAATGTTCACTAGCCAGGAGAGCTGGATGGCTACCAACATTTTTGCCTTTGAAGACTCTATGTAATCATTTAGGATCAGAGACTCACCAAATGATCCAGTCACTCACAAAAGTAATTGTGCTTAGGTAAATGAGACAACAGGCAGGAGTAAGGCTTGCAGACCTAGACCTTGTGCTCCAGCAGAGCCAGTTATTTCCTCCTTTTTAAGATCTTTAATGAGTGAATTTTTTTTTTTGTAAACATGATAGGAACTCTAGTTATTATTTTTCAAAACTAATGTTATTGTTTTTTCTAGAACTTCTGTTGTTCTATAATTCTAGGGGCCCACATCTAATCCCTTATGTAACATGTTTATTAGATGCAATATTTTATCTCTTGGATTCAGTGTCTGACAATATACTTTTGTTCTTGCTTCAATAAAATTGTTTTCCCCTCTCCTCACTTTGTCAGAATGTAATGGTTTTCTTTATCACAATAGAAAGTTTGAAAGGTTCCTCCCTAAAAGACAAAAATGGACTGCATGTGTCTGCACCTTAATTCAATTTGTATCATAAAATCCAGACCAAATAAAGTAACTTTATAATATTAAAGTTTCAGAATTGAGCTGGGATTTTTTGTTTGTTGCTTGTTTTTAATATATGGGCATGTAGTCTGGGTAAATCTGTAGCTCATTGGCTTCATTACCTGTATCCTTTTGAACACAGAATGAAACAGTACCAAATGCTCATGTGATTTCTGGTTTTCTTTGGGAATTCACTATCTGTGTGCTTTAATCAAGTGAAAATACGTAGGAATCATTCCAACTTTCAGCTGACAAAAGCACAATATTAGTTTTTTGATGAGAACTCCTCCATGAATATAAATTCCACATGGATTTTCTAGGGCTTTGTAAATTTATTAAAAAATAATATATTCTATACACAATTAGACCATGAATGTTAAAAGAGTTAGTAAAGTAATTTATTTGGAATGTGAAACCATCTAGGAAATACAGGCATTTTCATATAATTGTAACTATCATATGTAAGGCACCGAAAGCATCTGAAACCTTGGTATCCAGACCCAGAAAATCTGTCCACCCGAAATGTATTCCTTTCATACCATCCTCTGGAAGAAAGGACTTTATCTCCTTTATCATATCTTTGTAGATTTTTGCTGAATGTACAGTCAAACACCGTTGTTGAATGTAGAGGTTGGGAAAAGCTTATCTTATTTCATATTCATTTTCCACACCTTGTCAACATCTGCATAGCTCACCAGTGAAGCTGGTTTTCATGCAATCCACCCAAAGGTTACAACTTATAGGTCAGGGATGGGAATTCACTTTGAAATCGCTGGGCACCCGAGACTACATACATTACTGAGGTGACAGGTATAGCATGCAATGATGAACCTTCTGTCAGTCAGAGAGAGGTCACATTGGTATCAGTTGCCTTTCTCCCATCTTTAAAAAAAAAGAAAAAGGAAATTAAAAAAAAGTCTATTTTTTTTCCTTCTTGTGGAAAATGAAAACAGAGTTGATGGTGTTTGCTAGTGTCAGGTGGCTGAAGATTTAGGGCCCCAGAGCTCAGGAGGTCTCCTTTAGCTGTACTGACTCTACTCTCCACAGCAACATAAATTGCTGCCTGAACTGAGCCCCTCATAAGCTATTCCAGAAGCAACGATGACAGTCATATTAACAGGTACTCTACTGGAAACAAACATCTCCAACCCAATGTCAGGAAAGCCAAAATAGGAGCACGACATTCTCCTGTTTCAGACCTACTTTTTCCATAATTGGCATCGTTTTACAAAACCTCTAAAATAGGTCTAGTTTAAAAATTATCACCTTTACAGACTGAAAGATTTTTAGTTTTGTTAAAGATGTTTCTGAATCTCACATGAAAAAAAAGTAAGTAATAACATGAATAAAAAAGAAGTGAGTCTCTGAGTTTGCTAAAGGTTCACCTACAACTCCTTAGCTTTAGGACTGTCATGAACAGATCAGAAGACCAAATCTATGATATGTACGAATATCTCATTATACCGTATTAAAGAAATGCCAGAGATCATCAGATAACAACAGAATATTAATATTGCAAAGGTTAAAGAGTCATGCTCTCTGCAGTGATCTCAAAATATTTGGGCTATTTGCTGTAAAATCTTGTTTCAAGGTCCTCAGAGGTTAATAAGATCACTCATCTTCAGTCTTTCTGTGAGACCCCAGAAGAATCTTCTCACATTCTTGTATTTTTCCAACTTAGGTGCTTGACTGTTCTATGTGTTTGCTCTGCACAGATAAATACTGGCTTTTCTAAACAAGGTAGTTTGGATTACAATTTTTTTTTTGTGTCAAAATGAAGTCCTTCCATTGAAAAAACCCCATCAGAACAAAACAAAGAATAATCCCTAGCATAAAGCAGTATTAATACACATGAAATAAGTTGATTTTGTCAAGGCTAAATTTTTCTATTGGAGCCTATACTTGAGAACATTCAAGTGCTCTCTTGAGTTATCTCATTGTATCAGTGTTTGCAGGACAGTGCCTTGAATTTGTTTCTGACACACAAAGTTGATATATAGGAAGACAGGATTTAATTGAAATGACTCTGAGGAGTCTTCAGTAAATCCTGTATTTCTTTATCAGAAAAAAATCTTTTTATAAAGGAAGAATCAAAGAGTATAAGGAACCTTTAGTAGAGATTCTGATAGAAAACGCAACTATATTCCATAATAACTGTGACTGTAGTCTATAATAAATACTTTTTCATTTTTGTATCGGAAGTTTTTATGGGGAAGGATTTGCTCATTAAAAATATTTTTATTTTACTTTGCATATTGGATTTTAGAAATACATTCATACCATGGATTTGATGAAGACATAAGTTTATGCAAAGTCTTTAGCTGCAGAGGACTCTGACCTTACAGAGGATCAAGTTTTCCAGTGCTATTACCAAATTAATACACTTGCTTAAATAACGTAGTGTGCATGAATGCAAACTGTGGAGATATGTCTGAAGTTGTTAGCCTTTTCTGTATATGCCCATCTCTCCTTCACCATAGCTGTCAAAGAGCTGTCTTACTCGTCCCAGTACTTCAACATAACAGGGATGGAACCCAAAGCTCCTGTAGAGCAAAGTCTGATGCTCAGGTTCCTCCCACCTAACCTCGAGGTACTAAACTGAGTAGTATCTACATTAATAATGGAAACACTCTTTAAAAACAGGGACATTCATGCCTTTGTACAGATAGACTTTGTTTTGGTGTTTGTTGTTTTTTTTCTTTTTGGAGGGATAGTTTTAGAAATTCTAAGTGTATGAAACTGTCTTTTTGGGGGTTGGTGGCAATTTTTTTGTATATCATCCTATTTTTACCTCTGGAAGGTTTGGTTTTTTCCCCTGTAATTATTTATCAGGAACACCATTGTGCAGAGACAAGGAATCATTTCCGATGCTTATTCAGGAACACCAATACAAGTGTGTTTTATCCTTTCCTGCCCCAACAACTATAATGCTTTAAAAGTTGCCTTTTAGCTTTGTATAGAGGAAAGTCCTGGTAGCCAAGTTACTTGTGGCTTTCACTGTCAGGAATGAATGGCTGAGAGTATGAGGAATTCACTGCAATAAGTTAGAGAAAGTAACAATAAATAGGTTGTCGACATTCCCACTTCAGTGGTCTTTTCCTGTGTCTTAGAGTTTTCCTTTACTGTGGAAAGGTGACTTCGGCACCCTTGTCAAACACAAGGGTGATAGACAAGGGTGTACACAAGGGCGTAACTGTCAATACCAGTTACACTGATGTACATCAAGAGCAATACCATTAAAGTCAGAGGGTTATAAAGGTATAAAACTGGGGATAATAAGCCTGTAGTTTGATCTCAGTAGGTAGGACTGCAGGAATTAATCATGTTTTCAGACAGCCAATTCATCTATCACGTGACAATAAAAAATTAAATTTAGAAAATATGAAATATTACCTTTCCTTTGTTAATTTTTGAGGAAATGCAACTCAAGAGGCAAAGCTTTAAGCCTTTATTTTAAGCTCAGTGTCCAGTTATATCTTGCAGATTTAACCCTGATTCTGTTTGAATAAAGTCCACCATACCCTTAGACTTTAGCTTTATTAAACCCTCTGCCCCATCTCAGCATCCATTAAATTATTGTTCTTCTCCTCCTCCTCAGTTCCCCCAAAGACACTATTCATTAAAATGTAGAAAATAAAATCTCTATATGTGCATTTTTGCTTATTAACTGTGCTCCCTGCCTCATCATTTGCCAAAATCATATTTCTTGAACAAGGAGGGCAGAAACAATGTGAAATCAATCTTTTTTGCTTGGCCAGATAAACATAAGACACAATGAGAGAAAGAAAGACACAGAGAGAGACAGATAGGGGGAAAGAAAATAAAGCAGGAAAACAGCAACACCATCCCAATGGTGATGGATAACTGAAGTGAACGTGTCAGGATGATATTATGTAAATTACCAAAGCAGCTGAGCAGTGCACTGATGATTACAGAGGATGTGAACAATGTTGTGGTCCCCAGGTGCCACCATGCCTTGTTATTTTTTCTTCCCTCCAACTACCCTTGGGGTAGATTCTTCCTGACCTGAGTCCTTGAAAAAAATCATCCAAGAAATACGTTCCTAAAAAAAAGGTTAGAGGACATCTATGACATTTCTGTAAAGCAATAACTGCACCCTGTGTGTTGCCAGTTTAACATTCTGAAAAGTGCTTTTTACTGACACCTCTGAAGAGTTTGACTTATCAAACACCTTGATTACAGAATAGACTTAAGGTTAACACGATTTTAAACAGAAAAAGGAAACTGAAGGGTGAAGGATATACATTAAACCATGCATTAAACTATATTTTAAAGTTACTATTATTAAGAATAACCTTTTTCCTTCTCATTCAACATCCTGTGTGTCTGTTTGAATTTGCATATTAGTGTTTGTGTCTGTGTTCTCTGGTTTTCATTTCTCTTTTCAGGGGGTGTTGATTTAGATAACTGTTGAACAAGATTGTGAAGTGTTAACTCGCTGATTAGCCCTCATTTGAAATTATGTCTTCTTTGAGCTGAATGTGGGCCTAAACCCCAAAATCCCACAGTCCATTGATAAGCTCATAAATCATCAAAACAAACATCCAGACCCTCTGCAGACTTCTCAGGATTGGATCATAGAAAATAACAAACCTCCATTGGCTTAGGTTATGCAAAACCAGTTGTTAACATGTCAAGGATTTCACCCAAATGCTTCCTTGGAAAAAGTGTTAGAAATGAAACAAAGCCTAAAAAAATATAGAAAACTATTTAGAAAGATTTTCAGGGTCTTTAAAGTAAATTATTTTGGCCATGATCATAATTAATTTGCATTCTCTTTTCTCAGATGGATGGAATTATGTTATCTTATTAGCTACATGTTTAGAACATATCTCTACTTGACTGAGGTTGATTTATATAGATTACACAAAGTGCCAATTACAATAATCAAAGTTTCATGAAGTTCAGGAAAACCTAAACTAGGTCCTCCTCCTGGAAAAGGGGTCCCACACACAGAAGAATGTTGCAGCAGGGTGGGATTCTTTGATTTGCAGATCAGTCTAGATGACAAAAATTATTCCATCTCCCCTTGAAATTTGGGAGAGACATGCAGCCCTGGTAGTTCTTTATTTCTGCACAGCATCTATTAAATCATATCCAATCTCATGTCTGGATTCACTGGACTCTGCAACACCAGTAATAAATAAGAATCATTAGTGTTTATGCCTTCAGTAAGAGCTTCTTGGAGTAAGTAATGCACTGCAATGTCTTGCAATGTGTGCACAGTAGCACACTTTCCAGCTGTGCTATGGGCTGCCTCATGGAACTGACAGAACTTGGTAACTGACAGTTGTACAGGTTTAAATTTAAAACTGTATTTAATTTGTATATCATGATGTAATCAAGAACTTTTAAAAAAAGCATAGCAGTAAATAGGTATCTTGCTAAAAGGATTTGCAATACAGTAATTAATGTAATGGGATTCGTGTCTGTGGAGATTATTACAAGGCCTTTTTGTGGCAGATTGTATTTGTTCTGTTTACGTGCGTAAGCGGGTGGACACTCAGTGGGTGATGGTACATGTCAGTTGGTAGAAGTCCAGAAATATTCACTTCTGGAGTGACAATTCCCTTTCACAGAACAGGGACAGCATGAGCAAATATATAGTTCCTCTTGGGTTCAGAGATGCTTGAAGCACTTTTCAATGTGGAATTTACCAGTAAGGTCAGTATGACTTCTTTCTGATTCTTTCTTGACTACTTTTACTGGAGTCTCTGTAGCTGTCACTGAACACATTATTTGGTTTAAATTCATGACAAGGGAAAAATAAACAAACCTGGGGGAAAACAAGTTAGACTGACCACACAGGGAAACTTTATCATGCCAAACTTATCTCTGGATTTGTTGTTAATATACAGTGGTTTGCTATCCCAAGACATCTTAAAAATGACAGAGTGTAGGAATACATTTTTAATGAAAAAGTTGCTTGTTAAACTTCTATCATTTGGATGTGGTTGGATTACTGAGCCTGTTGTCTGATTAGGCTCCTTCTACATTCCTGACTTCAAGTATGAATAGTAAAAGCTACGATGTAACAATTGCTTCTTTCTTGGTTCTCTACTATATTTAATTCAGAGGGTTTTTATATGACTTTAAAAATAACTCCTATAGAAAGGATATAGAAAGTCTCTTTCATGTGACTTTGTCATTGCCGTATTGTGTAAGATCGAAAAAACCGTTAAGAGCACAAGTCTTGCTAATTGTTAATTGGGACATTCAATGGGACTTGAGCACCCACTTCACTTAATTGCTTTTGAGCAGCCAACACAGCTCCGAGAAGTGGCAGACATTTGTGACCAGATTTACTCCTCTATCTTGGGTCCAATTTGTCAAGAGCAAAAGCATCACTTACAAAATGCCATTGACCCTCAATTGTTCAGCTTTTATGCTGAACCCAGACTACCTATTGCAGGAGTTATTTTGTCCCACTTGGCTTTTCGTTACAGAAGTAAATAGATAAAGAATTTTTATGTTCCATTTCCTTTGTTTTAAAGCATTTATTTTAATGTGATTTTTCACTCACAAAAAATAGTACTTCTGACAGTGTAATAATAACTTGCATTCAGATTGTACCTTTCATCTCAAGTGATCCCAGAGCACTTTACTAACTTAACAAGCTGAAACACACTATATTAAATACTACACATAGGGATCACTTCACCCACCACTAAAACAACCACTTATGTGGTGAAATGAACCAACTGTTTAAGGGCTCAGTTCTGCAAGGTGTTGAGCTCTATTAGCCTGATACAATGCCCACTGAAGTCAATATAAAGACTCCTAAAGATTTCATTGGGCTCTGAATTAGAATTTATTACAATCTTCCAACAAAGCATTTAGGAACATGCTTAACTTAAGCACTTGAGCAATTCCATTGACGTTAATAGGGCCTGAAGTTGCTTAAAGTTGAGCTTGCGAGTTTTTGAAATAGGGCCAGATGTCTCAGTGCTGTGCAGTACAGATTACAGTGAGTGCATGGACCCATCATAGAGAAGCAGAAAACAAGATTTGAAGAATACCCTAACTCATTAAATTCACACCCTTATGAAATGATCAAGGCAACATGAAAGAATTAGTGGTCCACTCCTTGAAACATTTATGCATTCACTACATGCAAGTAAGTTTATGTTATTACCTCTGTTTTATTACCAGTGCTTCCTTATTTAGAGATTGTAAAATTATGAATATTTTTGTGTGTGCAAATCATAGATTCCTCTTAATGTGATCCAGTAATTTTTTGCTTTTCTTCCTGCACTGATAGCTGGATTAATAAGCATCTTCTACATCAGTTTATTAATTAAAAAATGGTAGAAAAGAATAGGCCTATAAGCTGGAGCAAAGCACCTGGAAAGAACTAGAGCAAAGCAAATGGAAGAATAAAACTGCGGCTGCTCTGTCTAGCACTAAACAGCTCCAAGCATGCTACTTCTTACTCCCAAAGACAGTAAGGTTCTGTGATACTAGAAAAGATAGTAAGACCAGGTCAGAGCTGGGACAGTAATAACCCTTCTTCATAACCTGACTGCACCCTTCCATGTTAACATACTGTGAACTGAGCACAAGTGACAAAACCAATCCATCACTGCAGCGCCAACACAAAGAAGAATAGAGAGGTTAACAGAAATTGATGACATCCCTGCTTGAATTTTACACTGATTCGGCCAGCTTTACGATTGAAACAGACAAAGATTTATAGTCCAAGCTAGGACGCTGGCTCTCCTTGATTGCCTTGATTTTTTTTTTTTATGCACTTCTGCATATTTATTTCCAAGCTCATCACGGGCTTGTATCATTAGAATGCTGATTTGATTTTACATTCCAAGAGGAGTAGACATTATGCAGCCATTTGCATGATGTGAGAGAAATCACCATAACGGTTTGTGATATGGGCGACCAAAATGATCGGTAATGTTCACCTGCATAAGCAGGATTGTGTAATATTTTTTTTTTGAAATTCAGATTTTTTCTTTTAGCTTCTCCCTCTGTGAAAAAAAAAATAAAAAGAGGGAATTATTCCATATCCTGTGGATGAGAAATTGTGTTTTGTCATGCCTCCGAGGGCTACAGTGGTATTGAGCTTTTATGAATTCGTTTGATATCAGGGCTGAGCGTTACGAGTTCCAACACAAATTTTTTTCCCCATGACATTATTACTGAAAGCTTTTATCAGTTCATTGTGACAAAAAATTGATTATTATCCTTGACATTTGATGGATAGCTTTCATAAAAGTGCTTTTTTTTTTAGGGTCTTTTTTTTTTTTTGTGTGTGTGTATGTGTAAGCCTGTAAAGTTTTCTTAGGAAGGTTCTATTTTCTGGAGAAGAAAAAAGAAATCAAGCAACAACCACTTGTTCCATGGAGTATTCTTGAATCACTGCTATCCATGAAAGAGTTGGAAGCGAAATGACGATCCTGCTTCCTTACAGCTTCCTCCACTCAAACACTAGGAAAATGTGCATTCACAAAGCTTAGAGGTGAATTTGGATCAGTAGTATAACTGTTCCATAGTCAGCTGAAAAATGGATTTTGAAGTTGTTGAGACAGGGACATTGATAGACACTCTATAGTTAAGGTTAATTCAGGCCTTTGTCTTTGCCAAAATCCAATACCTCTTTGGAGTTTTTATATTTTACACAAACATTTTGTAGGTGTCTGACAGAAGAAAAAAAGTGCCTTTAAATAGTTTAACTCTTGTTTATTGTGTTCTAGCAACAAGAAGCAATAGGACTTGACTCATTCTGAGCAACGCCAGAAGCTGAAGCTAATGGTGATTCAATTACAGTCTCTCACAAATGGGAATATTCACCTCCGTTTGCGCATTAGTGTTGATGGGAGCTCTGTGCTTGCCTTGGGAGGAGAATATACTTTAAGGGAATGTGGCAGAACTGTTTTCTTCTGGAGGAAATGGCTGCTTTCCCTAGTTGCCATTCTCAGTGATGGATTCATAGGAATCTTCCAAGGGACCCTCGCTGAAGCGAAAGGTGGGAAGATAGTGAATTTTAGAGAAATTTGTGAAGACAGAAAGTCAGCCAGAGGCCAGACCAGCCATTCGCTAGAGAAAAGGGCTTTAGAGAAGATAAGATTAGTTATAGGAACAGATTTTAACCTTTTGAAGCAAATGCTGTTAAGTGTCAGATCAATTAAGAAAAAAAAAAGATTAAAAGAGTTTTCTGAACTGCGTGCCAGTTTAAGATATTTGATGGTTCTCAAGATCAGGAAAGTCAGCAGTAAACCAAAAAAAAAAAATAAATAAAGTAAAATAAATAAAAATTTAGTCTTGCTGCTGCTATTGCATAGCAGCTAAAGTGATGGAGTGGTATAGGGGCAATTGCAACCTGAGTGTGAAAGAGAGGAAGAGGTTTCAATGACAAACCTCAGTCCCCCCAGTATGTGCCCTGCACTAAGAGAAGTGATTCAATGGCTGCAGTCTTCTTAATTCCTTTCCCTGGACTTTCCATTTCACTCCCAACAACTCTGTCCTGGGGGCAGGTTTAGCAAGTGGGGACCAAATATAAATGTCAGTAATGCTGTAGGAAAGGAAGAATTCTCCACTGTATACTTTGCACCTGTTCTTAGAAAGGATGATGTTAACAACACCAAAACAGGTTTTCTTCCAGCAGTATTGAGAGGTAAGGAATAGCATAGCAGTTTAAAAAAAAAAAAAATAAGTGAAATTTAACTATGATGAAATGCTTCACACATGATAAGTTCAAAGGAATGTCAGACAGATGAATTAATCTGGAAGACTGAAAAAACTCTGGGGTTCTGGAAAGAAAAGTGGTTCTTATGCCACTGTTTAAGAAGGACATATACTTCAGCAAGCTGTCATCTCATTAAATGGATATAGAGCAACTAAGTTGAGATGATGGGAGATGAAATCAATGAAGAATTAAAATAATGGCAATATACACACTGTCAATCAACACAGCTCAATGGAAAAAAAAAATTATCAAATAAACTTGCTCGTTTTGATTGAGTTTATGATTTCATTGGTAAAAATTTCTAAAAGGCATTTGATTTCATTAGTATTTAAACTACTGCAGATAGGGGATTCATATTCTAACAGATTGTTTTTGGAAAGAATTCTAATGAAAAAATAATCCATTTGTTTTTTCATATTGGCTTCTTTCTGATCTGATTCAAGTCATGACCTGAGCAGTGATGTGCAAAATGATGTACAATCAGTCTTGTTATGATTTACATACACAAAAACAACAGTATGGTAAATAATGAGAAAGACAGATCTGACGAACAGCCTGGATATTGCAATGATCTATATTTGCTTGAGTAAGGTTTATTTTAAATTTTCATACAGCAATATCACATTTCTAGGGATCAAGACTGCAAGTTACAATTCCCTTCTGAAGGAGAAATTAATTTTGAAAAGAAGCATCATAAAGAGTTGGAAATTTCTGGGATTCATATGATATGGAAAAGCATATGATCAGGAAGTTAAGGGAACCGATATTAGTCCTCAGATCTATGGCCAGAAAGAGTAAGTTGATGATTAACCAGTGGAATAATTTATTTAAGGATCTTGTGGCTCCTCCAGCTTTTGGTGTTTTAAAAAGTGAAAAACTTTGAAAATATATGTTCTGTCTTTGCAGCAGGCCTGATGCAAGAGATAAGGTCATGCTGTTCCCTCCACTGCTGAGTATAAATTATCTCTGAATTGTCAGCTTCATCAAAACAAAATTAAAAATATGTAATTGCCTATGAGTTTCATTAAAAAAAAGGGTTGTGTAAACTGGGATGCCCAAATTAGGCACTGAAACCACACAAAATGTAGTATTAGAGTACCTAGATGCTAGTTTCGAAGCCAAAGGTGAATGTACTCAAGGTCTTCTGAACATTCTTGTATGTAATGTTGTCACTTGCCTGCTGTCTTTTATCAATTTTTGGTCATTTTATTATTTCTCCTTGTATGATATTAGGATTTCCTCTGCAGCTTTCAGAGGAGAGGAAAAAGCATGCTATGTACTAGTTTTCCTGTGTTAAAATAATTTTCAGACTCTGAAAATAGGGATGCACTGCTACTGAGCATGTAGCCTTGGCTCCATTTGCCAATGAATTCCCTATATGTGACTTTTTTTCAGTGGCTGCATTGTCTTTACTGGGTGGGTTAGACTTGGCAAACAACTAGGCTTCCCCAGCTAAGAATCTAATGTACTATCCATATTAGAAGTTTGTGAAGACTGGAATATATGCTGCATAAAGGTTTTTCAGGAATTTCAAAATTTTTCTGCCAGCACAAGTGATCTCACAGAAAAGAAAATGATGGTAGAGCAAAGGAGGGGAACTTTGGGTCATTCAGATATCTTGCTTCAGAAAATTAGAAGGATTTGTTTTGATTTCAATGCTTGAGTCTTTGTTCTATTAGAGCACTTGTCATTCTGTTATGATTATAATTTCACAAATTATTTCTAATTGAAAAGTCAGTTTTCTTGAAGAAGTGAAATGTCTAAAATAACCTAAAATTCAGCCATTTAAAGACTGTCAGAAATTTTCTTTATATTTGCAAGCGAAATCATAGAAATATGAATCCCATTTCACAAAGCATTCCTGTTAGCAATACTTTCCAGTGAATTGTAAATCAATCAACTTTTCTCTTAATTCCTCTAGTCTTAATCTCACAAATTTCCATATTCTTCCTCATCAGTTGACAGTTTGGTTCATTTTGCACACAAAGTACTAAGTTTAACAAGTAGGTTTTAGAATTAGAGCTAAACATAGAATTGACCAGAATAATTTAATTATTTCCCAGTTCAAGTGGGTTTTTTAGTTAGACAAGAATTCAGGATAAATTAGCTAGTATTTTGAATTAAAGAAAGTCATGTGTTGACAAAATGACATTACACTTAGTCTCTTTAGATTTCTGTGCAGACCAAAAGCAGGCACAGGTAGGAAGATACCAACAGCTTGAAATATTTGTAGTACTTTTCATGAGAGGAATAATGAATTTATTCTCATGAATAAAAGCAAATCAAGTTTAAACTGTGAAGTTGGAGAGTATCTGGAGAGAAAGAATAATAAACTAAAAATAAATTGTTCTCCATTGTTGAGTGAATTATGCACATTACTCCAAACAGATTTTGTTGAGGTGATTTAGCCATAATCCACTTGTTTTGTGCTTGCATGCCTAAATTTTATGTATCATTTGTACAAAGATGAATAAAAGACTGTTTCAGAGATATAAATATGCATATGCAAAGTCGAGTACAGTAAGATTGAATCATCTCCATATATGCTGTAACAGGAAAATAAAAAAGATGACAGGGAGCATCAAATTACCTTATTTTACTAGCTTCTCCCTCAAACACATTTTTAAAGGTACAAACCAATATAATTTGTTGTGGCGTGCTACTCCCTGTGTTGCTATTAAGCTATCCAGGTGATGCTCTCTTGGGAATCCACTCTGAACAGAGGCCTAATTCAAGACTGGATCACAACATCTGCACCAGATAGAATTTGTCATCTTCTGTCTTCAAGCCCATTGGCTGTTGCTTAGCAACTGGTCAATCTCACAGAGTATTTGCCATGACAAATTAGTAGTGTTGTTACCATGACAACCAGCTTTGTTACTTAATTAAATTGATTTGAATCAGAATTGGCTTTCGGGGAAACAAGTGTGTTGTGTGAAGTAGTAAACATGAGCTTGCAGCTAAACCATTCATGCTTTGATGTAGTAGTCCCTAAAATCAACACCATCAGTATGAAATCCGCGAACAAGTCCTAAAATTACTGTGAACAGACTTGCTTAAGATTTTTCCAGAATTTTAGAGCACTCTGGAGGTATTTAGCAATGGTAAAAGAAAAAAAAATTAAAAAACAAAAAAAACAACCAACCAAGCAAACAAAAAAACCCCAAACAAACAAACAAAAAAAAAACACAAAACAAAACAAACAACAAAAAAAAAATCAAACAGACTAAACCACCAAGCCCCAAAAAACAAGAACAACAAAAAACAAAACCAAGAAAAAATATCCCTACCTCTCAGGAAAAAGAACCAAAATTAAACCCAAACCTCAGGCTGCTCCATTTTCTTGATTAATGCTTTGCTAGGGTAAGTAGGGAAGTTACTGCTCTTTAGCAACCATTTGTGGAACCATGCTGCATTTGTCACTGGAAATTGCACAGCTTCACACAGAAAAAAAAAAAGGAAAATAAATCAGATTATGTGGGGTAAAGATCTAGGAATGGAATTTCTTGACATTATTTCTGTTTTTCCTCCAGTGGCATTGTGGCTGCTGCCTTGGAAGACTCAGTGTTGACCATAATATGTGACTCTGCATGGCTTGAGGAAGTGAGGGAAATCCCTGCTTTTGATACTTAGGGCCCAGGCATCACAAAATTAAAATAAGGCAAGCTAGAAATTCAGATTTCACACTACTGGGAAATTTCTTTTAACAGAAACACCTACACACTTTTTAATTATGTTTTCTACCCTTCTTATCCTCTTTGCAGACTGACAGAGGCACAGGATTAGCATATTTATATCATACATATATTTAATGAATGAAACCTACACGTTAAGTATGAGCACAGCTGTTGCAGACTTGAGATACACAATTCTCACATTTTTTCAGTTTACCTCTATTTTATCACTGGTAATGTATGTGTGGCTGCTCTTGCTGTCCTTCCTGATCTTCCTGCAAATTTAACTGCACAACTCTGGTTGCATTTTCCTTATAAAATATTAAATTAACCGCTTGGAATGATTTGAAATTTCTCATTATATGTGACTGATTTAAAGCTCGAATATGGTGTTTTGCATGGATGTTCCAAAGCTTAAGCCTATGTAAACAATAAATGGGGAACATCAACCAAGTGGTGACTCACAAGGGAAACTGCAAAATGTTGACAAATTCTAAATTACAAGGTGCTGTGTGGCCTTGCTACATCGCTTGTATGCTATGTGTAATTCACACTGCCATCATTACAATATGCAGACTGCCTACTGAATTTCTCTGAAGTGGATTTTTATTCCTTTAGCCATTATTAGCAGAGCACCACTTTTTAATGTGCTTGTTTTGAGAGTTTGTCTTTGTACAGAAGCTTCTGGAAAAATAAATCATTTAAAAGAAAGAAGAAACATTTACATATGTACCACTAACAAAACCAGCTAAGACTGTCACACCTCTGAATGAATTCATACAAAGAATTTTTCTCCTTAAATTGTTTTCACAAAACTTAGTAATTGCAACAACTGGTTTACAGCAGTTTACACAGAAGTTCCAATTACTTTAATGTCTTCTCCTTGTAAATATTATGCATTATATGTATCACCCTGATACAGTGATTTCATCTTCAAAAATCCTGGTGAAATGTTATATTGTCCTTCTCATACTTAAAGCAGAATTAATAATAGGAACTGACATCTTTATTAGGGAGAGAGGGAAACTGCAGAGGAAAAATTAAGTCATTGTCAAGAGTTCAGAACTCAGAATCACTGTTCACATATCTGTCACATACATCAATGTTAGACTTCAAGTTTGACCAGCTAAAATTGTCATACAATAAAGTATTTCTGCAAACTGATTTTCAAGTATTTTTTGATTACAAGCCTCTATATTTTGGGCAATGGCTATAGCTGGGGGGGAAAAAATGGACTATTAGAAAAAAAAGAAATTCAGATGAGTTTTTGGGTTTTGATATATTTCACTTGTGTTTTTCTAAGTCTGACTGTTGAAACCATATACTTTTGGGAAAAAAGTTGATAGCTATCAATGTTAATAAGTGAAAACTCTAAAGAATTCAAGTGGAGAGAAACTGTGGAGTAAAATTATGTTCAGGGGGTAGACACAAGTCTAAAACAGAGTGGTGTTTCGGACTATCCTCAAGATGCAC
This sequence comes from Margarornis squamiger, assembly GCA_035222235.1. NCBI lineage: Eukaryota > Metazoa > Chordata > Aves > Passeriformes > Furnariidae > Margarornis > Margarornis squamiger. The sequence goes on from JAWWTY010000156.1 coordinate 51,594,296, forward strand.
AGGCAATTGAAAGAAGCAGAAAGCCATGCATAAGTCAGAAATAGAACAATTTAGAAAAAAAAAAAAAAGATAAAAGATATTACCTTTTTTTCATACATCAGTGAGTGAACAGAGGTGAAATATCTCATCTGTTGCATTGCTTATTAGTTATTTTGGTGACCAACAACAATAAGCATCTTCTAATTAAGGTGTAGCTTTTAGAAATAGGAGTAATTTCTCTCCAGATGAGATCAACAGACATGCCAACAGTTTTTGCCCATTTAAAAGAAAAGGGTAGCAATACTGTAAATATTTGGATTCCTTCCTAAGAGAATTCGGTCTTCAGAGATCACGAACTAGGCAAGGGGGTTATCAAAGGCACAAATTTAGAAGTTGAGGAACCTGTACAGATACTGTTCAAGACTGCAAGGGGATTCTGGGCACAGGCATAGACCGAAGAATGACATGGGGTTTAAACACACAGTTTCGTTAGTGTAATCTCTCCAACAATATAAACAAAGGAGTATTTGCACCACAGCCCTGTTGCACTGAGTGATGGTGTGGGCCCAGAAAAAGCAGATATTCAATGGCTCAGCTATGGCTGAAATGGAGTCTCTGACTTCTACAGCCACTTCACAGGGCAAGGGGTAAGGTCAGTCCAAGGGCAACTGACGCAGGCAAACCATCTGACCACCAAGCCTGATGAATTATGTTGCTTTCCCTTGGGCAAAGAGGCGGATACTAGACACTGTCCATTCCTATTTTACTTGGTTTGTTTAGTAGACAGTAAAAATCCTGTAACTTGGCTTAGACACAGCTAACAAATCTCACAGTCTTAGAATATTCTACTTTTTGTTGAAATGTTTGATAGATAAGCTAAAACAGGAATTTATAAGTCTGGCAAACAGATTTCAGTTGTTTGTCATCACTTATTACCCTTCTCTGTCCCTCCAAAATAATAAAAGGGTGGGGACATATTTTTCTTTTCAAGGTTATTGAGTGTTTTTACATTGAAGATGAATACTCCAAAATCCTTCTATAATGATCATCTTCATATTCCAAGCAAGAAACATTTCTCTTTTGGAAATGTTTTAACATTCTGTACCTGAGTATCCGCTTCTGGTTCACTGTAGGAAATGATGGGTTAGTGATATTTTTCCTTCACACACCTTAAGATTAAAGGAAGAATTGAGCAATTGAAAGCTTTCTCTCTTCCACAAACAATGACAGATCTGAACCACACAAATGTAAACAGATGCATCAGGACTAATTCTGATTTTTCTTAAATCTAGTTAGCTCTGGTAAAATTTCAGGTAATTAAGTCTACAAAGCTTTAAGATTCTTATAATGAACACAAACTGCTGTTGTACTAGGCACTGTACAAACAGAGCAAAATGTTATGCAGACTCATAAGTCAAAGGTAAGGACATTGGTCCTCTAAGTAATACAAGAAAACAATGGGACATGAGTAATTAATGTGCTATTCTTCAGTCATAGAACCATAGAATCACAGAATATGCTGAGTTAGGAGGGACCCATCAGGATCATTGAGTCCAACTCCTGTCCCTGCGGAGGACACGCCAAGAATCACATTGTGTTCCTGAGAGCATTGCCCAAACACTTCTTGAACTCAGACAGGCTTGGTGCCGTGATCACTTCCCTGAGGAGCCTGCTCCAGTGCTCAACCACCCTGTGGGTGAAAAACCTTTTTATGATACTTAGCCTAAACTTCTCCAGACTCAGCTTCATGGTGTTTCCTCAAACCATTTCACTTCACAGAATTAATATTTGAAAAGTAACAGTCCTAAAGGTTGGTAAATATCATTAAAGATAAATGAGAGATAATAAATAAGTAGGAACAAGTTTGCAGGTAAGGCTATCAGGGTTTAAGTTCTGTGCTATAAAAATGCACATTTTAATAAATTGTAGAATCCCACTTGTAGAAACTGGGATAGAATATCATGAAAGCTCACAACAGTTTTAACTGTGGATGGTTAAAAAAAAATTGCATCTCAGATGAATTATGTAGAGATCATTTGGATGCAAAGACTAAGGATCTGTCAGAGATAAGCCAAGTTGCAAGCCTGAGAAACATGCAAGATAGTGATGAATGTGATCAAAAAGAAGAAAGAATAAAGAATTTGTTCTAGGCCCATGAAGAAAAATAAACCCAAGGTGATATTTACATCAGTCTAAAGGAATGAGGTGACCAAGACCTGTGATTTAGAGGAAAGGAAGAATATCAAAGAGCAAGACAAGTGGTATCACCATTATAAGCTGAAAGTGATTGTGAAACAATGGACCAGAGAAGAGATCAAAGGTAGGATTAGGGGAAACAGGAAAACAGGTAAGAAAGAGAGTCATGAAAAGAGGGGGGAAGACAAGGTTTCAAGTGTGGGATTCATTATGCTTATGAGATAAATATGATGTTTAATTCAGATCTTTGACTGAAAATCCCTAATATCTTTGCTGACAACTGTTTCAGCTGTTTAAAAAATATAAGAAATAATAAAAAGAAAAATAAAAGGAAAGAAAAAACCAAACCAAAACAAAACCAAAAAACACACCACCTTAAGCATTGGTGAAAAAGCAAAAGGAATTAATGGACTTTATAAGGCAAGAAAAGCTAAGTCTTAGTTTGTGTACTAAGACAGAAAACATAGACAGAAAGTCATGGAGGATATGAAGAAAAAGATTCTCCAGGAAAAAATAATCACTAAAACTCATGGGAGAAGGAAGTAAAAGATCAGTATGGGAAAATCATATAGTTACTCCAGTATTAGATCAGAACATAAGGGCAAGATTATTGCCTGCTAAGTAATCCTGAATGGTATTTTTAATTGCTTTTCAGTTTTCCAGATTATACATAGAAAATTATACTAGTTTCATAAGTACCTGGATGCCTAGAAAGAACTTGTGAGAAATTTTTAGTGGCAAAAGTCAGAGCATAATTGACCAAGTGTTTACTAGAACAAGTTTATAAAGAAGATATAACAGTGTAAGAGAAAGCTCAGCCTGGAACAGATAAAGTCTTGACTGGAGAATCAGCAAGAACCAGAAAAGTGATATTCTTCTTGCAAGACTTCACCTTTTAGGGATTTTATTTAATTCTACTGATCTTCCCACTATCCTCTAATGAAAAAAAAAAAAAATTTGCTAATATCAAAAGGACATGTTGCTAGGTTACAAATTCCATTTCTTACTCCCATTTTGTATTTGTAATATAACCTCAAATATATATATAAATACATATGCATGTATGTATACACACATACACACAACACTATAAGGTTACCTTGCAAGATCTACAGATAGACGTCATATTTACTAAGGAAGTACATATAACCAAGAAAACCTATTAACCCATTTTTATCTATTAATTGTAGCTTTTTTTCCATCATGTGATAAAAATGTATAGAAGTTTGTAATTTCTTAATCTTAAAAATTTTGTGCCTTTTCCTCATTCTTTACTAAGTACTCTAATATTGCATTACATAGAGACACTACATCTGAAAGCATAGTTTCTTAATAGAGGAAAACAAAGGACAAAGTTAAGGTTGAATGCATGACACTGAAAGGAAATGTTGAGTGATGATTATACTGCAGTTTGGAGAGGATGCATGTTTTCATTCACAGAGTCACGAGGTTGAAAATTACCTCAAGAGGTCAGCTAGTCCATCCCTCTGCCCTAAGGCAAAACCAACTATACCTATGTTGTTCCTGACAGTTGCTTGTCTAATCTGCTCTTAAAGACCCCTAATGATGGAGATTCCACAGTTGCGGGACTGTCTTTTTCCAGTGCTTTCTTAAGCTTTTTGTTAGAAGACATTTTGTAACGTTTCTATGGACTATTCTTTGCACCAGTTAAGCCTATTGCATCCTAGTCTAGGCAGAGAGTGATATATTAATTTCCATATAATTAGAATTTTTCTTATTCAGGAATTTTTTTTTATGAATAAATTTTATATGGGGTGTTAATTTTATGTCAAGCAGGACAGAAAAGATCCATTAAAATATTTTGTGTCTTTACAGTTATTTGAAGAAATTATTTGGAGGTAGAAGCCTACAGGTGAAGAAAGGATTACAGACTGATTTATAACACATTTTTTCTCTTTACATTCACGAAAATAAGCATTTGATGAGTTGTAGGAACATAGTGTACATTAAGTTGGGAAATTATGAAAATAATACACTTTTATATGAAGTGTAACATTTGAAAGCATCAAGGAAGAGGACTTTGTTGAATACTGAGGTTTGTATTCATGTCTACAGCTGTCAGAGATCAGTGCCCACTGGCAACGACATAGAGTACAGAGCAAGGAGCACCCTGAGGAAGTGTTCACTTCACTGTTACTGTCAACCTAAAATCTAGCAGTGGTGACCTCACACTTGAGTTTTTAGGTTCCTATGGCTGTAATTAACATCATGGAACCTTTCAGGTAGCACACAGCTTCTGAGCAATGGCTTTAGAAATTCTGATTTATAAAATACAGTGACTCTGTAAATAGATACAAATAGATACTCTAAATAAGAAGACACTGAAGTAGCCTAAACACATTTTATTTTCCTTTTACTTTTTTTTCTAGACTCCATCACCAATCTAAGTCATCTTATTCTTGACAATGCATTGATGATCAAGGATCTTCATAAGTCACATTGTTAACAAAAAATTACACAAAATGTGACTGCAGAAAATAAAAATATAAAAAGTTAATGTATGTCTATCAAACCTTTATCCTATCAAGAAAAATCAAGTAATTCTTCAAGACAAAAAGGTCTTTGTCCAACCACCTCTAATTAAAAAATTGTGAGGAAGTTTTTGTAACTATTCTCTTTGGAACTAGCTGATGTGACCTTGGTCAAAGATTGTCAGGAGATTTCTATAAAATTCTTGCATATTGTTTTGATGTTTTTTCAGTTTAACCATCTGTAGATGCAAGTGTCTTTATATTCCATGCACTTATGTGTTTGAACCGTTTATCAAAGAGTTTGCAAAAGTTGATTTTTTTACCAGAATAACAATTCTGATTTCAGGCCATTTTCTTCAGTTACTTTCCACTCTAAATTAATCTGATTTATATGGTAATCATGTAAATACAGTGAATACCTATAAAAATACTTAATTTAATAAAAGTTGGAATACAGCTTCATTTTGATCATCTCTCATTTAAAGGAATTAGAATTTAGTGCCCCTGTGTAAGTAGAAGAGGAAGAGAAAGAAGCAATCTGAGAAAATTAGAGTCCATCTGGGCACTGGGATATTTTACCTAGTGCCACTAACATTCATTGTCTATACAAGCTGGGGGATTACTAAGTTCGGAAAGAGCACTGAGAACTGTTTTCTCACAGCCCAGGGGCCCCACAAACCAGGCTGATTTTTTTGTTTCCTGCGCAATCTATATACCACAATCTAATCTAGTATAGCCAACAAGATTTACTGTCATGTTTAGAACATGTTTTAAATAGTGATTTACCATCTCTTAAATAAATGTTGTTTGTAGCAGACTGTCTCTAGTTTAGTTTTGTTTTCCCTATCTGCCATGAGGATCCCATTTTCCCTTTAGTATGCTGACAACAGAACTTCGTTAAGGCTGGTTGGTTCCATTTGCATTGGACATCTCTTCTGCATATAGATTGATGAGTTTAATCAGCGAATCAGGAGAAAGACTTGGACATCAATCAGTGTCAGTTTTCTTTCTTTCTAATTTCTGATTTGCTACTTCTAGTTATCAATGCAATAAAATGATGCCAATTTAAGATAAAAGCTTGGAAATAACGCAAAGTTAGTGTAAAATTGTCAACGGGCCCGGGAGCTCTACTGCATTATGATCACTGATATTTTGAAAAAGAGACACCGTATGTAACAGCCAGGAACAGTGATGAATCCCTTGTTCACAGTTCAGTAAAGAAAACATTTAGTAGTCTCCTGATTAAAACATAGCATAGTGTCTTTCATCTTATTAGAAGAACAAAAATATTCCTATGCATTTCCATGGACTGCTAATGAACAGAAAGGACAGTTTGTGCTTCAAAACACAGCCTCATCTATCTTTAGAAGTAACATACTCAGTATCATTTCATACTGCCAGTGTACCAGGAGCATCTCAAAGAACTGGTTCATGGATCTATTTTCACAGCAAACTCAGGGAGTGGAAAAGATCTGCATGCCCATATCGTGCTTTAGGAAGCTAATTCTGATCAATTTAAATACAAATAAGGTTCCTGAATTCCTCTAAGTATCTGTGTCCAACTGACTTGTTCAAGATCCTGTGAAGGCAATGAATCAAACTAGACCTCCAGGCTAATTCCAAACATTGCATTGTTCTTTCCCTGATGGAAAATACCATCTAGTTATAGACCTTTGCCAGCAGCAGATGGTTTTCCTGACTGTGGAGGGGATGGAGCTAGTGTTTCCTTGTTGCTAGACCACCTTTATTGTCATACTCTAGGATAAAGAGCCGTGTATAGAGTACTCCTCCCATACCTACAGGTTAGAGATCGAGAGATAAGGGAACTGGCAGAGAGATCACTCCTCCTCATGCCCTAGCATGGCCATGTAGTTTTGGTCCACAATGTGGGCCTAATTAAGGAATTAGAATAGCATCCTTTTTTACAGGGCTGTAGATTGAAAAACAGTGTACTTAGACCAATTATGCCTATACCTCATAAAATGGTAAAAAAAATCAGCTCAAAAGCCAGCCACCCAAGAAGATAAAATGTCTCATATAATTACACCTCTTGAAGTATGTTTCTGCGTTTATAAATGCTACTACATGTTAATGGAAATTCTGCTTTAGTTTACATGCTAGAAGTCTGTGGTTTTGAAGCAGTAAGTCCTAAGATTCCTCCCTCAGTACTGAATGTTTCTGACTTAGTTATTTGCAACATTTTCATTATAGGTGGAAATCACACATATATTTGTAACATCAAGTTTGTTTTGGTTTTTTTGTAAAATTTATTACCAAACAGTGTTGCCAGACATATCCATTCAATTTTGATTTATATGTAAGCAATCACAGAATCACAAAATATAATCACAGAATCCTGTGGTCAGATATGCTTAAAATGTAAACCGCTTGCCTCACGTATTAATTCATTCTGCAGTCTGCAATGTGACACTGACTGAACATGTACCATCTTTTTCGCCTAACACTTTCAGAATAATTTTTCAATTTCCTTTTTTTTTTCTTTTTAATTCTGACTGATACATCTATTGAGAATGGTAAAGACAATGATTATGAAATAATCGTGTTAATGAGATTATACAAGTATCTGCACAAAGCCAGATGTACTACAATGTAGATTTCTTATATGTATGTATGTATGTATAATATATATATATATATATAAATGATTAGGTATATGTATGTATATGTATTTATATGAGCATATAAAAATGCACATATATACATAAGCATATCTGAATATATGTCTACACAAAACAGTCTTAGTACTACATGTATTTCAATACATATGTTTCATAGAAAAAGTGGGAGAAGATCCAACTGGGCCTTATTTAAGAGTTACATGATCATTCTAGTCTGGAAAGAAAATTATATGATTGTATAAACCAAAGAAACAATAACAAAAGAACAAAAGCAACCCATCTCAAATGTCAGAATATAAGCTATTTACTCTTAGTGACACTGGTGACTGGACTAATTCCTGCCTATCCAAATGGCAGCTAGCTAGGCTTTGGGATAACAATTTGCTGTATATAAAGAAAGCCTCTAGACAGAATTCAAAGGCTTTCATTCTCCTAGAAGAGGCTTGAAAGGATGCTGAGGTGTAGATCCAATGCTATCTAGAGTGGAAGACTTCCAAGAGTATCCACTGTGTTCTATGTGGATTTATTTACCAACTCTATAGCCACAGCAGAGTAAAATTGGAAGTTGTGAATGCAAAATGATTAAACAGTGATTTTAAAATATATTCAAAGTGTCAATATCACACCACCTAACACAGCAGTAGTTCTTCAGGTGCTCTGAATTCTGTCTCCCAACACCCATCAAGGTTTGTTGATGGCTTTCAACCCACCAAATTGTATTATATCTCCTATAACTTCAGACCGTGCTTTGCTACCTTCTCCTGCTGCATTTCTCATAGAAACGAAGATAGATGCTTAGGTCTCAATTCTGCAGGCACTGAGAATCGCAAAGGCACTTAGTGTCATTTGAGATGCCCTAAAACATTCCTGCCCAGCCTCAGCTGCCACTTCAAAAAGACACAGGTCTGCCGTAGGTGCAGCATCGTATTTGACAGCCGTATGTGGATGCCTTAGGGTGTGTCAAGCAATGCTTGATAACAATGCATAGAGAACCAAATCAAACCCTCCTGGAGAAAGGCTGCAATAACAAGTCTTTCCACCCTAGGCAGGTACCTCAGGCAGCCAAATCCAAAAATTTGCCCCTAGAGTGGTGGGGCAGACATGTCTGGATCCTGCTGAGTCTGTGCTGCCGTGGCTCCCACCCCACAGACAGGGGCAATGGGTGAGAAACAGATGGAGACAGGGTGCCTGGATCTGCCGTCACCGTGTTGAGCCCTCAGACTGCCACTGCAGGTCTCATGTTGCAGTAGCCTTTTCAGAGTGTCTTTGCAGTCAACCCACTGCTCAAGGGAAAAATTTTCCTTTTTCCCTTATAGCTTGCTGTGGAGACACTTATCACCCAGGCCATTCAAACTGGCTCAGGGGTCCTGTTTAAAAGCAATCAACTACATAACATATGGGGCCAGCTGCCCTTATACTGATATCTAACTTTAAAAATAAAAGAAGCAAGTATTTCAGAAGAGGCTGTGCTCTTACTGCAAGGCAAGCTCATATTCAGCAAGCAGGATGCGAAGTCCTTGGCTTGCAGAGTCTTATTTACAATTAGCTGTAATAATTGAGAAGAGACAGTTGTCCTGGAACTGACTCTGTGGGAACACCTGATCATGCAAACACAGAAGCTGAAGAAACCTCAAGGGACCCACACACACTTTTCACACCTCCCCGATTAGTGACTGGAGCCAGGCCCTTTTGCTTGTGATAGATTAATCAAACCTTCCCTCAGCCTCTAATTGGATGACAATCAGGTTCTCAGGGTATGCTGAATGAAGGAAAAAATTCTCCTTCCCTTACATTTTATATGTCTTTCATTTCTGGCCTAGCTGTCTTCTTTTTTTTTTCTTCTCTTTTTTTTTCCTTTTTTTTTCCTTTTCTTTTTTTTTTTTTTTAATATGATTCATTTACTTTGTTACAGTTTCTCCTCCTTTAAATGAGCTGCATATTTTCACCCAGCATTACTAACTTCCATCAGTTTTCCACCGAAGACTCAACCTTTTCGTCTTATTATAACAGCACAGCTTGCAAAGTGATAGCTAGGAATCAGATTGTGTCAGCACTCCCATTACAAACCGCCGTTTTCAGGGAGTCATTTTTAGTGTGGCCACAGAAATATACTCAGGACTTACTGCTGCTATCTAGGTCTTGTTTAAAGAGTGAACTTCTTTTTCCTCAACACAAATGAAAATGAAAATATTTGACCACTGTTAAACTCCAGGAATGTAAACAAAACAGCATAGGGAAGAATGTGACAGGTTTATGAGGCCAAGGTTATGATAGCGGTTGTCTGGTCGATCCCTTTTCTGCCCTAGCAGTCTCTAATATTGGAAGATTTATCCTCCTTTGTAGTGATCATGTGTCTAGTCAAAAAAACTCTATGTATGAATATGCAGGAGTCTCTCAGACTATTTTCTCCACAGAAGAATTTCAGCTTTTGAATGTTTGTCCAAACTTCCTAGGGATATCTGTTTAAATTTTCATCCTAGTTCACCAATGTCAGCTGAAGACGAAAGAATCCTTAAATTCCATTTCTTGGACTTTGTGCAATAGTTTAATGTTGGGGTTGGGTTTCGATTTTGTTTTGGTTTTTGAAAGTTTTTTTTCTTTTGTGTTGGTTTGTTATTATTTTTATCCATTGGCTGCTGCTGATATGAATCTGACCTGAATTCAAGAAACATACTTTTTTATTTTTCCCTCAATAATTTTTTATAAACCCTCAAAACGTCTATAATTCTCATTAATTGATATTTTTATAAATATCAGCACTCTTGATTCAAGGGGAAAAAAGATTAAGGTATTCTCAGAATTACTTTACTGCCTTAGATTTAGTAGTAACTGCACTGAATAAATTTGCTGAATGAGTTTGATTTTATAGTCGTGCAAAATCACTTCTACCAACTCTCACATTCTATTACAGCTGACCAAACATTATGAACACAAAGTGTCTCTAATTGTTGTATGTGTGACTTATTTTGTCCTAGGCCTAGGAAAACAGGCATGTAAACTGTGATGCCCCTGACAATCGAAGTCTGGCTGCGCACAGTCTGTCTATAATAGACTATTACAGGTCCCATGCCAAACTCCAGGAATTTCCTCTGTCTGATGAACTAACATTTCTTCAGTGGAAGCCCCTTGTACCAGCTTCTGACATGTGAGTTACTACCATGCTCACACTATCTCTCGCACCTAGAGGTCTACCTAGGTCAATTCCATCTTTTAAACCAAATTCTCTTTTTCCCCCAGCACCACTTTAAATGTAAACATCATGTCCTTGTCTATAAGGCCTCACCTAACCAAACTCCTCTCTGTTTTTGACCAGCCTTTAAAGGTTATTTTTATACTAATGCTTCATATATACACATATTTCTGCAGAATTACAAAGGAAAATCATCACCTTTTTTTCAACTTTGGACTCATGTTAGGTTACATAACTCTGAACTGTTTTTTTCTAGAATTTCCCAGCTAACAAGTAGACTGCAGTGATCAGTTGACTCCAGATTACCTCCCACAATTCACTCCATAAACACATGAGTCTTCCCATAAGCTGGCTGTGAAAGAACCCTGATGTACCATTACAAATGTTGCCCTAGGAAGATCAAATTTTTTCACCCTGTTTGTTTGCTCCACTTACACTTTTCACCAATGAAAAAGATTATTTTGTTGACTCAGTCTGTGAGAACCATTTCAACTGTGTGTATTCAAATCCATGTGAAAACCCATTTCTTTTTGTTACCTGCAAGCAGTAGTTGATATTTGCTTATGTGGAGATCATCCTATATTAAAATGGATTAACACACCAACTGTGTTACTAAAACTTATTATTTGACAAGTATATTAATTATCCTGACCACTATGATGCACTCATCTAGACCTCTTTAATTGTTTAGACTATTGCTTCTATGAGACAAGGATCTTTCTTTGGATGTGGTGGGAATAGATCCAGAAGGCTGTAAACCATAGTGTACAAAACCTTAATTATCATAGCTCATCGTGGTAATAAAAGGGAAATTGTCCTAAAATAAGTTATTATTTTCAACCACCCAGTAATTCTTTTTGTCTGAGCATCACAGTAAGCTTTTCTTTTTAGTTGTTTGGTTTATATGTAGTACTTGTTACTTAAGAATTCTCTCCTAAAACAAACTAATTAAATTAATTTGTATTTTACAATTTTTATTTTTCCGGTAAGCTTATCTTTTAGAAATCTTACATATAATGTAGTTTCCTGATTTCAGCTTAAAACCTAAATACACCTGGAATTATTTTTTGTCATTCTTTACAACATTGTTCCAATGCCTTTAGCAATTGTTATTTTGTTCCATGTGGATAAGACTCTTCATTTCAAACTACAATTTAGAGTATGTTCTCGAACCTACTTTTTGAGATCTTTCAGCTGCAGAGTGAAGGAAAGTAGGTAACAAAGTTGAGTGACAGATAAATGCAATGATGTAAATTTAGGCTTCTTCAGGTCCCAAACATTTCCCATGGAATCCAGTATGTTACTACAGCTTTACTGCAGCATGCATAAGAGCAGATTTAAGAGGTGATGCTTGTGAGCTGAATTATTTGGTGAAATCATGATGGATTTTTGACCATGAAATAAAATCTGGATTACTGAGCAAATAAGCACAAGGCTGAAGTCTTCGTTGTTCCCTGACGAGGGGCTATTGGAGAGAAATATGTCAGTTTCCAGAAAAGAAAAGATGACCACTGAGAAGCTGTTCATTGAGATGATCCCTATTAGAGTGGTCAGAGAAGCCTTTTACATATGGATGGTTGACTGAAGAATGAATGACCAGTTTCTGGCCCCCTGAGATGCCATAGGTCACCTTCCTCTGCTGTTATGTTTGCATAATACCATCTTTAACTCAGAATTATCTAAAGGCATAATTTGACTTCATACTCACACATTCCCAGGTGTAGCCTTCAGGGTATTTGCCATAGGTTATCCTCATATTATATTCCTTTGCTTCTGAAATTGACCTTTCGGTCAATTTTTACTCCACCTTCCCCAGCAGCTTTGCACATCTATAACACCCTTCCTCCAAAGGTCTCAAAGTGCATTATAGCCATCAATAAAATAAAGGTGAGATTTTCAAGGGCATGAAGGGCACTTAGAATGACTCCTCTTCCTGGTTTTCAGTGAGACCTTAACATTTATCTTTCACTATTGTCTCTTTAGATATTTCTCTTTAACACACCTCTCAAGGATGTGAAGAGGTTAAGTGTAGTCAGCTCCATTTTACAAAAGGGGAAACTGAGGCACAAATGAAGATGACAGGCTCACAAGTGGGGCTCACAGCTGCACTTTTCTGAAAGGGCACCTGAGAAATTCAAATCCTGGGCTATCTTAATCGCTAGAATACCCTTCCAGACAAACCTTCACATTTCCTTCTGTTAGTTCAAGTCAGATTATGCCTGTGATCTGAAAAGAGAAGAGCCTTCTTTAAAACTGTTCCAGCTTCTTCAAGTCCATTCTAGACTATTTTAAAAGCAAATTCCATGGAATGTACCCCAGGAGCCTGGAGCAATTTTTTTTTTTTTCAGCTGTTCTAGTCTATTGGGTTCATATGCATTTAGGGCTTCAGGCGTTTTATGTAGCCAGTTGATTAAATATATATTTAGAATTTTTTAATATGCATATTAATTACCCAATAGACTAGAATGACTCTTTAGGAGAAATTTCTGCTTATTGTGTAAAAGCATTATAAAAATCCTTATGAAAAATAGAGACTGCACATGCTTAAATGCTACACTTCTTTCTATACTGGTCCCTTCTTCTGCTCCCTAATGTAACAAAACCAAGTTATATCATATCCTGGATTTATCACTGGATGAATTTCCATTATTGTGTTACATGGATGCAAAATATAATCTTAAGTCAAAATTTTTTCCCCCTAGACCACAAATTGATAAATCTTCCCAAGTGCAGATTGCTACAGGATAAGGACCTTTACAAAGTACCAGAGAGCAAACCCAATATTATTGTGGTTAGTGTTGTAATATTTTTTTAAATAAAGGAAATTGGTGGGGGTGGGGCATGATGAGTGCATTTTCCTACAAGATATTTCAGTTTGAATCTGTTTTATGTTCCCATGTTCAGGTGTGGGACTGAGAAGGAATGAGGAGTAACAGAACTGTACTAGAGGTATTGGTAAGACCAGAGGTATGACCAGATGAGAACAGCCAGGCAGTGTGGTGCATGGGTGTGTGTGTAATGACCCAGGGAGCTGGTGAAAATACTTCTTTCCCCATTCATCTCACTCCTTCCCAAGAGCTCTGGACTCCGTGGTATGTGTTCCCACATCACCTGCCACATTCATGGTTGTATGTGCAGCCCTTCCTGTCTAACTCCAGGAATACTCTTCTAATGCATCCTTCCTGACTATGCATCCCAAATACTGAAATCCTCTTTCTCACACTCCTGGTAGCCCTGTATGTGTTTGAAGATGTGTGCCTATGCTTAGGAGACAGAGGTTTACAAACTGAGAACCACAAAATGAGGAAAGGAGGTTGGTTGCAGAAGAGCAACATAGGATTACCGAGATCCTTGCAGACACACATCTGTTTTTTTGTTAAAATACTGGAGACATAATAATCAACAGAATCATCTCATCTGGGTGTCCCTCTGCCCACTTATAAGACCACCATATGAGGACCATAATGCAGCATGGTTGATTGAGAACTCACTCTATTTCCTGTTAGGTTACAGGAGGAAGATCCCTGCACTTCATACCAGGTTTCTGGTTCCAGATCTCAAACTGTGTGTTTTTGTATATGAAGGGAGATTGCTTGGATGAGATGTGAATGACACTGAACCACTTGCAGCCATTAAATGAGGTGCTGCATAGCTCATCATTGAAATAAAGCATAGGGGGTTTCAGTCTCAAACCAGACTTCTGACATTCAGGAGTTAAGTCCTGCCTGCTAGTTTACACAAATTTATAGCAACTCCTCAACTGACTGATCTCTTGGAAAAGTTTCAAAATTAATCCTGTGTTGTTTTAAAGCTCTCCTGGCTCTTTCCTGAGGGCAATGGGCAGAGTAGCGCACCATTCCTAATACTGGCTATAAAAGCTGAACCCCAGCAAGTCAATATCAAGATAAATGCTCTGCCAACCTGTTCTGCCGTTATTAAAGGAACACAGAACACAGCTGAAGTGTGTGCTGATGGACCATGAAATCTGAGGAGAACCACAAGTTACTCAAGGTGAGAAGTATGTTCTGGGGGGGGTCGCACAGTATCTTTGATGTTTCTGTGAAATTATCACACCATAAACTGACAGACTAAAATATTAGATTTTGACCTTTTAAGTCAATCATATTGCTTTTTATCTCAAAGATCTTTCATTTGCAACTTGGTCACATATCAGAAAGTTTAACGTCCTTCTTGTGGTGAAAAACAGGTGCAAGCAAACCCTCTGGGAAAGGGTAAGCTACTAAAGCCATTCGTAATCTTGTACTCTTGCCACACTATCTCACTTCAAATGTGGTATATATGTGTTAAGTTAAAACTTAAATAATACCACTTGTACATCTGCCTGAAAAACTCAGGGAAGATAGTATGCACTGTGTTTTTCACAGGCATGTTCATGTTCAAAGCGCAAACGGAAACCCACAATGAAAAAGGCTGAATCCTCAATAAACAATTGCCAGCATGAACTCTCAAGTAAACATCAAATCCACTGAGCCACTGAGTACAGAGTAAGAGCAGGGAAACACCTTACCTTTGGTTTGACTGGACTCCAGTTGCACTCACTGATTGGAAAATACTGATAATTCTGATTAACACTTTGCTTTTTCTTGGACTAAACCAAAGATTGTTAAGGTTGTCCTTAGAGGACAATAAGTAAAAAACATCTTCAGCATGAAAAATTCAGATCTGTAGTACTAGTACCACTGTCAACATGATGGTCTA
The DNA here is from genome assembly GCA_035222235.1 of Margarornis squamiger. Classification (NCBI taxonomy): domain Eukaryota; kingdom Metazoa; phylum Chordata; class Aves; order Passeriformes; family Furnariidae; genus Margarornis; species Margarornis squamiger. The sequence goes on from JAWWTY010000156.1 coordinate 51,609,511, forward strand.
AGATTACAAACAAAATACAAAATATACTCTAAATTCACATATTTCTCAGAATAAAGGATATAACTCATTATATAGATGAGATAAAGTCACTATACTTACTGAAAATAGGGTCTGCTAAACAGAAATCCCATTAGGGAATTTAAATGTCCTTCATTTCTTGGTGTCTTATAGGAGATGGCCAGTTTCTTTTCCTATGAATACCCAGGACTAGGAAGATGATCAGCAGGTGGTGAAATGCATATTAAAAATAATACTTCTTTAGAACCACCACCTCAGACACTGGTCTGCTCCATAACTCTCACCATCTTTTTTCCTGCTCCTTGACAGAGTAAAGCTGTAAGGCTTCGATTGTGGTAAGATGGAAATTTTTGATTATGAAACCAGCCAGGGCTCAGTGACTTATTCTGTGATGAGTCAGTGACTCCATAAACAAGGAACATATATCTCAAAGCAAACCCTGTATTCACAATCTTTATCATCATGCTATAATGTAATGTCCAGGTAGGAAGAATGATGTTGTACATGCTATATTTTTTCTCAGATATCATATAATTTTAAAGACCCTTTAGCCTCTGAATTAAATGTAAAATTACAGAATTTCAAACAGGACAAATTAGTTAATATGAAGTGAAATACAATAAAATTATTTTATGTTGTTTTGGATAGCTCAAAGTAAAAGATTTATAGTATAAATTTCATTTAGCATGGATTTGACAGACACAGTATAATTAAAAATACTGAAAAGTAAAGAGAGAAGTAGAGTGAGGAAAGGAAAAGCCAAGTGAATTGAAATGAAGAAAACATATCTTAGGGTAGTTAACACAGGCCTGATTTTTTTAGCAAGCTAGTGTTTTTCTGATGAATACTATGACTCAGACAAAACTTTTGGTCAGTTCTACAGAAAATTATCAAACTACTTTTTTTGTTTTACTTTTGTTTGTAGATGGCTAAAAGAATAGCCATCCCAGATGTTAGATTTCATTCAAGAGTGGGAAGAATATGGTTCCACCAGTGTTGTGTCCTCCCACAGGAGTTGGAGATGTGTATTACATGTGGGATTTCTACAGCACTGCCCAAAACTACTAATCAGCCCAGGATCTGCAATGAGGCACTTCAGCTAGGTTTGAAGTTAGCATCATTGTATATACTATGCAAGTTTGTGGGCTAAATAGTTTTGTCCACGTTATTTTAAACCCATTTGAATGGCCCATTCTTTGATCAGCTGCTCAATAACCATTGTTTACCATTCTTCTTCTCTCTAAGTCTCCTCCTGTTTCTGTGGCTTGCAGGTTGAAAAAACCCAAACCAAGCATAACATTTAGACAAATACCTATTTTTCATAAGTTACACCAAAAAAAAGTTACTTCCCATCCTCATTTTAATTTTTCTTCACATCTTACAGCATAATATGCATTCTGATGCATACATGACTCATAGCTGCTCATAGGACAGCCCTGAGCTTTCCCACCTTCCACTGAGTGATTGCCAGCATCCTACAACTGTGTGACAACAAAAAGTAGTAGATTCAACAGGTTTGCAGGTTCTTCTCAGAAGCAGCACTTCTGTTGGTCATGCAGGAGTGCATGAATATTAGCTGCTGTGAAGAAAAAGGCAGTGAGAACACAAGGAAGTGCACTGCTGGGATTGGCACACCAGCAGGAAGAGCTCTTGCATGGTACCTGCAGAGAGCCAAGTGGGGACAGCACCAAAAAATTGACAAGTCATGGAATGAGGAGTTGAGGGAGCAATTTAAGCACAAGAAAAGAAACAACTAGCCAGGAAAAGAAATAACCAGAATTCAAGAAGGTGGAGGAGATGAGATGAAGGATTAAAGGGGAATAGCAGCGACCAGATATTTTAGGTTATTTAAAGAAACTGACAGAGAAATGACTGAATTGCTTGTTGGCTTGCATTTTTAGGTCAAAATAGAGCTTAACGTAGCCTTGTTGGCTTCTATGTTCAGAACACATTGTGGGATGACTTTCCTTTAAAGCAGATAATATTGACTATGCAAGTAATACATACGATGTTCAAAAGCACACACTACTTTGAAGACTGTGTCCAGTCAAGTCATTGCTGTTTCCTATCAGGCTTGACACTATGGTAAGGTCTGTGGGAGGGCAGGTAGCTATGGTGTCTCCATGCATGGAGCATGCACAGCATTTGTCAGTCTGACTCAGAACAGGACAAGCATTGTCACAAGGGAGGGTGTACAGTCTTCTTCTCATCTGAACAAGTCCCCATGTGAAATGAATAATAATACTTTTTCACTTTGAGATAGCAGACTCTGAGTATGGCCCAGCTACATTGTCTACAAGAACATCCATCCAGACCTTGCTGTTAAAAAACACTCCTCCCAAGAAAAACCACTACCAAAATTCAGAGAAGAAAAAATCAGCCTTCACTGACAATTTCCTTCCAGTAGCTGAAAAGAAAACTAGTTTTCTCTCCCAACCCACATATATTGCATGGTTAGAAATAAAGACTAGTGGTGGATGACATTGTATTGTCCACCTCAAGGACAGGGACAGCAAGTGTGAGGCCTTTTTACTTTGAGTTTGCTTATACTTCTTGAGAATATGTTCTTAGGTGCTGCAGTCATAGATCCTGGGAAATAAAGCTAGTGATGAAGAGACCTGAAACCCCATCTGTTACATACAGATGTCACATATTGTACAGAGATGAGAGGCTTTGCAGGGTGTACTTTTTTCCTTTAAACTAGTGGGAGGAGTTTCTTATAATTGAGAACAGATGGGGGAAAAAAAGAAGGGAAAAGCACCCAAATCATCCTTCTTACTGTCATGCTTCGAGAAACATGGTTTCTTTTTTTGCATGCTATTCATGTACCTGGGTCTCTACCTGACAGCGTGTTGTCCACTGTTTAATTACAACAGATTTTTACAGAAACTCCTTATTTTAAGAGATGTGAGACACTACAAATAGCTGTGTAAGGTACATGAACATGATTGCACAGGAAGTCAGCTCCAGCACTAACTAGATGGTGACTGATCCACCTGCAGCCAGACAACCTTACAAATTAGTCATGTGTTTCTTTAAGCAAAACTGTATGGACTAAACCTCTCAGAAGCAGCCTTAGCTTGGTGCAGAGGACAATGAAAATGGAATCAGGTCAAGCAGAGAATATCTTGGAAGTTCGATCTGTTTCCTGGTAGAATTTTGTTCCCATTGCGAAAATTCAATGCCACAATCTCATTTAACAAATGATTGTCATTACACCTATGTCTGGCTTCTCAGAGATTGTTGCAGAGACAGAAGAGCAACTTCTGATTGTAATCTCAGACATCCCTTCTGTTCCAATATTTGGGTTTCAGCAAAACTACCCCAATTTATCTTGTGCTACTTCAGGCCCAGGAGCTGTCATTTTAGAGTGCTGGAATAGGTATCTATGTTCAGAAAAAAAGTACATCAAGCTCAAAGGGCTGGGTGAATAGATAAGTGAGGCAGTAAGTGTGCAGTAACTCAGGAATATCCAAAGTTAAAACAATTATTTCTCCTTCTCTTTTTCACTGGGTTTGGGTTTTGTTTGGGTTTTTCTGTTTGTTTTGCTTGTTTGTTTTTAAGCAGAGTTTTCTGCTGTTTTCGGTTAAAATAGCCAAAGTGAATCTCTGCTGTCCAAGTAAAATTTGCATGCAAAACCCAGACAGTTAAGTAGATTCCAACAGATCAGAAGCATGCCCACACTCAGGTACACAAACACACAAAAAAAAGTGGTTACAGGTTCATGACTATATTGTGCAGTTAGCCTGTGGAAGCTGGGACCCTGGAATGAGCTATCGTTATCTACTCTGACATCGGTTCCACCTTCTCTAGCTGCACTGGGGGCCAAGGCACGCATGGCTTCTCATGTTTCAAGACATCCTGGTGTGCATTGGCAAGCAAAGAGAGCAGCCCATCACAGCCATACCGCAAGGAGCCGTGCTAGACTTGCTGCTGGATGTTTCTGTTTCACACCGCTTACATCAGCTGAAAATAATCATCTTTAATCCAAACAGGAAATGGTTTGCTCACACCACCACAGCCAGCATGCAGGGCAGGGCGTTCCTGTTAGAACGGAGCTCAACAGCAAGGTTCAAAATATAGATGTAGAAAAAGATACGGTGCATCAGTTCAGGTGCAGATATATGTGTCAAAAGAAAGCAAATGATGAGACTAGTTAATGAGAAAGTCTGTTACTCATACAAATGTGGCCATACCCACTCCATGCTCTTTTATTCATCTGTTTTGAATCAAGGTTGCCACTTTCCAGCCTGTGTCCTCTGCTTCTGCAGGAGTGGCCATTCTCCTGCAGTATAGATTTGGAGGCAAATAGCATGGGGGAAGATCAGTAAGTGAGCATTTATAAAGCAATCAAGACCTGATTGATTACTAGCAAATGACCCTTAAACTGTGTATCTCTGAGTGGAGATGGATCCAGAAATTTCCAGTGCTTATCTGAGTTTCCTGAATAGCCTTCAGGAGTCAATAATTGCATCCATTTCTCAGGATGCTTACTGCACACTCTACTAAACCTGCCTTATACAGATATGTCCCTGTCATGACACAGGATGACTGGGAAAAAGAAGGTCCTGACTCTCAGTTCATTCTCATTTTGGTGTGATCAGGTGCTCTGTTACTCCAGGGCTCTGTGCACATAATAATTAAAGCATTCTAGTAAAGTTCAGGATAAAAAACACATTTTTTGAGAAACTGAAACTATTAAGTACCTGTGCAGGTAGATGCCTGTTAAATTTGCTAGTGTGAGCTTTAGGATCTCTAATTACTTTTCTACTTTGTAAGTCCTACTGAACGAACACCTTCTGTGCATTTTAACATCAAAGAACCCGTAAAAATTTCTGTATCATCTACGTCAGAATTTATGAGATCATAACCCCCTGAATGTACAAACTCACAAGCTCTTACTTCTCATGAAATTTTCCTTCCTCTCAAAACTATGTCTATTCTGAAAGGACAAATATCTCTGCTTTCCACAAGGCACAACCAAAATAGTTAAGGTCTCTGGCTAAGAAACTTTTCTTCCTATTAATAATGAACTGACTCAAAGCTTCTCTATGTAATGTTGTCTGACCACATTTATTGTCAGTTATATTCCTGGAAAAAAGTGAGCTTCAACTGCACATTTGGAGTGGAGAGCACAACTGCAATAATTCACAGAATCATCAAAACACTTCAGCATGCTTTAAACATAAACAAGATTACAGATATCTGTTTTGATACACTAAATTAGGGACCCCTGTTATAGCAATCTTCATTAATTCCCTATTAAACATGTTACAGCATTTTCTAATTGTGTAAGAAATACTCATGTCTGTATTTCATTGGATTCTAACCTGTTTTGTCAATTTTTACTGTAGCTTTTGAGTCTTCTTTATCTCCAGAAAGATTGACAACAGTAGTCTGGAGTTAAATTTTAATAGTAAATTGATATGTATTTCTCCTTCCAGATCTAATGTTTATATTCACAAAGGTTTAGACGGAAACTGTCCTTATGTGACAATTCTGGCATTGGTCATTTCATGTCTTCTTTTTTCCTTTAAGTTTTTTTGTTTTGGTTTGGGTTTTTTATTTGTTTGCTTTGGTTTGGTTTGGTTGGTTGGTTGGGGTTTTTTTTCAAGTATTTTTAAAAATCTTTAACTAGGGTGAATATGCAGATCTTTTTGTGTTAGAGGAAGAGAATAAAGTAAAAAAAAAAAAAAGAGTGGATACTTAATGAAACTCTATTTATACAGACAACCAATTGCTTGATTCAGTTTTTCCAGCATTCATTTGAAATAATTTTTATTTCAGTGTAACAGGCTGGCTTGAAATTCTGTGGTCTTTGGAGACAATACATTTTTATGTTTTTCTTGTCTATTCTTCAAGTGAATCCTATTTCTTGGAATTTCCATTCATTCTGGAAATTTTAATCGTCTTCTATTAATTCACCCTCTTCTATAACCCAATTAAAGCTCCCCCTGAAACCACTGAATCTCTGAATGAATAATGGTGAACATGAAATCAAGGTCAAAATGCAATTTTTATTTACAGTGGTAACTTTTCAGTAGTTAATTTTTCTTTATTATTATTTTACTGACTTTCTCATTAAATAATTTGATCCAATTCAATTGCTGTTTTGTTTAATTATCAGTTGTATGGATTTTCATTCTAAGGAGAAATTTAATACTAGATTAATTATATTTAATGATGGAATGTGGATATCTGGATGATGATGTTGGTGTAAGTATATTTACTAAATGTCACTGGTGCATAATTATGACTATCAAAACTGAATAATTGGGCAATGTGAAAGTATTTTTCTTTATTTCTTGTTTCAGATGAAGAAACAGCAATTTTGCATTTTTTGCTGGTTTGTTGTTTGTTTGTTTTTTTTTCCTAATATAAGGATCTATTGAAAATATCACAAAAGTCTGAGGTTTAAATGAGTTTTGCATTTTACATGGAATTTTAAATACACAAATGCAGTTGCAGAGGTGGCTGAAAACAGCAAATATTTTTTGTCATTTTTTGAAAAACTACTCTCATACTTTTCATCCACACTTGCATTCCAATTACATTTTCATAACATTTTCAAATGTTTGAAAACTTCAATCAGCTTTTTTCAGTAGTTTACATTAAAAACTGAGTGGAATTTTGTTTAGTTTTTTATTCTGTGTCAGTATACTGCGTATATGAATACATAAAGTACATACACATTTTATATAGGTCTCAGAGTAACCATCTTTTTAATATCATATTATGAAATTTCTAGCTATTTTTTTTAGTAATAGTACATGTCTCAGAAGGCTTGAAGAAATCCAAAACTATGAGGCGTTTGGGCAAATCTTAGCTCAGCCATGTCTTTCAAGTCAAAAAAGAAACATCCTGTAGTTACATCACTTGTATTTTCTTCTGAACTCTGTGAATAACATTTTACACATTTTGCTGCAGACCATTCACCCAGTAGATATCTGTCTGTATGTACACAGATTTTCTCAGAGTTGACTATTGTTTAAACATGGAACACCAAATGCAATGCAATTTAAGGCCCAGAAAGACTTTGAATAGGATAAGGCTATTTTGTAAAGCAATAAGCACAGGCACCAAAACAATATATTATCAGTGTAGTCTTTAGACATGGGCAAAAACATTGCTTTTTCGCTTCACACATCTTTTGAGCCAGAGGCTGGCTTTGCTGGCACAGCAATGCCCCATCTCTACAGCTTACTGCTCAGAGACTGTTGCAGGATGAAGACAAAGAAGTAGGAAGAGTGGAAGAGGTGGAAAGAAATTATCTGTAAAGGTAAAGGGTGTTGGAGGGGAGGCTCACAGAATCAAAGAGGCATGTAGCTGAGAGGGGTGAAAAGGGGAAGGAAAAAGAGAGGCATCAGGATCACATGATCTGAAAGGTGGGAAGGCTGCTAGGGGAGGTGACTTTGAAGGAGATGAAGACAGAGAAGGAGAAGCTTTTCTTGGCACAAGCACACCTCCAAAACTTCCATAGCCCTCTACAATCTGTTGGCCTGTTTCAACTATTTCTAAAACTTTACTCAGGTACCATAACAGAATTGATTCTGAGGTCTCAACAGGAAGAAAAGGTGTGTCCTTGTTTTGATCTTTGGTATGATAGACCCCAGTTTAGCCTGAATTGTGAACAGCCTCGGAATAGCTTGCTACAGTTCAGTACCTTCTTTCTGAGCCTACTCTTGGAGTACTCACAGAAGCAAAGCATTACCTCTAGAGCAAGGAAAAGTTCAGGAAGATAAATAACTGCTAGATGACTGAGAGCCAACAATCTGCAATCCTCCAGCATATATTCTATCTGATTTTCTGTGGGGAACGCTGTTTCACCTATTCATACTCCCATCTAATTTCCCAAGATCTCACCCATGGATTTTAAGATACAGGCATTTATATACCAATATGACCAAAAAGGAATTTTCTCTGATGCAATGATACATTCAATAGTAGTTTCAAACCCCAGTTTTGTAAGACTGCATTCACTGATAGATGAGACAGTGAATTCTTGAACAAGACAATCAAATAATTACAGAGGACCACATGGCTTGACACTAAGTAAAAAACAGGATAATAATTCAAGATTCCTGTTTTCTATCTACTCGTACCAGAAAGATAAAAAGAGTACGGTAGAGATTATGTGAAAGAAACAGCCAAGCAAAGGCTAAGCTTGTTCATATTAAACCATCTGTGATAAAAAAATTAAAGAAAAAGAAAAACGAGAAAAAGAAAAAAAGCCTATTGACTGGTAAATTGCATTCTAATTACTTTCAATTCCATATAGTTGTCTTTGTTTTTATACTAAAAAAGTATGCTTATTTGAATGAAAAACTGGCCAACAAAAGTCTGCTATGTTTGTGTTTATTGAATAAAACACAATCTCCAAAAAAAAAAGTATCCAATAATAATTTTAGAAATTAAGATTTTTAGCCTAAAATGACTATTTTTACCAGAACTTTCTATTTAGTTTATCAAAGCATCTAACAAGTGTGAGAACAGTTCCTTGATCAGGGTTCTTAACTTTTTCAGTTGTGCCCTGTGAAAAGCAGAGATGCTAAGCCTTTAGATTATCAGAACAGTTATAATTTTGAGGGAAGTAAAAATCATGAGTATCTAAGAGCTTGGGAGCTTGTACATTCAGGGAATTGTGATAGCCTAGGTTCCAAAGTAGCTTAAAGAGAAATTTTTTGATAAAGCATCTGTGAATTGAAAATGAAGAGGACCTGGAGATTAAAAATATAGAAATGTCTTTTAAAAAGTCAAATGTTCACCTTTACTGACTTTTAAAGTCTGAGCAATTAAAACAATGAGCGTTCATTCTGGTAAAAACTACATGCAGCTGAAGTTAAACCGAGACTCCCTTGCATTTGTACTATTGCTCTGCCTGGCACTAGCTGGGACAAGCAGTGTGCTGTTGTGTTATCAACAGTTTGGCTAACATGACTTAGAAGAAGGAAATGTGAAAGGACTTAATTTTGCCACTCTTTAACAGCGATGCCCAGCTTAGCTCTGTCAGCAGAAGAAAATATTCTAGTAAAATAGGATTAGTGAAAAGAAATTTTTTTTTCTTATTATCACTTTGCATTTTGTTAGACCCAAATAAACGGCCAATTTATTTTCTAGTTGTACATATATGGTGTTCATGGTATTGAAATCAACCATATGAGTTTTAAAATTCAACATACAGCCTCCTCACTAGATCAAATATACCCATAAACTGAAAAGATCTGTGAGAAAGAAAGGTCAAGCTTAATCACATTAAACTTTTCCAGCAGCCTGAGGTGAAGAAGACAATGGACAAAGTAACTTGGTGGAAGTAACTTGATTCCTCTCTCATAGCCAGCTGTTATCAGATATGGGTCTGATAATAATTATGAGATTTATCAAAGAGTAGATTGACATCCTAACAGTCATTATTTTCATTTCAAGTCCAGCTGGAAGCCTCTGGAATACACATTGTTAATCTTTTTTCCCATTATCTCTCTCAACTCCATCCTCAAATTATTCAGACCCTATGTATGCTTTTGTGGGAAAATCTTAGCCTCATCTGTATGGCAGATGATACAGACAATACTTTCGTGATTATTTTTGACTGGTTTTAATCCAAACAAATCACAATGTTATTATCTATCATCAGCAGTTGGGATAGTAGCTCAGAAAAAAGACATGCACTGTAGAAGTTAAATAATGGTGTAAAGTCCACCTCATGATGAAAATAAATATACTTTTTCTCTTCTGCATAACAGTAAGCACTGTGTCTCTTCCTGAAATACTGCAAAATATAACACCAAGTGTGGCCTTGACAGAGGCTATCCCTTTTTTCCTGGGCCTCAGGTGGTTGAAATAAGTTTGGATTGTTTACCAGAATACAGTATTTTTACAATTACAGGAACATTCTGAAGTACATCCCCCATGTCAGCTGAAAAGCAATAAGGATTGTCTCTCCCCCTACTATTTTTTTCATTAGTACTAAGTTTTACAGATAACTCTATGTGGTCTATAGTAGAAAATACTGACATAAGCCTCAAGTCTTTATTTTCTTTATTTTTCAGGACTTTATTTTCTCAAAAATTACCATTATTTTCTCAATCAGGGATGATATTATCTTAAGGCTAAATTTAAAAAAACCCATGATACTATTTCCAACAGTGCAGGGATCTTTGCATTTAGGACAAAAGAGTGTTAAGCCATTGTTCAAGGCTTAAAATCCTCCTACTGAAAAGGTTTGGGGTTTTTCTGCTTCTGTAAAATAAATTTTATGTCTGGTAAAGAGTGTGGGTTAAATTTATTCCTGTAGAATTTAAATTAGGAGTTGTTGTGAAGCCTGGGACTAAGTTTTATGAGTGTTCACTGAGGTTTACAAACCCATTCAGCAAAAGTCGTGGCTGGTGAGTGAAACTGTGCCCCTCAGAGCTTCAACCCACTGCTGAGACATGAAGAGCTCTATGAGGCACACAGAAGCATTTAGTAGAAATGTTGCTGGTATTAATTACTACAAGAAAACCAACTTGCATTTTTTAGGTTAGATCATAAACCCTCCAGCTGCTGAACACATCTATAGGTATCTTCCTACTGCATTTATTTGCCTCCTAAAGTAGCACAGTGCTGAGAAAATGGCAAGAATTAAAATGAAGTAAAGTAATTTCTTGCATCTGGATGGCAACTGAGAGTCCAGATAAATAAAGTCGTGAGGAGTTTTTTTAAAGATTCAGCTTCTGCAGTTGTTTGTTCAGCAGCAGTTTAGGCATCAGGCAAACTAATTGTTTCTCTCTAATGCCTTAAATTAAACTAAAGACATAACTGACCTCAGGGTAAGGAAGAGACTTTTACCAAACTCACAGACTCCAGAAGTGAAAAGAATTCCTTAATGCTGCTGTGAAGGAAGCTTTATGCCAGAGTGTCACACTCAACAGGAGTTTCATGAGCAAAGTAGAAGGAAAAAAAAGAACCCCATTGCTTCTAATTAGGGATTAATTCTGGTTTATTAGAAGCAGGTTCAAACGAAAAAGAAAAGAAGAAAAAAAATTGAAGAAAACAAAAGAAGAAAAAGAGAGAGTTGTTCAAGGACACTACATTTGTTAGAGATTCAGATCTGTGTTTTGACCCCCACTGCACTGACAATTACCGCTTTTTCCATCCAGCCTTTAAAGCAACACAAATGAAAAACCTCTTCAATTTCACGAAGCAAAGCTGTCCTTTTGCATCCCTCAGTTACAGCTGATATATGTAGTAAATGACACCAGAAAACCCTGCTACTCCGTGAGCAGCAGTGTTTCTCGGACTCCCCAGTGTGTCCCCATCCTCCAAAAACATAGGAGTGGCTGAGTGGGATCTGCTACTTTTTTGTGAGTGAAGCTGAACATCTGCTTCAACCAGGCAGTTTCCTGTGCAGTCTTGAAAGAACTCTGTAAAAGACCCCAGAAAAGGAGTTGGGCCTGAAATTTTAAATTCTATAGGTGTAAGATAAGGTGCTTAGATAACAACTTAACCTCCTAATTTCTGCTATCCACTTCATCTTACATGAGGCTGATCTTCTTATTTAATAATGATGAAAATTTCATCAACAAATTCGCTTTTGGTCTGCCAAGTCATGACAACCTCAATTAGAGCTGAGCTGGAGAGACATTTGGGTGATTACATCAGTCCAACTGGACGTCCTCTTCTCCCTGTGATGGCTCTTTCTGTGCCATTCCCCGGGTATTTGATCTTTCTATCTGGATTTGGGCGGCTGAGCAGTGAGATGAAATAAAGAGTAGCTAAAACATTTTGGAAGAATCTGCCCACAATCATGATTTTCATTCTTCATTCATTTTTTAAAGCCCTAAGTTAAGCATGCTCTAAACCACAAGGCAGTCAGATCCAATTTGGCTAGGTCTCTGCTGCAAGCTTGATAATTCTGATGAATACAACAATGAAGACGCATTATATAAAGCCTATCTTACTCTAAAAGGTCCACATTGATGGTCAAGTGATCTTTTTTTTTTTTCTTGTTCTCAAATCCACTGTGAACAGCAGTTCCTTAATCTTCTCCAGCCCTTAAATATTATGCTTGGGTAGTTCATTTTAGAATTTCCATTCCACAGAGCATTTAACAATACAGAATATTTAGCTTTTAATGGACTGCATATACTGGTGTCTGGTAAAATACTGACACCCAGAAGAGAAAGTAACGGAAGAATTTCACACATTTAGATTTCTTTCTTGTAAACAACCCAGAGAAATAATGTGATTTTGTAATGAAAATTGTACAAAATGCTTCTTACCAGTCAACATATATGCAAATTTTAATTTCACGTTCATCTTGAAATTGGTAATTGCTTTAAAAGAGTGAACCTCAGACTTAAGAAAAGGTGAAATGGCAAATGAAAGAAAGTAAAAGAGATAAATGGATTTGCTTCAGGTTTCTTTGCATTACTCTTTCTTTATTTCTCCCTTCTGAAGGAACCTGCTTTCTGAAGGAGATGTGACCAGGATAATCAGCCTGTCTGGCTGTTCCTGCACAATAACTTTCCGTCATCCATAAAAAAATTCAAACCAGTTTGAAAGAAGAGGTAAAACTTGAAGGGTATCTAATTTTCTATAACTTTTGTGAAAGTTGACGAATAGTTAGAGGAAACACATGCAAAAAGAAGTGCCTCCACTGAAGAAAAGATGGGCAGAACTCAACTATTGTACCTTATATGAGTCAGACAGTCAAGGAATTGGTAAAAACAATCTTGTCCATACAATTTCATGCTATTTTATTTATTTCATAGTTGCAACAATACACAGATGCATTTATTGCAGCTAGGACTAGAAAAGTTTTTTTAGCACAGAGGACATGAATTCGTAGGACAACAGGCTTCAGTAGTTCAGCTGCTCACAAAGGCAGTCTTCTGCATTCCCAGCAGTGCATCTGAACATTCTTCTATGTTGATAGTAATTGGATTTTTCTTTTAAGCCAGTGCTTAGGATTTTCCTTTGAGCCTCTCTGAAGACAAGGCCCATTTGCAAACTTGCACCTCCAAATCTGAGTTTCTGTTCTTACTGGGACTTGTTTATTTCTTGACTTTGATTGTGATGCTTAAGTAGCTTATAAGGAAATTACAATGCCAAATTAATAAGTCCTGTGTCTTACAAATAATTTGTCATTGTGGACATCTGGATGGGGAAAAGAAAATCTACTTCTCTAAGCACACTTTCAGAAAACGTTTTCCTTAGGCAACACTTTTTTGGAGCTCATATCTGTACAAATCACACAAAGTACACTAGAAGCTTGTAACCTCTCTCAAGCTCTGTAGTTTGATGGGCTTATATTTAGTTATCTTACATAGCTGCTTGAAATAACCATTGGCAGGGCTAGGTGACTAATAAAGTTCATTTTAGATAAGTTGGAAGCATTCAGTGAAAATCTGAAGTAGTGGTTAAAGTATTTAAAGGCTAGTCTTACAGTGAAAGGTTGAGAAGCTCAGTCTGTTCCATTTATAAAAGATTAAAGGGCTGTTTGTTCACGACCAGTTATCTCCTTGCAATGGGAAAAAACTAACAACAAATTAACATAAACAAATCCAAAATATATAAAATTATCTTGAGTCTGAACAATGTAGTTAGACTATTCAGGCGGTAGTTTTAAGATTCTAAGATAGTCACTTCATCAAAAATTATGACTGGGGCACCAGATTCTGACCTGCACCCAAATGAACAGAACTGCCCAATAGTCAGACACCCTAAACTCATGCAGTAAAAACACTAGAGGTTTAGCATCACTTTATCAACAAGCCCAGGAATACCGTAAGTCCTGAATGTAACATTTCCACTCTTTTCACAGGCTGTCCACAGGCCTATAAACCTCTAATAAACCTTTTACATTCATTTCAGCTCCACTCTGTACAAAAGGTACGTGGCTCTTCAACTAAAAGTTTTACCTTTGCTTGCTTTAGTCCAATACATAGTCACCGGTTTATTTCTGCCACTCATTTTCTCAGCTTTCATCCTAGCAGTAGCAGAAGAGTACTGCAGTGGAATAGGAACTTCATGTTTATCCACATCCTTTGTAGGTGAACTGCTGCTACTGAAATTTAATTTCCTGTCTTCATGAACAAAAGGTGTAACAGTCTTACAAACACTGGTTGGCTGAGACATAAAACCCCAAAGATGTGTCCACTTTATAATGCATTCTTTTTTTTTTCTTTTTTTTTTTTTTTCTCCAGGCAGTGAAAACCCCAAGTCAGACAATGAAAAAAAAAAACAACCAAACAACAACAACAAAAAAACCCCACCAGCTATCTGCTATTGCTTCTGGAAATTCACCTTCATGAGGCAAAATAAAAACTGGAATTAATGTATTTGTTGCCTACACACCTGGTCTCCTCTGAAAAGGTCTTGAGTTGATTAGTTATCCCTTCCAGACAAAATGTTTCTCTCTCATCCTAACCCTTGAGGTATTCCATTATTTAGGAATAAATGCTGCTTGGCGAAGCATGGGTCCAGCACCAAAGGAAAACAAGAAAAAAGAACAGAAGCACCTACTTATCTTCCTGATGGCAAATTAATCTAAGCAGTAGACTTTAAGGACAAAGAATAGGCCATTGCTAATGTTACTAGTGACTTCTCCCAGTCAAAATGAGCTTGTTAACAGAGTGAGATACTAGTTAAAGGAATCAGTTCCTATATTTTTAGACAGCATATATTTATTTTGCTATCATCAGGTATCCATTTTATGCCCACTCCTGACTATACCTGAAAGAGACATGTATCTGCATTAATATTTCAGCTTCAGGTATAAACATCTTGGCCTGCCATCCCTTAAGCTTTTAGCCTATACCACCATTCCTTGAGATGATGCACAACAGCATCACAGTTTTGCTCCTGCCACAAGCAGGATTAGGAACAGGACACATTTTTTTCCTAAAGGTTAGTAATCATCCTAAAATATGGTGTATTTTTTCCTTCTCTGGAGCTGCCATCACTAGATAATCAGAAGCAGCAACTTCCATATGCACTGAAATTCTGCTCTTCTGTAGTTGTACAATAGCAAAAACAACAGAAAGGCTGTGCAAGGGCCAGTGTGTGCAAGTCTGGCTGTCTTCCCCAATGCTGCCATCTCTCTTCAAACATAATCTTCCTTTTTTTTTCCCGTTAAGGAAAACCTATGTCCTCAAGCCAACATAACCTGTTGGCAGCTTACTTTCAGGTTTGAAATTCAGAATGCAAACCCACAACCAGCTCCCATTTACAGTGTCTCTGATGCAGAAACATTACACTAAACTGGAGAATTGCACTGTTTTCTTGAGCCATTATGACTGCCATTATCACTGGCAACACAGTATTGGGGCATCCTAATGCAGAGCTACAAGATTTCCTGGAGGAAAATAAGCAGATCTGCTGTCCTCTACATGTTAAGCCATCTACTTCCTCTGGTAAAACTCAACCCATTTCATAATGTCTAATCATCTGTGAACTCAAGTCTCTTGCAGATTAAAGGTCCTATACCTGTAAAATGCACTAACCATCACCCTTCCTGATAAGAGTCCCCACCCAGATGCTTGCCAGATGTCAGACTCTATGTACAATAAAAAGAACCCTGACTTACTCTGCTTTCATTCTGTTTCATGAGCAAGTAACCACAAAGAAATGTGTTTTATAGGTATGGAAGTCCAGCTGTGAGGAAGTGGCTCTCAGACTCCCACAATGTTGTTCAGGTGGAAATACTAGCTCTCCTGTACTACCAGGATAAGGAGGACTGTCCAAGTCAAGAAATATTCCTGTACAGGAATGCTATGGAATGTGATGAGACAGCACAGATGAAAAATGGCGCTCCCAGGCATCCAGAAAAGGTACAGGTGCTCATTAACACACAGAAGACATCTCTACAGTTTTTAGCC
This sequence comes from Margarornis squamiger, assembly GCA_035222235.1. Taxonomy (NCBI): domain Eukaryota; kingdom Metazoa; phylum Chordata; class Aves; order Passeriformes; family Furnariidae; genus Margarornis; species Margarornis squamiger. The sequence continues at coordinate 51,625,386 of JAWWTY010000156.1, forward strand.
TTGCAATTAGAAACGAGTCCCTATGGAAATATTTCAAAATAGAACTGAAACTAGTTTTAGAGCTATAAATAACGTGTCTTGGCAGCCCCCTGAAGAAAGATTTCTGCATTTGTTTTTCTTCTTCTTAACCTAAAGTTACAAGTGTAGATACATTCTTTCCTGTTTTATGATTCCTGAAGATCTCAGGAGACCTAATTTAAACCCTACACTGCATTATAGATCCCTCTATGGCCCAAGAGTTGGGAGGCTCTGACCCCAAGAGGATCCAAAGCATTTTTTCTTTTACTCTCTGAGAAATCTCACTAAAGCTTCTCTGGTTGCACAAGTATTTTCATGCTGGAAGGTTTGATATGCTTCATACATTTTCCGAAATAGTAAGTATGCATGATGTACTGTGGATCCTGGTAGTAAGCTATATGTTGTGTCATCTCTTTCAATCAACAGCCCTTACAGGTAAATTTTTTCTTCTGTTATATGTGTCTCAAAGAACGTAACAAGAAAGTCTACATCCCGTTTGAAACAATCCTACCTTACCATATGATGAGCAGATCATAGAATCATAAGATGGTCTCAGTTGGAAGGCACCTTAAAGATCACCTAGTTTCAAATGCCCTGACAGATGAGGATAAATTTTTTACTAAACAAAATTTCATTGTGTTCACGTTTTTAACATTAGCATTGACAACATTCTTCAGACCATCCTATTAACTATTTCTAAAAGTTAATATGTATTAAAAGCCTCCTTCTATAATCTGTCCATTACCTTCAGAAAGTCACATTATAAGAAAGAGAATAGGTTCATTTCTTATCAGTTCTAGAGCTGTTTAAAGAAGGCTGACATCTGAGCTTCTGGATGATTATAAGAATGATTTTGATTGCTTTAATAAAGTAATTACTAAAGAATAGGCTTGATAAATATTTTTTTCTATTTAAAATACACTTTTGTCCCATGGTAAACACAGAAGGGGGAAGGATTCTATATCTCTAGTTTTGTCACAAATACATCTAAGACTGCAAGGTATCAGTATAATGCTTAAAAGATACTTAATAGTGTCATGGATTTACTGCTCTGCTTACAGTTTGGCTTCAGTCATGTACCCTTCTTCAAGGTCCTCTTCCATGAGCATTAGTACAAAGAGCAGACATGCTCTGTTCAACTCAAGCAAGGCTTCTGCAGAGATAAAGCTACCATTAGGCATCCTAATGCACATAGTTTAAATCACACAACCAAAAAACACAGTTCAGCACAACTGTGTAAACTGATGTCCTTTATTAAAATACAGACATGGGAGGACTATGGAATGGGGAAAGGCTAAATTATTCTTCTTGCCAGATGAGTGATCCTTTTAAGTCTAGGTTTAAGTTCACCGGTGCAGCGATGGGAGTGAGCCATGCCTGTACAGTACCTCATCTAAAGACAGATAAATCTTCAGAGCTCTGCAGGGAGCCCAGGTGCCATGGTATATTTTATCATCACTCTATAAACCATGCTCTGCCTCCATGCCTTTATAATGAGCACAAGGACATGAAGACGAAGAGCCTTGCTGCATATGCATCATGTAAATCTATCAGTTTCATTGCTAAATTTGAGCAATTCTGCTAAGGTCAGTCTGTGTAGCAGCATCTTTTTCTTTCTGTCTCTTTACAGAGATTGAAAATTAGCTTTTTGTAGTATTTTATGGAATACAGTATACTCAAAAGTCTTTATTGTCTGCTATGTAATATGCATTCAATACAGAAGGTGAGAGGGTTCTTCCTTCCTCTTTTCTTCTTTTTTTTCTCTCTTGCTGCCTTTCTCTTTCCATCTCTATGTGTCTCCCTCTCTCCCTCTTTCTCCTTTCCCTTCCCTCCTTCCTTCCTTTCACCCTTCCTTCCTTCCCTCCTTCCCTCCTTCCTTCCTTCCTCCCTTCCTCTTTTCTTCCCTTCCTCCCTTCCTCCCTTCCGTCCCTCCTCTATTGGAAAATGTTACATACTGTGTGTGAACATAAAAAGTCTTAGTATCTCCTGAGCCTGAATATTTCCTCAGCCTTGTCTCTCCCTTGCATGGGCCAATTCCAAATGTGATCCCAGACTGATCAGAGAGTGAGAAATAGCTTACAAAGCAGAGGTAAAGATACCAGGGAGGGTGAGCTAACAAGTCAGTCTAATCTGAGAGGGAAAAGTCATAATGAAAAAGATACTGTGCCGTTCTGAAAAGATGTGTCACATGGCCTCTGGTGCTGGGGCAGACAGCCTGCCACACTCTGCGCCAGGAGCTCTGACACCACCTCCGACTGCCACTGACATCGCTAATGTCAAAAGTTTTTTTAGCCTGCGTGTGGAAAGCAGTTCATAACTGGAGTTTCTATGAAACTGAAGTTAGGGGAGGAAAAAAAAAAAAGAAAAAAAAACACCACAAAATGTGACAATTTGCAAGAAACACTGTTAGCGTTTTTGCTACCACTTTGATTTTAAATGACTAATATTAATGCTATGATTTGTATGACAGAATTTACCACAGATTTGAAATATGGCAGGCCAGAAAGCATAATTTCATTTTATAGGAAACTTAACAATTATTGGTATATGTAGAGGATAGATAGATAGATAGATAGATAGATAGATAGATAGATGATAGGTAATCTCTCTCCCCCACCTATTAAGATTTCTTTTCATTACCCATTTGGCAAAAAATGATCCCTTTCAAAATCTGCCATGAAAATCTGCTCATGGCTGGAGGTCCAGTTTAGGATTTGCAGTGGCTTTATTAACAGCACCACAGTCAGGTACAAGGCTGGGTGTGGAAGCAGGGTCACAGAGCCATGTTTGCGGCCATGACCCAAACAGTCCATGCTGATCCCTTTGCAGCACTTTCATGAGCACCGTCAGGTTGGGGTCACTGTTCAAACAGCCATGACATCTCTGCACCCAGAATTTAGACATTGACCCTAGACTTCTAAATCTAAATCCAACACAAATCGTTTTCAAAATGCACACATTTTTAAGGTGTGTGTGGATGTTTCTTGCTATTACAGGTTTCATTTAATGAGATAGATGAACACCAGAGGCCTCTATAGAAACATTCTCCTTAGGGTAGCAAGAAACCTTACACTGAAGCTACATTGTACTTTATTATCAGACACAGGATTTTAATTTATTTTACTGTTGCTTAAGTGCCCAGGGTCCTGTTCTCAAGGTATTTACTTATTTATTCTAGTCAAGGATAACTGAATACTTTCGTGATATCTTTGCCCTCTGCCTCCTCAGTAAAGGTGTTTGCTTTCCTTTCCTCACTTGTCTATCAGCTGAATACTTTTAAATGTCCATCATCTTAGGTCTATTTGTCGAAATCTTCCTGGAGTATGACTGTCTTACTGCTGTCTCTGTTAGGAAATAATGGCTACAAGGCCATGCAGAGTAGCCATTTTGAGAGTCTTGTTAAGTGCTGTGCATCAGTGTAAAAGCAAAGCTGGATGCAGAAAAATCTGAGAAGAAGAAAGTAGCAGTTACTCACCCTTGTTTTAAGGGGCTAAGCAGCTCCCTGAGCCCTGGTGGACAGGGAGTGCACTTGCACTGGTGCAAGCAATCCAGCTCCTCAGTATGAGTGGGAGCTGGGAAGACAGGATGTAGAAGTCACGGGGATTTGGGAGGCAGAAAAGAACAGTGTTTGGATACCATCTGAGAGCTGAGTGGTACCAAAGCACATGACTGGAGCCCCTTTGCGTTATCTGAAGTGGCAAAATGAGACACAGGCTTGAAAATAAGGAATAGCTTTGAGTAGGTGACAGCCTGAGTTAAGATCCGTTTGCTGATTATAATGATCCTGTGAAGTACACCTAAAAGAGCCTTGAGTGTACTTCTTAGTTATATTGGCTCTCTGCAGTGATTATCTGTTTGTCATCTGTGTCTATTTTGGAAAATTATATTTTAGTTACTGTGAGTTAGTCAGCAGCTTGCACAATAAACAGCTAGTCACAATGAGAGTATCAGGCTCCTACTGGGTCCAGCTACAGAGATGTTTCCACCAACAGTATTTATAAATGAAGCACACAAAATGCCAGCCTCTTAAACACAGGGCTGTGGTAAGACTGTTCGGCACAGCAGCAGTCAGAGCAATTGCTTGGAAAAGGCTTCTCAAAGAGTCAAACTGAACTGGGCTTTTCTTTCAACAGTTTGAATTCTCTAAGTCTGGGGGAAACAGGATCACCAGTTCAGGAAGAGGAAGGATTAGCTTTACATTGCACAGTTCAGGGGACGGATGACAGCAAAATGTCGGGGAGGTGGAAATTCTACTCAGCACTATTTCCAGGGAAGACAAGACCTGCACTGCAGCTCCATGTGTTCCCTGTACCCAACAACAGCACAGTTTTAATCCATGAAACAGCGTTTTTGGAATGGCTGCAGTAAAAATTAATCATGACTATCTAGTATGGAAAAATATATCAATAAAATACCTGTAATTTTATTGCTCTCTCCTTATTCAGGCCTGCTTTGGAAGTGATGGATCTGCTCCAGAAGCCTGTCCCACTATCTTGAGAAGAAAGCTGTTTTCCAGGGGCTGTGTGGGGTAAGGGTAAGGAAGGCTGTCCATGTATGCAGTTGCATCTTTTGGACTGGGCAGAAGAGTCCTCCTAAAAATGAGTGACATGAAATAATTTTCAAGCAGTCATTTTGTTATTTAACAACCCTCAAAAGTGCAAAGTCTTTTTTATTGATTTTGTCTATGCCACATCCTGTTAATAGCACAATCTCATTACCACAATGGTAACAGTCACTTGATGCTCACTTAACAGAAATCTTTCAAAACAACAGTATTACATTTTCACAGTTGGCTCCGTATGATACAGGTTAGCAGCTTCTTAACTCTGCTTTCTTAGCATAATTACATAATTTAGAATTAGTCAGTCATGTTGACCTTTAAATAGAATCAAACATTCAATTTAGGTAGTCGTTTTGTCATTAGCAAACTGAGCAGCTGAGAACATTTCTGCCATTGGCTGACAATGTCTTCATGAACACGTTGAAGTCCAGGTAAAGTGCAGCATCTGTATTAATTATGCCTGTCCTTTGATTTGGGTCTGGATTCTTGTCAGTCATCACAACAGTTAAGGTCCAGTCTCACCCTCTTGAAAGAAGTACCTTTCATACTTTCATTAGGGGCAGACTCAGCACATTTACAAAAACAATAACTCTGATACACAGAAGATGAGGGGTTAAATTCTGCCCTGGAATACTTCTCATCAGTTCTTATCACTACAGTTTGTACATATGGAGGATGGTAAATCTGAGCCTTTGCGTATTGAAGTTCTTTTGTCTCAAAAGTTTTCCACAGGCAGAAATCACTCTGACCACCAAAAAAGTTGCCCCACATCTGCGATAGAATTCAGCAACAGTTTGCATTTTTGTGCTTAGTTACCTGGCTGCACCCTCCTGGAAATCAAAAAGTTCTGCTGGGGTAACAGAAAGTGAAATGCTGCCTGTAGCTTTTAGCTGCTCCAGTCCTCGGCACACATATCCCACACACAGTGGTTTGAGAAAAACAGGAAGAAGCAAGATAAGCCAAAACTTCAGTGACTACAAAATACACCTTACTAAGTCCCTAACTGATACTGCCTCTTATCAGATGAAATACCTTAGTATTAATTCCTTTTAATTAAATTCATATTTGATTCTCCAGTGATCTTTGGTGCATATTTATAGGCACTCTGCTGTGGTATGATGTATTCTAAGTTACAGAACTGTTCAGAGTATTTAGATGAGCATTGAAATATGTGTTACAAAAACATGAAAAAGGATATATATTCTATTTACAAACATACAAACTCACAGAATCACATAAATGTTAGGGTTGGAAGGGACCTCTCGGGATTCTCTAGTCAAAATCCCCTGCCAAGGGAGGGTCTCGTAGAGCAGATGACTCGGGAATGTGCCCAGGTGGGCTTTCAATATCTCCAGAGAGGGAGACTCCATGACCTCCCTGAGCAGCCTGTTCCAGTGCTCTGCCCTCAGGGTAAAGAACTTCTTCCTCATGTTGAGGTTAAACTTCTTGTGGTTTGGTTTAAGGCCATTACTCCTTGTCCTGTTACTGGACAACACCAAAAACATTTGTGCACACACAAACACATCAGCAATGTAAACGATATGAGACTAGACACTGAGTAGATTTGTTGACTGCTAATTTTACTCTCTCAGGACATTTTCTTTCACTTATAGTGTTTAATGTGCTCTTTTATGGATGAGGTCAAATTATATAATAGTCTGCTGATAAACTGTAAGGTGCCTGTGAGGAAGATGATCTTTACTAATAGTTATCAACTTTGGACACACAGCAAACATTAATAAAACATCATGAGGTTAAGGAACAACATGAAAGTGCTGAAAAAGCCATAGCAAAGACTAAGACACGTACAAAAACTTGAATACATTTTTAAAATTTAATTTTTTTTGTGGTAAGTTTTTTTTAAGCTTTGCCTGCTTTTGTTTTCCAGTCAAAATATAACTTCTTTTTACACTGTTATAAAAGAAAAAATCATAGGAAGATACAGGAAAGTTGTTTGCAGATGTGTCTGATACCTGTCTCGAATGAATCAAAATGCATTCTTTCTATTAATATGCCATTTATTTTTCATACTGTGAACAAATAATTAATAATTAAAATAATGTGTCCTATACAAAATAAAAATATATGTAGCAGTGCAATAAGTGTTTTGCTTTGGTTACTTAGGTGAGCGGTAAAGTTACCATTGTATTCACCCTGGCCTTAGTAAGGTACAGTCTGTTGACCAGATGGATTAACAGTCCTGGCAAACTCTCAGAAAACTATCACTTCTAGACCAGCCGTTCTTAATAAATACACCATCTCCTACTACAAATGGAAAAGTCCTGTTCCATACTATTACACATAACAGAAAAGAAATATGTATTCCTGAGCTGCTATGTGATAAATCAAGGAATTCCAGTTCTAATAGCCTCAGCAATGAGTCAGTGTTATGTAGAAAGGTTAATCATGGTTAAGGACTATTATTCTGTGGACAGAAGACCATACTTATCCCCATCATTTGTGGCTGTTTTTGAAAGGAACTCCATGACAGGCCTGACTAAAGCCTTACCATCATGGTTTGTGGTCAGATGGTCCAGCTGAAGCACCAACCAGAATGTATTTACATACTCAAAAGCAATTTCTGGTGAGATTTCCTCAAAAACAACAGCTAAACCAACTATTAAAGAAGTAAATGATATCTAAGGTTAAAGCAAACATTTCTGAAAATAACACTTCCTTGTTTGGGGATAGGAACAATCTGGATGAAATATGAAAAACAAGAAAATATGATCCAACTCTATTACGCCTTAGCATACTATCAATTCTCCATTGCAAAGGAATAAATTAGAAATAGAAAATTAGGAATGTGCAGCTATCCTAAAGCCTTTTAGGATTTTTTTTTTTTTTGACAAAGTACTAATTTACAAAGCTCTGAACTTCTCAGTAGTCTATCAAGTCTATCAAATTTAGTGGATATTTCACAAAAAAAAAAAAAAAAAAAGAAAGGTTTTGCAGGACCAAAAATGAAACTACAAACTACAAAACCTGTCTTACAAAAATGGTAGAATTAGATGTTTTACCTTGTGTATTGGAGACATGGTTTTGAATTCAAAATTAAGCAGAACATAAACTCTTCTGCTGAGGATCTTTTGCATCTTGAGTCTGTGCCCTATTTAGGGATTCTTTGCTAATACAGATTCAGATGGAAGGTGAAATTATTATCTCTGAGAAATCCCTCAAACACTTTCATTTTTTATTCTGATGAAGTACAAAAACAAAGTAAATTTTCCCAGTTTGGTATTCCAGTTTTCTGGTGGTATTTAGCTTATATCTTCCAGTAGACATATTAAGGCCAAATTAGTCCTTTTCAGGGCCCTGTCCACATCCTGAAGAGTGGTTTGCTTTCCCTCTCCGCAGGAAATCAGTTCTGCATCTTAGAACCTGAAACTCAGCTTTCTCCAGGAATATGTCATCTGTGGTAGCTTTTATCAAGTTGGTTGTTTTAATTTAGTTTGAGTTCTTAAATTTGTCTGACTCATATTTACGTGAATACATGTTGCAAAATAAATAAATATATAAATGAATTAATCTTGCCAGCCTGGCTTAGTGTTGTTTAATTTATCAGATGAACTTTCTCCGTGTGTGAATGTGCTGGAGGTCCAGATTTTTGAGAAATCAAAGCAATTCCTACCTATGAGAAAATTAGCTCATATATTTTAGATACCACTGAGCCTTGTTCTGGGGAATTTCTGACATAAATCAAGGCAGTCCATAGGTCCATCAAAACAAACTGAAGCAGATCTATTTGAACACCTATGCTCAACACAGGGCAGTCAAAGTGGTTTCAGGCAGCAGTGTATTCCCAGGGGCTGGAGTAGTTAAAAGAAACCAAGCCTTGCTGCCAGCATGCCCCAGTTGGCTGATTAGCAAGCACAGAGTCTGCTTTTGTGCTTCTATCATTTCATCTCAGTGTGTTTTCTAGGGTGTTGGTCAGTGTTTACCTGTACACTGTGACACTTGGAAAGCATTTTTTTTGCCAGGAGATAGTTGTCTATAAATTACAACTAAATAGTAGGCAAAGAGATTTCTGATAAGCACCTAACAAATTATTTAAGGGATTCCTAGGATCACGTTTAAAAATTCAAAGAGTAGTGTCACTCTATGTGTCTCACATGGACAGATGCAGTTTGGCGTAATAACACAACTCTGAGAAGCTCTTTATCTTTACCTGACAGAATTCAATAAGACTCTGTAAGCATTATGATTATTATTTACAGAACATCGTGGGCATGTATGCTGTATTCATACATGTCTGTGAATGAGTGCAGCATGTCCATGCCTCGCTGAAATTGCATGCTGTGAAGGAGAGAGTGTTTTGTTTCAGTCTTGTGTAAGGGCTGGCATGTAGCAGCAGCACTCTAGGAGAAGCCCCAGAGGAACAGTGATGGGACGGTGAGTCAGAGAATTCCCATCTCCTCTCTGTCTCCTAAGGGAGTCATTTGTTTTCGTTTTTTACTGATTGCAGTTAATTTGCCTCCTCCACCCACTTCCCACCAACTTGCCTGCCTAGTGCACAGATAGCAGTGGACTGGTCTCCTAGTCCATTTCCACTGCCTTCTTTTCACCTGTGGATGTTCTTATATACTTTCCTGGCATCCCCTATGGGAAATGACAGCAAAATGTGGTGAAGAGCATACTAGTGGAACCAGATAAGAAAACGGAGACACTAATGGCAAGAAAGGACATATTTTGCATTTAAAGAATAAACACTCCTGGTGCTGATGCCAGCTCAAGGAAAAACACTCACAGGGGGCATCCTTTCATGTAAGGAAAGGAAAGTCCCTAATGAGGTGTCCTTACACCCATTTTACTGATGCAGTTCAGTTGCCTGAACTTTCAGGAAGCCTGAGGTTATATGTAAAAACGCACAGGTAACAGCTCATCTCATCCGTTCCTTGGTTGGAAAGGCAGATACAATGGATGTAAATTGGAGGTGTGGCTGCTCACATGTTACCTGATTGTTCTTGATAGGTTACATTTCAAAAAGCTGTCCAAGGATGTAAATATTAGGTCCAGGAAACCCTTTTTCCCAGTCCCCCTAATATCAACTATTACCTAATACTCCCTCTTGTGTTCATTCACTTGTTTATGACTATGATGGGATACTCCTCCTGTATACCTTTTAAACATTTGCATTTTAATAAAATTAGGGGAAGTCAGTCACTTATTAGATACTGTAAAATGATCCAAACCCAACCCCTTTGGTTAACTTTAGAATCATGTGAAAATCAGTAACAGGGCTAGTGCCTTACTCCTGGGCACAGCTAAGGAGACAAGTCATATGCAGTATTGACTCTGGGGTCAATACAGGAATAGTGTCCAAAACTTGAAAATGTATGAATGACAGCACAGGAAGAGGATACTGTTTGAAAGGCCAACTTTTATTCTCTAAATTAGCACAGTAAAGGCTATAGAAGAGAAAAAGAATCCAGTATTTTAGGAAATTATTTATGAAATATAGATGGGCCTTCAATTGGGAATAGGGCTGGGCAAAATGTTAGTGGTTCTTTGTTCTTGCAGCTGGCCTGTCAAATTACACAGAGCCAGCACAGTAAATAATACTACTATTGTCTGCCTGTGTCAGAGACAGACAGAAGGTACATTTGGACTTGGTCCAAACACCACAAGGGCCACTCATAGCCACAGTGTCCAATTACTGCTTGCTTGACTATAAAATGCACTTTTTTTGCTGAGCTAATTTAAGAATGGCAGATTTTAATGGGGTTTGTATTAAAAGGGGACTGCTGCTCTGGCTTTTGCCTGCAGAAAAAGTTTTATACTGTACAGGAAGCAACAAACACATACACAGTGAAAATAATCAAAGTATAATAACATTAGCACAGCAATAACAATAGTGATAAGAAAGTCAATGCTTTGCAAAAACAAAAAAGATCAAGCCCTTCTTGAAATAGCCCTGTGCAAAATATGGGGAAAAAAAAAGCTACTAGGTTACCTCAAATGATGAAACAAGTGCATTCACTCAATTTCTGCAGAGGTGCAAATATTGCAAAACTTCTCTCAGTCTTTCAAACAATCATTGACAACAGTTTTCCCACTCTGCACAGGCACTTTTCTTAAAATTTCAGTGGGACTTATTTTCACTCTTGCTGCTGAATGCTTTCGAAAGCAGTAAACTCTATGATTCTTCTTGCAAGTGGTCAAAATTCATTTTAAAAAAATAAAAAGTATTTATAGAAGATTACTCATACAGAAGGAAGATCCCATGGGATTAGGGATGCAGAAGCTCTCCCCTCCAGAGTAAGTGCATATCAGGGCTTTGATTTTCCTTGCCTATCTATTAGCTAGAGATAAATTTAGGTCTCCTGTTTAGAGCAATCTGCCTACAGTGCACAAGAGATCAGTAGTTGTCAATGATCTATGAAGACTTACTGTGTTTCTCTCCTCTGCCATGCTGACAAGGTGTTAATTTCTTTCTTGGAATAGCAAGCAAAAAAGCCCCAGCAAACTGATAAATTTAGGCAAAACTCATGCACGGACCACATCGCTTTTTAAGGCTTCCTGCTTCCACTGTTCCATCATAGAAGTCTTATAAGTCTTGCATAACAACAATCAATAACAGCCTGCCTGTTCTCTAACTTTAAAATCTTGCTCTGTTCTGCAGTTTTTATATACACACATGCACACACTATGAGTGTTCACAAAAGTATTTGCACTCTCAGTTGTAAAAGGGTTTTAAAAATGTGCCACAGGTACAGAAACACTATCAATCAAATGTTAAAGTCTTCATAAGCTCTATGTAGGTGAGTTCATTCTCCTTCCCTTTTATCTTTGGATCTCTTGCAGAGTGCTTCATTTGGAGAAAGACCTAAAAGCCACATTGGGTAACAAGAAGGGATAAAAGGGTAAACCTGTCTGTTCATATTTGCAGTCTTCAACATGGAGAACACAGCAAGCATTCTGTCAAGGAAAATGAGGATATTCTTTTTTGCTTCTTTGAATCCTCAAAAGATGCATCTTCTTTGTAATAGAACAGAAGTATCTCAATACTTAAGTCAAAATAGCAAACTTTTCAAAGGCCAGAAACTTGGATCTGATCATGCAACTTGTGAATTGCATGCTGTAAGATTGTTTGATATGGCATAAAACAGAGAGAACCTGAAAAATTTTGTCTTCAAAATGATGGATATGGACAGTCCTCTCTCCACAAAGCAACCTTCAATTATTAACAGCAGGACTCATGCTCAGCAGAGTAGAAAAATCTTCCCACTATCCAGAGTGAAGCTCCCTCCAACAGTCATGGTTGATTCTCTTTCTCTTATCTTATACAGAGACATTAATTCTTCTCCAGCACACATAAAACTATTCACATAGAGAGAACTCTTCACCTACAGAGAAATATTCACATACACACTGTTAAAGTCAGGTTAAGGATGTCACTTACCCAGACACACACAAAAAAGGAGAAATATTCAGTGTTAAAGCACCTGCTTGTTCCTTAATTCATGCTTTTGCAGGAAAACATATTGGTCTGTGGGTTACATAAGCTAACATATAACACCAAGACATTTGTGGTGCTGTGAGTGAGTACAAAGACTAAGGATAGTATCCTTATAAATGAGGCTAAAGGAATTACTCTCATGCAATATATGAAAATCCAATCTTCAGGATTACATAAGAAGTTAGTTTGTCCTCATATTTCATGTTTTTATGAGTTTAAGAAATAATAGAGGATATTTTTTGGTTAACTTTCTCAACTAAAACTCGAGTGAAGCTTGTTTTCTTTTTGAGATGTAATATTCAACAATTCCTGTGTATGGACGGTCTGGTAATCTAAATGCCACTCAGTATGTACCAAGTCCATGCTCTGTAATGTCAAGGACTATAGTACCACAGGGGCTCCTTAGTATGCAAATTATTGACACAATAGAACATAGCAACTCTTTTGAAATCGTTATGTTTTATTGTGTCAGGGTCTCATTGAGGACTCTTTAATCTAAGGATTCTTGAGAAGATAAAACCTAATAGTTCCTCTGGAGCTATAAAGTTCTCTGATGTCATAGGCTATTTGGACACTCCTTATTACAGTATGAGGATTATTAATACACTGACTATAATGACTTTGTGACTCCTTTGTGGTCTCTTATGACTATCTAGACTTTTATAAGGCTGGTCATCACCATGGCATGTGAGTATCTACCACAAGAAATTATCTTCATTTTGTTTCCCTCTGCCATTCTCCCTGTAATGAAACACCAACTAACTGCTGTTCTTTAGAGAGGAAAAAAAATACACAACACCTTGTAAATGTAGAATCTAGTGTTTTGAAACACTTTACAAGAATTTGAGTCACATAGCCTCACTTTGTATTTAGTTTTGAGAGACTGTGGTGGCCAAACATATTTCATCTGGTGGTGTCAGTGGAAATTTGCCCAGTGTAACACTCTTCCCAAGCAAAGAAACTTCATTCCCTAATTCTTTTTATGGAAATTATTTGCAGTGTTGTCTGGGTGTCCGTGTCTCTGTATGTCAACATGAATGTTTTACTACTATTAGCTGCAAGTTCGCCCCAGATCGGACACTGAAAAGAGGAATAACTAAAAAAGAAAACCAAATACAGCAATTTGCATTTCAGACTGATGATCTGCCTCAAAACCAGAAGCTCTGAACTCTGTTCCATCTCATAAGCTCCAGGAGTCCTTGCTGCATTTCCCCAGTGAATCTGGAATTTGCATAGCTATGGACTCACAACCCTTGGCTTACCCTATCCTAAATCTCTTTGGGACTGATACTCAGCTGAGACCCAGGATTACTAGGATTTAAATATATATCAAATGCAAAAGTGGGGAGGTGCAGGAATTTCTACAGCAGCTAAGCGAGGCAAGCCTTCATGATGTGTGACAATAGAGCCTCTGCCATTTCTCAGCTGGAGAGATAAATGGCAGGATTTTTCCATTAGTCCTTAAGTGGACCCTTATGTCTATAAAGCTCTTTTTTTAACTTTCTCATTATTGATGTCTCTTACTCAGCATATATTGTAAATTTCTGTATTTTTTAAATTTAAATTCTATAAAATATATGTTCCAATTTGTGCTGATTTCTTTACTATTTTACCCAGAATGACACCTGAAAATACAAGATATTGCTAGATATTATTTATGTGCCACAGGGCAAGCCTATGTACTAAATGAGCAGACAATCGAAAAACAGTCTGTGTCACTTACAACAGGACAAACAGAGGAGGCAGTACTGGCCAGCAAGACAAGAGATGGTGAGAACCCAACAGCAGCTTCTCTGCTTGCATCTTTTTCATAATCATTATAGAAAATGCATTTCAAGAAAGAACTTGAAAGAGGACAATATGAACAGCTGAAACACGTCAATCAGGCAGGAATGGTAGCAGGAAGGATTTGTGTTCAAATTAAAATGGCAGCTGATGGAGGTAACATTCTGGGCCATAGATAACATCCCAGAATTAAAACCCAGGCAGTAAAGGAAGTCATGAGCATCTTTGAGGGTAATGAGAAACACCGAATGCAGAGAAAGTGTTTGAAAGGATCCAAAGAAAGAGTAAAGATGGTCAATGCATTTGTCTCAAAGATAATTTCTGAGGAGCACTTAGGTAGATACTATTCTTGCAAAATTTAATCTGTCAAAGCCAGACATGCATGCTTCATAAACCAGAAATCCAAAACAATAGGAATAAGAATCAAAGTTTCACAGTGACAAGAGCAAGGAGAGGTTGTAAACTGAGGGCATTATGCAACAAGTGTTTGCAGGATCTGAAACATACAGCTAAGGAGATTGTGTTCACTGTTCTTTGTATCAGCCCTTTGTACACTGTGGAGAGTTTGGAGAAGGAGTTATACTGGGCCCTTTTTGAGTGACCTGCGAAGCCAGTAATTAAACTTTGCTGTGCACAGTTGCTTTGGAAAGCCAGGAATGTGGATGTTTGTTGTGATTCCAAACTTAAGACAATTTTCAGCTGAAGGTTGAAGTACACCTGCAAACTTCTGTATCAATGTTCAATAGGAACTGTCAGTGCTTTCTGTAAACATTCCTCAACATAGCCTCTAAAGCTTATTGACTTAAATCATATCCACCTAAATGTGTGTAGTCCACACCAAAAAGCACTAGGAAGTTAGTGTTCAGTTATACAGTAGACTAAAAAATGTTGTGTTTTGAAGAAAATTATTAAAATCCTTTCAAATATTTTTCAAGCCATTTAGTAGCACTCAAAGTGGTGTATATTTGGAAAACTTCCAGAGCAGCAGCATGCACACACTGCATGTGGTTTAGTGTCTGTGTAATCCTTATTTAATTTGTAAAGGTCAACAGATAGATTTATGCTCTTAAAAGACTCAATATATGTTATATGCATATATATTTATGTTCTTTATGTGTCCTATAAGATTGTTTCAGAGTTTTCTGGCTTTTATATATTGCTAAATACATGTTGCATCACTGAAGTAAAGACCAGTTCTACCTGTCCCTTCTTTGTCGGAAAAGCAGCTGTCCTTGTGAACAGCTCTGTATAAACTCAAACTCTCCCTGTTTATTAAGAAGGTTCCAGAGACAACTTCAGTACCCAGACACTTAAAAAAGGTATCCTGATTTCAGAACCAGCTCCTCATAACTAGATTCAGCATTTTTTTGATAATACTTCATTTTAGATTGTGTTGACACTTTGCTAATTTGTTTTTTCTTGTTGGAATAGGCAACTTTTTTTCCAGACCCACAGATTCAGAAAGTGATAATCCTCCTTTTTCTTACTTTACTGTGAAAAAAAATATCCTTTAGCTGAGTGATGAACATCTTTCTCTCAAGTTGTGCTTATTTTGATTAAAAGTGTGTTTCAATGGCAGGTTATAAAACTAAAAGTTATATAACCATATAACCCAGGTGATGCAGAGAAGAGGGAAGATTGACTATCACTAACTTTGGTTTGAGTTGTTTCAGTTTTTTTTTCCCTTCCAATATTTTATTTACCTTTGTTTTGATCTGAGTACCAGTATAATATATAATCATGAAGTTTGTCACCAGTCCAGGTTATAACTCAAATGAAATATGGATAAACCAATCACACTCAAGACAAACCATCCCAATGTCCAAATGCTTTTTTCTGTACTCAACTTATATGTAAGAAGACAGGACTAGGAGGAGACTTTTCGTGTCTATGTTTCCAGCTTTGCTGCTCTCTTTTTGGATGTATTTCAACACCAAAGTTATGTAGGTGATGTTAGGCATGTGCTGAATTCCTTGCTGAGATGGAGGTGCAAGCTTCTGGCATAACAATAGTCTATTGGTTTGTACCTATTCATTACCTGAATTTTCACAAGGTGAACATAGATGTCCCTGGTGAAAATCAATAAAGATATCCAATGCATTTTTGAAACCTCTGTATATGCCAGAGATGATCTACCACATAAATGCTCTAATAAGACTCAGCGCAGTTCCAATTAAAACATTCTCATTAACTTTCTTTGAATTAAGATCAGCCCCTTGAATACCACAATCATAAATCAGTTCAAATATTATTGCAGAAGTTTAATGACATGAGGAGAGGAGAGGAGAGGAGAGGAGAGGAGAGGAGAGGAGAGGAGAGGAGAGGAGAGGAGAGGAGAGGAGACGACAGGAAAGGAGAGGACAGGACACGAAAGGACAGGACAAGAAAAGACAAGAAAAGAAAAGAAAAGAAAAGAAAAGA
>JAWWTY010000156.1:51641729-51730755 GCA_035222235.1 Margarornis squamiger
GGAGAGGAGAGGAGAGGAGAGGAGAGGAGAGGAGAGGAGAGGAGAGGAGAGGAGAGGAGAGGAGAGGAGTCATCACCCAACAGAATGTGAATCCTCTACCACCCCACATATTCGTATTGCAGGAGGTATGTCACACACCACCATGAATTATTAAACATCTTTCTTTTGTGGCAATCATACTAAGTGCCCCAGAGTACAAAGATCAAACAGATAAAAGGCAACTGAAGAAAAAGTTTAATTACATACAGTCACCTAAACTGTGAAACAAACTTTTGAAATCAGGACATTGATATATTAATAAAAATATAAAATATTCCCTTTTGTAATAAAAATTTATTAAATTGATTTTTAATAATTAAATTAAAAGAAAATAAGTTTAAAAAGTGAAAATATGAGCAATTAAATAAAAATCATTCTTTCTTACTACATGACATCATACTACCTCTACAGGAACAGAGCCCACTAACAGATGCCCTATAAAGTACCTCATCAACATGACATAGCTCTCATTAACTCATACTTCTTTAATTCTTTGTTCTGAATGATAACACAGGTTGCTGAGTCATGTCATATCTCTTTTCCCAAATCTGTGAAGGTTCACAGTTGCAAATATCATACACCAACTCTTTATTCATACTTAATTCTTCCAAATCATGCACTGTTTAGAACACTGAGGGTATTTTTCTCTTAAAAAATACTGTTTGCTCTTTTAGAATTACATCCGAAAAACAGAGCATATCAGAAACAAACAGAAAAAAATGTCTCCAATTCTTGATTGAAAATACTATCATATTAGGAATTTTTGAGTAAATGAATATAGTTTCATAAGATAAACCATGAAAGCAAGAAAAGTAAGAATGACACAGTTATAGAGTGATCACGTAATAGCCAATTTCCGAGGTTAAAAATGAAAACTTCTGAATTTCTAAATAGAACTTCTAAACTATAAAACATCCCTGAGCTTCAGTTCTGCATGTGTTGTGGATTTTAGCAAATTATGTGGCAACACAATGAGCATTTGGTCCCTTCTTCCCTGAGTAAGGGAAGAAGGGAATTGATTTGTATAAATTTGATTAAGAGAAAAAGGCCGTTTGACATCCTGAGGTGGGGGGGGGGGGGGGTATGGACAGAGAAAGAAGCTATGGATGCAATATAGCAACTTATTCAATCTATGAAAGTAAAGAAATATTCTTTTCTTTGCCAATTTTGAATGCAATTATTCTTATTATTTTTACTTTAGCAATGCCTTGGGGCCTTAAGTGAGATCAGATCCTCTTTGCAAACACAGTGGGAAAGTTCTTGCCTCAAACATTTTGCAGCCTATATAGTCTATGCAGACAAAGGATGAAGTTGAGAACAGAAGCACTGTGGTGTGCTCAGAGATACACAATAGACTGCAATGGATCTGCCAACAGATTTAAAGTTTCTGCCTCTGTATTCACAACCTTGACCAGGTTGGCTCAAGAATAATGTTCTCTTACAATGAACTGCAGAAATGCATGTCAGTGTAACACCGAGATTTAGTGTGAACAGTGTCTCTGGTAAGAGCCCATATTCATACACATGAGCAACATAAGTGCCACATGGTCAGAGGAGTTTTCAGTTTAGGGGGGAAAAATGTGTTACAGACTCAGCATTCAGCCCTTATATTGGCTGATGAATCTTAAAATGACACTTGGAGCTCAGAGAACCGAAAACAAGAAGAGATTTGCTTGCAAATAGAAGTCTGTAGATGTAGTCTACCTAGACTTCAGCAAAGCCTTTGACTCTCCCATAACATACTCCTGGAAAAGTTGCCCGTTCATGGCTTGGACACATGCATTCTTCACTGGGTTAAGAACTGGCTGGGTGGCCAGGCCCAGAGAGTGGCAGTGAATGATGCTGTATCCAGTTGGCAGCTAGTTATTAGTGGTGTCCCCCAAGCAACAGTGTTGGGTCCAGTCCTGTTTAATATCTTTATCAATGATCTGGATGAGGGATTGAATCTACCATTAGCAAATTTGCAGATGACACCAAGTCAGGGAGTAGGAGGGCTCTGCAGAGGGACCTAGACATGCTGGATAGATGGGTTGAATCCAATGGTATGAAGTTCAACAAGACCAAGTGCCAGGTCCTACACTTTGGCCACAATAACCCACTGCAATGCTACAGACTGGGGTCAGAGAGGCTTGAGAGTAGCCAGGCAGAGAGGTACCTGGGGGTTCTGACTGAGAGGAAACTGGACGTGAGCCAGCAGTGTGCTCAGGTGGCTGAGAAGGCCAATGGCATCCTGGCCTGTGTCATGAATAGTGTGGCCAGCAGAACCACGGAAGAGATCTTTCTCCTGTACTCTGTGCTGGTTAGGCCACACCTCAAGTACTGTGTCTAGTTCTGAGTCCCTGAATTCAGGAAGGATATTGGGATGTTGGAATGTGTCCAAACAAGGGCAACAAGGCTGGTGAAGGGTCGGGAGCACAAGTTCTATGTAACAGTGAAGGGAGATGGGGTTGTGTATCCTGAAGAAGAAGAGGCTCAGGCAAGACCTTATCACTCTCTACAACTACATGAAAGAAGGTTAGCTAGGTAGAGGTTGGTCTCTTCTTCCAGGCAATCAGCAATAGGACAAGAGGACACAGTCTTAAGCTGCAGCAGGAGAAGTTCAGGTTGGACATCAGGAAAAAGTTCTACACAGAAAGAGTGATTGGGAATTGGAATGGTCTCCCCACGGTAGTGGAGAGTCAACATTCCTGGAGGTGTTTAAGAAAAGACTGGACATGGAACTTAGAGTCATAGTCTAGTTGACATGGTGGTGTTAGGTCATAGGTTGGACTCCATGATCTCAGATGTCTTTTCCAACCTACTTGATTCTGTGATTCTGTGAAATAAAGCAAACTGATTCCTTGGGGAGTTCTCTCTGAACACTGTGTTAGTCAGCCTTGTTATGTGGTGAAACAGCTTGCATATTTGCTTACAAATGGTTAATTTCCTAAGTCCGCACTTTATCAGAAAGATACCAAGATATCATAATATTGACTATCCAACATGCAAGTCCTCTTATAAGGACACAACTATGCCAGGGGATTTTTTGTTCTTCATAACACACATGACAATAAGATATAAAGGATTACAGATTTTTTAAAGTTTGTACTAAAATTGCCTTATACCTTATTAAGGACAAAAATGTGACACTTCTCTCACTCTAGAGCCTGCTGCCTTAATGCACAAATCCTTAAGTTAATTCACTAGACCGTTATTTGAATATGCCTTTATGTAAAGCAAACTTATTAATACTTAGTGCTGAATTTGCAGTTGTGATTTACAATTAGTGTTACCCATTTTTTTGAAGACTGGAAAAATGTACTTCCAAAAAGCGTTTGTGGTACAAGGAGCCTTCAGAATGAAGCCTATAAAATTCTAAAAAAGAACCAAAGAAAGGATTTGTAGGCTGAGGAAACAACCAGTAAGTTTGATCTCACTTGTAGCAAATAGTGTGTTGAAGGCCGAAAACACAAATTAAATAGGGTAGTGTACCTTGCAAGCAAAGCTTTTTTCATTTGCTTCCTTAGATTATTTGGTTTAATGAGGTCTTTGTTAGCAAGAAAAATTTACTAGAGTTCATTAAGGAAGTCCCAAAATAATTCCAAATCCTGAAACAGGGAAAGGAGAATCTTTGTGCCTGAGTCGTGCACCGTCAGCTCCCACTGGTTTCAGAAGGTGCTCAGAATCAGGAAGAAGATAATCATCACCTCACACAAATGGGACTTTTTTTCACTGGAATGCTGAGGTTGGCTTTCAAGGAGTCAAACTCTCCACCCAGGTTACTCCCTGGATTCAGCCTACAGCTTCATCTAGAACTGGTTATTCCAAACTCAGCACTGGAGGATAAAGCCTTCCTTTTTCTTATTTCCCCTGTTAAGTGCTCCTGTGCACTTTTCCCAGACTAAACAGGCAACCCTGACCTGCAGCCATCTACTCTCACACAAACAATTAACTGAAAGCATGTGTCCTAACATGAATTCTGGCTCCACAACCACCTAGCATTCCTATGGGAAACAACCCAAATTAATAATAGCCTTCCTTCTGAAATACCTGAAATGCCCTCTCTTAAGAGAGATAAAAACATTTCCCCCCCCCGTCCCCCCCCCCCCCCCGCCTCTTTGGACTAACCCAATTGATTTTTGGCTTAGGATGGTCTCCCACAGAACACTTATGACGCTTACTGTAATGAATACAGTCAACATCTCTGTTCCTGTATCACATCACTGTTTTCTCTAAGAAAACATGAGAGTTAAAACTAATCTGATTTCCAATATAATAACCCATTTTCACATGCTCTTACTAGTCAGTACTGTGTTTGGACTCTGTCCAAAATAGATGTAAATGTGTTGAGTTTGTTTCTCCCCACTTCCTTGAAAGCTTGAGTCAGATCTTTTTGTCATTTCAAAACATATCAAAGTAGAGGGAGAAAAACATGCACAATTCCCACAATTTCAAAATTGTTTTGTTCCCCAAAATAAGTCTGCTGGTCTAATTGCATTAGTGACCTCTCCCATGAGATGGACAAAAAGCTGATATCTGCATATCTCTGAGGTGCAAATCTTACAGAGACAGATCTCCTTTTCTGTGCATTCCTTGGTTGCTCTTGAACTCACATTTCAACTTAAGGCTCATAAATTTCATTGCATTGATGCATTGATGCCAGAGAAGGCACGTGCTCTCCACTTCCCCATTCTAAGCTATAAACCCTTTTTCTTCTATGTTAAAACACAAAGACTACAGATACCATGAAGTCCTCTGTCTTCAGCTATCTTCAAGTCCCTTTGTGCAGCATAAGCACTTTCTTCTTCCATTTCTTCTGAAGAATAAAATGCCCTTTGCACTAGCCACAGACAAATTCAGATTTGTACTGTTCTACTGCATCTCTTAATAAAGGAATGACCACAGGATAAGGCAGTAAGAATGGGTAATTTCCCATTTCCTAGAAGAACATATTCTTGCTCTTTTTATTCAACCTTTAGCAATGAAACCCTTGCTTTTGGTCTGTTGAGGTGGGGAGTGCTTCAGATCTTGGGACATGATTCTCTGAATGTTTGGCTGGGTTATTCTTTGTCCTGCTCTAAATTCTGCTAATTTCAAAACCACAAAATATCCACCTGACATGCGTGGCAATGTTCTCCATGAATGATGTTGGTTCTTATATGTAAGACAGGAGAAAAGAGCTGAAAAACTACCTGTAAAGTTCTGGGGCACACAAACACTTCCTTCCCTGCAAAAGTTGCCATTCTCCCATGACTCAGCTGTGATATGAATGGTGTCATAAATGGCAATCCTCCCTCCTTAGGTAGACGGGGTCAAAAGTTTGGTGTTGGGGGTAGGATTCTCATTCTTTGTAGTTGGACTTTTCTCCCAAGCTCACAATCTGACAGGGAAGAGAGTTTGCTTGTGAACCAAGACCTCCTTGTTCAGGAAGTACAACACAAGTACTGGAGACTTTATCAGTGTGCATCAAGGTGGTTTATAATGAGATAGGTTGTATAATTCAGTCAGAGAGTACACAGAAAAATTGCACTTAATGTTCAGTTCCTACTTCAAAAGTATTCAGGTAAATTCCAGTAGACATCAGAGGAGCTCAGGGAGGTAAAAGTTTCCAATTTGGCATTTTGTTTTAAATGCTACTACTACAAAGTTACAATAGAGATGTTAAAACTGTGATTCCTTTTGACAGCTTTGGTGGTGTTAATTCAGCTGCCTGAACTTCTAGGATATTTTTCCCTCAGTTTCAAATATTCCACTACATGCACTCCACAGTGTGTTTCTATATGCCAGCTACATGCTGTTTTGCCAGCCTTTGCTTTTGTGTCTTCTAATGCCTTTAATTTACCTATACAACCTTAAGTTCACATTCCCATATATATATATGTATATGTATATATATATATTTAATTCAACATATTAAAATCCTGCTCCAGGCTTCTCCTGTGATCATCCTCTTCCCATTTATCTTTCAGACAGCAATAAAAATATGTAAATATTAAGCCACAAAAACTGTATTACTATAATTTTAAGGATGTGACTAACACCCACAAAACGCCAGAGGTTTCAAAGTCAATGCTGCATGTTGGGCCTGGCTCTTTCAACACTTATGTTAAGTAAAATTCAATTAAAAAAGCTCTGATGAGTTGCAGATAAGATTATTTTACTACCACTACTACTTGTAATAGTTGAATTATGTGAGTGTTTGCAACATTAGTAGTGTCCATGCACCATGGACCAGAACCACAGTTTCAAATGAAATTAATACATCCTGGTTTTGGGGGAAGCTGCAAAAGTTGAATAAGCAGCTACCACCCAACTCCTTATGATTCTGTGGCCCCTGAGCAAAAGGTAAGGCTCTTGATATAGCAGAGAACAGCTTAAGGCTGCTCCAGTTTACACCAGTTGTCAAAAGACACAGAGAAACAGAAAGATCAGCAGTGTGTAGGTGAAATCTAGCAAAAACTGAAGCTCTGTATCATTAGCCACTCACAGGATCTGAGAACAGCAACTGTTAAATAGACAGGTTGGGATTATGGGCAAACTTTCCAAATATCTGTAGTGAAGGACCTTCAGATACAGGTAATGAGATATTAGAAGAGCTTAGATGGAAAAACTTAGGACTTGGACATCTGAACATTCATTTACAACCATGCAAAGTGAGCAAATAAAAGATCACAATGGTAGTAAATGTGTGATAAAGAGCAATGCACGCTCCATAGCAATCTCAAATGCTTTACAATATTAACTGATCAAGACTCCCACGGAACATTTGCAAGTATGTATCACTATCAGTAGTTTACAAATTCAGTTTTACATGACTTGCACTGGTTTGCAGAACTAGACTGGTGAATCAAACACTGTATCCCAGGCAGTACATCACAGTCCCTTGTTGCTTAAAGTGGATGCAACTATTCCCTTTGAACCGTGAGGCATTCAAAATCCCTGTGTAGAAAACAGTAAAACTGCATAGGGAATTATATATAAGGAATTTTCTAGAAGCAAACTAAAGGAGAATCTTGTCAATATTTGAGGCTAGGTTGATAATTAAATCCTGACTGACCAAAATGTCTCTTATCTAGATGTCCTGTTGAATCTTGTTCAAATTTGAGCAGGTGTGAAACCTTCTTCTCGAAGAATATGTTTTAATTTTTCCAAGTGTCTTATAAGTAGATTAAAAGACACACTTCCTTTTTCACTGGAAAGCAACTGCAATCATCCCAGAAAAATTGCTAAAAATATATGTAGATAATTTAAAGCATATAGCTAGTGAAAATATATTTTTTCATTTACTCATGAAAGAATTACCAATATAGGAGGTTGGCAATTATCTATTGTTTGCAATTTACTACAAACTGCCCTCTTCACTGGAGGAAAAGCTTTGCAGAATCAAGTTGAAGATAATAATTTATTGCTTTTTATCACCCATCTTTGAAAATCAGGCCCCAAAGTCCTAATTAACTAACATTAGTGGCTTAGTACCTTATAGAGCAACCAATATCAGATCTGAATTACAAATGGGTGTATCTCTGTCCCAAACCTGTGTTTGATCTCTGATAAAGAGAGAAGCTGCAAAGACAGTATTAATTAAAGCAAGGTGTTTTCCTTAAATAGTTCTCATGTTGTATGTGTGCTTAGTGGAAAGAGGCACCTTTTTCTCCAAAGGTCAATGTAAAAAAAAATAGCAAAAAGCAAGGAAAAGTGCATTTCAAGTAGAAATACTTTTGCCTCTATGTTTTCTATTACTTTTGATATTTAGGCTTTGGAAACACTTTTAGCATAAAGGAAATCTGAACAATTATGTGGGAACCAAATAACTAATTCAAAGAAGCTGCATGAAAATCTGTCTAGTAGTCAGCATACTGTATGTAGGACAAGTTTCAATGAAAGTAGCAACACGTTCTTGAAAACTGCTTTACCTACATGTGGGAAACAGGCAGCAACACAGTCCCCAGGTAACAGAGTGACACTCTATTCTCTACTACTTCTCCATTGCCTAAGAAACCCACCCTTAGCTGGGCCCAATGGCTTTGCAGGGAAGAGCAGAAAAATTACATACAGGCTCTGTTTATCTATTTATAATTTGCTTATTTATTTTCACACTGCCTCATTTTCAGCAGGCAAATCAGCATCTATGTTGTCATTTTGATAGGAAATTAGTATTTAAATGTGAAGACATAAGCATAGTGGCAACCAGGTATGGAGCAGTAGCTGTGTTGTCACTGTCAAGGAAAATTATGGGAACTTTTGCTATCAACATTCTGGTGTTATGGTTGTAGACCTGTAAGCTATATCAAACAGAAGACGTACTCCATCAGTTACAAAAAACAATGTGTTCATTTACCTTGAAATATAAACAAAATATATGAGAGGAAGGAGCCAGTTTGCAACGACTTCTATTAAATTCCTTCCCCAACAATCCCACACAATGTACAATTATTGGCATTGTAGAGGTTTAATCTTGTCTGTTCTCAAACCACAATAAATATCTTGATCACGACCTAAATGAAGTACATAGTTCTGATTTTGATCTTGTATTAACTTTTCACAAGTCAGGAGTTCCTCCTGATTTAAGCTAGCATGTAGAGAGATCACAGTCAGACATATATCTAGAAATCTGCTATAGATCTCTCTGAGCATAATTCAGTACTTCACAAAGACACACAGGTTGGTTTTGGGTTTGGTTTTGGTTTTTTGTTGTTGGTTTGTTGTTTTTTTTCTTTTGGCAGCCCTTGTGGTCTCCTTCATAAAAGGTTGTGAGAGGACATAGATTCAGACATGCTGGAATGTAGTCTAATCTCCTCACATTGATCTTTAGAAAATTAAGATGTCTTTATTTACTTTTCTTTTTTATACACATTGTCTTTCAAAATATAAATACTTTAAAAGAAGGAGAGAGAGGTTGGAAATCGAAAAAAAAAAAAAGACATTGTTTTAATTGTCTAAACAGCTCAACCTTTCAGAGAACAATCTTAACCTTTGGATAGTCGCCAACAGCTGCCATTTAGGTATTTACATCTGTTTATCCTCTCAGTCAAATATCTTTTGTCTTAGGTTTGACATGGGAGTACAAATGTTCTGACCCCTACAAGCGGTTCTCAAACATTGGATAAAAGACTTCTTCTCCCTTTTTCTAAAAGGATGAAGACATACTTTTATCCTCCCTTATTCCTCCTTACCAGTTATAAGCTTCTGAGGCAGTTGTTGACAAGACCTGCATAATTCAGTTTATGTGTGTGACTAGAATTTCTCAAAGGCTCTGCTGGACTTTGCAGCTAGCCTGTTAACCCGCTACAACTCCATTTCAGGTTTTCAACATATGTTTTTACTTTGCAAGTCATACCATCATGCTAGCACTGCCACATATACAAAAGTTTTAGAATTGGGTTGAGCATTGTTGTAAGATCTAGAAGTCTATCTGGACTGGAGAAAAATTCCAGTTAAGCATGACTGCCTTGCGTTTCTTCTTAAAAAAATCACTTTTCTTCACTGTGCATGATTTCTCTTGTCCACATGTAATTCAACAGATAGTAAAGGCAGTCAAAACTAATTATCGGAAACAGGAAACTTTGCAATCTCTCTCTTCCTTGGCATCTAAACAGGATTTTTCTCAATAGGTACACCACCTTGCCACTAAAAAAAGCCATCATTTAAGTAAGTAAATAATCATAGCTCTATTGTGGTTTTAAAGAACTCAGTGAATATCATGTTTCAGCAATCACTGAATGTTTTCTTCAGGTTTGGTATGAAACACAGCAATAAAGTTATCTCTCAGCTTTATAGAACCAAAACTATTTGATGGTGTCTCTCTAAGATCAAATGGAAATTAAAGTCTGCGGAGGAAGTTCAAATGAAGCTTCCAGCTAGAACTGAAACATAAAAAGCTTCAAGTTAATTGATAAACTCCAGGCAGAGAAAGAAGCCTCTAGGCTTGGCTTGTCTGTTCTCTCAAGCTACAGCAGTCCCAAATACCACTCGACTTTAATCATGTCTGTAGTTGGAAGCAAAACCAGGAGGTCTCCGTGAGCTCTGCACCTTTCTTGGCTGATAAACAGGAGCTTTGGTAAGGTTTTGGGGACTACCTTCCATGACCAGTAAGCCTCATATTTCTGTCTAGGGAGGAAAGAAACAAATTTCTCTCATTGGTAAGACCAGTGACCTTTTTTCAAAGTTTGTTGAACTTTTCACAAAATGAAAAACGTCACCATTTGTCACACTGTTTTCATGAAGATTCATACCCAGAGCTATGCCATTCACAGAAATTTATTCTTGGAGAAGGACTATCAAGGGAATACTGGAGGATATGAAGAACAATGCAATAAACCTTCTTTCTCACACAACAGAAGCTGAGTAAGAAGAATTCATAGTGTGAAACTTAGCTGGCAGGCTTTACTTTTTTCCCCATTCAAATGCTGAAAATGTAGATTTATTACAATCTTTAGTTCCGATTTTTTTCATTCTCTCCTAGGTGCAATATTTGAACTTCCCATTAAGTTGAAGATGTCAGTGGCAAACACTGTTTGGCCAAAACTCATAAAGTTGGTCTTACAGTGGAAACATCCTTTCTGAGTACAAGGTCTTTGGATATTTTTCTGTATCTGAAATGGTGCTAAGACAAAGAACATTGTTGTCATCTACATAAGTAACATTGCTGACATTTGCAATTAGAGAAGTAAAACGGGAGGTTAGCAGGGTGTTCACCCTAAATGACCCAGTGCCCTAGAGGGCCTTTGTGATCTGAAATAATGTGAAATTTTCATTTTCCTGTTTGAGAGTCATTCTCCTGAACAGGTCATTATGAAAAACTAGAGCTCTCAGAAGTTTAGGGCAATGTGCTGTAGTTTTGCTTGTTTCTTCATTTGAAGTTGCTGCCAGGAAAGACAAGCTAGTTGAAATGTGGAGTTACTTCTGTCATTTAATAATTAGCAAACACTTCGAAAATATATTATTCATTTTTCAAAACATAAATAATTAACAGGTAGTAATGACACTTTTTGTAAATAACATTTCATTCTCTGTGAATACTCTCCAGGATTTCTTTACATCCTAAACCTACACCTTGCTCCCAGCTAGTAAATCCTTTTTCTGCGGCATTCAATAAAAGCAAAGGGAATGAAGGGATTTCAACTTCCTTCCCATTTAGATATCTGTGGGAACATCTTTAAAAGCTTTTTCACCCCCATACCTAGAAAATTAGTTCTTTTTAAACAGCCATACTCTTAAACATTCATATTATGCAATCCAAATCAGTTGCAAGCAGAGTGCATCTGAAAGTGGTTTTTTTCTTTACACATAAAAACATTGGACACCTACAATTTTGGGAACCCAAAGTTTACAGACTAAGGAAAATGGTGAGTACTAAAAGTTACAGGTCTATATTTCAGTTAAAGATTTCATAGCTTATTTGGCTTATTTAGAAGTCAATATTATATAAAGATACAGCTAGGCAGAATTCCAGAAAAAATACGTTGCCTTATTTTACAATCAAAGACTCCATTCCTGCAGACACTAATTGCTGGATATAGTGCCAGCATGCTTCAACCTTCTCTCTCTTGGACCCATGTAGACCCACTAGACCTCGGACTATGGCCCCTTCTTGCTGCAGTGGTAGCACAGAGTGTTTCAGAGCTCTATAATAAAGCTACAGGATAAATGAAAATAATGCCAACTATTTTAATGAACTTATTCCTGATTTACACTAGATTAAATATAAGGAAATCAGGACTAGTTACTTTCTGGGAGTACTTGTGGTTTTAAACTCCTCAGAATTTATTATTCTCTTTTTTGACAGTATAAATCTGACTTAAAGCCAATGCAAATGCAATTTACATTAAGCAACTTTCCTCTGTCAGTCTTGTATAAACGTATATTAGCATAGATGGAAAGCACAAAAACTGCAGGTGCAAGCTTACCATACTATGTCAGGAACTAATGGTATAATTTTGTTAAGTTCTCTCATTCTAATATTAAAACAACTTTTTTCAGTATATAAACTTAAAGAAGTAAAAGCAGGGGGTAGAATAGAAACTTACACACTTAGAAAAGTTACTGCAACTCTCAAGGAAGTGCAGAAGAGCAATACCAGAGGTCTGTGAAAATTCCACCAGAAAAATGGAAAGGTAACAGAACCTGCATACAGGGGACACTGCTGGTCTCTTGCTATGAGACACAAAGGGGACAAGAAAGTTGATGAGTACATGCCCACTTGAAACCAAGAGCATTAAGGTTAGCAAGAACCAAACCCAATGGATTGGATTATCATGACTCTCAACCACATTAATGCTTTGCAGAAAACAACAGAAGGAGACAGTTGAAAAGTTTGCCAATAATCTGGCATATTAACCAAGGGACGACTGCAGTTTGGTGCAGCTCTGTCTAGCCCAACCAAATGGTTTCCTTCACTGATGCCAGCTCCATTATCAGGTATATCAGTAACCATATCAGTTGTAACATGTACAGAATTGCTGAGATCAACAGAAACCCAACACTTGGAAAGAGTTAAAACACATGATTAGACACAGAGCCAATATCAAAGGGCCTTCATCCATCCTACGGGTGGTGCTATCTCAAAGTATAATCACACCCTGGGGTGGCATAAGGCTATTTATCAACTAACTTGCCTATATTTGAGATGGGCAAGACAGAGACTTTTGTTTAGCATGCATTTAAATGCTGCCAGGCAAGAACTGCAGCTGTGACAACCATCCTGTGAAGTTCTCAATTGGGGTTGGGTGGGGGGGAAAGAAAGGAACGAATCAATGTATGAAAGGTGTGTGAAAACAAGGACACATGGAGTCATAAGATCCACTGTAATAAAGCACAAGACACTGAAGAAAGATAGGAACAGAGAAGCACAGGAACATGAAGCATTGTAGGAGTTGACTATCTAAAACTTTTACTCACTTGTTTACATCTGTATTATTTCCATGGCAGAAGTCTAAAGACCATCTGAATTATTCAGTCTGCTAGTTAGTGACACAGAAAAATGCCAATCTGATCAGGATACCAGAAAGAACCACTCTTTTTATTCTTGTCTGATTTGCAGGCACTAATTGGACAGGAAACTGTAGGAACTCCTATGCCTTTACATGGCACCCTGAGTTGTGTCTCTTGCTAATACTGATATTGACTTTACAGTCAGGTCTAGCAGAGAGCTCTTAGAGCATGCCTGTTAAGGATGTGCATTGAGAAATGGCTATCAAGACCCCAAACCCTTCAACTACTCCTTCAGAATTTTGCTTGGGAAATAGAATAATTAGATGGGCAAAGTAAAAAAATTAGGGGGTGTGAACAGTATTAGTGAAAACTAACCCTTCCCCTTGTTTTGCCTCACAAAAAACAAACAAAAGAAAAAAAAACCCAAACAACAACAACAACAACAACAACAAACTAGAAGGAAAAGGTAAGAGATCCAAAGCCCTTTCCTTTGAACTAGAGGTAATATGCACTGAGCACAAAAAGGACTTGAATTTTCACAGTGAATTGGCATGCTGTGCAATTTAATGCCAGAATAGGTCAGTAAGTCAAATACCATAACTGGATTTTTTAAAGAGCTGTATGTTTCATGACAACTAGCAACTTTTGGAGCTATCTGAACTAAGATAATGAGGATAATCAAATCTCATGCTTCATTCTACGAAATGATTACCTATAGGAGTTGAGCAAGGATTTTTCCTCCATGTGCTAAATACACTGTTGGTAGGTTGATTTATTTTCTTGCAAGGAGGAAGGTTTCCCTTTCCTTTGCTGCACAGGATATTTCCTGTCCTGAGAAGAGGATACCAGCTTGCTTTGCCAGGTATGCCAAAACCTATTTAAGATCTGACTTGGAAGGGAAATCTATTGTATGTGAATTTAAGTTAATGCATTTTATCTCACTAATGTAGCCAATGAAGACAGCTTACACAGTTGTTTACAACCAGTCAGCTGATAGGCACTAACTTGTTAAACTGCTGCAATGCAATTGTCTCCCATACTGTGTCCGTATCCTGAGGAGGAGAGGGACAAATAGATGAGCATCCTGAGATGCTATGAGGTAAAGCTGGTGTGGCTTTTTCCATAGCTTTTGCGATTTTTCACAGACTGCCTACTCTGTGCAAGCAAATGCATTTGTCAGTACTTTTTAAAAGCAGACTGCTGTGTAATTTTGGAGTCTTCCTATTCTTCTCCTCTACTTCTCCTTTCTTATAAGCACATTCACACACAGATACCCTTTTACGGAGACAAATTCTAAATATCAATATTTGTTTCTCAAGGCTGACTAATGTGGCGAATATTAAAACTCAGATGGAAATTCTCCTTTGGGTGAATGATCTGAGAGTGTTGGAAATTCTTCACACACATGTCCACAACATCCACAGCTTCACAGACAGACACAGGTAGGCTGAAAGAGCAATCATGATACCATCTGTGTTTGGCAGAAGATTTCTAACCACTTTGCTGCTCTCTCTCTCTCGTCTCTCTCAGTGTGAAGAGACAGAGGAACCCATGGAGATTCGGTGAGAATTTAAACAGAACATATTGAGGGCTGTACTGACAACTGTGGATTCAAAGTAGATGAAAAATAAGTGCTGGAGCAACAATGGTGCTATGGATTAGGAAAAGATCTCTGAAGTGGCTAGCACAGGCACCAGCTATAATGGCTCAGCCTGCTCCTCGCTTATTCCCCCATCTCCAACTCTGTTTCAGTAAGCAAGGTTTTACTGTTCACAGCAGCCAGTTGCTGTTGATACCAATTTGAACAACTCTCTGAAGCACCTGGCAAAGCAAATTTCATGTGCCTTGAATGAAGAATGTTGAATTCCTCCACTTTCTGAAAATGCATCCCTTCTTTATGAACATTTATTTTTAAGATAGTGCTAGCACAATCTAAATTATAAAGAACAGTTGTTTTTATTGATGTCTGTCATGTTAGCATCACACACATGTAATCTCCACCTTTTCCTACAGCTTTGTCTTGAGCCTCCTGGTCAAACTGAAGGCCTTGGACTAGGTGGACACAAATCCACTGTTGTCACTGGAGTGGTGTTCTCTATTACTGCAGACATGAATGTGATACTCTGCCTAAGAAGATGTCTACAGAGCTACAAAGAAGAGAAGGACAGTAAGAGGGAATACATTATTTTCTTTGTGGGTATCTAGAGATGAATATGTCTGGCAGTCAGTATGTAAGTGTTGAATTCAAAATAGTTATACACAGCACACAAAAGGCAATAGGAGGAAGAAGACTCTTATTTTCTTAATACAGAATTTTTCTTCCACCGTTCTGCCAGGAGCAGAATATGATGCCTTAAACAAGCTAGCATTACTGCATCATTTAGCAAATGTATACGAGTGACTGGTGTGTGTAATCTTTTATCGAGGCATTTAGGCCTCAAGAAAATTAAACAAAATATCCTGGAACCCAAGTGGGTCATGGTACATCCATTACTTCAGAGTCTGTTGAGTCTTTGGGTTGTACGGTTCAAGTTAGCATTTTGTTGGGAAATGCATATGGTTTGTGTAATTGTGGATATCAACATCACTCAGTACAAGGAGTTAGAGAAAAGTAAGATCAAGTTAGACCTTGTTCTGCTTCCTCAGCAAAAATGTCAAACAAGTTCTGAATACAAAATTTTTAATGGGCAATGCTTATTTCATACAGTTATTAAAATAGTGTAGGACAAGTTGAGATGGGCTCTTAAACTACCAGCAAAGCTCACGAAACTGGTAATAAAAAATTCACAAACTGTTTCTGGGATGTGGCCTCTACAGCCCAGAGTAATACTTTTCTTTCCAAATAATTACTTTAATAACCTGTAATATCAAAACTCCTTACTACCCTTAAGGGAGGAGGAGGGAGAAGACAGGAAAGAACAGCTTTATTTTCAAGATACCTTCCTGAGTTTGCAGAATAGATGATTTGAGAACATATCACTTTACTTACACTCCATTATTAATCCAATCATCTTAGCACTCAGGATACTGTTAAGTGTTTTACAGAGAGCCAAAGAGACAAAAGCCTTACCAAAAGACCACCATCTCTGTGAAATGAGGCTCTTTAATTTAAAAATTATTGAAACAAATATCGATCTCCCAAACATAATTTTCAGAATTACTTCTCTTTTCCTTTGGAAATCAGTTAGAACACTGGAGTCTGTATATCTCAAATACCTATTCAGGGCAAAATTCCAAGGATCTAACATCCATGAAGTAAAAAAAAAAGGTTTTAAACATAATTTGATTTTCATTTTATTAGTAAACAGATGAAGAATTGCTGAAGGAGGTTAAACTTTTTTTTAAAAAAATTGGCCCAGAATGCTATCATCAGAAATCATAGAGAACTAAGTACCTTTGTAAATCTGCTGTTTGTTTAAGTGCCCACGTAGGAGTTGATCTTGTTAAAAACCATTTTGATCACTTAGCAGATGCAAAGGCCAAAAAGTTCGCTGAGATTTTACAAGATCAAATGAAAATGATCCCTATCAAAATGGTTTGAATCTGTGGCTTCAAGTTTATTCAGTTTAGGAACCCACTACAAATCCTCCAAAATAAATTAAACTCCCACTGAAATTTATGTTTATGTGCAATAAATTTGCTGTCCTTAGACTTCCCAGTAATCCATAAACCACTAAAAGCTTTTAGACTACATATTGAAACAAGTATGAAGCAGACGTTAGGAATAAATAATCTGTTCTTGCAGTGGATGAAGATCACCTGAGAAATTCTGTAGAAAACAGAATTGCTCAACATTCATAGATGATGTGGAGTAGATAGATATAAAGGGAAGCACACTGGGAAAAAGTATCTTATGTTCATGCCATTACTACTTGGTGGAGAAAGTTGATCTTTAAAATATTAAAGACACTTCTGGGAAAACTATCAACTCAATAGTCACCACAAAAGTAAATGAAGTGTTCAAAATCCTTAAGAGAAGAGTAGAGAATAGAAAAGAAAACCTCATCATGCAACAGTAGAAATCCACAATTAGCCCATTCTGTAAGTACATAGGGTTCAGATCCCATCTTGTAAAAATAGTATGTTATAATGGGAAAAGTTTCAGACACATGTCTGAAGGGTCAGAGTGGAATATTCTCTCTACTGGAATGACCGAGGAGATGAGGACTATTCTGCCTAGTCTACAAAACCCCAAGTGGTTAGAAAATTTTGGGTAAGGACCTTTTCTTTTTCCAATTCAAGCACTAAGGGACTTTAAGGAAGCCAGATTCTAAACAAACAAAAGGAGGTGTTTCTTTATGCAGCCCAGTGGAGCTCCTTGCCAAAAGAAAAGGGTGAGGAGCATTTCCATGGCTTCCAGAGGTGGAAGAAAGAACTGTATGTTACTAAACAGACAAACAAAATTAGGCTCAGGAATTCCTGTTAACTGAACATGAGAGAATGTTTGAGGAGAGTGACAGAGGAATATCATATATATTTACCATATCTTCTCCTGGTATGTCCTTGTAGTAACAGCTACTGTTTGAGAAATGACACTGTTTGGATGAACCTTTAGACTGACACAAAATGAATGCGTTTTTAGAATCAGAAAATGGGCAGAAATAGCATGTATTGTCAACACATCATTAATTTATAAAATGTGTACTTTAGACACTCTCTGTGACAAAGGACTTGGTTGGTCTTTTGGTGTATACAGCCCAATGTACAGAAGAGAGTTGCAAAACTCCATTTGTTGACAAGAAGTTAATGACTTCTGCCAAATACCCAAAAGGAAAGCATTTCAATATCAAGTTTTTGTTCAAGCATAAGTTCTTTTAACAATAAAATAATGAAAGAGTACAGAAAAGAATGAGAGCTGTTTAGTGTTAATATAAAGTGTGCTTTAGTGGAACTCCCATGGTTAGATATCATAGCAGTACCTTTCAACTCAGACTGTGATGGAAGTAACTAATGCATTGTACACAAGAACAATTAGTGAATGAAACATAAGGTGTTGTATATAACAATGTTTTAGTGCAAAATTGAAACTTTGCATTTCATCAGGAGGGGAAGAAGTTGTCTTTGTGTTTGCTGGGTGCATTAAACATATTGAAATTTTTGTGTCACCACTACAGTAGGCAATCAGATGGAACACAACAGAAATATTTCTAAATAATATCTTTGTTTCTGGAAAAATTTATCCAATTTATCCATTTTTTCATGAATTTCAGAATAACTACCAAAGTTAGACAGCCATGGGTTTCATGTTGTCCTTGTATTCATGCAATGGCAGCCCCATAGTGCTGCCTAGTACTGCAACATGTAATTGAAATTAGTTCTTAAGAATATACTAATACAAGCCTTTGCTTAAGTTCATGGACCAACTTCAACCCTGATGGAAGCCCAGTGAAGTCAGTGAATATGAATAATGTTGACATCATGTGTTGATTTAAAAATGTTGACAGGATAGCATTTCAGATATCAAAATGTCACAGAAGTTGGAGAAAGAACTCTGGAAATGTCAAAAAGTGTTCATTGGATTAGCAACATTTGCAAGCCTCAGTCCAGCCAACAACAGGAAATATGAAAGAAATCTGTGATTAGAAGAAATGCCTGGCTTAATCAGCTAAAATCTTATACGGCTAATGACAGAAGTTCTTTTTCATGTACTCAGAAATGTTTGGTAGGTTTATGAGTGAAAATAAGTATAAAGTTTATTTGATTTCATTCAGACTGCCTCTTAAGCAATTCTAAATTACAAGTAGGCTGGGGCAAAAATAACAGAGAAAGAGGCAAGTTCGTATAAGCTTAAATTTGGAAATACAATAAATATATTTGGAAATGAAATAAAAAAAAATAAAATAATTGTCTCATCTAAGACATCTAAGAAGAGTATCTGTCTATCCCCTTGCCATCTCACAAATGTGAGGTTCCAGATTTACAAAGAAAATTTTAAAGTTTGAGGTTAGGATTTCTCCTGGCTCTGATATTGTTCAAGTTATAAACTGCTGACACTACTCCCTTGCCCTCATCATCCTGTACTGATCTAGATCACAGGTAAGGTCATATTACCATAACTGAACATGCTGAAATGAGAATGTGTATTTGAAAATTTAATTTCCTTTGAAAAACTACCCTGTAAATTAGGGATTAATTATCGCCAAAAAAACCACCAAATTCTAAATGTTACCAAAGTTGAATTGATCTTCAAATATGGTTTTTCTCATAAATTATTTAATTTTAACACATTTCATCATACTGCTAAAACATGATGAGCTTTATTGGGATTCATAGTAATGTTCCAATACCCTCTTACCTCTCCAACCCTTGCTGAAAATTGGAAATATTTTTAGTGCCGTGAAGTTGTGTTTTAGCAAAAGAAATAGTAAGATAGTCATAAAACATATATGCATATCTGTTTGAATTGCCTCAGTGAGAAAAAATGACATGGTGTACAGGGGAAGAGGAAGTAAAAAACATGGTGGTTAACCCACACACCAAGAACACACTGAGTGTTCTGGTTAATTACAGGGAAGCCAAATGTTTCATGTGAAGGATGGCTCATTATTTAAGTATACTCAGAAAATGGTTAATTAATTTACTTAACCAAGTGTACTTTTGTCTTATTCTTTGTGTTCTGAATGACATTAAATGTATTTTACTTATTTTATGCAATTTTATTAATTTTCCTTTAATTTTGTTACAAAGTATCAATGTGAATCAATGAATCATCTAACTACATTTGTCTCTTTGGGGTGAAAAATAAGCAAAGGAAAAAAAAGTAATTTAATTTAGTGTTAATAAGCTGCAAACTGATGCTTACAATAAATCAGCCACTATTACCATGCTTAATAGTTGTGAATGAGACAGAACAGATGTGGCTATATCTATCTTTTTATTTTACTTACTCTTAGGGGGTGAATCTCTCCTACATTCTTCTAAATGGGCACATTGATTGTTCAAGTGGGTGTAGAAAAGGACTATTTTATAAAATAAGAGCCAAGGCCAAAAGTCTTTTAATTCCTCAGGTTTGTTTTCTTACGAACCTGCACACACACACACACACAACAAAAAAAAAAAAAAAAAAAAAAAAAAAAAAAAAAAAAAAAAAAAAAAAAAAAGGATGTTCAGTTTCCCTGAAACATTTAAACAGATGTGACAGTCTATAAACAGAGAAAAGGAGAAAAAAAGAAGAAAAGGTCTTTACAGGTTAAGCATTCTCATTCAACTTTTCTTTTGTATCCTTGTGCCCTGGAAAAGAGCTGTAGCTGTACAAACAGCTTGATTTTCCAAAGACATTATTAGAGATTAAAACTGCTTTTCTGAAAAGTTTTTCTAAACATAACCATAACAGTTAATGCTCTGGACATATAGCAGATGCCATTGCATTAGCCACTGTGTCTCTGCTTCAGGAATCAGTCATGAAAAAATATAGGAATCAAGTGAGAGAGAAAAATCCTTTCCAAAAATTCCTTACTATCAGCAGACTCAAAATATCTAGAACTCACCTTATGTTTCTACAAGATTGCTTCCTAAGTAGCTTCATCTCTGGAATTATACCCAGGATGAGTTACACTCTCAGAATATTTTTAGAAAGTTTACAAGAACTAAGAAAGGCAGAGAGGAGGAGGAGCACACAGAGAAACCAAAAATATTTTATGCTTTTGCAAGTAACTAATTCTACAGTATATAAGTCTGAAAGGGGAATGGGTCTGGAGAGCAAATCTGCATGCTAATGCATGCCAATATTTAAAAACTACACAGCATTTTTTATCCAATGATCTTTGCGAAAAAAAAAGAAAAAAAAAAAAAAAGGGGTATTACAGATACTGTGTTTTGCTAAAGGTCACCCAGCAAGCTGAAACATGAGCAGAAGCGAGGTGTTCTGTCTCCTGCGTCTGTGTCCTATCCACCACAAGACACCACAGCCCGGTTAAGAAGAACTGCTGTGAAGAGAGGCTTTTGTCTGATTAATCTTTTGTCCTGTCAGGTTCACAACACCCCTTGCAAAATTGTAGTTCAAGGTCTTCTGATGTTTACCTAACATATCATCACTTATTTCTCTGAGGTTTTTATAACTCAGGCATGAAAAATTTGCTCCAGGGTGAAAGTTGGCATGGAAGTATCTTCAGCCAGGAGTATAGCCTTTTTTTTTTTTTCCCTTTTATTTTTACTAACTTAGGAAAAAAAAAAAAAAAAGGCTAAAATATTTCCAAGGGCCTGCAAAGCTGGAAAGACAACAAGATCATTTACTTGAACCAGTTTGCCCAGACCTAACTATAATGAGAATCATACCATGCCTTAACTCAAAAGTAACCCAAAGCATTGTTACTCACTGACTCCTCTTTTCCAATAGAGTTCAATGGGATTTGAATGGGGTTTGGGGTATTTTTAGGTTTTTTGAAGTAGTCCACTGTGGTAAAACACTAATAGCAGGAATGTTGTGAGGGCTTAAAGTCACTGGAATTTCCAGCTCATGATGATTTGGCTGAACTTCAGGCAAGAGGACACCCACTTCACATCTCTCAAATTAACACTCAAGTTCACCTGTATATGGTGAGTCCTAGAATAGGGAGGGTACTAAAACTTGCCCCTGTTCCATGTGTTTTCCCAAGTGCTTCAGGCATCCTGGAGCATGCAAGGTATCCTTCTTGGGAAAGCTATTCAGCTCAGCTGTGGGCAATGTGCTTTGCCCAAGGCTCAGATGGAAACAAGTTTTACTCTGATTTAATTTTCTTGTGTTTTTGGCTGGGCTGCTGCCAAAGTTCGCTACCATCCTTACAGGCTTCAGATGGCCTTTCCATAGTCCCTACCCCACCTTCTCTTGCACGCATGGTGTGAGTGATAAAAGACAGGGTTTAGAGGTTCCAGAGAGGAAAAGTGTTCTTTGCTAAATCTGCTAATATGGTAAATATCCCACATGCTGATGCATTAGATCACAGACTAAACATGCCCTATCTGATTACTTTACCCCACCATGAGAAGTGAAGTAGGCACTACCAGATAAAAATAAAAACCATGGTCTCTGTACAAAGAGATTAAAATCTGACCTAACGCACATGCAGTGCTGGCAGCACATGTGTGTTTTTCAGTCCAGGTCTCAGCTACGCAAGCACAAAATGTACTCCCACACCTTCTTACGCACAAAAGGGACAGTTTTCAATGTAAAAAATGTGTCTCTAATAAGCATTCAGTGGACTCCTAAAACCCAGGACTTCAGACTAGGGAAGTCTGGCTTCAATAATAATAATTTTGGAAGGAATTTTGGGTAATGTAAGGGAGTATGATATTTAGGTCTTTGGAAAAAATGGACTGTGTTTCCTCATTTTGTTTACTTTGTCTTATGTCTTCCTGTCTTACTGTTGTCCTGACTTGATTCCCAAGGTGTCAAAATCCCAAGTAAGTGAATTTATTTTACAAAATCCTCTTAGCCTGCCTAAAATGTTGTACAAGATTTGTCACTATTGAATAATGGTGATGTCAAAGTTAAAAGACATCTTTCCTCACAAAAATACCTTTCTGTCCTCAAAGAAATATAGGGTAATAATCTCTCTTAATTTTAGTGTTCATGAATAAGAGTCTAAAGATTTCAGATTCTTTTTCTGTAAACTACCTTTAAAAAAATCTGGTGGTGACAGGCCAGACCAAAGTGCCTACAGGGATAGCCAAATCTTCTATCTTTTATCTGCCTGAAGTTTACTGCTTTTCCTCATCTTTTCTCCTTCAAATGCCATGGGACTTATACACCTCTACTTTGTCACAATAGCTCACACAAATGCCTCTCAGGACCAGTTCTTGCCAAATTAAAGACTATTTACTTAATCATGAAGGAGGTATAAAGAGAAATTTTCTGATAATTTGATATTCACAGGGCTGGAGCACCTTAGAGCCACAATTGTTTAAAAGTGTAAAATTATATAGTGGCCTGAAAGATGAGAAAAATAGTTGGTTACAGATAAAGCAGCAGTAACTTTATAACTAGTTTTAGTTATAATGAAGTTTTTAACT
The DNA here is from genome assembly GCA_035222235.1 of Margarornis squamiger. NCBI lineage: Eukaryota > Metazoa > Chordata > Aves > Passeriformes > Furnariidae > Margarornis > Margarornis squamiger. The sequence goes on from JAWWTY010000156.1 coordinate 51,664,665, forward strand.
GTGAAAGGTTAGCAGGCAGGGAGAATATGGAGGCTAACAAAAGAGGACAGATGTGAATTTGTAGCGAAATAGTAAAAGAGATGCCAATCCTTTTCCAAAGTCATTAATCAGGGACGGATTTAGGGCAGCCAATGGGAGTTTGGATGCTTCAGTGTGATGAGTATTCACCTAGGCCCTACTCTTTTCAGCGTGGAGATCTGTAGCTAGTCCTGTTTTTACAGATTATGAAAACAAAGCTTTTTAATATGTATATTTGTAGTCTTCAACATCAAGAAGCAACAAGAAAAAAAATCTTTGAGTTGCTGATAGCTTTGTGGTGCAAGAGCTTACAGGCTTCTTTATATTTTTCCTGCCTAATAACTTTGGATTACTTCCTGTTTACTGTCAGTGCATCTAATGCGTGTGTCAGCCTGGTGCAGCACTGACATGATATATGCATTAGACCACACATTGATAGCAAAGACAAAGTTACTCTATTCTGACAGGACAAGAAAATTACCCACAAGCAGTAAAATATAGGGTTGTCATGTGACTATATTCTGCTTCAAAACCATGTATCACATGGTGATAGCACAAGAATTAGGGCAGTGTGAGAGATGTTCGAACTGCAAAGCCAGTTATCTGGTCCCTTTGCCTATATGTGTCCTGCATTAATATCATATTAATATTTAATCTCCCCTGTGCCCTGATGGCCTGCTGAGCTCTGCTTGGTGTTATTGTGCATTGTTTCTCACCACAATCAGCCCAATTGCTACACACCTTGTGTATTGCCTTGTTTCCCTTGCAGAACCAATTCATTCTATTGGTAATGACTCTGCAGCTCACCTACTCCCCCATACACCTTCTGGTCACACTGCCTGCACTGCCCTAAATCTGCATGCCAGACTGGGGGAGCTAAGGCAGCCCAGGGGGAAAAGAAAGGGGATAACAGGCAATTTACTATCAATGTCAATAGTTTAGTTTCCTCTGCAGGAAATGCAGGCTTGCAATGAAATAAGACTGCAATACCTTGCAATCTTGTTGATATTGCAATTAGAAATCTGAAGCATTCAGATTTGGAAAAATAAGGAAATTATCTACAGATATAACAATACAGTTGAGGTAATTGATATCATGTCCATGTGTTTCCTAAGCAAATTCTGGAATTTTATTTAGTTAATGTGAGGTGCTGAAAGGTATGTCAGTGGTTAAAAGTCCTATACATGTATTTCTGCCTTTACTGTGATTTGCATAAATGCCGACTGTGCTACCTGAAAGCGTCCCTGTCCTGATTTATGGGTGTGTTTGTATTGCTCATATCATAAATCTTCCTCTCTAGGACACTTCTGTTCTGGTATTTATTGACCAAAGACAATTTGCGTTAAGAATGTTTTGAGATCTTGCCAGATATGCACTAGGGGATATTTGAGAAAACATTCAGTACTCAAGTGAATGAATCTAGGCAAGTGTATGATCTCACTACACAGATAAACATTTTACCATAATATTTTAGTACCCTATTTTATTAAGAGAAACCTATGTTTCCATATGCATCTACTTACCATGGAGTCAATTCATTTAGGCCAAATCAAAATAAGGGCTGGAAGAAGATAATTTAGGCTAGCAGTCTCAGGCTGGTGATTATAGCTCAGTGAACAAATCTTTAGGGTCAGATCTTCTTTTACTGAATCTAGCTCAAGCCTGAGTACTACCCTGTATTGAAACAAGATGCCCAAACATGCCCTCTGTACACAATTTCTAAGAATTTTACTTTGAGGAAAACATTCTTTTTTACTAATTATTATTATCAAATCTTAAAGTACCTAGAAATTTTTGATTAAAATCAACATTTTGCATTGCTGGGAGATGTACATCTTCACCGGATAAGACATAGACACCAAAATAAACAGGCTGTATGACCAGTGGGAGAAATACTTCAGGAGAAACTGAGGCACGAGGAGATGAAGGGGCATTTGAACAAGCAAAAATCATCCCTTGCATCATCTGGTGTCTCAAGGGTGCATTTCTTTGTGCTTGTCCCATGACATAGCCTTCATAAGATCTCCCCCTGGGACCACAATGCTGGGAGCACAGATTCACCCTCTGCAGGGCTTTTCATGGCTGGATTTGGGCCAAAGTCAGTCTTTCTCCTGGGATTAGGCACCTTTCCTTAGTAGGGCAAAGGGAGAGGGTAGGGATTCCCCGCACAGTTTCTCTCCCTGCCTAACCATCCCTGTGCAAGACAGGGTCACAGCACTCACACTTCCACTGGGAGATGCTCCCATCTTTGAAGGATCTCTACGTACCAGCTGCTCCTGAGTGGGAAGCCTTTGTGGGAGCCTTCAATCTCTGCTTCCAATCCTGTTTCTCTTTGCAAGAAACATCTAGAGAATCAGTTGGCCAAAGAAAGAAAGCAAGACTGAGCATGAATCTCTATCCTACTAGTTAAGGCATTTACCTGGAAGGAAGGAGATCTGGGCTTCAGTATCTTGTTTCAATGAATGTTTATGTGATTATATTAAACAGCAATTGGATAAAATACTTACATATCTATTAGAGCAGGGATGGCAGCCTGGATCTGCCCCCTCTCCTTACAGGTGAGGCCCCCAAAGCACGAGAGTCATGCTGGGTCTTGCTATCCCCTTATCTCTTTCTAATGAATCTGCAATTATTTGATGCAAAAGTGGAACATCTTCCACAGCAAAGATGGGGATAACACCTCTCCCTTTCCCCTGCTTCTGGAGAGTTGGGTTCAAAGGCTCTCAGGCAGAGCAGGAAACTCCACAGAGGACTCCTGCTCCTGAGATGTTGGTTCACTGTCAGACTGGGGTCACTGCTCCTCTGGTGGCTGTGTACACCCTGAGGTCACCCAGCAGACTGAGTTTCTAAGGAAACTGCACACAAAATAATACCTCATCTGTAGATCCCCAGCCAGCCAGGCAGGAATTAGGTCCTGAGCTACCTGAACTAAGACACTTGGTAGTGTTCCAGACCCGAAGTCACCGAGGGATCTCCCCATCTGGACGTAAGAAACACTGGGGAGGTGGCAGGTGAGTGGCGGCTGGAAGGTGGCTTGGTCAAGACTTAAGGTCCCCCCATCCTCATCTGAATGTAGTCCCAGGACAACTGCCAAAGACCACACAAGGAAGCTGAGGAGGAGTGAGCCTTGAGCATCCATTTCCTGAGACACAGCCTGGCCCTGGCAGACAGGCATCTCTTCACTCTTATCTACTCCCATGCGAAATCTCCAGGAAAGAAAAAATCTGCAGTGAGGGTGAACAAAGCAGACTGTTCATCACCCAGAAAGATCACAGCTAACAGCCACTGCCATTTCCAGTGGATGCATGTAATTAGCAACCATTCAGTAGACAGTCCTAAATGAAAATCACAAATATAGTGAGTACCTGGTGGAAAGATTTATTTATCTTTACAGAGGAAAACAATATGTATGTGTGTAACCTTTTAACTCTTCTTCTCTTTCCTCCTCTTACACTTACACTGGATAATTATTTATTTTGTAGCTTAATTAGCTAATTACTGTGTTATGTTGCTTTTAAGCAGGAAGTCACTTTGTTTAGTTGTTGGTTGTATGTGGCTTTTGTTCAGTGTCTGTGATGTCAGTTTATAACATAATCATCTTTACTTGCAGTGATCTGAGGTGATGAAGACTGTTTCTGATGGTAATATTTTAATTATCAGAGTAAAGTTTGAAAAAGAGAAGTGAATTACAGAGAACAATTTCATGTGGATAGAACCTAGCTGATAAATGTACACAAGCCCCCAGCCGCCTGTCTGTGAGGTGAAGTCGTGGTGATCCACCTTCAGAAGAAGATGCTTTGAGGCTTTTCAGAGGGTATACTAAGAGGTATTAAAAGGAATTGACCAAATCCACCCAGGAGTTTCTTTTCCCTTTATTACTGCATTTTCAGAAACATAAAGGGACATGAACTGGATCCCCACCCCATCAGCTCACTGGTAAAGGCATCTAGGTAGAACTGCTGCTTAGGAAGAAAAAGCAAACAGGATGTACCGCAGGGAGCAGAGGTAGGTTATCTTGCTGCCTGCTACAGCTTCACACTGCAGCACAAGTTCCACCTGCCTGCACACAAGCACCAGTTCCCTGTACATCCAGGCCAGGTGGACAGGATCATTGCAAGAGTTAGCAATTCCATTTCTCATCAATTGCCCAGCCGTGAAAGCAACTAAAGCATGTATCAGTGGTTCTGCCCCACAGCTGTCCAATTCTCTAGTTTGTCTGATTCAGAGATATTCAGCATGGTGCCCTGTGCCAGCTCCAAACTCTGACAAATGTCTTTTGTTTGCATTTGGTTGTCAGACATAATGTATGCAGCCACAGACCTGCAGTAACATATATTTCTCCTTCTACTGGAAAGTTGAGTAAGGTTCTTAGGCTCATTTCCCCAGTGGTAAACCCTAGCTGTCTCATTTAGGAAACTGGTCTCCCTCAATTCCTTATCTAGTCAGCTGAGCTGATCAGGAGGACTATTCAGAGCATGTGATTTAGTTTCTCTTGAGTATTACGCATTAAAGAGCCTCTCTTGAGCAGAAACAGTACAGCTACTAGTTTGCAATACTCAGTGCTTTAAACCCTTTTCTATATTCACAGATTAATACTCTACACATTTCTGTATGTTCATATATTAAGAAATAAACTTTCCTCTGAATCTATTAATTTGTCCACTAGAAACTAAGCCTTCTACCTGATGAATGCCGAAAGAAAAAACTATAGTCTTGAAAAAATCCCTTAGAAACCCTAACATGTACAACAGTTCCTACATCGCCTTTGAGAATGAATTGTTGCTCTACGTTTTTAAGCTCACTGACAGTTTTATGATTTAAAGGCATTTTTTCTGCCTCATTCCCACCCTCCCATTCACATATTCTTCACGGTGGTTCCTGTGCAACAACACTCAGTAATAACCCCTTTCCCTAAGGGATCAAGGAAGGAAATTCGACAAGTCATTGCCTCTCCCCTTTCAGAATTTTTTTTTTTTTGTTTGGTTTGGATGGTCTCTGAAATGGGCTGGAATGCAAATGGAAGATATTTGGCAGGTTGACATTTGTCTGCAAAGCTAGGCACTGAGCCAGAAGCATGGAGCAAGCTGGAGTGGGTTTACATAAAGTGGGAGCAATAGTGCCAGAGCACTCCAATACATTTTCCCCTGAGACTCATAGGCAGCCCACTCAATACTTCATTAAGGGTGAAATCCAGGACTATTTGAAGAGCCTTAGGAAAGAGCCTGTGCACCAATTAAGTTCTTGAAACCTCTGCACTGGTCTGAATTCCACCCAAAGTAAGAACTGTTAGCTGAGGAAAAGATGTTATTATCCAGATTACAGTCTGCTCTTGTGAGGAAAAGAAACTGTTGGCATATGGTTGGAAGCTGCACAATCTTTCATAGATGCATCCTTGCAGCATGTTTGGTGCAAACAGTCTCTTCCCTGTCCATGAAAAACTTTTACAATGTGAAAGAGTCAAAAAGCAGGATAGTTCCAGGAAGAACTCTAGAATCAGATCTTTCTTAAAATGGGAATACAGAAGTCACTTCTACACTGCTGGGATGTTGCAGAGCGACTCAGGGCTGATTGTAGTGAGGTGGTTCAGAACAACATCCCACAGTCTGTTTTACAGACATAGGTATTAGTTTTTCTGAATCTCTTTCTGCATGAATACAGGATGAACACAAGGGTGACAGGCACGCCACAGCATTTACTATAGATAAGAAGTGTCTGCTATCGCTTCAGTAAGCTGGAATATAGTTTTTGCTCAAGAAGAAGTTTGCGTACATTATTGTCTTATTTATAAGGCAGGCAGGCAGGCATTTACTAGCTCTCTACTGCAGTAGGAAGTTACTCTTAGATGGAGGATATCTTTCTATTAACAAGGTCAACACCATTATTTTGTATGGGTTGCATGAACATTCATTTGTTTGCATGCAGCGTGGGGAACACTGAATATTTTAATTTCTAAACAATGGGGTAGCACAATGTCAAAGAGACACAGAGGGACAGGGGAAGCATGGGGAATGCGTGCAATGCCCCAGAGCCTTTTCACAGCAAACCAGTGATAATACAAACTAATGCTTTCTATAATATGAACCAGGATAAGGTCAGTTTAAGACTGATTTTTAGCTTTCATCAAAGGGCATCTGGTCCATAAATAGATCTCTTTACATAGTGCATTAGATGGAAATGTAGGGTTGAGTGCTGAATTGTGGAAATATGTTTTTAATTAAAAACCTCTTCACACTTATACAGACATACCCAAGAAGCTGAGTACAGGGATGAGGACTTACCAGCAATTTGTGAGTTCAACAACCAATCGAATACTAGCCCCTTGATGCACATGCTTAACTCCCATTAGTGGCACTGGGAGCAACAAGACTGCTCCAATGGAGAGAACTAACTTTATAATCTTTACACAAATGCATACATTTTCCATTGAAATTAAGGTGCTTTTAAGAATGTGGGGTTAAGAAAAATACAGTCTACACAATGAAAGTGAGTCAAATGTTTACATTATATAATTGCTTTTGCTTGCTTTGACAAGGAAAATTAGCTCTGTAAAGTGCTAGTTCTAAAATGCATACTTGAATACACTTGATGAGCATAAGATCCCTGCACACCTAAGGCTAGATTGATAAAAAAACTCACATATGCAATGGAGCTCAATTTTTTTTTCATCTTGCAATTGGTGTCAGGAGCCTGTGAGTTGAGGAGGTAATTCCATAATTTGCAAAAGTGTCAAATGAAAGCAAATATGCTCTAGCATGTGGGCATGGTTTATCCAGAAAGAGATTAATTCGAGAAGGTAATAGAAGAGGTCTAGCTTCAGGCCAGCAGTTTAGTAGTCGTCAATCAGGACTTTGGAATACAGGATCAAAAAGGGTTTTGTTGTGATCATCTAAGATACATTGCAGAACTGAGGTCTTTCTCAAATTAAATACTTTAAATAAAAATAAAAAAAAAAGTCTTTCTTGGATGGAGAATTTACTACAGCATATAATAATTTCTGTCTTTATCAAAACAACAAACAAATAAATATTACCTCAAAATATGAACCATTGAAAGTGAATTTGTCTGGTTTTAATAATTGTATTTTATTACAATATGGTCTGCAGAACTGAAGAAGTCTCAGCTTGCCAACCAAACATGATTTTTTTTAAACTATTGTCTAGTCAACAGCAAAAGGAGAGAGAGGACACTCATTTGAAATATGGCTCACCCAAGTTATATCCCAAATTTGGCCAAACTAGAGTGAAAGGATTTGAGCTGCATTCCCACCACAAGACAGTAGGTCCCACTGGGGACTGGAGTAGCATCCAGCCTGCTACCCACTTTAATTATATCAGCTGATAAAGGCATTCCAGGCCTCAGGCTGAAAGTTTTTCTACATGGGTGGTCAGGGAAATTTGCATAAAAATCCTGTGAAAGCATAGGTGAAGTGGACAATGGTAGAATTGTACTCTCCATCAAAAAGGGGTTTTATAAGCAAGTAAAGCTGAGGAGGGAAAGTGGAATCATGAGCTTTTCGATAGTTTCAGTCCCAAGGTTATGTTTCACAGTGATGTGGTAGCTTGTTTTCTAGGTCTGCCTACAAACACTGACAAAAATGGCGCAAATTGCAAACAATGAGTGGGAGAAGTGTATGTACAACCTACTGTATTTTCTTCACAGGTTTTGTCTGTGCCTATTTCCTCTGTGATGTTTAGTGAAAACTTTCTCCAAGGTGCCACAACCTGAATATTATTTGTAGCTTTATTTGTAATGTATTTCCTCAGAAAGTAACAAAATGGGGAGAAAAATGACAGAATCTAACAGGTCCCAAAACATCAGGAAACTCTACTATTATTTTGAACAAGAATGCAGGATGGGACAGAGACCTTTCAAAATTGGAGGGCTCACAGAGAAAAACACTGATCTGTGCCAGCTATGAAAATGCATTGCCCTAAGTGGGATCACAAAAATACATGTAAAGAGACACAATCCATGGATGGCTTATTTAAGCAGATGGCTTCATTTTGGGGGTGTACTGTTTGCCTAGCACTTTATAACTCTAGCAAAAGAGATTTGTGTCACTTTTCTTATCAAGTTATGACCTGTATTTTCAAATGTGGGTGCTTACGGTTAGCAGTTAAATAAGTGCCCTGATTTCCAAAGCTCCAGAAGGCATAAGGATGTCTCTGTCTTTGTTTTAATTTTTGTTTGTTTGTTTCTGCGCATTTTTTGTTAGTTTTGGTTGTTTCAGTTTCTTTGTTTGTTTAGAATGTTTAAAATATCACTGGGTTCTGTAGAGATTAATGAATCATTAGGAATCTCAACGATCACTTTCTTGACCAAAACAGTTATTGGAGTTCCATGTTCAGGGCTATTACTATGATCAAGTGAATGGGATAAATTCACCACTCAGCAGTTAGGTTCATGAGGCAACAATGATTTGATACAAAGGCGCAAAGACGATGGTCTATACATTTACAAGTGCCTTTGAAAAGTCCTTACTGTTTTAATTCCACTTTGATTATGCCTCCTAGCTTTATTAAAAGGCTTATGGTCATAGAGTATAGAGCAAAACCTTGAGAAATAGAATCTATCAAAGTTAGCTCAGCATTCACCAATATATTGGACTGGATGACTTGCAGACATCCCTTCCAACCTACATTAATCTGTGGTTGAATTTAAACCTTATGCAGTCTGGTTACGAAGATGACTTGGGGAAAATCAGAAATGTTGGCTGAATGATGGCAGCTCCTGAACCACCAAGAAACTTAACAAACCCCAAATAGATTTTCAATTTTGTAAGGCCAAGAGAGGCAACTAAAAAGATACTCAAGGTCTCTGGATAATAATTAATAAGAAAATTCAATAGATCCAAACATCTGTGGTTGGTAGAAAGAGAAGACAGAAGTAGCCTTCTAAAACATTGCAGTGGCATCAAGAACTTCTGTCAAAGGAGGCATAGCAAATTGATCAGGATGTGATGGATGTCAGGCATGCAACAAGGTGCTCTATCACTCTCTCTTCTCAGCTGGACAGAGAGAAAATAAGATGGAAAACAGCTGTAGATTGAGATAAGGCAGTTTACTAAGGTAAAAGTAAAAGGCTGTGGGTGCACAAGCAAGGTTAAAAACGCAAGGATCTTATTCTCTATTTCCCGTTAGTAAGTGATGTCCATCTCCTTCCTGGGAAGAAGGGCTTCAGCACACGTAGCTTTTATACATGAACTGATGTCATATGATGTGGAATATCCCTTTGGTCAGTTTGGGTCAGCTATCCTAGTTGTGTTCTCTCCCAAGAGCTTTCTCAATCTCAGCCTACTGGCAGAGGCAGGGGGTTGGAATGTTAGAGAGACAACATTTTTATGCTGTTGGAGCACTCCTCAGCAGTAGCCAAAACACTGGTCTGTTACCACTTTTCTAGCTACCAATGAAAAGCACAGAACTGTGAGGACTGCTATGGGAAAAATTAACTGCATCTTAGCCAGACCCAGAGCACAGGGCAGAATACCCCAAGGTACAATGAGCTGAAGTTTGAAGGTATCAATCGTATTAGAGCTCTCAGGGTGAAACCTAACTACTGAGATAATTATACTGGTCAGATATCAGATTGAAAAACACCCTGAAACAAGACAAGCAATAAGCAGTTTTCTATAGAAGTTCAAGAAAGTAAAGGTCACTGTGCTTCTCCACAGAAGTCTTCAGCAGTGCATGAGCTGAGAAACACCATGTCTGAAACACAAACTTCCATGTAGGAGAAACAAGGCTGGTAAGTTCTTCTGGATGATCTGTGTAGTGTGAGCCTGGTAATCAGGGGTGCTCTTTTTTCTCTTATCCAGAAGTGGTGTGGCAATTCAGATTATAAAAAAGATAGAGAATCAACAAGAAAGCAGGAAACTGGGAAGAGATAATTGGAATGCGGTCATTGCTTCATATGGTCCCATGAATTTCCAGCTCCCTGCCACATATTTTATGCTACTTCATGTGACATCTTTCATTAATGGAAGGCCAAATCTCATTCATTTTGCTCATGTGACTTAGCAGAAACTGTTCTATTTATTGATGCATGAAGATTTTGGCCTCATAAATTAACACAAAAGAAATCAACAGGTCTGCATTTTGCATTCTGCAGCCTGCTCTAGGACTACACCAGCTGATGGTCATCGGTCAGAAGGAAGGTCAATCTCATAGTAGCATTCCTTCAGGAAAAAAAAAGAAATGTTTTCCTTTGGAAAAAGAAAAAAAAAAAGAATTACGGATATAAATGTTAGAATTTCTACAAATTTCTGTTATGCATTTTACCGTTTACTATCATGAGCTATGTTAGTTGTATGTAAGTATGGTATGTAGTTTACCTTTTTCATATAATTTTATTCCATGAAACACCAATATTAATAGAGGTGAAGATTTTTGCAGAGAATCATATGACCTTTAAAATATTACAGATCAGGATTATACTGTTGAAAGATGTGAACTCAACCTTACACTAACCTAGAGCTTTTACCAAGTCCTAGAAGTCATGGCAAAAATTAGACAGATGTAACCTGACTCCTTTTTACTTAGATTTCCATGGAAACCACTTTTCATTACTAGACCAGGACCCAGACTCACTTTTTTTTCCAAAGATACAAGGTCAAACCACAATAAATGTTTAATCATCAGTAATGGTTTTTATTATTTAAATAAAAAAACCCCCACAATATTCCCTCTAGTTAAAAAAGTAGTAGAGTGAGATATTGAATAACATGTGTTTATGAGCATTTAAGACCACCAGATTTAATAAAATAATGATAATTCCTGTTAAGCAATATTATGTGTGCTAAGTACCATCATTGATCCAGTTCAAGTTGAGACTACTGACATCACAATTATTTCTATACGTAAGCATATTTGAAATTTGAACTCTAAAGAATTTAAAGTATTAAGCATGCATAATCAAGTTTTAAATGTACCAGGTGTAAGTGGCAGAAGTACATTTCTCCTCTCCTAGTACTTCTGTGATATTCTGAAATAAATCTTTTTCTAGGTATAAATGTTTGGCATCATAATATTGATGAATAAAGTCCTGAACACATTTGATTTGCAGTCACCATTTCCCTACAGCAAGTACTGTTTGTGCCTCTCAAAAAAAAAAAAAAAAAAAAAAAAAAAGTACAATAAGGATCATCAAATTTAATATTTTTTTTTTTGTTTGTTTGTTTGTCCTGGTTCAAAACCTACTGGAATTTGTTTTCAAAAAGATAACTGAGTTACCAGTGACAAACCTAAATATGTTTGGTCTGTTCTTTTCTGAAGAATCACTCAGAAGTTCAATTAAACATACTGCAATCAAAGTGAGATGACAACTTTCTTCAAGGACTTGAAGTGGGGAATTTTGTTTGCTTGTTTTTCTTTTTACTTTCGGAGGCATCTGATTTTAAAATGAGACTTTTTTTTTGCCAGATTAAAAAAAAAGAGGGACATCCGGGAAGGGAAGGATTCTCATTGGGTGTAAATTAGCAATCTTGATTAAAATTTGATGGAGGAGTGTTCACCTATATCAACTGTCAATCTGACACAAGCTGTATATACTTTAACTGGGAAACATTCATGCGTTTACAAATTATTCTGATTTATATCTAGTGTTTTCATGATTAACAGAGTTGTCTCAAACAATAGAGGCTGCTGTTTTTCTTGTTGGAGAATATATTGGTTAAAGTAATCACAAGGCAAAAAACAATATCTTGATACTTTATTTCCTTCATGGCTATTAAAGAATTCAACAGTGATAAGGTATTTTGAAACTAAGCTGTCCAAATAATATTAATATGCAGAGGTGGGAAATGAACATCAAGTTACTCAAAATCAACACTGTCCAGGCAGAAACTTGCATCTTAGAAAATAAATTACTTGTAAAACTAAATGTCTATATAAAATATTAAAGTTTAAACCCATTCTGTATTACCCATTTTAAATACAGTCACCCAACTTATGCTGCTTCTTCTCCAACCATATCTGAAAGTGAGCAGGCACACTGCATCAATCAAAAGAAAACTGCAGTGAGAAAAATAATCCCCCATCAAAGCAAAATACATAAATACATAAATAAGGCCAGTGTTACATAAAATATCAGCAGTACTGAAAAGTATTTAAATGAGTGTTTAGAAACTTAGGGGTATTTTTCTCTCCTTCCTCTGCCTTCCCCCATCCTCCCCACCACCCCGTCCCCAGCCTGGGCTTGTTTCATTTGGCACTTAAAGAGTCTGGTTTATTAGGCAAATATTTATGAACTTGACTTTAACCAAAATCCTGTTCACAGCTGCACCTGAGAGTTTCTCCAGCCTTGGATTGGAGCAACTCTTGGGGATCAGAAAATTGTTTGCACAGCCATGGAGGGGGAATTAAAAATCTTGTTGAATCAGGATTAGCAGTCTGCATGAGGAGGAGGAGGAGAGCTCATTTCCATAAGCTCTTCATCTCCCAGGATGCTTCTCAATTCTCTGCGGCCTGAAGACATGTGTGACCCAAAAATGGAGGGGGGGGAAAAAAAAAAAGACTGTATGAGAGAGGCAGGGAAAAAGAAAATAAAATTAAAAAAAAAAAAAAAAGGGGCTTTTACAATGACTACATCTTTGCCTTTACTGCTGGGCAGTGTCTGAGCCACCTTTTTGCCCTTTCAGACAGACTCATATGACTTCCCACACTTGGAAGTACATAACAGTGTCAAGACAGAACTCAACAGTACAGCTAAACCTTTGTTCCTGCCTCAAGCAATGCAGCCAAGCAGGTTAAACTTTGTGGGGCCATGTTTATTTCTGCCTTCTGATGAATGGTAGAAGAGCTGTGTGTATGCCATGTGAAGTCCCACATCTCACATCTGTTGACACCCACCCACCTATGCCTCCCAAAGTCTGATCATTTGAGGTCCATTAGGGCTTGCTATTTGCACAAGCATCAACAGCATTTAAATCCAAAACAAAATACACTACTGTAGTATGCATGAGTGTCTTTCATGTTAGATGAATAGATAAAGCTGACTGAAGTTCACAAACTATACAATAACTTAGAGCTGCCCTAAATTTGAAGAGAGCTACCAATGTAGTGATATGAACTCTATTTCCTCATTGAGAACAAAAGCACGAGGTCTCATTCCACAGAGGAAAATACACATGACCACAACTCTCACAAAGAGTATTCAGTAAAAGCTGAAGCTGGGATGGTTATTGAGTCTCCATCACCTGCTCAAGTTCTTTCATGACCACAGTCACCACTGGCACAACTTCCTCTTTTGAATGTAACTGGGATCACTGAAATGAATAAAGTTTATTTTTAAACAAGCCAAAGCACAGGCAAATGAAAATCTGCATATTTAAATTCAATTGATTACGACAAAAAGATGTACAATGTAGCAAAGACAAGCATAGCAAAATCAATCTCAAAATGACTGTGGATATGTGCGTGAAGTGGGACAAAAGCAAATAATGCTTTATGCACTGAGATTTCTCTTGTCTTCATACTTGCTGTCCCAGAAGAGCCAAGCAAACAGCTCTTTCAGCATTGATAGCTATATAGCTAAATTTCTACTGTACTCCACAAACCAGACCATATCCTTCTCTGTGATAGCTCACCCATTGATGAGTCTGTAGAATCAGACTGTAGAATTGTAGAATCAAAAGGAGAAATCAATTTCTGAACCGCTCAAAAAAAAAAAAAAAATCGCACATGTCCCAGCTATCCGGTCACTTCAATCAACCATTCTTTTATAAGCCGCATTAGAAACTTTAGCTAAAGTTTGAACAGCTCAGGTTTATTGATTTTGTCAGTCTCATTTTTATTCACTAGAGTAGCTTGAAATTTTTGAAGAAAAATGTGTGCAAATTTGGCCCTCTTTCAAAACCTGATTTTTAAAATAATGCTAAAGCACATTAGCATACTAACAATTTGACAGGTAACATTTTTTTAATTATTATTTTTAATTAAAAGCCCTTCCTCTCTCCTGCCCTTGAAAGCTGCTTTTTCTTGTTCCTAAAGTGCTCATTTGAAGCGATCTTTTCCATCACACTGCCCCTGCTGCTGCCAACAATTTTATATTTGAAGTCCATCAGAAGGTCTTGGTTATAACTGTGCCATGTTAAGTACTTCTGCAATCTTCCTGCTCCTAGACTGCTCTGAAGACTTAAAAGACCCTTAAAATCACTGAAGCACCTTTTAGATTGCAACTGCATATCCAGGCTCTCACACAGGTCACTTAGGCTGTGCTACACTTACCTAAGATACCAACCTACTAACAACAGGCCCAGTCTGGATATTCCTACATTTGTTGTCCCAAATCTGGTGGCTTCTACTGGCTGGAGACATTGAGACCCTTGCAGAGGGTCATGAGGCCATTTTTTTCCACACCACGTAATGGTTGCTTTGTGGCTGTGAACCCACCATGAACCTTCTGGGCATTTGTCTAGAGAAGAGTGCTGACATGAAGGACACATCCCAGATATGCCCCCGCCCCTCCCTGGATTCTGCTGCCAGTCTTTCCACATTACATATTGCAGCCCTACTTCTCCTTTTAACTGTTGCAGCATCTGCTATACCCAAACCCAAGAAGGAGTCTTTAAGATTGATGTCTGTCTTTTCTTCTAGCATGAAATTATAAGTTTTAGTTCTCCTTTACACTGTTCTGACCTTTTTGCATGCATCATTATGTTCTTTCACTTGGCATAAAGTACCTGAACTACAGGAGAGATTGTTATAGCTCCTCTTTTTTTGTACTCTGTACCAAATCTCTGATTTCCTTCTGAAATCTCACCTCTTCAAACCTACTAATCAACAACAGGCAACATTCCCCAACACCACCTCCACCATAGCACCCCTTCAGTCTGGCCTTCACAGTGAGAAGTGGAAATTGCCTCTTCCCCCTCACTCACTGCAGAGAAACCTGTTTCAAGCTCCAGTTTGCCTGGTGCTGCTCACAGAACATCCACAGACATGGCTCACCCCTTCTTCATCCTATGCTGTCGCTGTTCCTCCAGCCGCAACAACCACACAGCAGAGTGTCTGAGACCCAGTGCCTTTCAGTGAGTGCACTGAACCCCAAAAGCCAATGAACTCAAAAAGTTTTTCATGTGGTCCATGTTGTTTTCTTGGCAGTAGTGCCAAGGTGACAGGAACATTGCTCACAGTCATACCAAAAATAGATAAATTGATAGATAGTTCAGAGTGGGCAACATGTCTTCAGTACAGTTTTGCAGATTTTTTTGCTTTTGTTGTCTTTAGGACTGGTGCCGTGGCACATTGAGTTAGTGCAAACTGGTGCTGATGCTCAGAGCCTGTGCCCACTCTGTCAGTATTCAAAATATTACCACAATCTGCAAATAAGCAATAATATATGACAAGGAGTGTGATACTGTAACATAACAATGTACCTCGAGGGACACCTGTGAGGAAGGAGGTGAAACGGAGTGTATTCAAATGCCCAAGGTGTGATTTTTATCTCAAACCATAATGTAATAAGATGTGATATTAAAAAGGCACAAGACTGAAACAAACCATGTCTTTTTTAGAATGTCAGCCTGCTTATGTGGTATGCTGTAAAAATGCAGTTTCCTGACTTCTAAATAGAATGCTTAAAGAATTTTCTGAGATAATTTATATTAACGTGTTTCTTTTTAAAAAATTCATCAGCCAAGGTGGACCTAGATTCCTCACTTGAATTCTGCTCCAAGAATCCCTTATACATCCAATACCATTTTTCCAATATAAATAAAAAACATGGTAGAAATTGGCTCAATCTTTTGTTTCATTTTAAATATCAGGGGTTTAGAAACACCACAAGAGAAATACGATTCACAGCTAGTTCTCTTCTTTCCTAACAAGTCCCCTCCTTTCTTGATGATATTTCTCAAATGTGTTCCTAACACAGATACTACACAAACTATCTCATGTTATGAAAAATTTAAACTCACTTAAGTGAAACTAGAATACAGTAAATTACAAACTCATTGAGATAATTTCAAGGGAGTCCATGCTCTGTAAAGTTTTTGTGCACCTACAACACAAATCAAAGGTATAAATAATTTTTAAACTTGGCATAATCAAAAGATGCTCTCAGAAGACTTGGAAGGAGGAAAGCTCATTCTGACCTCTTACCAAGTAATCTCAATTCCCGGTGACTTCTGTCTCAGAAGAGATATCATGTTATTACATAATCAGGTCACTAAAGATGGAATACCTTGAACAGCAGGCTGTAGTTCCTGTTTGATAGCTCTTCTATCAAATCTCAGACATCTGGTTATTTTCAAATTTTAATTCAAGAATGTTCCATATAACCCAGTGTTAATTTAGAAAAAAATTGTTTGATTCAGTTGAATAGCCATGATACAGAAATCATCAGAAATGCCTGTTTTACCAACATAGTAAGCCTCAGAATTTGTGTTCTCCAAAACATGCTATTGATTGCACTTCTTGAAAAGAGGAGAAAACATTTGGACAAATACAGTCCAATCACCATCAAATGGAGAAAAAAATAAAGAGGGGAAAAGAAAAGGCAAGAGATCTAACCTAATTGTAGTATAGAAAATAACTACTCTAAGACTTCTTATTATATGCAGTACTTACATAAGCATTGAGATCCCATTGGGATGAAATGTCTCAGCTCCACAGATATTCTTATTCTGGTACTGGCCATGTCTGTAGCCATTTTTTTAAGCATATGCCAATGAACAGTGAAGTCCCATCGACTTCAGTGGGACCTCTCACAGGCATGAAGCTTCTGATCAAGTCTTGTGTTGGGGCTATTGTTCTTTCTCTTTGCCAGTATTTAGTGATGCTGGCCTTTTTTAGCTCAGTGGGAGAGGATCTACTGGCTTTATTTGTGCCCTCCACAAATTTCCCCATTCACTGCTCTCCTTCCTCTCTAGCCCAAACAGGTCTCTGTGTACCTGTACAAAAAACCCCTTTATTTCTGTCGTTTTCCCCTTACAGTTGCTTTGTTACCACAAGTTCAGCAAAGAAGGCGTATAACAGTCCTCAGATGGGAGAACCATTTGGACTTCAGCAACCAGTTTGTGAGTTAGAGAATGGTACCATTACTTCAAGTCAGTAGCAAAGCTGAGGTTTCTCCAGGGCATTTGGAGTTGACTGCACTATAGGAAATGTCAAAAAGAGAAATAAAACAAAGTTTTTGGCTATTTGCTTCCATTAAAGACCTTGTAGTAATTTTCACAATAGCATCCGTGGTGTTATGCCTGATTTCAAATTGAGATAATTGCATTCTGCCTACCTGAATTTCTGTTCTGGAGCTCAGTTGGATAGACTAATCTTTTTTTGCTGCCAGAATTCAAATGTTGTTTAGAGATGCAATCTGCTTTTAAACAATTTTGTTCTGCTCTCCAGGGAGAGGTTCATAGCTATTCAGATACTGCAAGGGTTAATATTAGAACAATACATATAAATAAATAAAGGAATTTCCGGAGAGACTGAAGTGGTTCCTGTACACATGCACACACATGACCCTTCAAGATGCGAGGCAGTATATGAGACACTAGGTTGCAAGACACTGCGATATTATTATGCTTTGTATGAGGATGCTATATAAAATATTAATGTCTTTCATTAAAATTACTCCTAATGTCAATATGTAGTGTGACTGTGCCATGATTTCTTATGTTAGTAGGTGCTTTACTAGGAGTTATAACTTTACATTATTCAACCACAATAGTCTCTGTAAAAAATGTATTGCTTCTGTTATCAACTTACTTATGCCCCATGAAAAACCATTGCTATGGTGATGAGTATTTTATGGTACAGTATTCACCTAATTATAAAACTGCTCCCTAACAGAAGCACTAATTTTATTTTCAACAGCGAAATACATTTTCAAAATTAAAATATATACAAATAATTGATCCATAACTCTCATCAGACTGTATTTTTATTGATAATTATTCTGTATATTAAAAATGTTCATGGCAAATGTAAAAGTTATTGCAATGGGTGTTTAAGAGACCTTGTTTTTATAACTCTAAGGCAAAGTATACCTTTTTTATTTGCTGATGGACTGTATGCTCTTAAAGTGAAAAATTGAAAAAGCTGCAATAGATATAAAATCATTCTATTTGTCTATGAAGCATAATATTATGTGAAAGAAAAATGCAAGATCTGGGTTTATTAAGCATTTATTTGTAAATAGCATCATCCTTTGAAAAATGACACATTTAGTTCTCCGACTTTATTACCATTTCCATGAGGCTCAATGTTTTTCTTCAAATTATTGTGATTATTATAGTCAGTCTGAGAATTTGACACCTGCTGTTTCAAAACTTGATCACAAATGTTTCAGGATATATATCAGATAGTACAGAAAAGAGAAAAAAGATTCAGACCACAATAATGTAGAAAGATGATTTTTTTTTTTTTTTAAATGGTCTTCCCAGTGAGAAAAATCAGTCAAAACAGTTAGCTAGAATATGGAGACAACCTGTTAGCTTTATTTAAATTAACATCATGAAATTTATAATGGAATGGTAAACAGAGGAGACAGAAAAAGTCCTGCTAGCAGAGGATACAATTTTCATTGAATTCTGTAACAAATTGTCTGTTGGAAAGTAATGGTGCAGTGGATTACAGGATTGCAACTGAGAGTAAAACGGTTAAGCACACAAGACCAGAAATGCATGAATTAAGAAGAATGGAACATCATTAGACAATAACAGGTAAGAACAATGTGTGTAATATTGCAATTTAGTTTTAATTCATTACTTAAGTGAAAAAGAGACAGGGCATCTGATATAGTTTAATATCTACTGTGTTACAATGAACATGATAGTGATGTTTAAAGTTATCTGAAAGTCTCTTTTATTCCTTTTCCTCTTGTTTATTCTTCCTTTCCTTAGTATTTATATCATTAACTTCACACAGTATTTCTGAGATGCATGTTTATAATGGAAGCTTCAATACATAAATCAAAATAATAGAGAGTATTGTACTGATGATTATTCAAATAGCATCATCCCTTAATAGCCTGTGCTTCCTGTAGGTTAAGCAGGATTTCAATTGATAAAGCATTTAGATGTAATCTTAACTTTGAGCATGCACTAAAGTCTGTCTGCAATCGTATAAATATTTAGGCACATGTTTCAATTGGAATGAAATGCATATGTAGAGTTAAACAGATGCTTTGCTGAGGCACAGATTCTAAAACTGTGAGCCTGATCCTTGATCTATTGAATGCTTTCAACTCTGCTGGATGTTAGTTCTTTTATTATGTGTAAAGCTGTCCAGGGAGGATGAGATACTGACCCTAAAATGAATAACAGTACATTCAGCCAATGTTTTTCCTCGTGTCTGCTTTGAATAGAGATGGAATAAAATTAGGGTCTGAAATCTGCCTTTTTGGGGAAAAGACATAAAGAAGGTCAAAACTGGGGGCCTGCCCTTGGATATAGTACCAGTTTCTGTCTTTTGTCTGCAGGTTATTGATGTCAGATTACTACAGGTAAAAGCTGATTCTAGATTGCTTTTTTTTTTGTTTACTTAGGGTGTTTTTCAATGTGTTGTGTCTCTACAGCACAAGGACTGGTGCTTGCATTTTTACTTTGGGAAAACAGAAGCAGAATGGAACTCCTCTGTAATCAGGTCATATAGTTTTGTTAATAAATTTATCAAACTCTTTGTTTAAACCCATTAGATTTTTTTCCCTTCATTGTTCCTATCTGAAAACTGTTCCAGAACTTCAGTCTTCTGCTAGTTATAAATCTTCTCTTTTCTGTCCTAGATGTGTTTACAACCAATTTATACCCATTTGATCTTATGCCAACATTGTCTTGGATTTTAACCCCTCTCTAGTTGAAGAAAAATAGAAAAAAAAAAAATTAAAGGAGGAAAGGGAATTGCACAGTTGAAAATCTGTAATGCTGACACTGTTAAAATATAGAAAATACTCCTGCATGATCCTGATTTTGGGGTACTTTTAGTCACTTTCAGTAGTACCCATTGAAATCTAAAGCAAAGACAGTTTTACTTTTCTCTTGAGAAACAGATTTATAAGTCTGGAAAACAAAGAATTCACTCCTTTAATTAGTCACACCTAAATGAATAGGTAACTGTTATCTTCTTTCTGGTCTGCTTAGCATTTATTTTGAAAAGCCACTAGTCAAACCACCCCTCTCTGGGGGTAGATTTTGTTTCTCACAGTCAGAAAAGTTAGGAAACTAGCTTCCAAAATATTCAAGGTTTCTGGATTGCACCAGTTTAAGGCTATTTACACAAAAGTCATTTTTCTATGAGGGCAAACACTGTTTTCCTATCATTGAACTGGTAATGAAATAGGGTTTTCACAGGAAAAAATGAGAGTTTGGGGTATTTTTTCTCTTTTCTGGGGTTCTTTTTTGCTTTAAGGAAAGTAATACTAACATCTTCTCCTCCTTTTTATAGGCACTGTACTACCCATTGGTCCTATGCCCTGCTTGTGGAGCTCTTCTGCTATCTATAACTTTGGCAGAGGATTCACAGAAAACAGGTACAGCTCCTGGTAGAAGAGGAATTATTTGTCAAGGAGCATCTGCTTCTTCTTTTCAAAGAGACTTTATAGCTGCCTGCATATGACCATCTCTCTTTTGATTACAGAAAAACACATATATAAAAATAGACATATATACAAATAGACATAGATAATTTTCAATACACTACCGAAGCAGCAATATCAGGTTTTTGTTTAAGACAATGAACACATACAGGGAATTTTCAAGGTATTCAAAGCAGTAACATTGTAAATATCTCCTTTAATTGTAACTCACATTTATAGGTTCTGATTTAAAATACATAACTGTTGCAGAAAGATGAAGACTTTTGGAAACAGAAATAAATCCTTAAAGACCATGAGCATTGGAGACAGAGAATGATTTTAAAACTTGAATATCTGCACTTCACTTGTCCTTTTCCAAAATAAATAAGGTAATGGAAAAAAATAGCACCACAAGGCAGCTTGAAACACTCACTGAGAACTTAGCCTTCTTGAACCACCAGTACCACTGTTTCCCCTAAGTTAAGGTTTTGTGTTGGAAACACTTGTATCCAACTTTGTTAGCATAAAAACTATAGAACATATAAATTTTATAAACATTGAAAGACCTTCATAGGACACTGTCAATCTCCAAGAATATCTTCAAGATAAATAAGCCTGCCATACAGAATTCTTCCTTTTTCTCAGCCTGGTAATAAATCTTATAAAGTTAATTCTACTTCCAAAGCATAGGAAGAGTATAAAAATATCCCATAAATAAGAAGAATTAAAAATGCTAGTGCCCAACCCTATTGATTTCATTTAGAGTTGAGGGCACTCAGCACCTTGCAGGAGGCTCTTGCAGCATCAGACGATCAGGCCCTTATGCAGAAGGAAATCTTTCATTGATTGCTCTTAACTATAAATGGTGTCATTTCAGAAGAAGCAGCACAGAATGTCAAATGTGTGACTTTTTTAGGCCCACTCTTGCAAACATTTATGCACAGGAGAGCATGTACGCAGGTGAGCCAATTTGATGAGGTCTGCCAGGCACTGGAAGGAAGGAGCCACTCTCCCTTGCCTGCCTAGGCAAAGCCATACAGCCAACAGACATATTTTCTCCACATCTTCCTTTTCCACTAGGAGCCACTTTGAAGGCACATGAACTGGGTGCACAGATTTACTCCCTTACAAGTGTTCTCAGAAATGTTTCCTCTCCCTCCTTTTCTAAGTCATTTCATACACTTTATTTCCTTTTAGTGAACTTTCCAATACGCCCAGCACCTGTCCCTTTAATATAGCACACAGGGTTCTTTCCCTCCATACTGTACATTATCCTCATTAACACATATCAGTCAAAAGCACTGTTAATTAAACTGGCAAGATGATTACACACGCCTCCATGTGCCCCCTCAGAGCATCCGCTTGCCAAGATTTTTTCCTCCCTCATCTAAAGTGGGTGGAGAAGGCCCTGAGTAAACCAGAATTTAATGCTTAGAAAAAAAGATCCCCATGCATTGTTTTCTTGGAGCAAAATGATTTACACATCATCACCACTGTCCCAAATAAATAAATGCAACACTGACACCAGTCTGTAAAACTAACACGTGCATACTTGATCTGTACCGGCACTGCATATAATGACATTTCCTTTCAAAGCTCCTCTCCAGACAGAAGACTCAATACACTGACATTGAAATCTGAACTAATGGGGACATCAGAAGGAATTTATTAAAGCTGGGCAAAACTCAATAGTTTAAAGGGATTGAGGTGTTTAATTTTCTTTTTTTTTTTTTTTTTTTTTTTTTTTTAATTTGTGTGTGTGTTTGCAAAAATGTGAATGATTTCCCAGGTTTTCTATTCACTTCCACTTCTTTGTGATATTTTTGCAAGGAAATTTATTGGCTTCCAGCAAACATTTCCACAGCATTTCAAAAGTTATAACCATTTTTGCCACATTGCCACAAAACTCTTTAGAGAGTTTGCAATTCTGTAATGTGCTTTGGATCAAGCTCTCTTCAAGAATACTATTGGAATGACAGGGCTGGAGGGTACAGTAGTGGAGTATAAATAAAGGCAGGCAGCAGTGATCCCTGAAGCAAAGATAATGTACTTTTCTAGTACACATACAGAGGCCTGATAGATGCAGCATAAGCCATCCAACCATCTTGCTAGCAGAATACAGCTCTCAGAAGCTGTAAGAAAATACTATCTTGCAAGGAAAGAGATGAATTTGCGGAAATCCATCCTTGTGACTCAAAAAACGTTTACACTATAGCAGAACATGAGCACCTAAGCTCCTGGGAAGTGGGACTGGTATTCAGCTGCCTGCTAATCCCCCATTCTTGGGCACAAGAGATGTGCTTGAATGCTGAAGAGAAAAATATAATGTTGAACAAGATACTAAAGTGTCTTTCTTATTCCACAGGAATTTTTCACCTGATTTTTTCTTACTCCTCTAACAGAACAGGTCAAAATTTTAAAAATTATTGTGAACTGCTGGAAAAATAGGGGAAAGAGAAGCATGAGTGAGAAAGCTGGAATTCGCTGGAATTATTTTGCATTGTTTTGTTCCAAACTGACTCTTGAAAATTGAAAGGTGTTTTCACAGGTAAATGAACATTGCCCTCCAGGAAGAAAAAAAAAAAAAAGGGATCTCTTTTTAAGAAGGAAATTCACAAAAACTACCATCTTGAACAAATATTATCTAATTTGACTATTCCACAACTTTCAGTAGAAACATTGATTAAAACACCTGACCTGTTGTGATAAGAATTTGGTATCTGTTTCAAGAAAATTGAAACTCCCTTGACAGAAAGTAAAACAGACATTCCCTATAAAATTTCCAGGCTGACCATATTTAGGTCAGTAAAAGTTCACTTCTTCTCTTTGAACTTCAGACACATTTCGCTGAAAACAAGACTCTCCGTGACAAAACAGTGAGCTCTGTGATAAAACAGTTTTCTCATCAATAGTTCCCATATACACAGTCCAGACGGGTAGCATCTTACATATTGTCTCAAATGCTAATCGAAATACTTTTATACCATGATAGAAGATTAGCAACTTTAAGTAAGTGATTATTATTTTAAAATGGAAAATGGTTACTTAAAGAATGCCCAATGCATTATTAAAATTCAATTATTAATTTGTTTCAAAACAAAATGAATTCTTATCACTTAATTTTCAATTTGCTTGCTAGCACTATTTCCTATCTATGTTTGAAGCTCTGGAATTCAGCTAAATTTGGGTTGTCCAGTCTAGCTAAGAGAGGAGAGGAGCATTATGTGTCCACAAAAACACGCATGCACACTCATACATGGTATTGAAAGGTCTTATCATATGTAAAGAAGATAATCAGAAACTTCTCACTAGACAGATTATAGTTTTGCTCCAGTACAAAATTTACAGCTTGCTTTTTCTGCTACTTTAAATTGAGATGCTTGACTCAAAGTCTCAGTTGTACTGGGCATACCTTCACAAAGTGACCTTGGTTATTTTTAGAGTGCAGGCAGAGTTTGCTAACCATCCCTTCCAGTATTGTCCTTGAAGTCCCTGCCTTGATATTTTCAACCTATTTGCAAGCACTGATGAACTCTTTGAAGTTAACTGTAATTCTGAGATTGAGTTCAGTAGACACCTACAATGGAAGGCAGCCTGATATTGCAGTTTAGTTAGTACTGCCACTTGTTACACAATCTGGTCTAAAATTCACCACCTGAACTTCCCTCTTCTCCTGTATGATCCTTTCATATCAGTTCTAAAATATTTGAATGTTACATTTATTATTCTGTGGACCATTTTGGATCTGTGTGATTGTCAGGGAAGCACTTAGAAGTGACTAGCACCAGATTTATGACCTAGTAGCCATGAGGAAGATAACATTTTCCTTGGTAATTAAAGAAAGCAATGTTCTAAAAATTTAAAGGCCTTTTTGATGAAGCATCTTTGTGCTATCTAGCTTGTAGCAAAGGCTTCCTATGAAGAACAAAAAATGCATCCCACCAAGGACAATCTAAAGCTTGGGTGAACACTGATAGAAGTCACCCAACAAATAATGAGTATAGAGGGAGTAGAGAGGTACTTCATAAATCCTCCATAGACGTGAGTGCTGTGCAACAACCATGCTGTAAGAGAGAAGGGGCAGAGCACTCACACCACTGAGAGACCCAAACTCAAGCAAACAGGTGCAACTGTCTTTCCCATGATGCTTTTTTTTATACCACACAAGCCAAATACCCTGAAATTAATTTTTTGACCCATGCATGCAAAAGAAACCCCTCTGATGACTGGGAGGTAAAGGTCATGTTTGTAGTGATTATGTTAGACCAGTCAGTGGTCTGGATTGTCTTCAATAAACCACTGTTTCAAAACACAGAACATGAATAGGAAAAACAAGCTAAACACCATGGTGATAGTCCATGGGAAGTAATGGAAGCAGTAGGTTTGATATAAACGTGGATCCCACTGAAAGTGATTTATAGTTCCCTAAAGTATACTGCAGGAGATACAAGTCAGCCTGAGCAATTATTCTTCCCTCAAAACCTACTATAAATACATGTTTACATGATGACACAAGCCTCTTAGTATTTTTGAATTACATTTGGGGGGGAAAAAATGGGAAAGGGAAATGTAATAATCCAACCCAGCAGGAATATTCCAATGACTTCCAAGGGAAAGCACATGGAAAAGTAGTTTTGGAAACACGACAGAGTGATATGAAGGGACTTCAGGCATATAGGCCATATCTACCATCTGTTATATTTTCCAGTTTTACAGGGCTTGAAAAAGGCACTCGCCCACTTGCAGTAATGAGTGAGAAACAGTCTCTGAGGAGTACAGGCAGCATTGGGGTGAACTTTATAAGACTGTGTCTGCTTCCTTGAAATGCTCAGAGTCTACTGCTGAAGAAACAGATCAAGTCTGGCTTGGTGGAAGAGACTTCCCACCACTCTAAGCATTATCATGTTACTAGTAGAAAATGACTGTGCAAATCCAACAGATGGAGTTTAAGAATACTCTTTATTCCTTTTTCTGAAACATCCAGTCCCAGGCGATGTTAAAGACGGGACACTAGGACTGCAATGTCACTACTCTAATTTATTATGGCAGTCACCTTACTCCAAATGATTTGAAAACATGTTAATATACATTCACTGCAACACCTATGTTCAGGCTCTGAGCAAGCCAGCAGCAAACAATTTTTTTCCTAGAAAACATGGGAAGCTGAATTTCTTTAGTTAAAAAACTAATGGGATAGAAGTGCTTTCTTTCATTTTTAAAGATGCTATAAAGTACTGCAATGGTGGCAACATATCCTAGACCAAAATTTAGTGACAAAACCATGTCAATTAAAGATAGAAAAATATGTCCACCATTTGCTTCCCCAGATATTTTTTATTCACACACTGACTGAAAACTGCCAAACTTAGAACTGTGTGATACCTTCATTATAATAATAGTATAGAGAGGGAGGGAGAGATGCCAAAAAGGCTTCTTATGGAACTGGAAACCTGCAATATAGAGTACTAATTTTCTTTGAACTTTCCATTAAGGATCAGTTGATGGTCAGTTGGCTGAATTTAAACTATGCAAGCTGTACTCTTCAAGTACTTATGATCTTTTCAGCCACAGCCAGGCACATGGTTTGAACAGTGAATGTAACTAACCATTGGAAACTGGGAGATAGAGCAGATTTTCCATCACATGAACTTCTTCCATCAGTGCAGTCAGTGTTTCCCCTGCCTCCTACTCAGTCAAAAAATAAGGGTTTGATGCAGAATAATTCTTCCAGTGAAATTCTCTGGCTTATGTAAGCCTTTAGTGGCTATTCTTGTCTTGCAACCCATGCTACGTCTTGCTCTCTGAACTACTTCCTACAGGGTACACTGAGTTTGATGATTATGTATATGTAGAGGCTCTCACACCCTTATCATCTTTATTCTGGACAATTATTTGCTACAAAGTATTAGAACTAAAAAGAATCTGTACTCAGTCAGTCCAGGAGGAACAAATGAAAATAGAAAGTCAGAAATTCACCAAAAAGACTAGTTTTATAAAAGACTTCAAATTTTCATGTTGGAGATTCAGAACTGGATCTGAGTTTTGCCCTCTGCAAGATTTGAACCTGTCACCCTTGTTGATTCTTTCAATGTACATCCTCCCTGTTGAAGAGTCACGGAAAATTTTGCAAAATCACCAGGTGCTCCTACAGTCAGAAATATTGTCATTTTTTCTGAGTCTTCAAGTGAAGTGTTTTATTCCCTATTCTCATGACTATCCCTATCATTCTTAAAAGTAACCAGCATGTGATGTCATAATTCTGAATTAATTTCTATATTCTCTGCAATTTAAATAGCTGAACCACTTTTGGTACACTGGTTAGGCAGAGTCCCTCTTTACTGAACCTGCCAACTCTCAATCTTATGCAATTATCTTTTATGAAGATAGAGGCACCTATAGATGTAGGTTTTTTTTTTTCCAATGTATGCACACAGGCATTTTCACTGTAGAGTGACTAATATCTCTGGATCATTGAAATATTTTTCAGTCAGTATATTCATAACTATAACTAAATTTGTGCATTAAATTACATTGGGTTGTTCCAGAAAGCAGCCTAGCAGTTTTCATGACAGACAGAAATAAAAGGCAATGAAATTATGCTGATTTTTAAACATAATTTTCCAGTAGTTTAAGAAGAATAAGTTTTTCATTTAAAAAAGCCAGCAGGATCAGCAGGCAACTAAGTTCTGTTTTAGTTGAAAATCAGTGGGAGGGAATATAAAGCCATATTTTTTTTCCTAAACGGAACTGGAGCAGCAGCAAAGCTAACAAGTTGTAATCAGCCAAGATTTTAATTTTTTTTTAACATATCACAAAAAAGGTACTTTTTAAAAATCCATAGCGCCTCAGTGCAGTATTACAAAGCACATTTGCTTCAAGTACTTATTCTTGTAGTAGAAAACACAAGAAAGAAACATCTCAGGGAAGGTAGGAGAGGGGATTCTTATAGCCAAGTATGGTTGAGGTTATTCATTTATATTTACAAAACCCTCAACAACCAAGTATCTTAAGATGCATTCCTCCCAAAATATAAATTATAAAAATGTGTCCCTCTGATGATAGGTGAATAGCCACCAGCCTAAAGTCAAGCAAACAAAGGAACCATCCTCCCAGATCTCAGATCAGCTTTTCTCAGTAGAGTGGAAATAGTGAAGTGGGTTTTTCAGCTGGATACAAAGGTTAAAACATCAGATCAATGGTAAACCAACTGTAAGAGAGAGCTCTGGAGAAATCATTAGTAAAGATTGTCCTGCTGACCTCCCTTCCACACATGTCTTCATTGACTTTACTGGGCTTTGGAACACACCCAGAGTGATTTGTTGCCCACTGCTCTCTCAGCTGAAGAGAGAAAATCTCTCAAATAGGCAAATCCTAGGCCACTGGACAAATGCTCTGGGGCTCTGGGGACAAATGCCAATAAAGTGCACTAGCCAGAAATTTGCTGCCTGCCAGGACACATCCACTGAAAAGACATGTTTAAGCAGATACTACAATTCTGCACTGAATTTTTGCTTCAGTTTCCAAATGGTCTCTAAGGCCTATATATCTTTCTCTTTTACAGGAATTAAGAGCTCACTAGCTGGTACAAGCATCAGAAATTGGGAAATGGTGGTTGGCTTAGAGTAAGGGTTCAGGCATTGCTGTTTGCTGTACTGCCTTCCTAACGAGCAGGGTTTGGATATGCTCATGGAAAGGCGAACAACCACCCTGCAATGACACAAATTAAAGACTTTTCTCAAAATATTTTTTGCCCCTTCCTATCATAAAGATTTTTAAAGTTAAAAAAAGAAATTTATATATAAAAAACATCATTATAAGGGGAGAGCTATATGAGAATTGCATATGATCACAAACCAAATGACCAGATAGTTCTCTAAATATACATCAAATTGCAACAAACAGTAGGTTGAAACCATTTCCTATGAGCTCTAGGAAGAGGCAGAGGAAGAAAATTGAGATTTATTTAATATTTTTGCAGTAAAATTAAAGGGCTACAAATCTCAAGTGTTTTTAGGACACTAAGTTATAAGGTAATGAATAGTTGTTTGAGGTTCTTGAAAAATTCCTTAAAAAACCTATTCATATGGTTTATCTTTGGATTTTACTACCTACTGCTTATCCATGATACAAATGTGGAGGATTCCTGAAAGGTGCTTAATTTATATGCAGTGGTATTTCCTCCATGGTCCCAACACATTAAATGGCTGATACATTAAACTTTATTCCACCATGGACAACACCATCATGCCTTGTGTGGATATGTTTTGATCAAGGCCAAAATTTTACTGTCTGACAACTTTTTTACTGGAAAAACTGCACTATTTGCTTGTAAAAGCAGGACATGAAAAAAACTGAGAATTCCTCTTACTCAGACTAAATATTTCTGCTCAAGTCTATTTTAAATTTAAATTGGTCTTAAACAATGTGGCTATGCATTTTGCTTTTTTTCCTGAATTTCTCTCTAGCAGAAAATTACCTGGCTTTCTGGGACACCACCGATAAATTTTAGAACACAATTTCTTTCAAAGGAAAGGCATTATCAAAGATTTCCATTGTTATGTTTCAATCACAAAGGGGTCAAGAAAAAGAGAGATGACCTCTAGATTTGATATTTAATTGACTTCAGCTGTTCTATAGTCTGGGGAATAATTGGCATGTAAAAGAGCATTAAACTATGGGTACTCTGGTTCCCTCACCCTGACAATAACATTTCACATCATTAAGGT
Organism: Margarornis squamiger; assembly: GCA_035222235.1. Taxonomy (NCBI): domain Eukaryota; kingdom Metazoa; phylum Chordata; class Aves; order Passeriformes; family Furnariidae; genus Margarornis; species Margarornis squamiger. Next base: position 51,693,920 of record JAWWTY010000156.1, read on the forward strand.
GGTAGAATGACCTGCACGACTGACCAAACCAAACCTCAGGTCAATTCAATAATTAAAAAGATAGGTAAGATCAATAACAGCAAACGGTAGTACTTTACAGCACAATGACTGGTTACATGTAGTATAACTGGCAGTAACAACCTCATATTTATTAAGGCTGGGTAAAACTAGAAGAAAAAAAACCAGTCAAGTGCAATTGTACACATCTGTTTTCTGGCCATCAATATTTAGCTTGTTATAAAATTTCAGTGACTCATTGATTGAATGTGGAGATGTGTAATCAGCTCACAGATTTTACTTAAGCATTGATCTTTTGGTCAAAAGCCCCATAGCAACTCTCCTCAAGAATTTTTGACTTGCCAAGGCCAGGCAAGAAATACTGCAACAACTGATATAGACTGTGCATTGGTCTACACATATGTAGATGATTGTGCAGACAACAAGACACCTCTTCAAGCAAAATGGGGTTCAGCATGCATGCCTCTGATTTTTTGAGGGGGGGAGGGGGGAATAGAATGTTTAAAACAAAACTTTTTCAGACTGTTAAAACCCTGTAGCTCTACTTGTTGTGAACTGTATTTTCTCCACCACAAGTATCATGAAGTAACAAGATCATTGGGTCAGTGCTGTACTGATGCAAAACTTAACAGAAATCAATTGATTCTTCTTGATTATGCAAATATAATCAATCCCTAGTGGGATGGAGAAAATCTCTCATCGCATACTTGGGCTTAAAAATAAATCCAAATATAAAGTCTTTCATTGAATATTTTTTTTAATCTTAAAACTAGATTTCTTAAAAATATAAACCAGAAGGACTATTTTGACAATGTTTAGAATGCACATGCATTAAAAAAGCAAACACTAATTTTACATACCCAACAGTCAGCTCTCCTAGGCATGCATCCACTGGCTATGTGTATCATTTCGTCTACATTGGCATAGGTTCCAATACTGTGACTATCTGATTTTTACTAGCTGAATCTTTTCTTCCATGTTTATAGAAGGCTGTTTAGTGGGCAATGGCAGGAAAGAGGAGTCAGTGGGAGATACATCAACCTACTCATCCTGGGGGAAGATTTCTATGTTTTACCCTGTTTTCTGAGCCTATGCTTAACCTGTTGGAGTTGTCATGACAATAACCTTTTGCCATCAATTTAAACTGGATTTTAAGTTGCTTGTTGTTCAGCAAAAACACCATTGTAGATGTGTAAATGATATCCCTCAAACTTTAGCCTTTGTTGGCTGACAGACCTCTTGAAACACAGTGCACAGCAAAACTGTATCAAGATTAGAGAGCATAACTGGTGATAACTTTCAGTGTTACTATCTTAATAAACTTTCTGTACTTGATTAGCCTGGATAAAGAAGATATAGATCAGTCATGATAGCTGCAAAACTACAGATATGCTGGTCATCCTTTCAAGATAAAAATGCCCATCCATTCTGAGATTGTAATCAAGAACCCTCTGCTGTTATTTAGTCTATTCCTACATGGCCTCTAGCTAATTAAATACTAAGATGAAAACCATTGTTAATGCTTTCTCTTTTATTTAACTCACTTCATTGTACTCTCTGCTTTTTTAAAGATCACAGCATACTAAAATCCTTGTGGAAGGTTATAAAAGCCACTTATACCTAGTCGTCTCATACAGTTGAAGGGTTCGGGAGCAGCAGGATTTATAACTCACTGCTCTTTGGTGAGAGCAAGAAATTTGCTCTATGACAAATCCACATTGATGTAACTCCGTAATTCAGAGGGCTGTAGCTAATGTACAAGTTTCCATCTGCTTTGTTTGGGTTTGGGGTTTTTTTCCCCCAATACTGCTTTTAATATTCCCACTGTGGGTTCTTTTCTGTGTTACTTCATGGGGGTTTGTTTTAGAACTTTAGGGGTTGTGGGGTTTGTTTGTTTATTTGCAAAGTTGAAAAAGAGAGATTAGCAACCCATTACTCATCCAGGAGACTGAATGAATAAGATTTAAGACTGGAAAGTATTAGGTGTGGAGACAATTCTCTGCCAATATTCTCTACTTTGCAGAGATATATTTGAATGGATTATGGAAAAGCAGTAACCTTTCCTAATTAAGGTTGCTGGTAGTACTGCTACAGTATTGCTACTCCTCAGTTCTTCTGTCATGGAGTTACTTCTGACTATGGTTGGACATACATTTTTTCCCTGTTAATATTTTAGAATACAATCAGTTTTCTCAATTATCTGAAGCGACTTCTCAATTTGCAGCACATAAAACTGCATGTAGCCTATATGTCTGATATGATCAACTTGAATCTGTTGTGCTTTGAACTCAGAAATTTTGTGAGGTATATCTTTATTATATCAACTGTTATGAAAGTATCTGCTTCCAGTATTTATTCAGTGCTCTAATTTGACCATTTAATCATTCATTAATGGCTGCCTCTAGCCTACATTTTTAACCTTAAAACATTTGGTCCACAGGTCTTTTCCATGTTCAAATAAACAGATTAAACCTTCATTTTTCCACAAAAGAAAAACAGCATCAAATGTATTCTATTTATTACTTATGCTGTTTGCTTGCATTACCACTACTTCCTCTGCTGTTACAGCTTTCTTCTACTGGAATTTGACTATTTTGTGTGATGTTCTACCTCCATTTTCTGATATATAAAGTGACTTTGTTGTGTGTTGATTTTAACAAAACTGTCCTGAGTGATCAAGGACCCATGGCGTTGCAATTTCCTGCCACTTCTCACCATTCTGTGTTGACAAAAAATATCCTTCTTTCAAGATCTATTCTATTAATTTATTTCCTCAAAATTACACTAGGAACTTCAGTGTTTGCTGCACTAGATTTCTTCCAGCCACTAATGTCATCACAAATAAGTGTCATACGCATTTTAGCACCCCTCATTACAGTTGTTTACCAGGTCACACTTTCAAACAGGTCTCTTAAGTTTTATTACAACTTAACTTCTAGCTGTGCTTTACTACGCTATTTCTCTCTCTCTCTTTTCCAGTTTTTGTGGCCCTTCTTTATCTTAGCCCCTGCTATGCCAGGTGTCCTCTTCACATTAGTTCCAGACCTTCTAGGCGTACATGTTTCTGTGTCCCCATCTTCCTTGGGGAGAAGGTAAAAAAAAAAAAAAATTAAAAAAAAAAAAAAAAGAAAAAGAAAAAAGCAATTTCCATGCAAGCCTTTGTACCCTATTTTATCTTAGCCCTACAGGCAAGCAGACTTCTAACATAGCTTTAGGAGCTTCTTGTATGCACCTTCTCTCTAGAACTTCTCACGCTTCCTCAGTGGTGAACCCAAGTCTAAGATAAGCACACTTTCTTTGTTCCTATCCTGATTTCTCCCACTGCATTTTTTTCTTTCATGCCTCTTTTCTTCCTTTACCAATTTTTCTTCTAATTTTAATCCACTGTCTCAAATCCACCAACAAATTTCACACACTTCAGATTAATTCATTAGCATCTGTGCAATCATACTAACATAAATTCATCTTAAAACATTAGAGCTTTCTATATATTATAGAAATCTTAGCAATTTCTGAGTTTTAATACAACATTTGTTATCACATTATTAATGAGATTTAATTTGACAGAAAACAAACAAACAAACAAACAAAAAATAATCCCACACGACTGAAGTAATGACCATATATCATTGTAAGGTACTCTGATTTGGTAGAGTTATGTTTTATAAGTGTCAAGAAATATATAGGAAATCCAGAAAAAATATAGTAGTATTTCAAGTATCTAAAAGTGATGAGCAAATTTTGCTATCAGATGTATCCACTGAGCAGCTTAGTTTATTTCAAGCACTGAGTCTAAGGTCATATCAGAGAACTGAAAACAAATGGGACCTGCTATTTCTATTCTTCTGTATCTTCAGTCACTCCCATTGTTATTTTGGAATCAGAGTAGAAATATCCATTATTAGGCTTTTTTTTTTTTTTTTTTTTCAAAAAAAAAAAAAAAGGATCAAAAGCCATTGCTTCTTTCCTAAACACACTTACATACAGCTCTTTTTCTATGCCTGACAAAAGCCATCTCTGGCACCACTGCCAAGCATTTGTGAATAATTCTGCCTGCAGATACCCAATGTACAAATTCATACTTCTACTTTTTATAAACACTGCTTCAGCTACACCATCTGAGCCTAAGAAATTAGTTCAATACCACAGTGGGTGTTGTTCAGTTGGACATAGATTCATCAAATCTTTTAAAGATTGGATTCAACTTCATCTTTACTTTTCTAATGACTTTTTTGAGGAGGGAGCTGAATGGAGAGAAGATAGAGTGGGGACAAATTGTTCTCACCCTACAGTTAAGATCCACAGGAAAAATAGGCTGTCCTATGTCACTTACTGTTTTCTTCCCACAAATAAATTCAAATGCACTGAAAAGATGAAGACACACCACTTTCATTCATGTCAGGCCAGCCAACTCCATTCCTGCTGATGAAACTTTTATCTCATCAACAACCTTTCTATCATTCCTTGAATGTCTTAGTCTGATTTAGATTTGAATGCAGATTCTTGTTGGGTGTTATTTGTTTGTTTGTGGGCTTTTCTGCAACCACCTATCTTCAGTATGAGGGTAACTTCTAGAGAATACCTTCTTCTTGCAGTCTCCTTAACTAACTTTTACTTGTAATGTCATTCTGAGTGCCTTAAAGAACAGATAACAAGTAGGACTCCAGAAAAAAGAGTGTATGTGCTGATACTGTGATTTCTCTCACACAGTTTTAATTCTGCAGTGCTATAGTTTACTATGATTGGGTTGTCCAGGCTTCTCTGAAACTGGTGAGAGAGGAGGAATTCATCCTATGGTAAGGTGGTATATGCAGAGATTTCTTAAACAAAAAACAATTTGAATCTTATGGAGGCTGACATGGGAGAGAGGCCAGAAGATACCTCACTTTTTGTTGCACTTTATAACTCACCCTATATATGGACATCTCTTCTAGAAATTTGCAGAAAGCACATAGGTGTCCTGAAACCTCATTCTATCTATCCACACACAGTTTCCTAGAAGCTTTTTCTGCAAATATCTTCTAGCTAGAAATAATAGGGAAAAGAACAAACACTCTGGCATCTAGCCACATCTCTCTCAAAAGCTATTTGCATGTATGAATTACCAGTGCAAATATTTCTTTGAAGACTTGAACACTAACAAAGAGACCATTATTATTCTTATTGAAAGGTGCTGTAGGTTAATACTTTCTGTAATATTTCCACACATGCTAAGTTTTCATTCATATGGTGTTTTGTTGTTCTGCCCAGTAATGGACTGAGCAAAGTTCCCTGCAAAACCATGCTGCTCCTTGGAGGGGGTCAGCGAGTTTTCAAGGCAGAAGAAGGACACATCACCTAAATGACCTGATGCTGTGAAGGTCTATCTCCTCTCTGGGTCCTGTGGGCTCTGGTGTACCTCTGATAGCATTCCTGTTGCAAACAGGACAGGATCCTGTGGAGGATATGTAAAGCAAAGGTAACCTAGCACTTGAAAGTCTGCAATTTAGTTGTTTTTCGATTTTAGAAAACAAACAGTAAGAGTACAATCTTGGTTAATGAGAATAAAAAAGTATTGATGTTTTCTGAATGGGAGTTGGGAGGTACAAAGACAATTGGAGTGATTACAAGAGAATTAGGTGTCAGGCCTTGTATTACTGGGACAGGGAAGACAGAGAGATAAGACAACTGACAAGTCTAAACCATAAAGGTGTTTTTTGGATACCGGAATGCAGAAGATAATCAAAAGGTTTTTTAACACCAAAGTAGCCTTCAGCCCTGTCTAGACTTTTGTGCTACAGCTGTCAGTGCCCAACTTTAAGATGATTAAGTTCTTTTAAAATATAATTTTAGTCTCTGTGCACTTTTTTTTTTTTCCTGGTGACAAAAGGTAAAATTCTTTCCTGACCATTACTGGTACTATAATCAGCTTATGTCCTGAAATGTATGATTTGATTATCCTTATTATCTTGGCTTTCATAGCTATAAAAATGTTATTAGTGATCATAAAAGTATGTGCCCCTTTTTACTCAAGTCAAATTATTTTACTTGGTTACCTCCTGTGGCAGTGTACTCAGCAGGTCAAATAGATATTGCATATCTGAGCTTGTACAGAACTTTATGGTCCACAAATGAGGTTTCAAATTTTACAAATCTCATGAGAGCGAGGCTTACCAGTGATTTTGATAAGCAATTCCTGCTAACTTGAGGATAATAAGGGTAGTGCAAGAATGCCTCATGACCCTTCTCTGTGAGTTTGAGGTGAATCCTCGAGATTCTGAGGTCCTATATTTATTTAAACTATTATGGAGTAAGACCAAAATGTTGAGTTATCCTCAAGGAAGTGTGATATTGCTCTTCAGTTTTCAAGCCTGTATCTATAAAGGCATTTATAGAGCTACTTGTAGGCAAACGTCACTCCTGACACCGTGTGGGGTAAGCTTGTTGCTGATTTTAGGGGCTCTGGAAACACAGAGTCTAGCTTAGAAAGGAGACACTGTTATTCTGTGCAGAGCACAAGATGGAGGTTTCTATAAACCAAGCACGTCATGGGGTAAAAAGTTACATCTCTTATACAGTATAATTTACATGAACCCACCTACCTAATACATATCCTCCACACACCTCATGCATATTTATTTGTGTGACAGAAGTTTCTTTATTTATTATTTATTTATTTATTCTAGAAGGTATCTGGTGACATCAGCTTTACAAAAGGTGAGGAAGTTCAGCCTGGGGACAGATAATTCAGCTTGAAGACATCAAGCTCACTGATGAGCCGTTTTGGGTGTCAGAATAAACACCTCAAACTTGATTTTCACAGTAACCTCTCCTGACTTCAGAAATTGATGCCACATCACAAGAACTGTCTCCCATTTTCTCTTGGCTGTGAAAAAGCTAAAATCTGGTAGAGGAACAGTAATCTCAAAACAGGACTTCTGCTATGGCTGATTCAGGAGAAGGCATCCTTTCCCAGCGTGTTTGGACATAAGCTGAGGCTGTGCAGGAGCTGGCAGCGAAGGGTTAAATGTGGCGACAGAGGAGAATTAATGGTCAGTGTCAGAAACAGCAAACAGCATTTGAGAGGCCAATACCCCGCTGGGCATAAACTCGACCTCACGCCGACCCACGGCCGCCAGGCAGCCCAAAGAGCCATGGTCAGGTCTGAGGCGAAGCTGTGCGACCCAGGGGCGCCGAGCTGCTGTGGCAGTGACCTCCAGCTATGATTTATTGACTGGTGTCTCTGCATGCTTGACTAGGGCTCTGGTCGCCGGTGAAAGATGTATTGATTACACATTAGTCTGCGAGGATGGGCTAGCATCACCGGCTCCAGAGAAATGTGGGCCAACTCTCACATATTATTAGGTTTGGCATATTTCTAAGAGGACACATAGGATGGTTTTATTTTACCTGGCAGCCATGACATTCACTGATATAAAGGATATAATCACAGAAACTGAGAAAGATATTAATGTGGAATTTTGTACAATAATTCTGGAAGGTCCGGGCTGGAAATACATGCATTGCTTTCTAACATGCCACCGTTTAATTTAGCATCCAAAACACTCTATCTATGCATATTTTCTCCATTTCTGTCAGCTGAAACTCTGTAACCAGAGCTATAAAACATTCTGGATACAGTGACCAGAAATACCAGAAGGAAGTATGATTCCTTAACTGCTTAGTTACTTTGCTTTCTATTTTTAAGTTTGAAGAGTTTACCAAAAATATCTCACATGGATAAATGTAGCTTAATTATCTTTAATCTGTAATGTTTATTGTGACTCTGTCTTATTTACATATTTCCTTTCAATTGTGAAGTCATTAGTTAAAAAAGACTAGTGAAGCATCTGCAAAATTGAATGTGGGTGAATGTTAACAATGACAATCTTCTTCATACTTGCTGAGTTCCAGAAAAATGTGGGTTTAGAAATAAAATATATGATCTCTGTTCCAAATCACAACTCCCCTGACATCAATTTAGGTCTTAATATTAGCCTGAACTCCTACGTGATTTTAGAGAAACACCATTTAGGTGAAAAATCATTTAAAAAATTGCTATCATTATTTGAGAATAGCAATAAACATCACTCACGCTGTTTACTTTATCACTCAATTCTCAGTGCTGTTTGTCAGTGCTGACCAAGGCAATGAAAACATTTAGTTAAAAGAAGATGAAAGTCAGTTTTCGAAGCTTTCTTAATGGAAGCAAAAAGTACAGATGCTTGCTCAAGTTCAGATCAGGTGTGGACAAACCATGGCTCTTGCTCTGTATCCATTCCTGGGCTGTTGGGGTGCATCAGGCTAGGGCAGAGGCACATGCCTTGGTGGCATATCACTTGGCAACCCAGTTCCCTGTTGGGAAAGGTAATTTCCACAGGAACCCACAAAGACAAAATGTCTGGAAATCTGCTGTGTGCTCTGCCCTTCCTCGCCCTAAAATAGCTCTGCCCATTTCAGAGCTAGTCTTCAAGCTTCCTGAGTGAGGAGACACAGGGATGACTCCCAGCTATTTCAGGTATGAAGCCAGTAGGCTCAGATTAGCCCACTCCTCAATCTCCCAACATCCCCAGTAAAGAACCCCAAAGAACACAATCTGAGAAGTATCTTTTTTCTTCTATTTTTCAATTTATAAGACAAACAGAAACTGTTTGGAGGAGGGGAAAAAGAAATGCCAGTAACATTTAAACGGTATGATCTGATTTTGTCCTGCCTTGTAGTCACTTTGTAGTGATTTAGTGAAAACAGCAAATAAAGGACCAGCTTTCCAGAAAGTTTGAATTATAGCTAATTGTGCTAAGTTAATTTTGGTCTTATTGAGCCCGTAGCACACTTTATTGATTGTAAACAGAGTAAATTTAAAAGCCAAACCATAAAAGCCTCAAGTCTACAGAAAGAAACATGATATGTATGCTTACTAACAGCATATCACTCATTCTAATTAAAACAAAAATACAGTGCTAATGGCATGGGGGCCTGAAAAGGTGTTGTTCAGAGATGGTGATATGTTTGCTTTTGACTAAATAAAACATCTGAACCATATCATCAGTAACTGTTAAGAGAAATCTGGATTTGCTGGAAAGAGCATCCAGTTGTGGCTTGTAAGGATCTGAGCTGTGATAACACAAGCATGAAAGAAAGACTCCCCACGAAGTATTCCTTTGTGTTTCTTCTCAGAGCAGGAGTTCATACTGCCTGCTTTTCAATGAGAAATCCTATGATTAAATCAAATTTTCATACACATTGCAAGGCAACAATTCACTTAAAGGTTAATATCTAGGCAAAAAAACCATTTTTGGCTCGTGTCAAGTAGAACACTTTAACACAAAAAGGAGACAACTTTTCTCATCTTCACTATGACAATAGTTATTGCAGAGTCTAATTTTGGAGGAACATGTCATTTTCCATGTGTAATCCAAGCTGCACTGGATTGGACCATATGGAGTACTCAGAGATGGCAACCATACCTGAGGATGAGCAAATCAGATTCAGACTGCACCAAATAAACTGGCCTAATGCACAGAAAGACAACTCAAAATCTGTTGATAAAATTGCATATGTTTTTCTGTGCAAAAATACTAAACTGAAAGTAGGAACCACTTTTCCCTGTACACAGAAAAAGTTTTATTCTTCTAAAAGAGACGTATAAAAATGTTATCAACAATTTCACATTAGGGTCTTACATAGCATATAGGTTAAATATACATCTAAAGTTCAACAATAACATCAGTATATGGATACACTCTTTTTTAATTAAAAGAAAGAGCTATGGTATGCAAGAGAAAGGGCTTATACAAAGATAAAAACTGGTAATGTATTTTGTGTAACATCCAGAATGCACTAAATTTTAATTCCTGTATTGTAATACATCACCTTTTTTGAGATAAATGGAACAAAAAATGCCATCTTCCAGGAAAAAAGTTCCATTTCAAGGCAGGATGAAAGTTCCTCCTCTGCAGTAGAAGATTGTTGTGCCACACATACAACGATAATTTACTTAAGCTACTTTTCTTGTTGATAGAAGAATTGAACGTATTTGTTAAAGTTTGCACTGAAGCAAAATATATTGAAATGGTACCATGATCATCAAGCTAGCAGCACTGCAGATTTCAATGAAAGTTTGCCCTTGTAAAATTAGGAAACACATATGAAATGCATAATATAAATGAGCACCTCCCCCTAGCCTTCAAAAAGTAAATAGACTGCAACAAGCACTAACAAACCAAGCTGATGTTTCCCCCTCACTTCTACTGTACTTTTAAAATTAGAAAAGCAATTATATCCAAACTTCATCATGGGAATGAAAATCATGCTAAAAGTTACTAATGTACACAAAGTAGCATGGAAGCACTGGCTTCAGCATTCACACTGCTACACTGAGGCTCACACAGCCTAACCCTGCACCACAGTGCTAAACTGTGGTTTGCATCAACTCTTCTCCCAGCCACATGTGAGGCACTCACCAGAACATGTAAAAAAGACTGCATCCACAACTTGAACAACCCCATCAGGTCTGTCAGAGCTCAACAAAAGTGAGGAAAAGACATCTAGGAAGATTTGCATGTCCAGTAACCAGAGGCACTGATCTGAGAATTAAATCCCCAGCAGAACTCGGCAGAGGCAGGCAAAAAGTGACCCAGCTTGACTCAGCTGCCTTCAGTTGGCAAGCACAGCTTTAAACTGAATCAGAGTTGGTATTTGGTCCTTCTGCAGTTCATATTTTATAAGAAAGCAAAGCTTGTGAAGCCCTAGATATTGACAAACCAAAACACATTTCTCCTACAATGTCTCTCACACTACCTTACAACACATGGCATTTAGTTACAAAAGGCTATAATTAAAATACTTATAAGCATGCACTGTATAAGCAATCAGCTCTAGTGAAAGATGGAGGAGAAGGAAAGGGTGGTGGGGGGGGTGGTACTAAATGACCCTTGAAGGTCACTTCCAACCCAAACCATTCTATTATTCTATGACTTTATGATATACATATATCCCAAATTTGAAATGTCCTATGTTTCCCAATTTGTATTCACATTGTTGCTACATCATAAAGTGATTTTAGAAATAGATTAGAAATGTGAATCATTCAGAAAGTTCTTATTATGCTGTATTAAGAAATTTGATCATAATATTGTAGAATTTTTAAACAAGTTTCTAGCCACAGGTGAAACAGAAGCTCTGAGAGACAAACAGGCTTTGGGAATTAAATAAGTGAATTATGCCCATAGATGACAGAGGCATAGAGCCAAGTATACCAGGAATGCTGAGTGAACAACAGTCAGAAATATTTTCAAACAGGGCCATAGTCTCCATGATACCAGGATACTAAAAGTTAAATGAAACCAGGGAAGAAAAGAAAAAGAAAAGGAGAAAAAAAAAAAAAAGCAAACCAGGAAATATAATTCCATGCGGCAAATAACTGCAAATAACTGTGATGAAATTGCTATTTGCCTGTTACAAACTTTTTATTAGAATGCATCTGGGGGTTCTGTATTTAACTCTTTCAGATGGTACCCGCTGTTCACTTTGTTTAAAACATAAATGTCAGTAGGTAACCTGAAGGCCTGCTGTAAATCAAACCTGCACTGTATAAAAACTGTTATTTGTGTCCTAATGGGTCAAACAGAAGAGATGCCCTCTCTAAAAGAGCTGGATACCAGATTCCCCTTTCATTGATCGAGGTTTCAACTCTGGGTGCTTGAGTTTATGACAAAAGAGTTCACAACACTGCTGGCAGGAAGTCGATAGTTTGATAGATACCCTTTGCAGTTGGTCCTGTCTCTAGCACTTTAACCACGCTTTCACTCTGACAGTTATTACTGCTGCAATAAATTCTTCAGTAAAACAAATAGGCTCTCTGAAAACGTATTAGCCCAGGCACACTATTTTACTTAATATAACTGCAAGTCTTAAACAGGTAACTACCATAGTAAATAGGCCAATATATTTAGTAGGAATCGTGTGTGTGTGTGCATTTACACTAAGTTACCTAAAGTTCCCTTCAGATCAGGTTGCACAGTATTTATTACACCTTCAGGTTACACTTTTAAAATTCACAAAGTAACTGATGGTAGCAAAGGCTTTAAAAATCTATTTTATATAATGCTGTAAGAATTCTTGCACAGTTTTCAAAATTGCCTAGATGAGTTTGCAGCCTAAATCCTTATAGTGACCCCTAGACCCTTTGGTACTGTTAAAAAACTGTACTCATTGTACTCATACTTAATCTTACTTGCTGCTTATTTTCCAGAAATCCCAGTGCTGTTGCCATTTTCTTACAGGGTGCTTAATAACTGTTAGCAATAGGTTCTGACTGAATCAGGCAAGGGGAGTCATGGTGTTCAGAATTCTTCACTGGGGTCCATAGGCAGCAGCAATTCACTCACTTTCCCTTTCCTCTAGACTTAGGAGTGTTAATCCCAAAGGAAGCTTCCAGATTTTGAATTTTGAATTCTCATCAGTAGTATTTCATGGCTTAATCATAATAGTTTCTAATCAAATCTGCAAACATTTTTCTATTGTCATCAATAATAATAGGCAATATGAAAAAAGTGTTATCATGATATTGATATTCTTTTATGGTTTTTGGTTTCACTTTTTTCTCCATGTGCATTCATTAGCAATTTTCATTAGACATGGGAACTGGATTAATATTAAAGCTAATTTATTAGCAGCTCTCCCAATTTTTCTGCACTTGCCCTGCAGTCAGAGAGAAACTGTCTACACCGAGAACTCTTCAGCACTCTTTTCTACATCCAGAGACTTTGTGTCACTTAGGGGAGATGTCTTGAGACATCTATCCTTCAAGATTAAATGCATCCCTTCTGAGTGGCAGTTGCCACAATTGAAGTAAGCATTTACTGCTACTGCTCAGCCATGCAGCTAACTGCTCTGTAGCTGGCTGTGGCGTCTCAAGGTGTAGGACATTCATGGGGGAACACTGGCAATTTTGTTTTACCCTGCAGGCATGCGTTTCTGGCTACATTGTGAGGAAATATCGTTGAGTCCATGCTGAGATTGCTGTGCCTGCTGCTCAGAGCTCTCATGAAATGAACTAAAAGGATAAGAGCTCTCTTGACCTTTAAAGTCCACTTATTTGGGGTGATGGATCTCTCAGACATTTTAAAAAAAAAAATAAATCCCAAGCCTATTAGAAAACCAGTGACGATTGGCTGAATAGAGTGATCAAAATTTCACCTCCTAGAACAGAGAGAAAATCTGTGTTTTAGCAAAAGTAGAAGTGGGTGGGCAATTAAAGTTCACTGCCACAACTTTATCAATAAAAGCTCCTGAGAGTCTGCTATCTCTTCCCATTCTATTTCTGCCACAACATGAAGTTGTATTATTTTCATTTCTTTGATCTCCTTTCGTTTTTTTTCAAAACCAACATGCTTTCCTTCTTACCAGCAGTTAAATCAGCCAAAACTTGGTTTGTGTTGTGTAAGCAAGTGAAACGGTGCCGAAAAAAAACAGATTCAGTCAAGCTCAGCTATAATTCCTGTGACAATCTTTAAGACCAGAAATCAAAACCAGATATCATCAGGGGGAAAAAAAAGAGAAAAAGTTAACAAAACTATCAATGACCAGGGTTCAATATAGGTTGGGTAGATAGTTTTCTAAAACCAAGGTTAATTTCCCAAGTGTTGTGTCCCTCTGTCTTCGAGAGAAATTTTTCTTTCCTCCACACTCCACATCTGCTCCATGAGAAGCAAGATCCACCTTCCATGCAGATAATGCCTTATTCACCAAAGTAGAATGTTTTTACCAAGTATACCATATTGCTAAGCACCAACAATCATGTGGATATGCTGTCTGACTTACTGAAGTATTTGCCAGTTTATCCACTTCTGTATCTGTGCCCTGACTGAAACCATGAACTGGTTTGTGGAAGGCTTTGAAGGAGCTGTGACTGTTAGATGTTCTGCAAGAATACAACTCCATGCTGGTCAAATGTTTTGTTGCTCTTGGAGATTCACAACAAGGAACAAAAGTGATACGGCCCTAAAGGAAAAATAAGCAACAGACTCTTCTTTTAATGTATTTATCAAACAGAAGAAAATAACATCTGGCACAGCAGCACGGAAAGGTTTGCAACACTAATCTATTTATTTTTTCTAACAGCAGCATTTTCAGTTACTGTTTTTCACAACTGGAAGTTCACTTGGATTTAACAATGTAGAATTCAGGTCTTTCAGTCTTGGCATAGGATAACAGAGGCCTGAACAGAAGCACAAAATACTTTGCTCTCTTTTACGATCACGTAAATAACACTATTGTTTCTGATAGTCTGTGACACTTATATGTACTCTGCCATGTATGCTCCAGACAGAAAAGATGGAAGGTACAATAGAAACTAACTCCTGATAAAATTGTAAACACATTGAGGCAGTGATAACAAAGCATAAATGAAATAACCATGCTGGATAGGAGCAAAGTCTTATTAGGCAGTTCATTCCACAGAGGAGCTGATCATTGCAGAGGGCACAAGGAAGGAAGGAAGGAAGGAAGGAAGGAAGGAAGGAAGGAAGGAAGGAATGAAGGAAGGGAGGAGGGAGGAAGGAAGGAAGGAAGGAAGGAAGGGAGGGAGGGAGGAGGCAGAATCAGGGGAAGGTTGGGACAATCTCCACCACTTTCAAGGCAGTATGTACAAAGAATAAGTGCCTGGGCAGCCTGTAATGATGTATTCTGGTGTGAAAAAGGAATCTAGAATAGCACTAAAAACATCTGGTTTATGGAAAGAGAAAGAATATTACCAAAATGAAAGGGTGTCTGAATCACCCCATAACTTCAATTTGGGGAAAAAAAAAAAAAAAAAGAAAAAAAAAAAAATAAAAATTAGGCTAATACTTTCCAAGACCCCAACTGTTTTCAGTATGGAGGCTTCCAGAGCTGAATGTAATTTCTATATATTTAGTGAACTTCAAAGGATTTCTCTTTCATAAAGTTTTCCAGTCTCTCTTGAATCCATTTCAACTTTTGCCATTCAGGAAAAGAAAGAAGGAACAAAGAACAATTGCTCACATGCATAAGACTGGGACAAAGGAGTTGTGGGTTTGACTTTGTAATATTCTTTTGGTTTATCTGTAGTTTAACCACTGAGATCCAAATTCATCCAAATTGCTGTAGAAGGACTGCAGCAACCCTATACATGGTGGAGAGGGAAAACTGCTGTCAAAATTAGTTTGGGCCTTGAAGGAAGAGGAATACAGCCAACAATCTGCCATGTAACATTTAGAAGAATTCTCAGATCTCTTTACACTTAGACTACCTATTAAGCATCTATAAAACATACAAGAATTTCTTTCCTTTGTCCTCCATGCTGAAAAGACTGTGTTAGAATACTGTGGCAAGCTGTGATTCAGGGGATTCAGAAAAAGTGACTGGGAAAGCAGAAAACCTCAGAAGAACTTTGAGTAAGAGCGAAAACTGAACTTCTGAATCCAGGTGAACAGTAATGAGACAACCTTAGGGCTGAGGACAGATCCCAGTGTCAATACAGGCTGGGGTATGAACAGACTGAGAGCAGACCTGATGAGAAAGATTTATGGATGCCGGTGGATGAGAAGCTGGACATGACCCAGCAATGTGCACTTGCACTGCAGAAAAACAATTGTGTCCTGTGGTGAATCAATGGCAGCATGGCCAGCAGGTTGAAGGAGGTGATTCTGCTCCTCTACTGTGCTCCAGTGAGACTGCACCTCAAGTGCTGCATCCAGCTCTGGGGTCTCCAGGATAGAAAGGACATCAATCTCTTGGAGTCCCAGGTTGATTAGAGGGATGAAGCACCTCTCATACAAGGACAGGCTGAGACCATAGGGATTGTTCAGTCTGCAAAAGAGTAGACTTCAGGGTTTCCTCATTGCAGCCTTCCAGTATCTGAAGGCATTACAAAAAAAATAGAGAGACTAATAACAAGACCATGTAGTTACAGGACAAGGGGGAATGGCTTCAAACTGAGAGTAGGTCTACATTAGATATTAGGAATAAATCCTTTGCTGTGAGGCACTGTAACAGATGCCCAGAGAAGTTGTGAATGTCCCATTCCTGGAAGTGTTCATGGACAGGTTTGATGGGGCTCTGTGAAACCTGGTCTAATGCAGGGCGTCTTTGTCCGTGGCAAGGGGTTTGGAGCTGGATGATCTTTAAGGTTCCTTACAACCCAAGCCATTCTATGCTTCTATGACATTAGGACAGCCCCAGACACATCTCAACCCCTCTCCAGCACACCAATATGTTCTCCCACATTTCTCCCTTCAGAGAAGAAGGTACTACTTCGTACCCTTGATCACACTAGACAGTGTGGACTACTGGATTTAACTGAAGAGATGCAGTAATGAGACTGTGTGCTTTGCTTCTCCATCAGTAAAAACAGAAAAGTAAGTCTTCAGTAACATTGCCACTGTTTAGCCTGTGTATTTAGATGCATGATCTGTCATGACTCCGAGCTCTGTCAGAGCTTGACTTTTGCATGCAGATACAAAGTCCCTTGAAAGGGTATACTCTGTGTAGGAGGAAGCTTGAGTATTCTTATCTTTGCAACTAACTGAATGCAAGATGTTGCACCTTAGACTGTCAGCCCTTTTGGACCAAGTCCATAATTGTTTTATTTATGCATTTTGCATGAAGCAACAGACTTCTACTGTCTGTGGTAGCTGCTAAGTATTAGTGATGGAAATTGAATCAAATCATATTAATGGATACATTCTTCACACAATGGCCATGGTTTCCCTAACTATCCAAAAACAACACTTCATAACACAGAGCAGTACTTGGAACAGTCCTTCTTTCCGTAGTAGTTTCTTAGCTTAGCATAGGAACTTGAAGCTGTTTCGGATGGATTTGTTCTTGAGGATTTCAGTATTTTCCCTCATTCATTCTATTTATTCATTTTTTCAGAATCAAGTTGAAAGAAATCAAGAGGAGACTTACAGAACAAATTTTCCCCTGTTGTCAATATTTTCTTGTCTTGTCTTGTGGAAGACCAGTGCTCCAATTCATGCACTCGCTCAGTCTTCGGAGTAGGAGCCAAACTTTGCAGTTCACATCAAACATCAGCTTATTGATTTTTCTTCAATTTCTATGGAGTTTTCTATATTCAGCCACTTTGCTGCAGAAAACCGGACCTTGGCTCTTTCCCTAGCCACACTGGACGCATATTTGCTGACATGTCGTTTCAATTAGACTACCCAAGAGCTGTACAGAAACAGGAAACCACTCTCAATCTCAAACCAATCCAGACACCGGAAACCAGGGGTAGACAGGAGTGAGTTGCAGCTTCATTAACAACAGTTAGGGCAGCAAAATGCAGTCATTGCAGGAGGACAACAGAACTTGTGTTGAGATATGCTCTTCTGAAAGACATTAGTCAAACTCGTGACATTAAAGTCCTTCCCACTTTGCTGTCTCAGACTTATTTCAACTCACACAAGGCAGCACTAGCTGTCAGTGGGCTAAGAGTTTGTCTTCACTTAAGTCACAGATGGTAACAAGTTTAATTCAATGAAAGACATGCAAACCTCTTCAGGTCCCCTTGGCACTGTAGCCAGGCCATTAGGGAGCTCAGTGAGGAAGAAACATATCCAGCCACTGAGAAATATACAGCTGTGGCTAGGCAGCTGTCTAGTAGAATTTCTCATACCAAAGTTAGCTTAACAGTAGCAAAACCACTACATTACACTGTCTCCTGGTATATAGATATGCTCCGAGAGGTGAATAGAGAAATACTTGGGAGGAAATCTCTGTTATTCTCACGTAACCATCTCTAATGGGTTCTTCAATCCAGAAACTAAATTTGCCATGTAACATATGAAGCTACTTTATTTTTCAAAATAGTCATCTTTCAACCCAAAAGATCACCACACTGAAAATTTTGCCAAAAATTACTACACTGCTAATTCTTTGCTGAAACAGTGTTTTTAGGGAATATATATATACATATATATATATATATATATACACACACATGTATATATAAATAAAAATAGTAGTGTTTTTGCTGGACTGCCGAGCTGGCAAGACTGTGTTGTAACCTAAAAGAACAGATGTCAGTGATGGTACAAGTAGCAGAGCAAGGGAGGCAAGATTTTAAGAACTGCTTAAGAAAAGCAAAAGCTGTATAATAGAAGTAATGTCATCATTATCAACACCCTTCCACTTGACAGTCTGTGCACCCACTGCAAACTAGCATGATCTACCATGACATCACAAGCAGCACAGCACATTTAGCTCCTTCTTTGGCTTTGGACTTTGGAATTCTAGTCCTGATTGCCTTTCTAGCTATGTTGCTCTGAAAGGTAAAAATCAGCTATTCTCTTACAAACATCTGGTCTAACAAAAACCACATTTTTTGACTCATAAAGTAAAGAATTATGTTCTTTGCTTGCTGAAAACTCTTTAATATATAATTTATAATATTACGTTTATAATTTGAAATATATTTATAATAATACATATTATAATTTAATACAATGCAGCCCTGACACCCGAGGCAGAAAATAGTGGAGAAATATCCTGTTCTTGACTTACAGCCATCAGTTTTGTGATACAGGCTATGCAAAGCACCCCAAAAGGCACACTCAGCTCCCAGAAGTCTTTACCATTCTGCAAGAAAGATTACTCTGTCATTAGGAGCTATGGGGAGCTTAAGCTGCACAGTGGGACCTGGATCCAGGCCTAATTCCACAGTTTGGATCAAAATCCAACAGGTATTAGAGATGAGAGGCCATTCACAAGGACCACATTTTTTTCTGAGATGTGTAGTCAGACTGGCATCTAGTGGGATTTTGAAATGTGCCTAGGAGCCTAACTGGATTTCTGAACCCCTCCCTTTTAGCACTGATCAACAGTTTTTGGTGACTAAAAAACTTCCAGACTGGCACGTGGTTTTGATTTGCAGTGAATCTTCTGTAGCAGAGCAATTCAAATCTAAAGTTTCAGTTGTTTCTCTCTCAACTTGACTTGGGTTTTTTATTTGGAAAAAAAAAAAATAAAAGGCTGTTTTGCTCTTGGACAGAGATAGGAGTGGCAGCTGAATGTGGTAAACAGGAGACAAATGCATCAGCTAACAGAGGGGTTTTTTTTAGAAACTTCAAGTATCACTTGAGAGAAGATTTGGCACAACATGTTTTTATACAAGTACCACGTGTTGGATGGTTTGGTGTGATTATGTTCTCAGCAGACATAGAGAGTGACAATACATGCTTTACCTCTCATTTCAGTGGGAAAATAGCCCCCCAGATGACATGACAGCACTGATGTTGTTGATCATCTGACATCCAAATGATAATTTACTGAGACTTTTATTGAGCAGACCTGTGTCACAGAATGACATTAAAGCCTATTGGTTACCACTGTTTCAATGAAAAGAGTTAGCCTGACACATATGTGTCAGGTTTATTGAGTTTAGGTAAAAGTATTGAGTATTTTGATGGTCGTTCATCTTCACGTGCAAATCAGACAGGAAAAAAGAATTATAAACATAACTAGAAACACATTTAGAGAAGAAAATGCATATTTGGTGTATATACAGAGAATACCCATTTGTAGATTACATATTTCTTCTAAGACTTTTATTCAGTGGAGCATCCTTCAATTGCCAAGATACTTTTCATAAGATTCTGATGTTGAGAAATAAAAGCAATTAAATAGTTTTCATATTATTTTTACTCATAACATTTTAAGTTGTTTTAGATTAGGAAGAAGTTTTTTCACTGACTTTTTTTTTAAAGTATCAGTTTGTGTTTGCATCTCTTGATGTGGGATGTTATATTAAATTATTCATTTTAACAGAATGGAAATTAATTATTGTGTATGAAATCCCAAACACATATGGTCACAGTGCTGGTTAGATCTGCCTCCTGCTATGCTTTAGAGATTCAAATTTGGAGGTAGCATGTTATTTTCCATGCCAAGACCACCTATGGTTTTCAAGATATAAGTATCTGAAAATTAGCATTTTCACACTGAGCACTTGTTCCAGCTTCAGTATGCATTGATGACTACCGTCTTGTAACTACATGTACAGAAAGGATGTTAGCAATCTATAAATGTAATTTAAGTTCTTCTGAAATTCCCTGACTGACTGCATTTTCTACACCTACCTTTAGCAATATGTAACATCACTCTCTTCTTTTGAAATTCCCCAGAATGTCTCTTGACTGATAGCAGTGATTGGCATTAATTAATTTCAAGGGTCAGTTGTGAATGATTGGTTTGTCATGGTCAAGGACTGAATTATACACAATCAGGAGAGCGTACTGAAATGGTCAGTCATTCAGTGAAAATCAAAGAACATAAGTTCAGATGGAAAAGAATTCACAGCTCTGTTTATGAACGTAGCCAAGCCACTTTACATCTGAAATTAAGGGGTTTTGGTCATGAATCTACTCTTAAGGAAATAGCCTAATTTCTAACTGTATTTTTTGTGATAAAATGTATAAAGAAAGAATTTTATTTCTTTCTGCAAATCTCAAGGAAAGTCCTACTGAAAAGATTCAGAAAATCTGTTATTTTTGATCTATTTATAAAATAAAATCAGATTCATTCCTGTTATTATATAACAAACATATTTCTTAACACTTGATTAATGCATCTACATTGTATGTTATTAAAAATTTAGGAGAAATATGTCAGAAGAAACAACAAAAAAAAAGTGGTCACTGTTGTTTTGGGGGCTTTTTTTATGCTTGCCATTATATAGATTCAACTTTGCATTCTTTTTTGTTTCTACTACAGCGTGTAACTAAAAGGCAAGTGAAAATAAACTAATATTATTAGATTCACAGATTATGCTTGAGGGGATAATCCCTTTTTCCAAAAATTGAGTCACTCATTATTTTTTAACTTACATGTTGATAAGGTTTAATCTTGGAAGTAACCTAATCAAACACATCAGTGAATGATCATTGTGTACAGCTTTTATAATAGTATAGTAAATACCTAAACTCATAAGTCAGTACCTAAGGGAACTTATGGACTGGCCACATTGGGGAATATCTTTGTAGATAAGAATTTAGAAACCTATTGGATATTGATGGCCAAAATGATAACTCAGTTTACTCATCCTAATATCTGAATTAATAGTGGTGCAGACTAATAATAGAAAAAAAGTAACAATAGAAATAATGGGATTTTTAAAAAAAATTTACACTTTTTAATTTCATGTATCTACAAGTTTTCAAGACAGAAAGATGCAACATTTATCAATATATTTAAGCGCTTGATTCACCATCCAAGAGTATCCAGCATTTAGTGCAATATATTTTAATGAATAGCAATGATACCTGGACTACACACAGGATCAAAAACATATGGGGTAGATTTTACTTCTCTGCAACTCTCTTATGTTCAAAACTTCAATGATATTTCTAAGAAAAAGGAAGGTCAAGACAGCGCAAAGAGTCTTGATACTCCAGTGGGTTGGAAGACTACATACCTGGCTCTTTTCCTTTCATAAAGAGAAAGGACAGCAGTCTATACACAACAGGAATATTTTTCTTATAGGATGAAACTGAACCTTTGGGCAAACAATAAGTTACTGATGGGCTAAATTAGACTTTGGGTTAGAAATTTTAGCTAAGTGTTTGGTGGCTTTTAGAGTAGCAGTTCACTGAACTGGAAAGATTTGTTTAAATGTTAAGGGATTGAATAGTAAACTCAGGTGTAACAGGTACATAAGATGAAAGACAGAATGCAGCTTTGCAGCAAGAGCACACAAACCACAGTTATGGACAGTTCCTAGTGCCACCCATGTGAATTAGCACAGTCTACATCTCTAAGGGTTCATCAGCAGGGCTATAAAAGAACAATCTGATGAAAGAGTAATGATTTTCATCAAATGCAATATGCCATCACACATGAGCTTTCTAGCTTATGAAAGCTTACGGGACACACGAAAAGGAAGAAAATCCATCATTCATGTTCTACTCAAAAACTAAGAGGCTACTTTGTATTAATATGCATCACCTAACTGACCACACAGATGTACCCACAATATTGTCCAATCACCACTGGCATGAGGCACCACTACTTTTATCATTGCGCTGGGACCATGTGAAGGTCATCAGCAGCACATCACAGGATCCAGGGCTCAGTCTTGCTTTTGCAGATTAAAGGAACATTCTACAGTGGCAGCAAGGGCTGCAGCTCCAGGAACAAGGGAACCTGCCTGTGAAAAACATGAACATTAGAAAGCAGCAACATTTCTATCTCCTCTGTAATCAATACAAGTAACTTGTCAGGTAAATATGCTCCAGAACCATCAACCAAAAGTACCCCAGAGGAAGAGATCCTAAATATAAAAAATAAAATGGCTCTAGCAATGCCATTTTCAAATTTTCCTTTGGCTTCAAAAGGGCTTGGGGCCAAGATTTTATAAGAACTTTTTCATGATCATGCAAGATATGACTATGGATATAGTGAAGTAAGGTGGTTTTTCATGGTTCATTATTAATACTGATCTCATACTACTAGTTCTCCTTACCTGATTCAAGTTTTATGTTATCAGTCCTCTATTTTCAGTCATCAATCATGTTCAAGAGAATTCTGACATATAAATCTCATTAATCTTTATTTAAATGGGCTTCATGTGTTTGTTTAATGACAATGCTAGCCTCATTGTTCAGAGAAAACTCTGAATACATTGTCTAAATGCAATCTCAGAGCTAAAACTACATTACAAGAAAACAAATAGTTTTCTAGTATATCTTGTTGACTATCAGAGAGTCCTATGAGTTGGGATCTTTTAAGGATGGTAATGTCACCACTAACTTGGCACAGAAATGAAAATAGTCCAGTGAAGTGCAAAATTTCACAACATTTCACTCTCAAGAGGCCCTAAGAATGAGGCCTATGACAGTCAGTGGCACATCAGTGTTCTCAAGAATGTCACAGTACACGTATCCAGCATTGTTTGCAATAAAAAACTGTAAGCATGATAAATGCCAGCTCTTTCCATCTGTTTCTCAAATCTAAGCAGATCCAATTTCTTATAGGTGTTGAGCCAAAAGTGGACCTTCTGTATTTGTAAACTAAATTGGGTATTAATTGATTTCATTTTATTGTTACACATATCTTTTTTAGTTTTAAAACCAGAGATCACTGTCATCATAATAGTGTCATACTACAGGTGCATTTCATAACACAGGTACATGGTTTTTATTAACAACAAGGCTGGAAGTGGGTGTTATTTATTAATCCAATAGCACCTAAAGTTCCAGCCATGCTAAATTATCAAGCAGACTAGGATCTGTACAAATATAGTGCTTCCAATCTGTGTACGGAAATCATGCCATCAATAATCCCACACATTTATAATATTCACTAAATATCAAACTTCTGTTAAAGAATCAAAGATGGACAGCAATGCTAACAAATATGGAACGAAGAGAGAATCAGGATTGCAAATCATTATGGCCATCAGTGGTGAAACAAGTGAAGAAAAGTTAAAATTACTAAGCTGTGTTTTGTACATGGTATAGTTCATGGCAAAACCATCTTCCTTTCAAAAAAGTTGGGATATAGTTCATATCATGCAATTTTGTTGCTGATATATATACATTGCAAAATATTTAAAAGCTTACAGTAGGGTCACTATGTGGTCTAACAAAGCAATCCAATATCATTTAAAATATACAGAAATGCTTCCACTTCATTCAGTGGGGATCTGAAAGGAAGGAAGAGTCAATTAAAACAGAGGAATGTTAAAAGCTAGGCTTGCTAAACAGTTAAGGGGTAAGTACTCAGCAAATTTTCAGATTACATGAAGCTGAGTGGTGCACAACAGAGGGAAAGGACACCGTCCAGAGGGATCTGGACAAACTTAACAAGTGAGCCCACAAGAACCTCTTGAAGTCTAACAATGCCAAATGAAAGGTCCTGCATTTGAGTCATGGAAATCCCAGATATGAGTACAGACTGGGAGAATAAGTCATTGAGAGTGGCCCTGAGAAGGACTCAGGCATTCTAATGGACAAAAAGCTGAACGTGACCCAGCAATGTTGGTCCAGAAAACTAAATGTATCCTGGATTGAATCACAACAGAAGTGACCAGCAGGTCAAGTGAGGTGATTCTACTCCTCTGTTCTGTCCTTATGAGAACCTACTTGGAGTGCGGCATCCAGCTCTGGGTTCCTCAACACAAGAATGACATGGACCTGTTAGAGTGGGTCCAAAGGAGAGAAATGAAGATGATTAGAGGGATGAAGCACCTCTCCTATGAAGACAGGCTGAGAGAGCTCGGGTTGTTCGGCCTGAAGAAGAGAAGGCTTTGGACAGAACTCATAATGGCCTTCCAGTACCTTAAAGAGTCTTATAAAAAAAGAGGGGCAGGAAAAGGGACAATAGTTTTAAACTGAAAGAAGGCAGGTATAGATTAGATATCAGGAAAACATTCTTTACTCAGTGTGTGGTGAAGCACTGGAACAGGTTACCCAGAGAAACTGTGGATTACTCATCCCTGCAAGTGTTCAAGATCAGAGTAGATGGGGCCTTGAGCAACTGAACTAGTGAATGGCTCTCCTGCCCATGGCAGAAACTAGGTGATCTTGCAGGTTCCTTTCTACCCAAACCATGCCATTATTTTATGATTTTACTAAGCAGTATAAGAAACCATGGTGATGGGCACATTAAAAATACCTGAGACAAAAAGAAAGAAATAGGCTGATGGATAAGTAACAAGGTTACATTGCATCAGTCCATTGGTGATGTGTTTTGAGTGACAGCTGGTGCCTGAAAGCATGCAATATTTTGTAAGGCATTTTTTTCAGGAAAGTTGGTGTATTTCCAAACACTGGTGGAAAGCAGAAACACAGAGAGTGGGGCAACCTCCCACAGTTCACATCTGATCCTTTGAGAGTAGGATTAAATGTGATTGCCATAAATACTCATCTTGTCTACTACCATGTAAACTGATGGCAATATGTATAAACAAAAGTAGCTGTGTGCCAGTCATTTAATCATGTATCACAACTCTATGAATTTAGTATGTACACAAGACAGAAGTTTATCAAGGAGAGTACAATTTCTGCTAGGGTAGGTGTATCTCTGTTCTTTACTCAAAAGGAAAATAACCCAGCTTTAGAGACTCACAATACTAGTGAAGCAGTTTAATAAAACAGCAAGCTCTGCAGGAAGAATGATCAGGCATTAGGTAGTGATCAAACTAACGATCAGGCAATGTAGGTAAGTGGAGAACTACCAGTATATAGCTGACACAAGAGTTGCAAAGAGCTTACCCATCCACTTTCACCCTATTTATTTAAAAAACTCTAACAGAGACAGTGCAGACCAGTGCTACCATATCAGCAAACTTAGGGGGTGACAGCCCATGTCGAAAAGTGAAATAACCTACAATTTACTCTGTTAGTATTTTGTCAGCCAAATAGAGAGCAGTATGCAGACAGTTTCTAATTCCAGTAACAGCAGGTTATGGCTAGCAATCAGGCAGCAAAAGAAGAGGGTTGAGAGTCTACCTGCTTTTGCCAGACTGCTACACTTTCAGGACAGGAGAATATGAACTAGCAACAGAAGCTATTTGCCTGGAGTTTTTTCATTCACTGTATTCTTACAGTGATTGTAATGTCCTGACTAGTCTGTTTATTATCAAGTTCACTATGACAAGGATTTCTTCTCATATGCAAAGTACTGGTGTTGAACCCTTAATACAGTTTTTTAAATTATTTCTAAATGCTTACTGCATCCTTCTTCCAGTGTACTGTCCATCAAGAGGGTTTTTTTTTAAATCAAGACTGACTCATTTTCTGATTAGGAGAGTTTGAAAAGTTGTGCAGGAGGAAGCTGTTATTTTAAAACTTTCAGCCATATTATAAACTTACAGCAAGAACTATCTCTTGCCTATCTTAAAGGTGACCATGTCTTGTCTACATTCTAGAAATGATGCAAAATATTTGCATGGGCACTGACTGCATATATTAACAGATACCGACAACTGAGTTGTACAGGTACATCCTGAAGACTTACAATTCAAATACAACTCAGGAAAGGTTTCATCATCACAGTTGCTATTGTTGGGAATTAACACAATAATTTGCATGTTAAATTGTGTTGGATTTACTTGTTGAAAGTTGGTGCTTACAATAGAAATAGATAACCATCTCTGGGTTATTGAACCAAGAATGAACCATGGTTCTAGCTATGCTGGTTCTCTTCCATCTCAAAAACACCAACATTTTAAAGCCCTGTAAGAAACCAGAAAAATTGAAGAAGCAAAGCAATATACTAATGGATCATTTTAAGCCTTTAATGAGAATGAGGGTAGGTCTTGGACACAGGTCATAAAATTGGCTCAAGACTGACAACAATGCATAATGACTGTGCAAAGGAATCCCCATTATCAAGCTAATAGTCAGGAAAAGATAGATTAGGATGGCACAATGTTCACATGTGGCCTCTTGGGCATCATTTCTTAAATGAATTCTTAACACTCAATGCTCTAAAAAGATGATTTGTTGAGACTTGAGGATGATTTCTTTCCCAGATATTTCAATGGTTTTAGAGTGGCTGATGACATATTTGCTCCTTAGGTTGTGTGCCCGGGAAAAAAATACAGGAATACATTAAATGGCATAAAACCACAACTAAACAAACTGAACATCTTACACTATATTCATCAGGACTCATATACTGCAAGACAAAAATACACATTGTTTTAAGGATTTGAGAGACACAAGGAGAAGTGCTGAATATAGGTTTTCCCTGCTAAGTCCACTGAACATAAAAAAATCAGAGTCAGAAAATTAATCTGTGACATCACAGCTGGAGCAATCTTCATTAATCCCAATGTTTGTCATTAATCATGTGAAAATTAGTGCATTTTGTCCCATTTAAAACTTAAAGGTTTTATATGGAGAACTGATGACATAGGCACCACAGATAGGGATCAGACTATGATGTTAAGTTACAGACTCTAGTGGGAAAAGTTAATCAGGTATTTAAGAAAAGAAATCTTCCATTCCATTCTGGAGTGGAATCTGCCCAAAGAGCACCAAAGGACAGCCCACCATACTTAACTCTGAGAACTTTTCATGAAAAGATAAAGAAAATATAAAGACATAAACTTTGTGCCACCTTTTATGAAACAGGATGATATAACAGGGCTACAAATTACTTCCCACATATTCATGTGGATTAACAAAGTAAAAAAAAATCATAATAATAAAAAAAATAATAAAAAAGGTATTTTATATTCATTCCATCATGAAGAGGCCAATGGTTACCTGGCCTACAGTTGGCACACAGAATTAAAATATTTAGCAGAAATTAGGCTTCTACAATCATGCTGCTTGTTTACCATCTGTGTCTTCTCATAACAGCTTTAAGCCTACTGACTAATTTCTTTGTCCACAACATCCACGGACTTTGTGCCTTCAGTGATGAATTTCTTCCCATTCTGACATACTTGTTTCATCTTAGCTCAGTTTAGAAGTCTCAAAATAGCTTAGATTTCATAAGTACTTTGGAGATCAGAACCTGAATAGTGGTAAAAGACCACATCATTTCTCCATGGAGAAAATTTCTCCTGTATTTTGGGACTAGTTACATACATTTCTGTCCTCTGGTCATGTAACAGGTCAAAAAACATCAGTAATGAAGCAACAAACTGATAGGAATCTTGTGAAATCTAAAGATAAGGCTGCAGCAGGTACTGTACGAGGCCCAAAGGGAATGTGAAGTTTTTGCAGTAGGTAAAGCAGATGACACAGCATATACATCTGTAAGAAACCAGAATGCTTTTCTGGTTTTAAATACCAAGAGTGGTCTTTATGTACCTACATAAGGAAGTGGAGAGACGTCCAAAACTACTTTTCCCATGTGTACAGTCACATGAATCCCATATGGCTTGTCATTTGGCTGAACTGGGATGCATTTTGCAGGGGCCCAGAATTTGGTGTGGTGTATATGATGCTCTGAGTCAAAGTCACCTAATGTCAGTGGTACCCCATCTGCTGTCTTCAGCAGACTTTGGATCAGGCTCATTGCATACTGATAAAGACAAAGCAGAGGGGTGCCTTGAATTCTCATTCTGATTTATGCTGAGTAATTGAATACAAGTATAAAGACAATATAAATAAATTCAGAAAGGTGACTTGACTAGTCAGGCCAGGAAATAAATTTAGAAGTCTTAGGTAAATGCTTAGACTACCAGAGAAAACACTTTTTCAGACAACTGTTTTACCATTATGTTTTTTTAAGAATTACAGGCATCATTCAAAGTCTACGATTTTTGCATTCCTAATGTAGTAAACAATCAATAGGGTTTTTCATCTCTTTTCTTATGGCCTCATCCTTCTATTGATCCCAGCTCAAAGTTCCTACTTCAGTGAAGTCTCACATATTTAAGGACAGACTCAGCCTTAATGACTTTCTGTATCAGCTTCATCTATGATATGTGCAAGATTATATATAGATCTGAAAACAGTATCTGGAAGCCATGTGCTGCTGCACAAGAGTGGTCAAAGGCAACACTCAGCTTAGCAGTGTGACCCATTAAATACCCTTTGGCAGTAACATATGAATGCATCTGTTACGTAGTCCAAGGAATGGGGTCCCAACGTCTCCATGCCATTTTCAGAGTTAAAAAAGAGGAATATAAGTACATGTGTTTCCTTTCTGTTTTGACTCAGCTGTTTGCCACAAGATTTTCTCCAAGCTGGACAATCCATTCAGTTCATACTTGCATATCCTGAAGATGACCTGTTCTTCAGCTGTTACACCCAAATCCCATGTACGTACCAAGGATAATGAAGTCAATTTTGTACTTCCTCACCTACAATGGATCAAGCTTTGGGGGAAAACGTTCCCAGGGTCCTGAATGGTTAAGATAAATCACAGGTTATATGAAAAGACACTGAAAGGCAGGAATATCTATACTTACACTGAGGCCATCACATTAACTGAAAAAGCATTAAACTTCTCCTCCAGACATGTTAAGCAGTAGAGCCAGAAGCAAGACAACAGCTTAGGATCCTACTGAGATAACTTAACTTACTGAAAAAGTTGTACTGAAGTTGCAAAATAGCTTGTGTAAGTATTGATTAGGTCACATATCTTGACAATACACCATGAAGAAGCACAAGTAATTGCTCCCCTTTCTCTCTTTACGGTGAGCTTTTTTTTTTTTTTTTTGATCATTTGTGCTTTGTTAGAGAAATATTAAAGGTTTAATTCCATAACACTGGCTCACACAAGAAGAGTTTTTGCAAGCAGAAACCCTCCTTGAATCTAGTGGAATTAGTGTTGCTATATAATGGCTTTTTCAAAAAGGGCCTCAGGTGGAAGTGATGTGGCACTAGTTGGTCTAGTGCCTCTGAAGGAAAGTTTTGTACCATTTTCCTTGAAAATGACACATGAAATTAAGATATGATTAATTGGCACCCACAGCAATGTTGTAGCTTAGAAGCTCTGCATCATAATGCCATCTCCATTTTATACTCAATGATTAAAAACATGCCTTGATCCTTAGATACAGTGGACAATCATCATTTTCCATAATAAAAATGCAAGCAAAAACTTCTGCTCTGCTGTTTGGGGCCATATTGCAGTATGGCTAGGACAGAGAACTTCAGGAACACTTCAGAGTGTACATTTCAGTAAAATCATCCTATTTCTGTAATTGAAGGGTACTCATTTTCTCCTGATAGATGTGCAGGCATGCCTCACTAACAATTACTGAGGGTCACAGGCAAACAATTTCTACACCTACTGTACATAATAATTGTCATGAGAAATTATCTTCACAGCCTTCTAAGCTTCCATTTGCAAACAATGATCTATATGATAATAATATCTCTATAGCTTACAATGCATACACATTAGCCTGGTGTATACACAGAACAACTTTCCAACAGAAGTCCACTCTGATCATCAAAAGTTTATTCCATACTTCATAACTGGGAATTAAATGCTTGGCATGTCTTTATCAACAAAATACTCATTTTCAGTGCCTCTGGCTGCATATTATTCTTGACTAAATGGACGTGCTACAAACCTCCTACATTCAAACATATGGCTTTCTTGCATGCTTCAGAAAGGAAAATTAAGCAGCCATAAGCATTAATATTCTCTATAGTGCTAAATGAAGAAGATTTTGTAGTATTATATCTCATAATATGGTTGCTTCAAGAGCTGCCTCTTTAAAAACTAGAATATATTTACATTGAAAATTAAGTATTATTTTCTCCCCATTTCTCATAATCCTTTAATATGGCAGACGTACACCTGATCACGTTGTTTCCCATACTGTGAAGCATGTTTGTGTGCTGCTAAGTGCTAATGCATTTCATGCATATGGTACCTGCTCTGCCAAGTTGCCTCTCTTTCTCTATGCATGCTGCAGGAACATTTTAAATGAGATATTTGTCATTAACAACATTTTCATACATATGTGCGATTCATAGGAGAAAAAAAAAATCATTTTGCCTTGGATTAAACTCAGTTTTAAATAACAAACTGCATTATTAAACCTAGCCCAGCCCAGAGGCAGAGGCACATGCCTTTATAGATACACACAGGTACACACACACACTTAGAGAGCAGAGCAGTGCATTTGCCTCTGAGTATCGTGTGTCCCCTGTAGCCCTTTAATGCTTAAGGCTAAAATGCTAAAATACTGAAAACAGGTGTACCTTGACCCTCTGAAGATCTGATAAGATCTGACTGGATCAAAGGCCAAGGTCACTTGAGTCATGAGATTGGCTGAGTGATATTATTTTTGTCATGGTTCCAAACTGTTGAGAGGTAGGACTCTGATTCTGGCACATGAGAATCAAATGATATGATAGTCTAGTTATTAAATATGACAGATAGAAATAGCTGTATGTTGCACAGCTACTCTGTGATTAGTAGCCTATATTTTACAATGTCACTGCTCTGAATGCTGTAATACTTCCAAGACTCTTTCAAGAACTAAGGCTTCTGAATTTAAAAAGAAACAATAAAAGAAGATAGATATGAAATCTGGTAACAGCTCTGTAAGATTTCACAGCTTATTTTCCCAAACACCATTCTATTTCAATAATTCAACTGTAAAACTAGTTCTCTACTGCTGTTTTTTTCCTTAGGACCATCTTTAAATCTTTTATTTTATTTTAATCAGACAGATGAATAAACTTCTATGGAACATTATAGGAAAGCAAAACGAGAAAAGTTAGCTCTATCTCATCATTTTCATGTTATGTTTGCAAATAGATGCAGCAATTTAAATCCAGCTCTATTCCCCTACAGGTAACTTATCCCAAGAATTAGGGAGGAACCCCAGCAACAATAAAAATGCCCATCTCACCCATGTATCTCAAACATTATCTTTTTAAGGTAATCAAAAGTAGAGAAGTTTGATGTTTAGCATGTCATATCTATAACTTACACAGCCTATCAGTTCATTTATCTATAAACTTGATATACTTTTCTCTCTCCCTGTTGCTTTGCAAATGTTTTTAAAGGGTTTTGAGATCCACTGATGAAAGAGATTTTAGTAGCATTCGGTATCACTGACATGGGCTTCTTGAGTGTCTACTTGCATTTTGAAAATGCAACCTTTTGTCTTTAGAAGGTGGCCTAAAGCCCTAATTAAATCGGAAGATTTTGTGGGCTGAAGGATTGTGCAGTATTAGATAAGTTAGCAACAAACCCATCAAGTAGTCCAGAGGGAAAAAAATAAAATGCAATCAGGTAATCTTACAATCAGCAGATAAAAGCTAAATAGAAACATATTACATAGCCTGTAACTATAATAGGCTAACATTGCATTGTTTCCAAGACATAACTGCTACATACAATCAGGAAGAGGGCGAAGAACCATTAAAAGCTCAGTGAAAATGAGATAGGAAGGAGGGACTTGTGTTCAAAACTTGGAATTTTCTGTGGTTTCTTCTCAAAGAATGGATGATTCCTGGATATAAATAATAAAAATTATGATATTAAGACATGTCTGAACAGGCAACAGTTGCTACTGTGCTTAAGACCAGAGCTGGAAGGAATGACTGTTTCTGTTTTGAGTAGCAGTGGGGCCCCGGTCTCTGAGAATGTGTGCATGATGTATAATAGATACCTGTCTGATATAATTAATTATATTTTTCCTAAATTTAACATTGCCTGAAGGGTAAAATCATTTTGCTTGGTGAAATCCCTCATGCCACACAAAGTCTGTGCACAAGTCAGATTTAATTGCTGTGATAAAACCACAAGAAAGACCAGGTTTGCATTAAATCTATAACCACATCTAGTGAAGAATAGCTTTAATCACCTTTGAAATGGTGACCACAAGATAATTAAAGGGAAAGTGTTCTCATTAGTAATTATCCAGGAATATCAAATCTCAGTTTATCTTGAAGTCCAATTTAAAATGGCTTGGCATGGTTTTAATTTTTTCCTCTATTTATGAGGTTATGAATCTCCTAGAATTTCTTCTATGAAGGTGGGAAAAAATGTGAGTTTGCCCTGTGCAATTCCACAATCCATTGTCATGCTTCCTTTCCTGGGTCAGTGCTAGTCAGAGTACCAGGTAACAGCAGAAACTTCTCATTGACACCATTGCCATTTTCACATTCAGGACAAACTGAAAACTGAAGTTTTTAATTCTCACTAAAGACAGCATTACTAGTGTTGCTACAAGATGATGTATCTCCTTGCTCCTTTTTAGTGGAGTTTCTAAAACCTCTTCAGTGTAGTTTCTCTGCTCCTGGTAACAAATGCTTGATGTCTTACTTCCAGTGGAAAAGGGAAGCAGTCTCACCTGAATTGGAGCAATAACTTGCTTTAATTTGCACGTGTAAATCAGCCTTGCATCTGAGTTTTTCCAAAGAGCGTGCAAGACCACCCCGATTCTCCAGAATCAAAGCATAACGCTGATTCCAGGCTTTGACAAGAGTCACCTGTGTTATGAATTGACCCTAATCAAAGACCAGCACAGAGAGCAAATTCTCCTGCTGCTCACATTGTTTCCTCTGTCTGACCTGTTTAACAAATCTAACACACACCACGTTTCATTAGGTTCAGCTTTTACTTGACTGTAAAGAAAATGAATGTAGAAGACTATATTTAAGAACATCAGATAGCAGTAACAGCACAACATGGTATGTGTAGTAAGGTAAACGATTCTTTTACAGGAACTTATTTCCCTCTGCATACTTTCTCTGTTTTTCTCCTCCTTTCCTCTTTACACACCTTAGCAAATATGCCAGGAGGGCAGATCCTGATCTGGTTTGAACTTCTGCCTATGATATTTCAGACAGCTTGATTTTTGGCTTGGCAAAGTTTGGTAAGGGTAGCTTTCAATATTAGGCTTATAATGAAAGGATTGTTGTAACCTTATCTATGTTATGTGGAAGAGATCAACATCACTCAATCAGTAAAAAAAAAAAAAAAAAAAGAAAAAAAAAAGCAGGCTTGCTTCTTTTCTTTCTTTAAATGTAATTAGTTTTCCTTTCCCCCAGGTCTCATTGTGGGTTCACTGAGCTATGCTCCCCTTCAGGCAGAAATAGAAACCAGAGGAGTTGCATTCCTTCAGTCCGTTCCTGACAGCAAGTGTGGCTGCATCAAACTTAGCAGCTAAAGCCTTGCCCATTACTCTGTAGTGCAGCTGTGCAGAACTTGGCTGATTCAGATCACAGTGCTTTTATCAAGACTTTTACAAAGATTTCACTTGTTTTGTTGCTGCTGAATTACACAGTCGCCACAAAAGTAAGGAAAAAAAAAATGTATCAAAATATTCAATGAAATGCCTTGCATTTCATCTGGTTCTGTGTTGAAATTGCATGGTGCTATGAAGTTTGCATGATACAGAGGAGTAAAAGAATTATTTGAACCTTGGCCCAGGTTTGCTTTGAAATGTTCACAAACCATAGCAAAACTTTCAACTGATATAAAGTGAGATTCAAGTTTCTAATGAAACCAGGCCATTTCACATGGATTCAGGTTTCATAATGCAGGTCTCTTACAGCTGTACTCTCAAAGGAACATATTCCTATCTCAAGATGGGATTTACATACTGTATGTAACTCCCCACATGTCCCGGCAAGATTATTACTTTCTTATATAGCCGTAAATCCTAGAGCTTTATGTTATGTCAAGGGAATGGATAATCCGCTCACTAAGGGCCAAATCCTACCCCTTGAACAGGCATGTCAAGGCCCAAGAGGTAAAAGAAACCCTATTCTTTGAGGAGATAAATTAGCAAGGCACGCCCTCCAGAGCAGCACAGAAGATGCCCAGTTCACACTGGTGTGCCAGGGTCCCTGTGTCAGGATGCAGTCAGCCCCAATAACCACACACATAGCAGCACAGCAAGCAGCAGTCTGGCACCAAACGGGTCAGGCACCAGTTAGGTCATGTCAATCAGGTCCTGACACACATTATTTTTTTCCCTAGAAACATTCCTGCAACTTAAATTCAGAGAATATTGGAGAGCTGGTATAGGTAATATAGAGAGGATAAACAGCAAGCATCAGGTCCTGGACTCAAGTGATACTCTCTTGCACTCAGGAAGTGTGGGGTTTGTGTGTGAAAGCAGAATAAAAAATTATAGTTCTGTACTACGTATGATTTTAAGGAAACTAGAGTGGTTTTCAGAATCTGAGCATTCTGTATCACAATTTTCCTAACAGTGACAGTCTGAAGAACCCAGTTCTCTCTATACATACCCAGTTCTCTGTACACATACTACCAGCACTCACTATTATCTGCCCGTTTTATTTCCATAATTTAGGATCTCTCCTGCCCTGCCCACCCTCAGATACCCTGGAGTGCACCTATGTGAGTGTGTGATGTATTGGTATACCAGCAAATAGAGGGACTACAGAATTTCTGCATTTCCTGAGGTGTATCACTCTGGGAATTGCAATCATCAAGGAAAAATGCCCTATTCCAAAGGCCAAGAGCAAACAAGAAATCTCCCTTCTCAGCAGCAGCCATCACATAATGATAGCTTGTTTGCACTCTGCCTAAGCGTTGCCCATAACAGGCAAGCACCAGAGAGCAGGACATTACCCTGCCCAGAGTTGATCTCTAACATTGGACCCAGATTCCTTCCTCTCTCATTCTTTCTGTCACACCAGGACCTTTCCAACACACCCCTTTATGTTGTGAAGGAGAGTTGTGTATAGGAAGCAATTAACTCCCCACAGCAGGTCTAATTCCTACAGGAGGGCGAGAAAACTGTAGTCCCTTTCCTAGCCAGTTTAAGGATTAACCTTCTCTTCCTCAGTGTCTAAAGCAAGTCTGTGCACCCTCACACACAGAAGTCAGACTACAGCTCTAAACATATTTGACAGCTGACTTTCAGCAGCAGTTCCACATCTGAATGACAAAGGGCTATCTTTCTTTAAACAAAACATAATATCAGTAACAGATTACAAAGTTATCTGTTTAGATTCATATTTATAGATCTGCTTCAAGCAAATATAATTGTGTCCTGTAGAGATTAACCAAAAGCATAGGAAGGGAAGTTCACATTGTAAAATCTTATTTCCTTGATGCAAGTGATTAATATATAATTGAATGACAATATTGCAAATAATAATAATACATGGCACTTATATAGCACCTGCCATCTGAGGATCTCAGCACTTTTCAAACAGCTACAAAATCTCACACATGCTAACAACATGGCTTATGATCTTTTTGGCCTAACCTTTCAAATATTTACATGCCATATGAGCGTGTTAAAACCAGGAAATGAATATGCCTGTGACTTCACAGAATTGGATGTGTTTTTAGGTCTAAATCTGGTGCAAATATGTGCCTACCCTAAGTGAATCTGACCCCAGACTGGCTACAGTTAGGATATTTATTGGAGTGAGTTAGAAATGTATGCATTCATGTTTAATTGCTATCTGAGTTTTCATTATTTTAGGGAGTGTCTTGGTTCAAGGACAGGGAAAAACTTGGTTCAAGGAAAGCAAAAAAAAAAAACTTGTAATGCCAGAAGTCATCTTTACCTTATGCTGCCTGAGACACTCAGAAAAAAAAAAAATAGTTTGGCCAGGTTAGACAGAAGATTCATTAATGTGCCCTTGAAGTAGTCTCTACCACAGGTGCTCACACAAAGCCCAGCCAGATGTAAATTCTAGATCAGAAGTTAAATTTCCTCCTGCAGGTATGTTGGCAAAGGTACTTGGTGCAGAGCACCACACATGTACACCTGATTGGTGACTGTGAGGAGTTGTAGGTGAATGATGAAGCCATATAAAGTAGAGATTAACAGATTCAACCCATGTGCTTGGCAGATATATTAAAATGTGCAGATTGACATTATGTGCAGGGTTTGGAAAATACAACCATAATTCCTGTTGAGAGGAATCAAGAATTAAACGGGTCCAACCTGGTTCCCAGCTCCTCATATGGTTTTAAGAACATGCACTGACTGAAAAGGGACAGTGGTGGCTTCTGGATATGGCACCAGCTCAGGAACCTGTGCTGCTGGGATCTATCTGCAGTAGGGCCAGTGATCAACAGTGTCACTTCAGTTAAATAAGTTCTTTCCATATTTCTGCTTTCTTTCCACTTCAGGGTAAACTGTCATTATCAAAAACAAGAAGAATTTTTAAGGTGATATTTAGTTCCATTAAGAGGCAGCTTCTAATGGTCTAGTGATCTGTGTGATACAAGGAGTCCCAGGTATGTGAGCACAACAACTCTCCATTAATCTTTTGTTCTTGGCAAAGCCAGTATTATTGATTGGCTACCAGACAAGGTGAGGATTTACAAAATCACTGTAATTTTAATATATCTTAATTACAATAATATGATGCCTTCCCTTCCCTTCCCTTCCCTTCCCTTCCCTTCCCTTCCCTTCCCTTCCCTTCCCTTCCCTTCCCTTCCCTTCC
>JAWWTY010000156.1:51731033-51794443 GCA_035222235.1 Margarornis squamiger
TCCCTTCCCAAACCTTCCCTTCCCTTCCCTTCTCTTCCCTTCCCTTCCCTTCCCTTCCCTTCCCTTCCCTTCCCTTCCCTCTTTATTCTAGAGACATTCAATCTTCTTCACACTAAGCTCTTGAGTGAAAATTCCATATAAAGCACCTATTTCTAAAAGTCACCCTACCCAATCATGGATCACAAATAAAACCAGGTGAGCAGTCACACACAAGGAATAACTTAAAGTAAATAATCATAGTGCTCAAATTGCAGATAATTCATAGGGTACAGTTTGCTCACAAAAATAATTCAGCAGACAATTACAAATAATGATCTAATTTGTGAAAATCACAATCAGCTTGTATGCATTAAATTTACAGAAGAGCTGAAATTGCTGGATGAAATATTTGTTATGAGGAGTTCAACCAGCTCCACTATTTACTTCACAGAGTAGCTAAATCCAAAGAGCACACAGTGGAAACCACTGCAGAAGGGAAATATTTACATATTATCTATGTTAGAAGTGTGCAGTGAAAGTTGGAGAGAATACACAGCTAAAAAGGCATACTAATCACCCTGAAAATCATAATGCAAAATTAGCATGCAATAGATATTAAATGGCAAGTAAATAAATGCGGACATGTGACCAAACTGGGCCAGAAAATTCCAGATCAGTATTCTACTTCCTCACTGATAGTGTTGTTGTAGGGCCCAGACCAAAACTTCAAACTTTGGCTTATGCAGACACAAGATTCTTAATTTCTATCCCATAGAGATTGATGGATGTTACCAGATTCATACCAGAATATGATAGAGTGTGAGGTGTTTGGAGATGACTATGCAAAAATCTGTGGTCTACCCTGAAATTTTGAGCCCAATTTAACAAAATTGAAATATAGTTGTACTTCAGAGTAATTAATTTAATTTTGTTTCTTTCTGAAGACAAGGCAAGAAATGGAGCAGGATAGACAGACTCTGCTGGTCAGTCAGAGTTAACCCTCTGTTGGGGCTAATATCCCCTTGCTACATTTTGTGATCTTTCTCTGCAGGAGGTTGTCCTGTCTCCTATTAATAATGGGCATTCAAAATGCACCTTCCAGATCAGAATATTCAGTTCTAAAGTAGCTTGGGCCAAATTTTAGACCAGAGGATATTTGTTAGACAGTTTTACAGGTCTTTAGACAGGTCTAAACACATTTACACTGTTTCACAGCTTTAAATACGGAATTTCTCATGAACAATAACATCTCACAATTTCACAATTCCTGTTATAGACTGTATTTACAATCCCTTGTGGAAAAATTGTTGTTAAGGCAACATTGAAGAAAGGAGCTTAAAATGAACGTGTGTTAAAGTTAATAAATTATAGCCTTTCTTGTTGTCCTTTTCCCCTTTTTTTGTTCCTTATGTTTTGGGCCAGACCAGATCCAAATAAAGCAGAGTAAAGAGGTAGGGGGAAGTTTGGGATCAATCCCTGTTTAGTAGTGCTGTCCTTACCACACCAGTATGTTATGTGGTTTCATCTTTTTCTGTTCTTTGAATGTTGGTCGTCGTTTCAGCCTGCCTGCTCTGCTGCACAGAATTTTATATGCAAGACACTGAAGTGTCCTAGATTTGGCTTTGACCAAAAAAGTGAGTTTTCTAAGCACCCCATACCCACAACATTTCTAAGCACTTGCATTTCCTACACCATATGGTACTGGAATACTCAGTGGGAGTTGAGGCAGTAGAAAGATCCTGGGTGAGGCTGCATGAAGCTACAAACACCATTTGAAAACTGAGTTGTCTCGCCACTCTGACCAGAAAGTCTCCACAAACCACTAATAAATGTACTCCAGACCACAGCTGGGGAAAGGCTGAGATAGACAAATCATTTAATAACCAGAACATGCTCTTCATTCACAGTGCTTTCTTTAAAGAGGAATAAAAATGAGGCACAGTGTCCAACAAAGCATTTCCTTTAGACAATACAATACTTACTTTTAATTTATAATCCAGTTTACTTGGCAAAAATGACTTTTCCTTCTCGTTTCACTGCTATGTACTTTCTTGGCTCTACAGGGAGCCAGCTGGTCACCACTTTCTGCCCTGGAGGTAGCTGCTTTTCACTGGTGCTTTATATTGTTGTGAAGTACTTAGGGATTTACAAGATGGAAGACAGTATAAATGTGAGAAATTGTAAAGCTTGTTAAAGTTATTATGAAACTTCCACTTTGTATTAGTCAGATCTTTTCATAGCCACTTTACCCCTGAAGTAAGCAAAATGTCATCCAACCTTTCAAGTAGGAGAGTGGGCTCACCAGATTCATTTAAATGGCATTATCCATGCCAAAATTCTGTACAGTTTGAATGACTGAGGCCTGAGGCCTGCACAGAGTTTATCCCCGGTTTTGCTCACACTCTGCAAATTTCAAACTATCCAGAATTTGATCTCTTCCTGTAAGCAATGTTGGTTAAAACCAGGCAAATGTAACCATCCCATCATAAAAAAAAAAAAAACAAACAAAAAAAACCACCAAGGTTGTTCAGTCAAATCCATATCTTAGTTATACTTTACTTCTCTGTAGACTTTGCATGTGGCAAATCATGAGTGAAAAAATTTAATTTAGAACTCAGGACATCATAGACAAAAACAATCATTACAGAATATGAACGTACACAGAATCTTCATCTGCTTAAGTTCGTACAAATGGTCCAGCAAGGAAACAAAGAATTAACTAATTCATTGTGTGAGCAGCCTGCTGGTCATTAGCAGCTCTACAAAAAGAGACTTCAGCTTAAGTAAAACATTATTGTTGAAGTGAAAAAAAAAAAAAAAGAAACACCACAATTATGACATTCAATTATTCTAATAAGTGAAATTAACTATTCTTCTTGTTCTTTGAAAAGAACAAGATAAAGCACAGGATCCAAATAATTAGGTCAGCAGCAATGAATTCTGAAGAAAAGCTGTCTAGACTTCTATTTTCGTTTTCAAATTTGAGTGGTTGGGTTTTGTGTGTCTGTGTGCATTTGTTGCTTTGAATTCTCAGGGTGGTCACGTTAATAAGTTTGCCCCAGCAGGTAGAGTGAAGCCTGGATCAAGGTGTGGCATTCTCTCTTTGATGTAGGCTGTCACGCTCAGCTGCCTCTCGATCTCTTTGGCTGCCATCAAGTCTGTTGTTGTGGGAGACCAAGAAAACCAGGGCTGTTCTGCTGTGTGGCACAACTCAAAGGAAAGTCAGTTCGGATACGCTGTGTGGGTTTATGATCCTCACCAACTAAACATACAAGGAGAATTTAACTAGGAGCAAATTTTTAAATAAAAAGGCATTGATTCTCACTGGGCTTTTAGCAGAGGCCACAGAATTTTAGTGCAACAGCAATTACTGAGGTCTGTTTGTAAAAGGTCCTGCAAAGGGAAACTGTACAGTGGAATGGAAATGGTGGACCAAGATAAACAGTGAGTTGGCACGTATTTAGAGAATTAGAAGCACAGTTCACAAAAATCCTATAGAAGAAAGGTGTGTGAGGGAGTGGAGAGTGGAATAAGCTTCCTTCAACTGGGAATTTGGTGGACATTCTGGAAACAGAACACTCTAAAAGCAGTATTTTCCCACCTTTTCTGTTCCTACAAACATTAGTAACTAATAGCAGCCCTCTGCAAAGCAAGATGCAAAACTGAATGAGCAATTTAAAAGGAAGATTCCTGTAGTAGCCGTTCCTTGAGCACAGGCAGTTCTGTTTCAAAGGGGAGCTCAGTAGGTGCAGTCTTATTTATTAGTGTGACTAATGCGAGGAACTCCCATGGTTCACACAAGGAAGTTCTTCCCTGCTTATCTCAACATTCTGTAAGACAAAACCTTTCATGCACGTTGTCCTCAAATGTCAAAAATGTTTTCATTTGAAAAAGAGGGTAGAAACCAAGTGGACTCATCCCAGAAGCTGAATCATCACACTGTATTTGTAAGATGGTGCTATGTAACTGTAACTGCACCCAGCCACACCAAACACTGAAGATTTAAAAAATTAAACATTTTAACGTAAATATGAGAGTTTCTGTTTACCAAAGACTCTATCTCCCTATCATGTGTTATAGCCTTCACCCAGACTGGCTAAGGTATTCAAACTGGAAATTTTGGAGTGACAACTGAAAGAATACAAGAGTTCTGAATTTGGTCCATTTAATAAAAAATGGAAAACCATCCAGCAGCCTTAAGCTCTTCTAAAACTAAATACCAGACAAATGTTTATTCTTCTATTCCACCAAAGTTGCCACCTTGAGACAAACATACAGCTACGGTCAAAAACAGCCTTCCAAGGCTGCCTTAAAGTGAAGGTAGCACATTAATCCAGTGCCAATAACTTCTGAGGATTTGTGGAGTATGAGATGCCACATACAATCCAAACTGGAAGTCATCTTGCTGCATGGCTTTTTTGACAGCATAATGAACAATACCAGTCATCACAATAAACCCCACAATTTGAAAACAAGGCTGAAAGCACTGCAAACATCAGTCCATTTATTAATAACTTCTGAGGCTAAACATGACAAACCTCTGCTGCCTAACCCCAAAGTCCTGTCCGTGGAGGCTTCCTCATTTCACAATTGCCTCACACTCTTTATCATGACATCTACAGTTTTGCATTCTCCTGCTCCATGGCCCATGCGGCCTGGACCATCAATTATTCATTTTACATTTAGTAATTTCATTTTAATATTTCTAAAAACTCAGTTGATTACTTGGGACTGACATAGTGGGGGAGATCACTTGGCATGATAATGCTATACAACATGTGGAAGTGCACCAGGTGGTTCAACCCCGCCATGGTGTAGCAATATCTGAATTTTCAGATCTCACAGAAGTACAAAACAGGAGATTGTTCATCAGTTTCTCAAGAAAATACAAAGAAGTTATCTGAAGGGGAAAAACAGTGCATCACCAGGACAGCCTTAAAACATGTTTCAAAAGAAAATTAACATTTCAAAAGTGTATACAATCCATATCTAATATTATGGAGAGAGAATAATACACACCATTGACTTAGGAACTGCATATCCATCAGCAACGGCTTGTGGGAAATGATCCCAAGATTCAGTGTGAGATGAGATGTTACAGAACATCATGTATTAATGCAACACCAGTTCAGTCATTTGTTATTTGATGCATGTTTAGAGTAAACTGCCAGGAGATCTTCAGCAAGTTTCTGCCACAAGATATGTGGAATTATTACTGTGGTCAGTTCAGTTCCTGAAGTCCATGAGCAATCTTAATTTTTACTTTTTCTTTTTTTTCCCTTGTGGACTGTAAGTGTTCATTACTTTATCAATGTTAACAATGGAATAGATGAGTAAAACTTCCAGAGGCATCTAAATGACTTAAGGACAATAAATCCCATTGGCTTTGGATTCTAAGTCAATTAGATGCATTTGAAAATTTTACCTTTTATCTGCATGCTTCATTAGTCAGATTTATTAACCAATCATTTAGGAAGGAAAAGGCCAGAGCAAAAGGATCCCCAAAGTGTAAAATTTACAACACTGCTATCTATCCTCACCAATTGCCCAAGTTTAATTCTCTAATTTAATTCATTAATTAAAGAATATGCTAATTGACTGAAAAACTCAGGCAGAGATTTTTCCCTGAGCTCTTTCCCATTGAGAAAAATGGATCCCAGTTCCTAAAAAAATACACATATCAAGCATAAGGCCATTGAAATTCTTTTCATATCTGAGCTCATGTTCAGCACAGGAGTACTTATCCCTGTTGAATATAGTATTTCACCTGAACTTTCCAAAGAAATGGGATTTTCATAATTTTCATTTGTCATCAGTTCTCCAGCCCATTGCATTCCATTTTCAGCAAGTTTATTCCAAATATTCCATCCTGAGTTATTTTCCACTCATTTAATTTCATTCATTTTACTTGATCTCTATGCCCTAGTGCTACTTAAAATAATTCCTCAATGCTTTTGCCAAAACTGAGCTAAACGGACAGAAAGCCTGAAGGACTTAGAAAAGCATGTCTGCAGAGCAGAGTGTTTGTGCTTCACTGTAATTCCTTTTTTTCCATACTGCTGACATCTCTGCAGGTAGCTTTTTTGCCTCTGGGCAATAGGGTCATAGGTTCATAGTACAGCAAAGGGGGAAGGCTGAAGAACTTCCTTTCCTCTTGGCCCAACACGGCATGTGTGCTATGCACTGTACTTCTACACTGTTCCCATCTGCTACATAAACATTTAATAGCCCACAACTGTGTTGAAAAGCTGATAAATTCTGACACATTGGCCCATTTTCTCACTTAAGCCTACAGTATGAAATAGTATATGGCCTTCTCAGTGGGAGAATGCATTCAGGTCCCATCCCTATTTTTCAATGTTTTCAATATAAAATATTTCATATTTAGAGAAAAATATCTTATAGAAACTACTGACCTCACACTCATAATAAAAAAGAAATCAAAACCCCCAAACAGCATTGGGATTACTGGCCT
Organism: Margarornis squamiger; assembly: GCA_035222235.1. Taxonomy (NCBI): domain Eukaryota; kingdom Metazoa; phylum Chordata; class Aves; order Passeriformes; family Furnariidae; genus Margarornis; species Margarornis squamiger. The sequence continues at coordinate 51,737,488 of JAWWTY010000156.1, forward strand.
GTGAATATTTCTGTCTATTTACAGTAGATCAGAATTAGTAAGAGAGATAGAATGGAGGTTTTATATCATCAATTTAACATTAATTACCTAAATCTCTTTGAGGACATGTAACAAAAAGCCCCCGACATTTGTGTCACAAAGATTATTATAACATATTGCCAAGTCATAGCATTGCTGCACTGGTAGATAGAATTCAAATTCAAATCCAGGCTAAAGATGCTACAGCTGTCACCCTTGCCCAGCAAAGCCCTCTTAGGTTCAAAAGTTAGCCGTCCTCCTGCCTGCCTCCACCAAATCAGCTCCTGATCCCTGGAGATTACTAATCCTGACTTCTCTGCACATAGTTGACAGGAAGAATAAAGCTATTGTGCCTTCCTAATAATTCAGGCTAATCACATATTTATAAAAGAAAATTAGGAAGAAGTGATTAACTCCTTCCAGTTCAGCTATTGATAGTATAGATCTTATAAAGAGGCAGCTGGAATAGCTTTTAAATATGTTTAAATTTTAACACATTGTTATAAAATAATGAATGTTTAAATAACTCTGTTTTGGATTAGCCTAGTTGCCCAACATTGCACCACTGTCACCAAGGAAACATGGAAAGGCAACTTTACAGAGGCTTTTGTTTTGGATGCAAGTATTCAACCTGCAAGTGCAGCTATAATGCATGGCAGGTCCAGTTCAGGTGCCCACCCTTCTGAAGGAAATGGGTGTAGTAAACACTTGAAATGGAAAATTCATGTATGCAGGACACAACTTGAATCCCTGCAAGTCAGGAAGGATTTCCAGCTTTAATTTTTTGTGTATTAAAATGTTATTGAGTAGTAGAGTGATTCTGCACCCAGTGAAACACACAGCAAAAAGATGGCAAATACTCTTCAGTTCACAGTCTCAACCAGTTTGGTGTTAAAAGAGCACTAGTAAGCCTGAAAATGACAAAACAGAAAAGTCTCAAAAAACCCAGAATCCAGCCAGTCATCATGGGCTTAGGCAGGAGCTGTTTCCTTATTCCTGTATTCCTGGTATTTCCTGAGTTTCCCACAGAAGTATTGATTCACTTGCGATTTTCTTCAGTTTCCATTCAAGGAGAGACTGAGCAGTGCTCGGTGACTTCAATGTGTAACAAAGTCACAGGCGCACAGCACCTTTCAAGAAAAAATCAGCAATTGTGGCCCACAACACGTAACACTAGAAACAGAGCAGGAATTAAAGCATAATTAAAGAGAGCAATATTCTAGAAGAAAATGAACTGCTAAACTCACCCTCATATTGTCTTGTCCCCAACAGCAAGCAATTTAAAACAGTGTCTTCTTTGCAGTAACACCTTTAAAAATAAAGTGATATGCATATTTCTGTTGTTCTTGTTGTTGAAAATCTTTACTTTTATCAGGCACCAGACATCATTAATATTGTCAAAACCTATCTGTTCAGGCATCCAGGAAAGAAACTATGAAAACTTTACTAATTCTTTGAATATTAATCTTTAAGCTTAGTCAAAAACAGAACGAAAATACAATATTTCTATGGAAATCCAGCTACGTTTCAGGCACTTCCTTTCCTTTGACCCAACTCCATCTTAACTGCAGCTTCAAAACTGTTATCTAGGACAGGGCGAAAGCAGGAAAGATGGACAGCCAGAAAGGACAAACATCAGGATATCCCAGAGCTCAGTTGTGTTCAGTATTTCTGCTAGTAACAGGGGAGAGATGAGGCTGTGCATGAATGGGACCCTATTGGCAAGGATAGGATGTTTGATAGAGATGAATGAACTGAAGCTTCAAATCCTTGCACTGCTTGACTTTTTCTTTCACAATTAATATTTTAAAAAAAATCTCAGTTCAAACCGATTCAGAGCAGGGACCTGAGCATAATCTTATACACCACAACCAAGAAAATTTTGAAATGTCTCCACTTCATATTGGATAACAGAAATATGTTGATATCTTTAAAAATGTACAGAAATTTCCAGTTTTCATTCTAATTTCAAAATAAGCTTTGCCATACTCTATTTCATCTTTTCTGTTTTATCACTGGTTAGTTATATAGGCTCTGAGTCTCTACAGTTGAATCAAGATAACTTTTATCTGGGAAAACCAGTGTATTCCTAATAAATGTGAAAATAAGTGAAAAAAACCAGATACGGTTCTACAGCATTTTAACCAGCAGAAATAAATCTCATTTGTTTATTCTGAGCAGTTAATGGGTAAAAAAATGGTTCAGCATTGTGTTTACCACTTATTCTTACAGTCTGTAGAATGGATTGTTTCTTTCATTTTATTCTTTTCAGTCATCTCAGAAGGCTGAATTCATGTGTATTTTCTTCCTTGTCCTTCTCTCTCTTCTTTACTTCTCTCTTGTCTTTTCATAAAATCATGCAGAATGCTTGTCATCCATCCATTGAGTTGTTTGGTCATAGACATTAATGGCTTTAAACTGAAAAAAAGTCAGTTTAGATTAGGTATTAGGAAGGAAATCTTTACTAAGAGGGTGATGAGACACTGGAACAGGTTGCAGATGAGAAAGGCAAGAGAAATTGATGCCCCATCCCTGGAAGTGTTCAAGGAGAGGTTGGACAGGGCTTTGAACAACCTGATCCAAAGGAAGGTGTCCCTGTCTGTGGCAGAGGGATTGGAAATAAATGATCTTTAATGTCCCTTCCAGCCCAAGCCATTCTATGATTCTGTGATTACCAAAGAAAATAAAACATATTCCAAAATAAAATGCTAGAACTGGAAGCTTACAATGACCTCTTAGTATGAATGAGCAGAAGAAAATGAATGTTGAAGAAAAAACTTCCTGTTTACAAACATTTATCTTCAATTATTAACTATTTGCGGAGGAAAATAGCCGTAGATACATGATTGGCAAATTGGCTTATGTTTAAATAATGTGTCTAAAGTTTGACTGAGCATGGAAGTTCATCTTTAAATAAACAAATGGTACCATAATGTTATAGTCATGAAATATAAACAAGCTGCAGTCATGGTATCTGCCTGCCACACTAAAGTTGTGCAGAAGCATCCGAGTTTCGTTAAGCTCTTTCAGTGAACTGTGAAGAGCTTCATATAAAGGAAAGTCACTGAAGTGTGTTACACTCACAGCTTTTCCTTTCATTTCATCTCAGTAGTCAAGTTTGCTGGTGAACTGAGGTTTCTGGGAATAGAAATACAGGAGCATTTCCTAATGTTGCCCACAAAACCAGGTAACTTTATCTCTCCAAATACTTCAGCTTTTCAGGACATATCGTAGAATCACATGCAACGTGCCTCACATGCAATACCCTCTTTGAGGTTCAGGAGACAGTGGCAGAAACAGGCAGGTTAGCAAGGAGTTTTGTTTGGCCGATTTGTTGGTTTTGTCTCTGTTGCTGAGCCCATTAATACAGTGCAAGCTGCTGGCAGCTGTCCACCTGTCTGGTCCCCATCCCTCACGGTAGCGCATTTGCACTGCCAAGCATCTCATCCCTGTTTCACTGTTATGAGGACTGATAGTTTATCGTTCTCACAAGAGGATTTTCTATTTGCTTTTTGGGGAATTCAGGTTGGAAAGGTGGGGCATACAATTCTGAAATGTGAGAGGGTCTTGATAGCTGCAATGAGAAAAATATTTTAGAAAAATAAATGAATTAATGTCTGCTAGCCCATAACCAAATTGCTCCTGTGACCAAAATGCTGTTAGGGAAAGTTGCAGACATTCTTCAAAGAATAAATATTGCTTGCACTCTCGAAAATGAAGGACTTGGGAAAGAAATCATCTCCTTCTCCATATCACCTTTCCCCCACCTGTGGGTGTCCTAAACCTTGCTCTTGTAGCAGATATGTTTAACATTTCTGAAGGGCACAGCTGTAGCTGGCTGCAGAGAGAGAAGCTGTGTCAGGACCACTGTAGTCCATGGAGAGGTCACTAGAGTAAGACTGTGACCCTGAACCAAGTATTTAAATAGCATAAAGCAGAGTCCAGAGTATTCTTGACAGTCTCACTGAACAATAGGTTTGTTCTCAATAGATCGAAGCTCTCCAACCATAATTTTATATATGTTTTATATATAACTGAAAGAATATATATAATAAAAAATCTGTTTCTTTCTCAGTTCTCTTTTATTTTCAAGTAATAATTGTGTGAAAAGCATATTTACCATTTTATGAAAATGACATCAAAAATACATTTGTAAAAGCAACAGAAATTCTCCCAAAGGCAATGGAAATGAGACATTCTCCACTGGGGCAAACAGGGTAGCATTAGTGAACAACCTTTGTCCACCTATCCTTGCTTGGACAGCCTACCCAGAGTGACCAGTTCACACAGTGTGCAACAGGTCTGACTCATAATACTTTTATAGTTTGTGGAGTTATTTCCGCAGGTATGAACTGGGAATGAATACTACGAGCCTACCTGCTTACCTCCATGGCAGTCTATTGCTTTGTTCTGGGTAACAGCAAATGATCTGAAAAGAGTCAAGAACACAAGGAACCAGATCTGACACATTTTAAAGACTTATCAGACCACATTTCAAACAATGGAGCATGCTACGGAAAGCATTTTTAGCTTGGGGAATGCAGATGAGAAAACATAGAGATCGAGCAATTAAAAGCCTTAATTCCCCCCTCCCACCTCCAGCATATGGCAGGAAATTGGACCAGAATCAAGTGATGTCTCTCCTTGGTGGAGTCTGACTTCTGACCTCTAAGACAATGGAGTCACAAGCTATCCTGAGGCTTGATTGAGAAGCCACTTCAACATTTCCATAAGTCATTCTGCCATTGCAGATCTGTCACAATTTTGTCATAAAGTTTGCAGAATTCTGTTGACATTGTGTCATCTCAATAAATGCAAAGGGAAAAAAAATGAGTCGGGGCAGGTGCGAGCACAGATTTCAAGTCTAATGCGTGGGCTGCTGCATGTCTTCTGACATAATCTAGGCTCTCATACTTGATGTTTTTCTGGAGCCGTGGTGAACTCTTCCATCCTTTAAAGCGATCAACCTCATTTGACTAATTTGAGAAGGAAAAAAAAGAAAGAAAAACACTTCACTTCCCCTCTCAGAGCATCCTTGGCCAACTTGGATCTTTAAAAAAAGTAATGTAACGATTTGGGGCCTGGTTGTCATTTACATGAAGGTCACTTCACACTGATCTGGCTGTGTAAGCAGGCCATAAGTTACTTCTACACCCACTTGAAAGACCTCTTGTGCTTGCCAAAAGGATGCAAAATGGCCTCAGTGTAAGTGAGAATTCGGTCTCTTATTTTTAAAGCACTATCCCTTTATGGCAATGCATCAGTCAAGCACATTATATTCCACTCATTATCCTAATGGAAGCCTGCAGCTTGCAGAAGGCAAACAAAATGGCCACTGACAGCATCACAGCAACAACAACCAGGACACGCATGTTCCACTGCAGAAGGGCCCGCAGCTTCCAAAATAACTAAATAAGCCACGAGCTTTTAACACCTGACTAGCTCTATTGACAACTCTTTTGAACACATCATCACACTAATTTAAGACAAGACAATTTAAGACAAGACCTTTATCATGGGAAGGTGAAAACCACCAAAACGAAAGACATTTGTTAGCACTAAGCATGGTAAGACCTTTCCACTGCTGCAGCAGAATGAAATGCAGTGATTGCATTTCTCACATACTCAGTCCAGCTGTGGTAGGATGGAATTTGTGCAACCAAGCCTGAGTGTGAATTAACAGTTTCAGCTACAGCAGTGAACAACTGGGTCTACAGCTGAGAGGGTGTTCATGCTCTTCTGTACACCATCAGCTCAGTGCTGTGTGGCTCAGTTTTCACAGAGGGTTTGCTAACTGTAATGGTGGCTTTGGATTTTGTTTAATAGGAACCAACTTGAAATTACTTGTAGCAAAAGGGGCTAATGAATAATCAGCAAAGGGGAAGAAGCTTCAGAAACTTTGGAACTGGTGAGATTTCACACCAATATGTATGGGTTTCACTGCTTTTCACCTTATCCTTCAGTCATCAATCTGGTTGTATTTGAAGAGAGATTTATTATTGCAGAAGTTGCATTTTTGACCAGGATGCTTTATGCAAGAAACAGAATTAGGTATGTTAGGAGTGGAATGCAAGTAGCAAGAACTGAGAAGATAATTTGTTTAGTTAGAGTTTGGTGGCTTTATTGCATTTAAATGTACTCTAAATCCCAAAGAGAGCTCAAAGGGGTTAGAAACAGAGAGCTCAAACAGAATTTTGTGAAACATAATTTGAGCCCAGTCCAGACTTCAGTTTTGTGGGCCCTGGGAGAGTTAACACATTCAGATCCCCAGGCAGATGCCTCCCAAATCTCCATCACTAATCCCTTAGAAGCCTTCTGTTATTCTCTCATCTCCATCAGGCTGAAACAAACCTTCTCACCTTTGTGTAGCTCCCAAAGCAGGCAAACCCAAATTGTCTCTTAACTTTTGGAAGGAGACGGCAAAAACAAAATCTACATTAACTAGTTTTAATAAGTGCCTATTACTCCCACTTCTGCATTATTTCAGTCAACGTATGGTATTTAATAAAAATATTCCATTTAACACTACCATACTATAACTTTTAAAACTAAATGTTTCTATAAAAACATACAGACAAAAAGACAATTTGTCCTGACATGCAACTCAACTGTTATGCATTTGACCTTTATTCCCCTCATTCTGAATTCAAGATCGTTTATTTATCTCCCTAGCCTAGTGAACTTGTATAAATTACATCCCATTCCGTTAGAAGTAATTATCAGACCGAAAGTTGCAATTTTGACTTGAAACATTTTATGTGTAAAATATGAAAAACAAAAGGCCCGTGTGTTACCACACCTCCAAAGTATGAGCATTAATACCTTAGAATATTCTTAGATCTTTCTTTAAGACAAGGTAGGGAGCTGTCTGACCACTGGGAACTCTCAAGTGCCAATTTTGCATTCTGTGGCACTCTAGGTTCCAGATTTCTGCTACGTGACCAAGAGTTGAATGAGGCTAGCATGAGGCTTCTGGGCAAACTGAGGAAGGAGACATCCCAGTGACTACCACTAGAGCTTTCCCAGCCCTGCTCCTCAGTGCTGCAGGAGACTGTATTAGCTTCAATACGTAGACAACTTCCAGCACCTCACATCAGCCCTGCTCTCTGAATCAGGCAATACTTACCTCATGGCTCTCAGCTTAGAGCTATGGCTTGTAAAATGCAGTTAGTTGGGTAGGAAAGCTTAAGGCACTGTGTCCTCAGCCTAGCAGAAAACCATTCTTTGTGCAATCTTCTTTGTGTAGGTGTAGATTGTCACATCCAGAAATGACAATTGTGAAAGTCCGGCAGGCAGAAATATAGCATGGCATGAATTGTCATAAAATGACATTACTACAGCACACACTGAACATCCTCTGTCATCAAAGAGGCACATTTCTCCACTTCTATGATATGCTGAAAGTCAAAAGACAACTCTAATGACAAGAGGTGGTTTCCTTTAGAACTCCTTTTATATTTGAACTAAAGCAGTTGGAGTAAAACACTCTGCATGCATTTGTCAAGAAAAAACTGGATTTCTGACCTGGGATAAATGCTGGACTTTTAGTTCAAAGGCCTGAGAGGACTATGCAGTGATATCACTAAACCCCCCAAAAAATGTAATTCTCTAAGGAATACATTACCTTTTTTTTTTCTCTTCTCTATGAAAAGACTTTCATTCTTCCGTATTTCCCAAATTGGACATGTTTTATTTCAACCTCATCTAGGCACCTTGCTGCCCATCATTATACTATTCTTGTAAGAACAATGCAAGTTTTGATTGAAAAAGGATCTAAGATATCCCTAAGGTGAGTACTTTTGCCCTTGTCTAATGGCTGATGGCTGGCACACAAAATTACTTTCTATTGCCCAGATCCTACCAGAAGGACAGGTACTTCAGCTGCTTCACCTCTTTGGTGTCTCCCTGACTTTCCCTGAAATGCTCAAGAAATTCTGTGTCCAAACAAAAGTGCCAAGTGGGGGAAAATAAGGCAGAAGATAATCAAGAAGAAAGTATGACAGTAATAATACAAGAACTGAAGGCATCTGATCAGTGTCTGAACAGTAAGCCTGGGAGAGGTATAGTAAATTGGTCTGATACTGCTCTGCAATACAGATTTCAAAGTTCTCATGTATCCCATTATGATCAAGTCTGTGCTGTGTCTGGAAAGGGCACTGGAGGCTTCAGTTCTTCTGACCTTCTCTGTTTTGATGTCCTTTCCACAGACACAAACCAAGAAGGGAACAGAAGATATCAGTTCTGGGAATGCCTATTGCTTACGAAGCAAAGTTAACACAGAACCAGAATTACAAGATAAACTGCAGAAAGCAAGATGGGTGGGACACATCAAGCTTGTGTTTCAGAACAGCACCAGTGTCACCTTCTCCTTCCTCTTCAGCAGGATCACAAAAATGACCCTAGCTGGCCCTCCTCAGATGCAGAACTTCTGGAAGCAGGAATATGCTTTTTGCCTCTACATATATGAAAACCAAACTTGAGATATTTTTTTTAAAATGTTGAATGGAAGTGCAAAATGATCTTCATATCCTCCTTTTGGCTGAGACATCCCATGAACAAGCCTCAGTTCCCTTCTGGGACTGGATAAAGAGACAGATATGCTCCTCCAGCTTTTTTTCAGATATCTGGAGGATATTTCATAAACAAAATTGTCTCCTCTCGCCTTAATTTCCTCACCTATTTCCCAAATCTGCGACTTCAAATCAGCTTATTTCAAGGAAACAGAGATCTGGCTCTACTGACAGTTTTCTCTTACTCAATTTACCTGCTGCTGTTATCTCTGTTATTGTATCCATTGCTGTTTTTCAATCAACCACCCAAACCAGTCAGCCTCCCAAGAACACACCACTCTCCAGATTCATTTACTGTCATGACTTAATAAGCTCCAGTTCCAAAAGTTGTTTTCCTCATGAGATTTTTTGAATCAAATAAGTGTCTTCTTTCTTGCCAGTACTGGCTTTATCTACAACTTCACCTGTCGTAGTTCAGAGTAAGGGGGATCTATCTCTCCATACAAACAGAAACCTAGCACAAAAAGACAGGTTTGCAGTCTCTGCCACGCATGCAGTTGCTAGGACCATCACCCAGTCAGGAATTAGCGACAGACCATGCAAGGCAGCATGAAATAAACTCAGTGCTTTTCATAGCAAATTCTGAAGCCAACAAAAAATAATGAACAAAGCATACCCTCATAATTTCCTAAGTACATAGTGCTACCTATCACTAATATCTCGCTGGAGGACTCTACACCTTATTTTACCTCTTATTCCATGCTCTTTGCCCACTGTTCCTCCATTCCTCCTTTAGGATAGGATAGGATAGGATAGGACAGATCTCATAGCTGATTAAACCGTTACTGATGCCATGATGTCTATGAAGTTGGCAATCTCTCTGCTGGTAAATAGACAAGCTGTAAAATTACTTTTTTCTTTCATATAGTTTAGCCATAGGTGGACAGAGGTGAGTTAATTCTAATTATCGGTAGCTGAGTTACACATGCTATGCACACACACACACATGCACAAAAAAATCCTCATTATTAAATCACAAAGCAATTAAAAAATTAAAAATTTCATAAGACCCCACATAAAAGAAATACAAGTGTTTAATGATGGATTATAAAGTGAAAGTGAGAAAAAAGTAAAAGCTCAGCTGTCTCAGGGGCTTCCCTTGCAGCCTGTGATACTGATTTCTGTCTTCACCCTCACACAAGCCGCAAGAGCTAATAAATTCCTGGCTCCCCTGCCTGGGAGCCAAGGCCGATTAATATCTGCCTACCTTGTTACCTAATTCATTATGGAATAGCAGTTAATTTGATTTGATATTATTTTAATAAAATTCTGTAATATATTAGATTGTTTCAGGCTATCAAAATAATTTTCCAATTATTACGGTTACTCAAGCAAGTCTTTTTTTCCCTTCATGAGCGGCAGTTGGTCTGACTCAGAATACATTAGCTCGTACAGCTTCATCCTGGCCAGAGGAATACGAAGTATATGCATGATTACACCAGAAATGTTATTGCCAGTAATGTGAGCCTGCAGATCAAGGCAAAGAATCCAGATTGATGTGCAATTACAGGCCCCCATGATGTCATGACATCACTGATTGCTCTTCATCTACAAATGAGTTAATGCACACATATACACGGTTACACACACACATATGTGCAAGCATGCATGCATGTGTGCAAGTATTTGTTATTTTCTGATACTACTCTTTGAGGGGGAACACTATGTGAAGGCAACATGGGATAGATGTTGCATCTCACAGGAACTTGTGTTACTTGCTTCTGGCATGGGCAGTGCCAGTCTGGACAGCAGGAGAGGGTGGATGAGTTTTGCAAGCAGTGGGAGTTGCCTTTTTTTGCTGTCATCACTTTCGACCACTTCAACAAATACCAAGTTACATCTCTGCTTAGAAGCATTGGGCTGCTGTTTTCTCTTGGTTATAGCAAATGCCTAAGAGACAGCAAAAAGAGAGGACATGGGTGGAACTTGATTGAAACAGGAAAAGGCAGCCTAGACAAAAGAGCAGGTGCAAACACAGCCATTCCATTTGCAGATGCGCTGGATGTCATAACATTTCTGCCTGAGTACATGAGGGCATCTTTGTCATATGCTTATGGGGTTGAGAGGGTGGTATAACAAACACCTTCATGGCTTGATCCTAGCCCCACTGAACTACTTTGTCATCTTCATTAGGGGCAGAACTGGGTCTGCATTAGTAAATTCATAGAGCACATACCACAGAAATAGGATTGATTAGCAGCTATGTCTCACCTTTTCCACAAAGCCCTCAAAGGGCTTTTGTTCATATGAATGTATAAAATACCTGTACTGACATGCTGTGAGCAATGGAGGGTCCTGAACTTTAAATGGCTAAAGATGTTGTTTGGTCCACAAAAATAAGAACCGATGGGACCACTTGCCTCACTCTCAGATCACCATTCCACTGAATACCCCTACATCTTCCCTGCACTCCTGAAGCAGTCTCTGACCCCTCTGTCCTGTGGCAAGTTCATGAAAAATGTTCATGAAGGATTGCAATTTTGCCATTCTGTTCTACTGTTTCCTTGCCTGGACTGAAAAAAGAAGTGTAAGCAACTGAGTTTAAGCTGCCGATCATTTTTAAGTGGTTTTCAGCCTTATACAGTACATCACAGTTTCCTTTTCATATTCTGCCTCTAAAAATGGTTATTCCCATTCCATTCAGCTATCTTAGAAGAGTGGTGGCTGACCCATGGGATGTATGTCAAATATGATTTACAACCTTTTTCATGCTTCAGCAGAACTCAGCAGAAGCATAAATGGATCAGAACACACCGTACATATGTGAGGAAATGCATCTTTTTGTTTTAGTGTTTGTAAATTGCCTTATTATTTCCATTGCTTATCTATCATTAAGTGCATGAAACCGTTCTCTTAATCGCAGGATGTTGCAAGAGCATTTATTGTCCAAAGAGTTTATTACTGTGAGTAAACTATATGCAAACTATCAAGTGAAAGCACTACCATATCTAAGGTAGAGGTTAGTGTAATTTTCCTTCTGTGCATCAGTTTTTCTTAACATATGTTCACATTTGGGTGGGTTTGAATTGTTGAGACAAAAATTATATTGTCTACCAAAAGGATATTAGTGAAAAATGGGGATGGTGCAGATGCCTAGTATGAGGCTATTTGTTGCTCTAATCCTTGACAGTAAAAATATTTCTAAGTTTTCCTTTAAAATTGTTGCATTTTTCTACAAACTATATTTTTGCTAACCCTTACAGGATAAAACATAATAAAATTTTTGTCTTGTCACAAACTTAATATACACAAAAGATTTTAGAAGCATTCATGGTTTTGAGTACACTCACATCAAAAAGGAAGCCTCCAATTCAGCACTCAGTGACTAGAAAGCTTGGCTTAAATTCATCTCTCACCAATTTTATTTTTTTTTTTGAATATGCAAGCTTTTTTAGATGAGTAATATTTTTTAAAGATGTTTTAAATGGATCTATCACATTTTAAAAACAGGCAAAAAGACTTACAAAGAATCCTGACTTTATCTTTTGAAAAAAAATCCCGATGTCATTAATCATAACTAAAGTTTTTCAGTCACTCAGTATTAGTGATGCTGAAGTGAATTAACTAAAAGGCTTTCATGCTTCTTGATCTTATATCCCATGCCTGAAACTCTCATTCGTTCAAATCTTTCCTACTCACGTAAGTTGTCCTATTGAAGTCAATGTATCTCAGCATGTAAGTGGGGTTTGAAGAGAGGTCTTTGGCATATAAAAGTGGGAAACAGGGTTGGTTCTCATGATTCTTGCATAGAAACTGGTAGGTTTACATTCTTTTCAACATCTCTAATGCATAATCATCTAAAATGATTTTAGATGCTAGAAATTGCTACAAGATGGTTATAAATTCTTTGTGTGGACAACTTTTCCATTTGGTGGTAAAACTGGAAGGCCTTATCACTCTTTTATAACTTTCTATATAATTTTTATGAAGGCAAACATAAGGCATCAAAGACTGCAGGCTAAAAACTCCTCTGTGATCCAAACCAAGTGGCAAAATTAAGTCCTGAAAAAGTTAAGAATCACATCTGGTTTATGGTCTGCTTAGGCAACTTGGCCTGAGAACATAGCACAGGAGTAGATTGATGCAGAATAAGGCTCAAATTTAATAATCAAGCTTGGTTACTGAATACAGCTATAAAGATGGATAAAATGAAAAGTTTGTATTACATGTCTCCACTCATCACGTAACAAAAGAACATGAAATAAGGGGATGTTTTAAGACGAAAAGAACAATCTGTGCTGAAAAGATGTAAACAGTATGGCACAAGACTTTATTAAAAACAATAGCCAAGGAAGAATGTGGTGTCCATTGCCTGATAATGCAAGAGGGACATGAGAACCTTAGGCCCAAGCTGCTGTCACTCTGTAGGTGTGCTTCTCTTTATGCAAGTGACAGAAGACCACAAAATTCTTTGTTATTTGACTGCCAATGAAGGGTTCTGCCAGCATTATTACCACCGTAGAATCTCTGTTCTCCACCTTTCATCTCCAATCCACCCCTCTTCCCTCTGGGTAGTCATCCTTTTGGCTGGCCAGCAAAGTCGTTTTAGTAACTCTCTATTCTTCTTGTCCTCCTCTGATCAGAAGTCCTGCAATACAGCCCATCTTGGATGGCACAGTAGAAAGCACTTTATTGAAAAATTACAACTCTGTTATTATGATAAGTATTACTATATGCATTGTTTGCTTCTTCCTCAAGTCACAGGACTGCAAATCCAAAACTCTGAGATCCTCAAATGTTCTTCCAAATGTAGCTTTAGTTACAAGAGTTGGAATATGGGCCTGATAGAAGGTATAATATTAGAAGTGATATAACTCTGGGGAAATGTTCTTACAATAATTGATGACAACCCAGACAGAGAAGATTTAACACACTTTTATTTCATGGTTGGGCATTCTGAATAGCCCTGTGAAAAACTGTAGCCATACTCAAGATTTATCTTTCTAGATATCCATCTTAGGTATGTGCATGACTCACCTCAATGCCTCACTCTTGTGCTTTGACATTCTAACTTCCCAACATCCCTTCAGAACTGCCTGTCTCAGCTAAAGGCTGAAGAGTTGAGGCGCAGCTGGTCAGACCTGTGCAAGGCCTGTAGGCATCCTGACCTTTCAAACATCTTTCCATATGAACTCCCAGGTACGTGTAACCAAAGGATATCCCCTTACTAATGTGCTCCTTTGCACGTTAACTGCTGTTGTACTTTGTGAAACATGTAAGTACTCTATAGTTCAGGCTGCTAAAAGCTAAGTCCTCTTTATCGTATGTAATGACCTGGAAAAATGTTTCAGATGTTGTTGCACAGTGTTCCTGCAAAATGAGTGTCACAGCATTTCACTGAGATTTTTGGGTTTTGGTTTGGGTTTTAAGCTGTGGGTTTTTTGGGGGGGTTTGGGTTGTTTTGTTTTGGTTTTTTGGGGCAGAGGTGTTGGGTTGTTTGGGGTTTTGTTTTTTTGGTTGGTTGTTTTTTTGTTTATATATATTTTTTTATGAGCACATCACAGTCATTTTCTTTAAGTAACTTTCTTTCCTAATGTATTTCAAGGGTATATAGACTGAGTTTCTCTGTTTCTCTCTTTTTTTTTTTTTTGAAGACGTCAAATAGATACCTATGTACAAGAGGAACAAAACTGATGAAGTCAGCGTGTATGGAGAAAGCCTCATGCAGTATAGTGATGAATGTCCAATTTTTCTATAGAATGACAAATACCATCAGCATCTCAATAAAGGAAAAAGTCAAATAAAGCGCTGCTCAGAATACATCTACAAGGAGGGAAGAGCAGAGTATATGTTAAGTTTCCTGACTTCTGAAAAACAGAAGTATTCTCTGTGTTCAGAGGACGTCATCAGTCTAAAATTAACATAAGCAGTGAAACAACTATGAAAAAAAATGATACATATTCCTTTTCCATGTAATGGGGTGTAAATCATATGTAGTGATTGACTGTGCTAGATAAAAAAAAGTATAAAGCTATTCTTGAAACAGAATAAAATTTTCTCTTATGTTAAATTTTGGATTCTTAAAGGTTCTTAAGGAATCTACTAATTATATCTGGTTATCTAAGTCCGAGGCTTCAGATTTTATAACATGTACTTGAGAATCAAATGTATACACATAACTGACCTCACAGAAAAATGTAACAGAAGCTGTTTTAGTGATTCAGAGAGAAAGAATAAATGAGGGTTAGCAGAATTGCCAAAGATTTCAAGAAAAGAAACAGAGTGCATGCTCTGCCTTAGCTTTCCTGGTAACTTTTGACAATTCACTGAATGCTCAAGTTTCCCAGCTGTAACATGGGGCAGTGTCATTTGCCATTTTTACATGGGTAATCAGAGGATGGACAGGTTGAGATAATGACCTGCTCAGACCCAGCTAAAAGGGGCCTGCAGAACTGGTTGTACCTTCAGTAGTTTGTCCTCGCAGCAGAAAAGGAGAGTCAATGATCCTAGACATGAGTGGTTGCACAAGAGACATAAAAGTAAGGTAATTAAAAATCATTGGGTAGAACAGTGATGAAGTTTGAGTAATTGCATTCTCCCTGCTTAAAAAAATAACTCCCTGAAGCTTCAATTGGATCTATGATTTTTTTCAGCTGAAGACAGAAGGTGTTGCACTACATTACTGTGTATTGTTAGTGAGTTGCCATAATTCCTTAGCAATAGATTGGCAAAGTGACTCCCTTCAGTATATAAAACACTTTGTGGCTCTCTGAGGTGAAAGGACATAGAGACGGAAAATCAGCCATACCTGAAAAGGCCGGATTTCATAAGAAGGTTTCTATGGACTGAAGCAGCAGGACCTGTCTTCTTGCTAGCAGTGTCAATCCCAGCAGTACAATAATTCTCATGAGCTGCCAGTGAGTGCTCTGTTTCCTTGATGGAACAGACCATCACATCATGGATTTGTCAGCATCCAAATCTGTGAGTGTGGCTCAGGTAGTAGCGCATGTTAGCACAGTTGCTTTTCCCTTCAGGTCAGTGAGGCCCTTTCCACAGGCTTTCCCAGCTCTGTCCCATAAGAGGTAAGCTTTGAGAGGGGCAATAGTAAATCATCTGGAAAGAATGCAGGAAGAAATGCTTGAATCCATTTCAGCCATTTGTAAAGGAACTGCATAACTAAATCATGAGCTTTTTGGGGACCCTCACAAGCTCTGTGTCTCTCTTATAAATCTCCAGGCTTATGAGGAATCCTACAACGTTAGTATAAGTTACTGGTTTTATTCTGAACTTCTTCAAGAGCTTATGCTCTATCTCAACACACAGAATTATGAATGAAACACTCTGCTTATTTTTAGGGCACAAACTGAGATGAAGCCAATTCTCAGCTTCTTATTGGATAGGAGGAACTCAGCAGAAAGTAAAAAAGCAGAACTGTCAAACATATCAGGGAGCTCTTTTGACAGACTGGTACTATCAAAGAGTTAGAAGGGAAGAAAATGTTGAAAAACTGGATAATATTTTAAAAATTGCCTCTTCTTAAACCTTCCAGAAGATGAATGAATCTTCTTGCATAACCAAGAATTGCTCTTCTGCTTTTAATGTTGTGAATCTGCTTGGGAAAGAAACTCAGTGCTCATCACTGTTTGAATTTCCTGCAAATTCTTTTCCCATCTAAAAAATGGTCATATAAACATGCTAAAGTCACCTCACCCCTCTGTAGAGGTTATGGTGATTTACATAGTAGATATGGTTTTTAAAAGAGGATGGACTAAAACCAGGTTCTTCATTTTTACATTGAACCTGAATCACAAATTAGGAAAAGCAGAACATTAAGAAAAGAGGCAAAAAGTCCTAGCACACCTGTAGTCTTCAAAAATTAGATGTCTTACCAGTCTATTCTAGTCTCTAGTTTCTAAACTCACTTGCCAGTACACCTGAATGTCATATGAGAACAAATCTGTCCTGGATTCTTTCTCAAGTTCGGACCATTCTGGAAGAAAGCGGGCTGATGTACATCTACATGTAAGGAAGCAAGTCCCAGAAAATCTGTATATGTAAAAGTGGAGGTATCAGAATTTGTGATGATTCTTAATTCCCAGGAATTTATTCTGTAAACTGAGAATGACACACTTGGAAACACACAAAAAAAACATTAACTTCCACATAAGAAACTTGCATGACTTCAGGTGGTCATTTACCAGCACAGACTTCTAGAACTGAATAAGCATCAAATAAGGCAGAATGGCACCTCCACTTAAATTTTCCATATGAATTTCTTTTTTAAGGAGGTCAAGAGAATGATAATTGGACTCAAAAGAAAATTAATAAAAAAACACAAGGGTATTTTGAGATTTGAGTTTTAAACACCAGAATGTAAGATTGTGAGCTTAGTTATAGCAGAGTAAATCTGAAGTAAATCCATTGACACCAAATCAAAACCTGAGTCACCAAAGTCACTCTGGATTTGCAGTGCCATGACTGAGATTAAAACCTGGCCCATGCTCGTTAGATAAGGTCAATGTATATAAAAGAAAACAGAAACTAAGACAGAATGCAGAGAAACTGAGGTGATAAATAGAATGGATGCAGATGAGGAGAGAATTACTTAGTCTTGGGAGAATAATAAAGATGATTAAGAGGTGACATGACTGAGGTATTTAGACTAGCTGAAGATTATTATAAAATTAAGCTTGATGATCTATTTGAGTTTGTTGAAGAGACCAGAACTAGAGGATTTAGGTTTAAGTAAAGTGGGAATATATATAAGAAGAATTTAAGGAAGTACTATTTTACTGACTGATAAAAAGATGGAAGGTACTTCAAATTCAAATGTTAGAGACATGCTGCATTAATATTTAAGCGAATGCAGTAAGACTATCTGCAACCTAATGCAGTTAAGTGGTATCAGTCAGTTTTCTACTTACAAATAACCAATCATTTTTACAGAGATCTAATTTCCACTGATTATTTCTTCCCCCGAATAGCTAGATCAAATCAATGATACAGAGCTTAAAGCTGCTCAGGTTTTTGGAGCAACGTCAGTTTTCACTAGGTGCAGTCTTGTGTTTTTTTTTCACTTAGCAAGACTGGCAGACTCTCTCTCAAGCCCTGGGAGTTTGGTTGCATTCACTATCAGGGTGGCATGAGGAAGCTTACACTTCTGCTGTCCACACATAACCTGTCTGGTGAGTAATTAAAGGATTTTAAACTCCAACACAGTCAATCTGGCACCTTTCAACAACTCAAACTGACAGGAGTAGAAGACAAAAAAGGAGAGCACTTTTAATTCTTGTTGAAAGAGAAAAAAAATAATTATGTGGAAAAGATAAATAAGACTTATGAACAGTGTATCATTGTTGAGGGGTTTTTTTGCATCTCTGAATCACTATTGAAGAGGAAGCTCAGCCTAATGCCCCACCTCCAAACATCAGTATATATATAACCTTCTGCCTTCCCCAAGACATGTAGCTCTGCTATAACTCTGCTTAAGTACATTTTTCATGAGAGTAAATGACAAATGAGTCTAATCAGTGTTGTGCATGCCTTCAAATCAAAAGGTAAATCTGGAAAAAATAAAACAAGGAAATAGCACAAAGGTTTGCTTCCATAGTACCACTTTACATTTTGTCCTCCTTCCTTACTTTCCCAACTCTACAAGCCTTACAAATGGGATTAATCAAGAGAAAGTTTTAAGTCACTTTAAGGAATTGCAATAGGAGAGAGTGTTAATATTTTATCTTTTTGACTCTCATATCAGATTATATTATAAGACTCAGATGAAGTATTATGTCAGGCATATGTAAAATCTCAACACAGTTCAGTTCCTTAAGGATCACCTTGTAACTCAGGCTGCAGGGCTCCAGTCTGTTATGTGAATATGGCTCACACACCATGTTGGAAAAGCTTTATCAAGAAAGCTTCATAAAGGAGTGTTTTTGGTAAGGAAACACGCCATTTGGATGGGAGGTTTGAGGCTGAATTTCCTCAGGACACAAATGCTCTAGACTCCATTGCTCACCAGCAATTACTCTAAGCCCCTTAAGCTATCACCACTCCCAAATCAGATTGAAAAGATGACAGCAAACCTGTCATTCACAATGAAGGGAAGGGCAGGAAAGAGCACTGCTCCACAGATCCCAGCCTCATGGAGGGGGGACTTGCAAGGTTGACAGAAAACTTGAGGTGATATGTGGGATTTCATATTGTCTGCCACTATTTTCTATTTTGTGAGTCTATGCTTTTGCTGTTTTCTCTTGTCCCATTTGAGGCTGGCTCCATCCTATCAATTAACTGATTGTTCAAAGCAAAGTCATTCTAGGTTTCTCACATAACTGATGAAGAAAGCTGGCTGTCTTCATGCAAAAATTCAACTTTCGTTCAACTACACGGTAAACTGCTTTTTACAGCTGCACCTGTCTTTCCCCTGAGTACACAGGAAGATTGCAGTAGCTGCAGTTCTAAATCAAATATCTGTTACATTTCTAGTTAGACTCTGAGTCTGTAAGTGGTTGCGAAGTCCAGTCCTGAGGCACCTGAGTCTTTTCAAAAGCTGTATCGTGCAGGTTTGTGAATTTGACTCCTGAAACTTGACATCAAAACTTATGTGAAAAATACCTTGCTAAGTACCTCTGTGAATTCCAGGGTCATAGAAGTTATTTATTGAACTCATTCCACTCAGAAGTTGAGTGATTATGCTAGCCACTGTAACATCTTTCTCTTTTTTGTAAGTCTTGTTTCCTTGAAGAAAGAAGATTGATGTGATTGTGTGGGCAGCCTAGCTAGCTGTCCCCACCCTTGAATACTTTTTCCCCTGAATAAATCCATTCACCAATTTCAACCACATGCAAAGTCATAAAACAGTAAAGTGTCAATGTGCTCATGAAAATCAGTAGGTAGAGTAAATCCAAATGATGCCTCCAGTGAAGTAAAAAGATGAAAAAACAGTTGTCAAGTCTGTTTGTCAGTGGCCAACTGGCTAATCAATGACATTGTGTTGGTTTTGGTTGAACAGAGAACAACAAAAGGAAAGGGTTGTGGGAGAACCTGTTGCAGTGGGCAAAGCAGGAGGAAGTTTTCAGGTCAAAGGATTTTTGTCTTCCTATATATGGAAATACAGACTACATTTGTTCAATTATCTATTATTGTTTCTCCCATCATTCCTTTTTTCACTTGAATACAGTAAGTAAATATAGGAGGAAACTTCAAATGCATGAATAAAAATAATTACCTTTTTTATATAAAATTTTCCATAGTTGAGGTTGGCTTTGGGTTTGCATTTATTTACAAGGCAGAAAACATATTCTTTTGTGCAGAACTCCAATTGTCTATACAAAGGTACAAATGGAAAAGTCTATTTTTTTGTGAAGTACAGTTGGAAAGACAGAAAAAACAGTTTTAGGGGCATACTTAACAGATCAAAAATGTTATTACCTCTTGAGGCAAAATGCAGAACTAGTACAAACTCATTTGACCAACTCATACTTGTTTGATATATTTCAAAAGCATGATTTTATGCTGGATCAGCTATCATCTCTCTTCCTGCAGCCGTCATCAGGCCAGGAAAAACACTACACTGTGTACTCTGATTAATTTGACATAAATACTGTCAAACTCTCATACCTGAGCCAGATCATGTTTTGTATAGAGGATGATCCAGGTGTGCACATGTCTGGCATTAATGAGCACAGAAACACAGCTTAAACTAGGTCTTCCCTCTCAGTGTAAGTAAGAAATGGTAGCCAAGAATAAGTTGCTGGTTATAGTTCTACTCTGATGCTGTCCAGTTTTCCATATTCAGTCCAAGTACATGAGTATTTTAGCAATGTATCCATATGATTCTCTTTCCATTACACTATACCAAATATTTCACTGAGCCTTCTTTACTCCCAGATGATTATACATAATGGGCAGTGTCTGGATGGAAGTGTGCTGCAGGGATTGTGAGCAAATGAGCTGTCTCAAACTTACAATGTGGTACTGCTCTACCGTTAACAGAATCTTATGACATTATTTCAAGCAGTAAGATTATTAAGTGTCATACAGCTAAATAGGATGGGTCATTCAATGGAAATATCAGCAAACTCAGTCATATAAAAACATAGGACCAAATGCTCTATGTGACATTAGCCCATCTCTGCCATAAGTCTACAGAAGCTCTCATTTATTGTACTTAGATATGTATATATGTGTGTGTGTGTGTGTGTGCACGTGCGTGTGTGTGTGTGCGTGTGCATGTGTGTGTGTGTGTGTGTGTGTATGATACTATTTTATGTGTGGCATGGTAAAATAATATCAACTCTGAGCATAAAAGCCTTTTTCTGGAATGGGAAACTGTTTGGGCACTTGTCTTGATTCAAGAAAGAGGTAAGAGGGAATTTTAATAAGGCAAGTAAAAAGGGGACTAGGTAGTTTAAAAGGTATATGGTTACTGGATAGCTGGCAATACATAGGTTTTAGGAATATTCATCTCAAACATGAAGCTGATCATGAAGGTTAGCCCAACTTCCTACATCCAATCAAATGGCCTCAAATTATGTATAAATATAAAAATACATGTTGCAAATAATTTTGTGGAAGGCAGAAGACACCATAATCCCCAAATACGAAAACTGATACCTTATCTTTTCTCCCTGGGCTTCAAAGAGGCAGCTGTAGACCTTGGTAAAACCTGATCTCAGTTTATGAAATTGGCATTGTGCTTAAGGGAATGAGAACAAAAAATACTCTGAGATAATACTCCCTGGAATGTTCACCTACCCCACATGGAGTACTGCATTCAGTTGTGGGGTTCACAGCACAGGAAGGGCATCAACCTGTTGGAGACAGTCCAGAGTAGGCCACCAAGATTATTAGAGAGATTGAGTACCCCTCCTATGAGGACAGGTTGAGAGAATTGGAATTGTTCAGCCTGGAAAAGAGCAGGGGTGACCTAACTGTGGCCTTGCAGTATCTGAAGGAAGCCTACAAGAAAGACGGAGAGAAACTTTTTGCAAGGGAATGTAGTGACAAAACAAGGGGAAACGGCTTTATGCTAAAAGAGAGTAGGTTTAGTTAAGATATTAGAAGGAAATTCTTTACTGTGCAGGTGCTGAGGCAGGTTGCCCAGAGATGCTGTGGATGCCCCATCCTTGAACTGTTCAAGGATTAGATGGGGCTCTGAGCAACCTGGTCTAGTGAAAGGTGCCCCTGCCCATAGCAGGGGGACTCAAATTAAATGATCTTTAAGGCCCCTTCCAACTCAAACTATTTTATTATTCTAATATTCTGTCAGTAATATAACCCTGCTAGAATACATTGGATAACAATACTAACTAGACAAAACAGTGCCTCCATCTCAATAAGAGTACATTCCTTTCACTCGGTTCACTTGGTGAAGGACTGATAAAAGCAGAGAAGAACAACACAAGGTGAAATAGGTTCTTGTGGACAAAATGCTGGATTAAAGCTCAGAGACAGTCAAATTACCCCTAGCCTTACCACCATCATTCTGTAGGAACCTGTTGTTTCACATTTGGCTTCCCATGCTATACCCACCTTTTCTCATTTGTATGCAGTTTCTAGTGCAATGTAGCCTACAGAGGTGGATGTAATCAAGTAATAACAACCGTGGCATGGGATAGTGTAAGATCAGAAGTGTGTGCAGGAGAAAACAAAATGTGTTCTGTGATAATCTGCTCCACAATGAGACAGTGTTCCACAGAATTAAACTCATTAGGTGTTTGGAAGGCTGGAAAGGAGATAATGCTATTGTCAAAAAGTGTTGATGCAAATAGTTTGGTAAGACTACTTTTATCCAAATGGTTCATTTCTGTGTACCCAGCCCCACCTGTAAACAACTGTTGATGTGAGATGTGCTAGGGAATTGAAAACTTTGTGTCTTTAAGCCCATTCAGGAGGTTCTGCCATTAAAAGGATGTAACAGAGCTGTATCTTATTTGCCAGTATTGCTTTGGAAACTGAGATGAAAGAAAAGACGCCTTTGTGATGAAGGGAAAGAATTATTCCTACAATGCAGGCAGTTCAGTTCCAGCCTAGTTCACCAATTCTCGTCTGACCTTGTGCACATTTAAGCTCTGCTTCTCAGTGGAGGAGCCAAAGTTCGCCTATGGAAGGTGCTGAGGACAGGGGTGTATTACAGGTCCACAGAGGACCTGACTCATGCAGAGAGGCTATCCTTTAAACATCATGGTCTGAATGACCTGAGGGTTTTCAAACTTCATCAAATCTCAGTACAGAAGCTGAAAGAATGTACCAAGAAAAGATCTCTTCAATAGGTGCTTTTTTCCCTATGTTTTCCTATGCTTTCATTACTGCCCCTGCCAGAGACAGGGTACTTGAAAGGTTGTTCTTCTGCTGAGGAATGGTTGCTCTTCTGTTACAGCTATGTTTTGATATAGATGATTCAGTGCAGGTCTCAGATTCAGATCTCTGCAGGTCTCGGTTTTTCCCATCCACCTTTTTTGTCTGTCTTCTCTAAATTGGCTGCAAGTTTGAATCCCAGCCCCACTGATTTATGGGAGTTTTGCCATTAGCTTCACTGAGCAAAGATTTGCTCTTACATTCTTTGAGCCCAGGACTGTCTTTTATTATGTGTGTGCCATGTCTGGCTCACTGGGGTGCTGAAGTCAGTTGGGACTGCCAGATGCTACTGTAATGCGAATAAATGTTAGTATACATGGAGAAAGAAGAGAGATCATATAGGTTTTCTTTTAACCATTACATAAAAATCCTCTCAAACTTGAAGGACTTCAAGATATTACATTAAAACCAGCTTTTTTATTATTTTTTGCAGGATCTCCAGCATTTTTCATGTGCAGACTGATGGCTAACAGCTCTTCATGGTATTTACAGGAAAAATGCATAGTGCTAAATAATCGCCACATGCCGTGGGAGTAACTTCTGTTTTTAATAAAACCAATCTGGTCTGGATCAATGATAAGGGGGCATAATTTCTTCAAATGGGAAGCCAGCTCTTTGAAAGGAATCTTACAGTCTACATTAATCTCAGATCAGAGTCTGAAGGGTAAGCAGAAATCAGAGGCCTGGCTGTTTCTGTGATAAAGAGTACTGTCCCTGTCTGAGGGGAAATTCTGGCAAGGAGATTTTACTGGGAGAAAGAAGTTTCAGTGCACAGGACAAAACGGTCTGGAGTGTATGATGCTAATTGCTGCTTTCTTTACATATATAGGCACTCATTTCAGAATGCATTTACTGGACAACATGTTCTTGCTTTAGGAAGACCTTTTTTCAGGGAATGAGTCCTTCTCATTGCAAGGCAGAGAGCAATAAATGAGCTGAATTGCTGCTCACATCATGATTGCCTTTAGTACTGTCAAGTCATATATCATGCATTATCACCTCTATTACCTGCTGGCAGCCCCTCCCTACATTTTGCATGTGTGTGGGTGGCCCAATGCAATTGACTTCAGCATCACTGATATCCAGGGAAGTTTGCTTGCACAGAGTGGTCCATCGTACTGCAAGGACCAAGCAGCAAGACTGAGGTCTTGTTATCTTCTCCCTTTTGCTACATCTCTATCTTGCTGCTGGATCAGCTCTTCAGTCTCTCCTCTACCGTTGCTGCAGACTCAGCACTGGTATTCTCCACCCTGCATTTCTTGCCATGATACAATCAATCTAATCTTACTGTCCATTGTTTCTGTAATTAATGCATTGGTGCGTGACAAATTGCTAAACAGAGGAAAAACAGAGAGTTGTCTTTGGATTGTGTGGATCCCAAACAGAAACTGCAGGGAGGAAAAGAAAAAGACAGCAGGTGTCCAGGCAATCCAATTGCTGTCACTGGACGCAAGAATGACATTCCAAGAGCAGACCCTTTTTAGCAGCTGTCCAGTCAGGATGCTACAATTGCTGCAAATAAAGTGGCTTGCAACTCCCTTTTTCAAATATAATAGGTAAACTAAATCTCATGGATTTTCCTCAATCTTATAATAAACAATAAAAATAAAGGTATATGTAGTGCCTTCATACCATTAATTTTAAAGTGTTCTATTTAAGCATCCATCTCTTACAACTCAGGGAGAGCAGAGAAGTGATTTACACAAGGTTATAATGTAAATCAGCAATTAACTGAAGGTCTCCATACTTCAGGTCTGCATTCCCACCAATAGATCTCAGTTGCACCTGTGGCAGGAGAAAAGACAGGACAGGCACTTACCAACTAATTTCGTTTTGTGTAAAATGCAAGTGTACAGAAACTCAGAATCCAAAACCACACAATTTTCCTTTAATCGTATGACTGACTGCTTTTGGCCAGGGTTTTTGGGTTGTTTTTTTTTTTGTTTTGTTTTGCTTTTGGGTTGGTTTTTTTTCAGCTCTAAATGCATATGTAGCGTGTGCTTCCTTAGGTGTGCATTATTACATGTTTCAAGCAGTAGGCTGTCTAAAATGATACAAGATTTTTCCAGTTTCTGCTATGGAAGTGACCATCAGGAAGATGAAAATTTCCACGGTGTTGGAAAAAGAGGCAAACAAGACATACAGCCAACCACAATAATTACTTTTTGGCAAAGTGCTTAGTGGAAAATTTCCCATTGTCATTGTACAAACAATGCACGTTCTCCCATGAAACAGTGTCAGAGTGTTTCTCATAAACATATGCACCATTTCCTCTTCAGAAAGGTCAAGTAAAAGAGCATCTATCAAAAGGAGCATTTAGAGGCAACCCACCTGTTATTGCCAGCCAACAGCAACTCAGAGAAATGATGCTAGTCTGTCCTGGAGAAAGACAACTATGTCTCTGTCTGCAGTGGATTTTTACCGTGTAAAAGAAGAACAGAGTGGTTGAAATTAACAATCCATTACTTTAAACTAGCTTTTTGAGGCCAAATAAAGTCAGTAAAGATAAATCATTGAGGTTTGGATTAGATGCCTCAATGGAAGCATTGAAAAGATGTGCTAACGTCTCAATGGAAGAAGTCTTTTGAGCCTCCTTACAGGATCCTTCCATTTAGAAGGCCTCACTTTTGAAACAGAAGTTATTAAAATCAGCAGACATTTTCTAAAAAAACATAGTGCAGGTCAGCCAAAGGTTGTGTGTTTGAAGCATAAATGGCTGGATGAAATTCTTCAGTCCATGTTATATAGGACAACAGACACTATTGTCATAATGACCCCTCAGGCTTTATGAACCACAAATATTTATTGCATCCTATAGCACATGATCTAATCATCCCTGATCATCCCTAAATGAGATCTACAGATATGGGAAAGATGATGGTAAAAAGCAAGTTCATTTTCACTCTACAGCATGTCATGATTGGGTAATTTCTAAATGAGAGAGGGGAATATCACCAGGAGAATGTATTTATGGGTCTACCAATAATGGGAGATTAGCTACTGACAAGCAGCAAACAATCATTCCCGGGTATAAAAAAACAAAAAACAAAAGCAAACACAAAAAAACAAACACACAAACAAACAAAAAAACACAAAAAAAACCAAACTCCAAAATAACCCCAACTTTGGTCTTTTGATTTGTTGCAATATTAACATTTAAATAAATAAAATAAATAAATAAATGAGTGATTATCAAAGTATCTTCCAGGAAAATTGGTCCTTTGGATTTCAATCCCATTTTCAGTCTCTCCCCCCTATTCTAAATCACCTCTGCAATGTAGGAATCCTAAGGATATGTATGTATATGTATTTTTATACATATGTATATAGAGCCTTTGAAAAAGGCATCCTTTAGAAATCTGCACTTAAAGGCACCAAACAGTTCAGAGGAGAACTGTGTCAGGGTAGGTACTGAAGAAACAGTATTGAAAGGTTTCTGAGTGACTATAATGCATATGACAGATGGAAAGGACCACAAAAATCTGAAGTCTTACAAAGGAGAAGTTTAATATGCAGGTCATCAGGGAGAGGAGGAAGAATTGGACAACTTGAAGGGCAAATCATGCTAGAATTCTGTGCAAGCCACTGAGCACAAATGACAAATACACCCAGAGACAACACTCATGTGCACAAATACACTGTATAATCCCAGACACTGTAAGAAACATGTAAACATTCGAGCTTTCATTTGCATACATTCTGAAAATGCTAGAGGACGTTTTTGCAAGCTATTATTTAATTTATTCACAAGGTCGATTTGGAAACAGTGTTCAAATGTTTTGGAAATACGTCAAGAACATCTTTTTATTTCATGGTATTGTGGTAGCATCTCATTATATTAGTCTAATATGAATGCAGCACAATGAAAAAGCTATTGTGATGGTATTGTACTAGGCTAAATAGATAGAATGTTATTACAGTACTGTAAAAGGAAAGATTTATAGGTTAGCATTTGCATTTATGAGTAAGAACAGCACATGCAGCCACATACTTGGCTATTTGGAATCCCAAGGAAACTAAACCTTTTGTTACATTCAGAGTTATCAGACATTTGAGCAGTGAATGACCCTGCTATTACTGGAAAAAAACAGCAACAAGGGAGAATAGGTGTGTTGACTTTGCTTCTGGAAGCATTTCTGCTGCCACACTCCCCAGAGGTTTTATCCCCTTTCAACAAGAACATCAGGGTCCCAGTCAGAAAAGGATCCAATTGCACATCAAAGCAGTCTTTTTTTTTTTTTTTTTTTTTCCAGAATGGACAACTAAGAGGCACAATTTTAATTTCTACATAAAAGCATCCAGTAGAGATACAAAACTAGCTTGTATGAGCTGAGGAATGCCTTTGCCTTCTCCAGGATATTTTCCACTGTGATTAGAGGCAGAGGTGATGGAGGAGAGCTGAAGGGATTTCTCTGTTTCCTTGCTAAAAACATTTTGCCAACAATAACAGATTTTCAGTAGGACATCCCTTCATCCTCTTCTCTCCCTTGCTGAGTTTGGATTGATGAGATCTATGAGTTTTCTACTTAAAGGAGAAAATCCTTGTTTGCTTTCAACCTAGGTGAATAAATATGATCTGGAGAAGAAAAAACCCTGAAAGCCAGATCCTTGGTGTTGTAATCACCACAGTAGTGCTGACTTGAATGAAACCACGCTGATTTGTATCAGCTAAGGCTCTGGCCTGATACCATGAACACACCTTTGTAAGCCACTAAACATCTCTCAGTGCTATGTCTCTTGAAATAATAGATACTTTAGTGACAACTGCTTCCAACAGGAGATCTATTATAATAATGAGAAATCTTAAAAAATGGGAAATAGCACTCTGCTGTGAAATAAAAGCCTATGGAAACTGGTGGGGGCCGTACCATGACTTCACACAGGTTTTGGATAGTTCCTATAAATCACAGAATCACAAAATATGCTGAGTTGGAAGGGATCCACAAGGATCATCAAATCCAGCTCTTATGCCTGCACAAGACCATTCCCAAGAGTCACACCATGTGCCTGAGAGAATCGACCAAACATTTAAATGAACTTTAAAAAGTATTTGAAGGAAACACATGCTTCATTCTTGGTAAACACTGCTTTAAGTGAGATGTTAGTTCCTCAGGCCCTACTGAAAATCCCAAATAAGATAAATGTGGAAGACTTTCACATAAAAGTAAATTCCAGAAATACATTTTTACCACGGAATATTCAATTGATCTGGACCAGTCCTGGGTACTTTCAAGAATCACATCCTTCTATTCACCTTGACAATACATTCATTGACTGATTGTCAGTTTGGGAAAATGGCTTTTCGGTCTTTTATAGGGCAGATAACTTTGTTTAATAAGAAATATTGGGCTGTGAAGTGCTGGATGTTTTCTGTCAGATACTGAATGTCTTCATTATTGTTGAAAGTACTCCACATCCTGCTAAGATTGGTCAGAAAGTCAGGAGAACAGTGTTTTGAGAAAACACTCCCCTGGCCTCTCAAAGGAGAGGCTGGCAGTCCATGCTCCTTCACACCAACAGTAAGTACACTGGGCTGTGTTACTAAATCATAAAATCATAGAATATCCTGAGCTGAAGTCCAGCTCCTGGCTCTGAACAGAACAACCCCAAGGATCACACCATGTGCCTGAGAACATTGTCCAGACATGCCTTGAACTCTGTCAGGCTTGGTGCTGTGATCATTTCTCTGGGAAGCCTGTTCCAGTGTCCAACCACTCTCAGAGTGAAGAACCTTTTTCTGACGTCCAACCAAAACCTCTCTTGACACAGCTTCATGCCATTCCCTTGGGTTGTGTCACTGGTAACCACAGACAAGAGATCAGTGCCTGCCCCTGTGCTTCCCCTCACAAGTAAGTTGTAACTGCAGTGAGGTCTTCCCTCAGTCTCCTCCAGGATGAAGACCAGGTCACCACAGCTGCTCCTCATACGGGTTCACCTCTAGGTCCCATCTTTGTAGCCCTCCTTTGGACACTTTCTAATAGCTTTATATTTTTCTTATATTGTGGCACTCAAAACTGCACAGTATTCAAATGCAGAGCAAAGCGGGACAATCCCTTCTCTCAACCTACTGGCGATGCTTTGCCTGATGCCCCCCAGGACAGGGTTGTCCCTCCTGGCTGCCAGGGCACTGCTGACTCAGATTCAACTTGCCATCAACCAGGACCCCCAGGTCCCTTTCAGCAGCACTGCCTTTCATTTCTGATTCCCCAGTCCTTACAAACATTTAGACGTGCGGCATCTCAGGTGAGAATCCAGCACTTGTCTTTGTCAAACTTCATATTGTTGGTGATTGCCCAGCCCTTTAACTTCTCTAGGTCTGTCTGCAGGGCCTCTCTGTCTTCAAGGGAGTCAACAGCTCCTCCCAGTTTATTATCATTGACAAACTTACTAAGTGTACCTTCAAGTCCCTGATCCAAGTCTTTTATGAAGGTGTTGAAGAGAACTGGCCCTAAGACGGAACCCTGCAGAACCCCACTAGTGACCACTCACCAGCCTGATGTAGTCTCATTTACCATAAACTTGCCAACTGTTTGCTGGATGATTTTTACAGAAGGATCCTGTAAGAGACAGTACTGAAAGCTTCACTGAAACTCAAAAAGATTATTTCACCTGGCTGTCCTTGATCAGCTAGTTGGGTTACTTTGTCATAAAAGGAAATCAAGTTTGACAAGCTGGACTTTCCCCTCGTGAAACCATGCTGGCTCTGACCAATGACTGTGTTGTCCTTCAGGTGTTTTTCAATACCTCACAGAACAATCTTCATAATTTTACCAGTCACTGAAGTGAGACTGACAGGCCTGTAGTTTCCAGGGTCATTCTTCTAGCCCTTCTTGAAAATTAGTGTTAGCCACCTTCCAGTCAGCTGGAATATCTGGATTCCCAAGACAACTCAAAATTCACTGAAAGAGGCCTTGCCATTACATCAGTCAGCTCAGAATATTGTCAGATTAATCCCATCAGGCCCCATAGACTTACAGGGATCCAGCTGAAGCAGCAGATCCCATACAACTTCAGGGTGACTGGGACTTTATCATTTTCACAGACATGGTCCCTCAGCTAAGGTCATTGGCAACCCCTTAGGCTGTCATCCGTGTTGAAGACAGAGGCAAGGAAAACACTAAACACCTTTGCCTTGTCTGTGTCGCTGTTTGTGAGGAGACCATACTCATCCTGTATCGGGCTGATGTTATTTCCTCACTGCCTTTTGCTATTAACATATTTAAAGATAATCTTTCTATTATCCCCCACAATAATGGCCAGCTTCAAATCCAGCTGAGCTTTGGCCACACAAATATTCTCTACAATGGTGAGCGGCATCTCTATATTTTTCCCATGTCACTTGACCTTGCTTCCACTGGACATACACGGTCTTATTTTGCCTTAGCTCCCAAAAAAGATCCCTGCTCAACCAAGATGTCCTTCTGCTTCGCCTGCTTGACCTTAGACATTTTGTAATTGCTTGTTCCTGCACTACCATTAGGAGGTGTGCTTAAAAAATCACCAGCACTGGTGGACCCCAGCACCTTCAAAAGTATTTTCCTTAGGAACCTTACTGGCTAGTTTCATGAGCAGCTTAAAGTCTGCTCTCCTCATCTCCAGGGCTGAAATTTTGCTGGCCTTTTTTTTTGTCAACAGAGATTTTAAACTCAATGCCTTCACGGTCACCGTGGCCAAGATGGCCACCAAGCACCGCTTCACTCACACGATTCTTTCTGTTAACATGAAAAAAAATCAAGGAGTGCTTCTTTCCTAGTTGACTGTCTTAGTACCCATACCATGAAGTTATCATCCAGGTGTTTCAGGAATCTTCTGGACATGTTTGTACCAGCTGTGTGGTGTTGCCATTTAACATCCGTCCCCCGTAAGAACAAAGGCAGTTGATTTGAAGGTGTAACTTAGTTCCTTGATGAATAATTCATAAGTGTCACCATCCTGCCTATATGGTCTATAGTAGACTCTGATAATGACATCCATGTTATTTGTTTGCCCCTTAATCCTTACCCAGATGTTCTCAGACATGCCAACTGTAAGCTTCATACATTCCAGTTCCTCCATTACATACAAGACTACCACCACCATCCCTCTTCCCCACCTTGCCTACCCTGCCTATTCCTCCAGAAGAGCCTGTAACCATCCAACATTACACTCCAGTCACAGCATTCATCCTCCAAGGTTTGTCAGTGATGTCAAATCTCTGACACTGATCTTAAGCTTGAATCTTGTCTTGTGTGTTCCTCCTGCTGCTTGCACTGGTATAGAAACATTTCAGGTATGGATTGCTACAGTCAACACCTCATGAAGAAGATTGAGGGACGCCACCAGCACCCAGTTCTTCAGGTTTTGGCATGCCATCCCATTGCTTATTACCATCAAGCCTGGTTTTGTCCCTTCCAACATAGTTTAAGAAGACTGTTTAAAGAAAGCACCTTTCAAAGAAAACATGAAAATCAATTAGTAATGTTTAATGAGATTTGCAGTTATTTTGCTTCTCTATCTTCCAGTGATGGAAATAACTTACTTCAGACTTGTCCATGAAAGCCAGCACACTTCCCCCACTCATGCCAGCCCATCTGCACACCATTCCTGACCCTGCTGAGAAAAGGAAAGGACCAGAAGTCCCAGTGCTGCTCAGCCTCAGAAACTGCCCCATGTTGCAGAGGACACTAACAGTCTGAGGGGCACAGTGTCATCAACTTTTCTGCAGCAATGAAATCTCTTACAGTACAGTTTTGGACTCATTAGTATCAATGTCAAGACATGTTCTATCACTCTGCAAGGGTTTCCTCCCAGCTACCTTAAAAATTTTGATTGAGCTTGTTCAGAAATAAAATCTTCTGGGGAATCCATGATACAATAGTAAAATCATAACTGCATATATATTTTGTAAAAAATTAGGTTTCATCTATGAATTTTTTTTCCTAAAAAAAGCAGAAAGGACAGAATTTTGAGGATGTTTACTAAAAATTTTATCCAACTTACTGATTTTAAATAGAAGTCATTGGATGTTATGGGAAGTATAATACGTAACCAATAAATGGATGGAAAGGCAGAGAGGCAGACAGACAACAATTGATTGAAACAACAACATAAAAAGCTTTACATACTTGAGAAAGGCCTCTTCCTTTCTCCAAAAAATATTTTTATATAAATATAAATCTTTCATATGATTTATCCAATAGGATTCAAGAGGACTTCTTTGATTTTAGCAAAATTACAATATAAACAAGCAAATTAGTTATTGCAAAGAAAGAGTTCCAATTAGAGTTAGAAAATAACGTTAAGGATCTGCCTCTGGTTATAAGAAACCACTGCTCAGAAATGTCAATTAATTCTGATCAATGTTTTAAGTAATTATTTAAGACCAATTCAATCACATCGAAGTTATTCAAAATAAATTCTTTGAATTTTATTATCACAGAACCCATCTTTGTGGGTCAACTTAAACAGAATTAACTTCTGATTTTGCTGCCTCATCTTATTCTTGTTAAGTCTTGTTGCTGACTAGTGAGTTACAAATTGTTCCAAGGTGAATGATGAAGTTTAAATCAGTGAACTACTAGGTATTTTCTTTTTCCAGAGGATTTCCTTCCATTTGCTACCTACAGAGTTACCAGAGTGGGTTTTGCACAAAGCCCAGCTGCTTTCAGTCAAAACATATTTGGAAAACATGTTGAATTTTAGTGGCCCCATGGCAGAAGTGGCCATACAAGTCACTGGCACTAGGTGCTCAGTGCCAGCTAGTTGACTGTGGCCCATTCTGCAGTATCTCGAATTTTTGTCTCATTTTCTGGTTATTCTCATTGACCATGCAGTGAAACTAATCAGATAATTTTAATCTTACAAATTACCTGCAAAGGTCAGGTAACTAATTTTTTACTTAGTAGGTTTGTGAAAATAAAGCACTTATGCACATTCTCATTTTCACAATGTAGAAATAAGTCCACTGACTTAAAAAAAAAAGAGCATATATGATTAAAGTTATGTATCTTGTTAGGGGTTCTGATGATTCGTACCTTTATGCCAATGCAGAAAATAATAATCAACTTTTATTTTTCATGCTATCATCTCCCAGATGAATTCAACTCCTAAGAGCTTGTCACAAGTGCCAAGACATTTTTGTTTGATTCTTCTCAGTGGTTCAAGCCTTCAAAGAGCAATCAGGCTGCACATTTGCAAATAGAAATGTGTGTTAAAGCCAATGTTCATCCCAGAAGGGATCTCTCCTTGTGAGTGTACTGCTGGATTTTTGCCTTTTACGGGAACGTAAAATAGGAAGTAGATTATTGTTCAGTACAGAGCCTGTGACGGACTTTTAACTGGAGAATTGGAGACCATAAAACACAAAATGATCATATCTTTCAGTCCTGCTATCATGGTTGAAAGGAAATTATTTGATTCATTAAGCATTCCACAGGTTTAAAACAAATTATTTCCATTTGTATTTATTCGCAGGTCTAAAGAGCTATCGAGCTCACAAACCTCTTCTGTACTATTAAAACCATTCAATACCAATTTTAAGAGTGCTTGTGAGGCAGCTTGCAAACAAGTAGCACCCAAAACCAGGGACAGACTTTCTGAGAGCTCCATCTACAACACATTGAGTTTATTTTGGGACACAAACAGGAACCAAACCCTCCTGAGAATCTGTACTTCATTATGAATTCTGGGTATTATTAAAAATGTGGTTCTCATTGAAGGTGCTGAGTACTTGAAAACTCAGTGCTATGTTCTCTTGAATTTCCTGTTGGACAGTTGTTAATATGCCAGTCAAGGTTTTTGGGTTAGAAATATCTTTGAAAGGAATTTTGAGATACATATCCAGGTACAAGAATACCTCCTTAAAATATGTTTAAATCACTGGTGTAGGAAAAAATACAGTGACTTTGTTGTATGGTGACATCATTGCATCTCACGCACTCAGTGGCATCATAGGCTACAGAAATAAAAGTGTGAGCAATTTCTAATAAAGAGTTGAAGATAAAATATTTTTAGTCCAAATGTTAGTAATTATGTTATTCTCAAAACAGAAGACAACTTCGGGCTGCTTCTGTTGACTAAAGTAACCGGATTAATTGCTGATATGACATAGTGGTAGAATTTGGAGAAGCAAAGACTCAAATTTAGGAACCTTACACTTTCAAGCTACCAATACAAACGGCTGTTGCAAAGTCCAAAAGTAGTGAAACCAACAGCCTTCTAGATCTGGAAGACATGAATTACACTGGATAGAGCAGTTCAGGGTTGAACATTTGGCTTCATTTTTCCCCTCTGGGCCACACCATTGTTCTGCTATTTTGAACAAAAGAAAAATATTTTAAAAGGGTAATATTTCTATGTCCGTCAAACTTGCACTCTCTCCTTACTTCTTCACAGGAAAAAGAACTGTGATGAGACAAATTAGGCATTGCCTTGTGAAATAAGACAAATTCTAGTGGTAAAGTACTGTAATAGGGATTAGACACTCTTGAGCTTGTGGATAATCTTCAAATGTTCAAATATTTAATGCCTCCATTTTTAAGAGGCACTTGGACAATGTCCTTAATAATGTGCTTTAACTTTTGGTCACCCCTGAAGTGATCAGGCAGTTGGACTAGATGATCTTTGCGTATCTCTTCCAACTGAAACTATTCTATTCTTTCTATTTCATTCTATTAAGTTTTGGTCCTCTGTGGGGACTGATGAGGCCAATAGGAAACATAAAAAATACTTGATCTTTTGGAAAGAATACAGAAATACTCAAATCTTTTGGGAGGACACCACTGGGATTCATCAGGAAGAATCTTCTACATATATAAAAGTACAGATAAATCAATGTGTAATATAAGGCAAATATCTTTTAAAAGAACAAGAGGGAGTGTTTCCCATTTATTCCTCAGGTAGTCTGCAATGTCCTGTCTACATAGTAATATATGAAACATCTGGGTCTGATCTAAGACTGCTATTCCACCAGCTCTGCTAGATAATTTGTCTCTTCTCAGGTGCAGCAATGTGGACTCTGGCTGCATAATGAGACTGCAACCTTCCTTCTCAGGTGCTCTATATAAGTAAGGCTCTGGTTCCTCTTCCTTCCTATGTTTTATGATTGCTTGTTTCTTTCCTCTGCCTTAGGTGGAAGCTAAAAGTATCAGGGATTTTGAGGGAGCTTTCAGTGGAGACCAGCAGTGCCATGTCCGCTGCCTCCTACTGGTGGCTGTTTGGTGGATGAGAGCTCCAAGGATAGTCCTGGCCTGGCCCAGCTGTAAGGTGTCTATGGGAGGTGAGAATAGGTCTGCCTACCTCTCTGAAGCATCTTTTGTTCCACCCACTAAGTACAGATAATTTCCATCTGCAGCATGCCAATGCAGGGTAACAGGGAGGTAAGACCACCATATAAAATGATCTGTTTCAATTCATCCAAATCAGCCCAGTGAAAAATTATTCTCACACCCACCAACGCCCTTAAAGGGATATGCTCCTTTTAATGTGTGAGATGAAGAACAGGGCAAGGATAAGAGATAAAAAGGAAGAACTGTGATAACTGTGGGACCTAGAAGCTATAGTGTGCTCAATTAATTAGAATCTTCTCTTGTTTAAAAAAAATGGTCTCTCTGTGCACATATTTAAAAACTGGTAATAAAATGTCACTACTGCACCACTACGGAGTCTCTTTGAGATGCTCAATGAAATACTTGAATTACAAAGTAACAATTTCTATTGTTAGGAGTTGCTGCTATTCTCTTTTTATTGATGTCATAAAGTAGGTATTTATGAGATGAGGTTATTAAGATCAATAGTATAAATGGAACACCTAATTCTCTCTTTTTCAGGCCAGCACAAAGCATTCCTTGGGTGGAATATGTGAGAATAAAAGGTGACTGGATACTGTCAGTTAACCCTAATCCAAATGCAAAGAGCTCACCCTATTAACAATGAGTCATTTTTTACATGTTTCTTAGATCTAAAACTATCTCGTCCCTAAGTAGCCTTTATGAAATGTACAGATTTGAATTCATTGCAGGATTGGATTTGCCACATTTACAACTAACCCCAAAACTCTATTTTTGCCTTTTTAAAATAAAAAAGGGAAGATAGAACATTTTATTTTAAAATCCATTTAGTGGTGTGTTTTTAATAAATATGATCCATCTTTGTGAAAAATGTCCTTTAGCAAAGATCAAAAACCTGATTTTAGTGCTGATGCTGAATCTTTCCATGTACTGAATAATGACCGGCAAAGAGCCTATGGTATGGACTGGGTTAAATCTATATAGTCATGTACCTATATTTGTATAGACCCATTGCTCAGATCAAGTTGCAAAAGACAATGTTTTTTAGCCAAATGCAGTCACCAAACTCTCTCAACCATTTCTAGTACTCTGTCACCTGTTTTCATTTCCCCTATTTGCTTGTAATCAGCATCATCAATCACTGCTAATTTAAGCTCATTATTAAATCATATCAGTTTAGGTTAGTGGTCATCACTAAGAGAAAATATTTGCCAACAGCTGATCACGTTGTTCTTCTTAATGACGCTGCTTCTAGAACTCCATTCTATTAGCATTTTGTAACATCAATGAGAGGAGCAGGTTTTGAAAAGTTCTTCAGTCATTAAATGCTACAGAAGAAACAACTTAGAAAAGAATTTTTTTCTCCAATTTATGTTAAGCAAAATACTTAGAAATTTTGGATTAACTTCAGCAAGAGAAAAAAAACTCAATTTTTTTTATTAAATAATCAAACCATATTATCATTCTAGTATTGCTCACCTTGAATTAATCATATGTTTTAATGCAAAAGATGTGGCTTTCAAAATTGCATAGCAAAAATTGCCATACTTTAAAAGCTCAAAAAGCACTCAAAAAATCTTTATCATCTTGTTTCAGAGAGATTCATTTTTCTTTATCTCGATTATTTAGTTTCCAGTACTGTACAATGAGTTCACTGAAACTGTTAGCAAACTGAGATGTGAGCTTCCACTGTAGCTCTTCCCACTGAAACTGCTGAATGAGGAAAAGTTCCAACACCTCACACATTTTTCCTATGTGGCTACACACAAAAACTTTGTACCAGACACAACAAATTTGCTAAGAAAATTAAAATATATAATCTGTTACATCCAAACACTAACAGTAGTAATTGAGTGGTAAAGTCTTTTCTACGCTGCTTGTACATCTCTGAGGGTTGTAAAACTCATAGAAAATTTATCTATGGATTTTGCCCTGTCAGCTATTTCATGTCAGCATGTCTGGTGACAGGGAAGGGTGTACAAAGCAGTGCTGGAATGGGGAAAGAGATATGGTGAAACACAGCTCTGTGGTGTGCCCCCAGATGCAGCCCCCCATGTGCCCAGGGTTTCTGCTCAGCCCTCTTCTCTGTCCTGGGGCATGTTCCTCCTGGGTGTGTAACCAGGTGCTGTGAAACCTTTGGAGGGCTAATACAAAGCTAACACTTGTGTCATGCTGAAAGGTGTTTGAGGAGGAAAAGACCCCTGCTTGTCTGCCAGGCTGTCTATTCCCCACACTGTACTCAAAACCTCTTTACTGTTATGCCACAAAGTATGAATCAGAGAGAGCAGGGAACAAAAACCTTCTAGATGGCAAATCTGAGTAACAACGTGAGAGCTACATACTGTGAAATGCCATTATGTGACTCCAAATCTTTTGTTCCAAAGAACATTATATACCTATTACATGCTTAAATACAGGCATTGCTATAGCATAATTAAAATGTTTGTGATCACAGAAATAAAAGGAGAAGTTAAAAAGCAACACTGTATTACCTCTGTAGGACTTCTAAACCTTGGCTGTAGGCACAGAAAGAAAAGCCACCAGCATGAGGCAAGGAATGTACAGGCCTTTGGCTCTATCTGAAAAAAACAAGTTAACATGTAGAAGGGCAATTATCTGTTGGTGTGTTGCTGTAGAAAGCTACTTTCTCCTAGCTCTGCAAGCATTGTTTGTTGAGCAGTGTTTTCACACCTGAAATGCTCCTATGGACATGCTATAGGGCACTGACTTTAGTGGGAGCTGTGCAACTCTACAGTAATACTTGTTAACCTGTGCTAATGCTTGCTGTAGTTTCTTCTCCTCTTCTGAAAAAAAAATCTACATTTTGGCAAAAGAAAAAAAAAGGTACAACTGATACAATACTTCGAAAACTTCAATATTCAAATGTTAGTTTGAGACCTATGGTTCTCAAATTTATTGATTTATTTATTTTTTCCCCCAGGAAAGTGGACACTAGTTTCCATCTAGGGGGAAAAGAAAAAAAAAAAAGAAAAAAAAAAAAGAAAAAAAGAAAAAAAAAAGAGGAAAAAAAAGGAAAAAAAAAAGAAGAAAAAAAAAAAAGAAAAAATTTCCACAGGGAAATGTAGAAGTGAACACCTGCAATCAGCTTTATTCATAGCTTTGCAGATAAACTGCTGCAATGCAAACACCATGCACTTTTATGCTTTGTTTTGCTTAAGAATTCTAGAGAAGTCCATAAGTGAGATTGTTGCCACAACTGGGAATCCTTGGTTTAGCTGACAAAGCCCTAGCTACAATGTTCTAAGGATGTAGAATTAAATGGGGACTTTGTCCTTCTTTTCCAGTTTGATCCCAGAAGATGCTTGGGCTAGATTATTTTCTATAACGTGTTTTGCCACAGTCTCTAGAGAGGACCACCTCCTTAAAAGGACAACATAGTAATCTAATAAAAATCCAATCTATGGAGATCCATTACTGTGCAACTGAGAAAACCCAAACCAAACAAGATACTAATATAAAAACCTCAGTGAATTCCTTGGTGCATTTTATGTACTACAGCATTTACAAATGACCACATGGATTGTGTAATATCATCTACTGTGGAGAGTTTCTTTTATAGGTCCCCATGGACTGAAATATTTAGACACAACAGAGCTGAGCAGAGGGGCCAGTTGTAGATTTAACAGGGAATTCTTCTGGTTTTATGGGCTTGTATGTCAGCCATATCATTGCTTTAAAAATTGCTTTTGTATTTAATAGTAGGAGAGCTTGACCCGAATGTAGTAACAACACATGTATCCCTTTAACTGAGCTCTGCAAAGGATTGCAAATTGAAATGTAGAAAGATATTAGCTCTGTGAGTTAAGATGTCATTAGCTGCCCAGGAAGGGTAACTTTGTCAATTGTCATTAACACATTTTTTATGCTGGTACTTTAGAGATCAGAAGTGCTAACCTGGAAATGGCATTCTGATTTAAATCTCTTTAACGTTTGGAAGGATTGGTCATTTCTTTATACCTCACTGCTCTTTGAGGAGAGTCCTCCCTTTGTTCAGCATCTGTAAATTGCCTGTATGTGGATCTCACTTAAGAAAGGAGAAAGAGATCCTGAGTTACTCAGATCTGTCATAAAACTGTCACTTTGGATTATTGCTTAAATGTTGGCTGCAGGCTGAAAACTGTATGTCCATGCAGCACTCACCCCGTTCAGGTGGGGTTTATAAAAGGGAAATTGTTGCTCTGCAGGGAGATACCTGTTAACCTTATTCATTTGTTAAACTGGTTACATATTTTGGCACTCGCCTGTGCAGTCTGACACTGACAAAGCTTTTGACAAGATGAAGTAGATATACAGTATTTATGTAAGGTTCTCAGAAAGTGCAGGTTCAGAGTAAACTTTATTAACTACATCTGAGCTCTTTCTGTCAACCAGCAACCCGTTGCAGGAAAGACTTCAGATCATCTGTCTTTTGAACTGTAACAAAATACAAAGCTGGGATGCAGGTGATATAGGACTAACAAATAGTAGTTCCAGCTTTACATGTATTCTCTTGTTTTGTTATTCAGATGTCCTCTACCAGGCTCCAGGTTGTGCAGATCAGAAGGTGGAAAA
Source organism: Margarornis squamiger (assembly GCA_035222235.1). NCBI lineage: Eukaryota > Metazoa > Chordata > Aves > Passeriformes > Furnariidae > Margarornis > Margarornis squamiger. The sequence goes on from JAWWTY010000156.1 coordinate 51,777,212, forward strand.
CAAGAACTTCTCAAGAGAGATGTTTAGCATCTTCAATTCCCATGAACACCAATGTCCAGAACAATGAATGATTCATTCTGCATTGATTATTAGGCTAGGTTTTATATGACTGTCTGCATTTTATTTTATAGTCAAAGTATAACCTCTAAATACTGGCAAACTGAAATTAAGAATATTGTATGTATATCTGCATATATAACTTAGATTTTTAAGTTAATATGCCTTAAATTTATATGTAATTATATTTAATCTGATTGTTATTTTTCTATAGTTAGCATTGGAGTATCACCATATTGGGAAATTCATTTAGAAAAACTACAAAAGATAAGGATTAAATTGGTTAAAATGTATTCCTTTTGCATTCATTGTATGGTCATTATCATTATGGTGGATCTGGTTTAGAATTGAAAAATTATTGATTTGCACCAGAGTCTTTGCTCAGATTCCTCATATGGTGAGATGCTGTCACATATTTGAGGAAAAAAATGAAAATCAAATGAGAGATTTTATCACAACCAACATTTTTTGACAAGAGAAATAGTTGCTTTACCTGAGCTGTGTAGGTGCTTGTTTGAAGTGCAAGAAAGAGACTGTAAGCTGGAAAGAGTGGAAAATTTAGGATCAGGTGATGGAGGTAGGCAGTCATTTGCCTGCAACTGAACTGAGACATGGTCTATCTCCAGGAGCATATTTGAGGAAATTCCATCTGAACTTTCTGAAAACTGAGACTCTCAGCAAATTCTGACATTGGACAGCCTAACAAGTTATACCTCATGGCATTCAGGAGCAAATAATATACAGTATGTCTGGCTCACCTTCTCAGTGCTTGAGCAATTAATGTGTCTAGGAGACATTGCATTTGCTGCACAAGTGGTTCACAGTCAGGTTGTGGACATGCTATGAATCTAATGATCCATCTCTGATGCTGACTAATGTTAACATGGAGGAAGCCAAGAAGAGGGAATAAACAGGAAGATGAAATCCTAATAAGGATTTCTGGGACTTTGTTGTGAAGGCAGAGGTACCAGTGTCTCTAAAATGGTTTAAGGTAGTCTGTTGTGGCAGTCGATTTCTTGCAGTTTTTTGTGCAGGACTAAAGTATTCACTGCAACACAAAACTGTCTCATAGTAATTTGATATTCTGCAACTATTCCACCGTGGTCATCTTCCTCATCATCCTTTGCAGGTGTGGTAAATGGTTGCTTCACATCATGCCTTTCCTTGGACACTCCTTTCCTTGGAAAATATTGCACACTTTCAGACTGTTGACTGGTTTAGGGATTTCTTCTGGGACAGAAAAAGGTACTTCCCCAGCTTAACCGAACCTCTGAACTCTACCTCTAGACTTTACCTCTAGACTACCTATATTTTCTGTTCTACCTTCCAACCCCACTGGTTCACAGCAAGACACTTGGATTTTTGGCCTGATTACATACAAGCTTTGCAATATAACTGCTGTATTGCAGGCTGGGATTTCATATCTTGTAATCAAGTATGATCAATTCACTGCGGGTGCTATGGCAGGCAGAGGACAATGCAGTCACTGGTTTCTAAGTGCTCCCAACCTAACCTTTAAACGTTGCTACCAAGAGAGGTGATTGGCAGTGCCTTCTGTACTGCAAGGAGATAATTGTGGTGCTATGGTATAATCAAGTGAGACTCATTCTGTATTTTTGCTATCATGGAAAAAATTCTGATAAAAGCCATATGGGGTAAAAGACTAGGGTTACAGCAATACAATTACATGGTTATTTTATCCAAGCACAGGTGTGACTGAGACAAGAAGTGAATTTTTCTACAATACAGATATGCAGGCAAAAAAATCTGAAAGATTGTGGACTCTATTTCTAACTCAACTTCCTGTGACCACTGAAGAATAGAAGAATTTTCAATGAGGAATTAAAGTTATGAAGAGGTTTAATATTACATAGCTCATGGCACATGAAAGATCCTTAGCTCTTAGCTCATGATAATCCGGATAGAATTTAACCTACAAAACTTAAAAGGTGAGTCCGCATTACTTTTAAGGAAAAAAAAAAATCTATCTTATGCTGTCATTCAGGTCCAATACAAAGTTCTTAAAGTTAACAGGTCTCTTTCCCTCACCTTCAGTACTCTTTGGATCAGATCCTGATAGTCACAACTCCAAATGGTGTGATATGTAAAAGTGCCTTTTTTAAGTGCTCCTTGCAATCAGATAAAACTCTTTTCTAAATAGCATCATTGAATGTACAGATTGTAGCAAGTAATTGCAATTGTAAATTACCATAGCAAGCTTAGAATAAACTATTTAAGTACTCACCTGGCAAAACTGCAAAAGCTAACTTTTTTTCCTTACTTTCCAGTATATATTTCATTTTTCATGGCTCCTTAACTCAGACATTGCAGTGGGCAATTAGGATTGAATCTTGGCATAGGCATAGTCAGCCTCCAAGCAAATATTTGTCATTTAGAAATCACAGGGCTGTTGAATAAAACTTGACAAACTGTTCTAAAACTGTATATATGGCAACTCTATTTGCAAGTATTAATGCACCAGGTATGCACACTTCCTGGAAAAACTCACTCCCATGCACGTCTGTGCAAACACACCAAATACACAAACAGCATTTCCCTGCACATCAACACTCTTAAAATATTGTACTGATGATTGTGTCTCAGAGATCTGAGCATGAACATCGTTTTGGATGTGCCTTCCATACAAACGACTGCATGGTATTTTATGTTCACTGGTATAATAGAGTCTAATCCCTCCAAAAGGGGTCTTAATGACTAATATTCACATAGACAGACATTTTTAAAGCACACATGTAAAAAATACAGAAATAGAAGCATAAAAAGGTAAATTTATAATTTCACATATAAAAAAAGTATGGAATATTGAGCTTTTTAGAAATGTCTCAACAACTAGGGGGTAAAAAAAAGGAAGGACAGAGGTGTTTCAAGAGAATTCATGATACCTAATGCTTAATTATGTAATGATAATTACCCATTTATAACTTCATCTTGCCGAATGCAGAAGTACAGAGAAGCCTTCACCCTTGTTGAATTCAGTGGGAGTTGAGGATGACCAGCAGCTTGCACGATATCTCAGATCTAGTAAGACTGACCTCTTTGAATGCACACTCTTGATGCTTCATGATCAGCAAATGAGACTCTGCAGTGGATGGGAGGAACTCACAACCAGGAATACATTCTTAAAGTCAAGGGAAGAATTAGGAATGAGAATAATAATGAAAGGAGACATTCATGCCAAACCAAACACAAGGGGCTTTAAGCCAGCACAGTGCCAGAAAGAACGACCCAAAAAGATCACAGGTCTATTCTCTGCCAGTGCCAAGATATTTTATCAGCTTTCTTCTTCAGTGGCTCTAAGTGACTCAATATATTAACTCATATGGCAGACACTACACTACAATAAAATATAACCAGTTGAATTTGGGGCGGATTGGAAACTTTAATTTAAAAATGTCCATGCTTGTCAATTCAATTAGATGAGAATTTACTGGCAAGACAAGCTAAGTGAGTCTTGCCAAAATGTAAGAAAAAGGCAGACTCATCAGATAACTGTCTGACGCAGGTACGACTCAGCAAGCTAGGCATTTTCCTCTGCTTTAAAACTTTTTCTCACTGCATCCATATCTCAGTACTGTCCCATCCCTGAACTGGGAGCAGGTTCTGCTGTTGCAATGGCCTGTTTTGCCATCCTGCTCCCCTTTTATCCTGTGCCAGTCTAAATCCTTCCTCTTTTATTCTGATGTGACAGTGGGACACAGTGAGACATAGTGAGGTGTTCATTTCTGCCCATCTCTAGCTGACCAAAATAACCTAATTGCTGTGTTTTCCAACAGCCAAAACTAACAGATTTTCCACAGGTGTTGGAGGACACACCGCTGCTATCAAGGGTCTCTCCTAAAGCTCTTACAGGGAATAACATTGGGTGGGAATTTTGGTTCAAGTTTCTTTTGGAAACTTTATATACTAATAAAAATTGAGCTGTGATTATGTGATATACACCTAATTAAAATGTACTATGCTTGTTGAAGTATTTTACTGAAGTAATTTTCTTTTTCAAGCAACAGGTTTGCCAGATGATAAAACTTGTCTTGTGGTTTCTCTGCCGTTGAGAAGAAGCTTAGAGCTAAGTACAGAGGGTGGGATCAGCCCTGGACATCGACCCCCCACCTCCATGAATGACAGCATTTTTCACTAAGCCCTCATGCTCAAGGCTTAAGCCAGGCTTTTTGCCAAACACTTAAGTCCAAGACAAATAGCCTATGTGGGTGTTTTGTGTGCAAAGATTACTGAAGTTCATTTTAGCTAGATGGATAAAACTTTTGAAATCTGGCTTGTTAGAACTAACTATAATATAGACCAGAGTTAGCTGTTTATTGAGAAGCACTGTGAGAGGAATGTAAACTATACATGAATCAGAACAAGCTCGTGGTGAAGTACCAGTGGCTCTTGGTGAATGTGTTGTCACTAATTCTCAAAACAATGCAACCATTTCTGTACAGTAGAATCTTTTTTTTTTTTTAAAGACAACATTCCTGTTCTGTCTTTTCAAGTTTTCCATTTTTTTCACAAAAAAAATATGTAGAACTGTATGGAATTTGCAAGAAAAAATTGAAAACTCCCTAAATATCCTGATAAAAATATGTGTGTGTGTGTGTGTGTGTGTGTATATATATATCTATCTATATATATATATATCTCAATTCCATGAGGTCTATTTTGGTAGCAGGACTGAAATTTCCCTATGGATGAAAAACCTAGGTGATTCTAAGCTACACTTAGGCTTTAGTGCTCTGTGTGGCAATGGATCACTTTATGTACCAGAGGAGGTTTTTTGATTTATTTTATTTTAGTGTCAGAAGGTGAATCTCTGGATTAGTAAATGTTGTACTGCCTCCAGTCTTTCACAGGTTGCCAGCAAAATGCAGAGCATTCCTGACTCATCTTGCACCTAGAAGTTTCTTCACCCCTTCAGGTATCTTCTAACTTGTTTTTCATCCATTTTCCATTGCAGCAGGAAAAAAAAAAAAAAAAAAAGAAGAAGAAGACTTTGCAGTTGTTCATAACTTCACAAAAAAGTTGAACCCAGAAAAGGCATTCTGGGATGTCACCTTGTATCAGAAAGAAGGGGAAGTGAAATCATCTCCAAATACAGCATCACTTGCAAAAAAGGCATTTCCCTAAGGTATTGGACTACACTTAAAAGTTTTACCTTCCCCAGAAGCAGTCAGTATTCACCCTTTCTTTTTCTTGCCTGGGAGAATGCCTCTGTTTTCACTATGAGGGTCATCTCCTACTCTGTTAGCAACAAAACCAAAAGAAGTTGTGCTGTTAAAAGGTGCCACAGTCTACCATAGTCTACAAACATGATGAAAGTATGGCCTGGAGAACAACTCTACCATCTATTTCAATTGCACCATCTGTGGACTGTCAGTGCCTGCTCTGCCTTCATGAGATTGCCAGTCATGTTGTTATTTCATGCATGTTATTTAACACCAGGCAATGTCATGGAGGGACACTCGAGTTGAGTCAAGGTCACAGGCAAAGCTATGAGGTTAGCACACAACTCCACTAAGCTATACCCTGCCTCTAAGAATTTCATTTGATCAGTTTATACCCTGACTGTGATAACACAGGTATTCTTTTGCTACCAGGCAACATCTCTGCATTGCACTCATCATGCAGTGGATGCATGGTCCTTTGAGACCCTCTGTGGGGGGTGAGCCTGCATAGCCTAGGACATGGGCTGAAAAAATCATGTAAATTTACATTAGAACTCAAGTAAGCGAGAGGACTGTAAAAAGTTCTGTTTAATGATGATTCAGGTTGCATTTGACCCAACAGTGATGGAAATAAAACACAACAAAATTTGGTCTTGGTTGATTAATGTGGTGTTGACAGCACCCTAATGGGTGCTATTAGAAACATGACAATTATTGTGGTGTTTATGGTGCACCTCTATGGGTTTTGCAGAATTACACATTCTGCACACATCATAATTACAGAGACATTCAGGAAATACCTTAATAAAACAAAAAAAAGCACTTTCAGGTAAAACCGGCAAGTTTTTCTAATTTAAAGGCACGTGTAATACATCCTATTGACCAAAGTACATTAAAGTTGCCCAGATAAAGTGATGGAAATAAAGCAATCTGTTGAATAGCAGCTTATTGAATAAACACCACTGATCTTGTGTTCAGAATAAACCCTGGATCTTACAGGAAAACTAAAAGGCAATTGCAAAATTAATATTAATATAAACCATTTTCATAAGTGGGTTAAATCAAAGTTGAATGGTCAACTTTAATGACATTACCTAAATCTGATTGTTTTACTTCTCATTAGTTAAATACTGCTATAATGTTTAATAATAATAATAATAATAATAATAATAATGCACATTGGTTTAATTTTATTTTTGTAACACTATCCAGAAGATAATTTTTTGCAGCAGTGACCATCAAAACCTTGCTCCTAGAATGGCTACAGTAATCATTAGGTCTTGTAAAGTAAATATTTCCAAATAATCAACAGCAACCATACACATCACATGCTGCAAAACAGACAGGAATTTGGCATGTGTTTCCCTTGCCCAGCCACAAACAACAAGCAGTGCAGCACATGGTAGATGTCACCCTATGTGCTGACCCTGTCCCCCCACCATCAAGGTGGCTTTCAGCCCTGCAAGTACTGGTTTTTAATAGGTCTGTTTCACAACTTTTTCTTCAAAAGCTCCTTTCTGTTACATTTCTGGCATCTGTTTCGTTCCCCTTAGGAGCTGCTTAACCTAGGTGCATAACACTGTTTCAGAGAGAATCCAAGGCCTGATCCAGCATCCATTGAAGTCTTAATACAGTTCAGTAGGGCTAGACAAGCCAAAGTAAAAGATATAAGGAAGAGAGACAGGTCATACTGACAGGTTTGTCTAGGGAATCTCAGAGGTGCATCAAGAGGCACAGTGACAGAAGGACCATGGCTATCAGTTGTGTAAATCCCTGTGCCTGTTTGCTGTTAGTTTGCTTTGCAGCAAGCAGCAGGTTGCTACAGCCTTTGTGGTTTCTCTCCTCTATGCCATTACTAACCACATTATTCCTTTCTTGCTTTCAGAGAGAAATCTTACTTGGTCCCAATGTATCTGGAGAAAGGTTTTTCAAAACTTCCCCCTGGCATTACTGGACAGTGGATCAGGCTCTTACAAGATGAGAAGAGCTGAAATGAGTGAGTTTTACATGCAAACTTTGATCCATTTCTGTATAATCTAAGGCTAGTTTACCAAACACCCATGTTAAATTGCTTTTAGGCCATGCTACAGATCTCCTAGCACTTATGGCTACACAGTGGGAAATAAACCTTTATTCTTGGATCTGACACTTGACCCAGTCATCTTGCTGTACAACCTCTTTTTGCTTATGGTTGTAAAGCTGGAATTGCTACCTCATTTTAAGGCTCGTCATCTGAAGCAGTACACGATTTAGGGTATAAGCAGGTCAACCACAAGCAGTTGAGGTACAGCCCTCAGCTGAGACTTGATAAAAGAGTGTATACGTGTTTCTAGCCTGCTGCAAAGAAGAAACGAAACTGGTTGCCTGAAACCAAACTCGCAGAGGATTTAAGCCACTTCCTGGGTAACTTAAGGGTGTTTGGTTTTCACATGCATCACATCTACACAGACATGTCTCAGCAGAGGGGCGGTGAGTTTAAAGAACTCCCTCTGTCAATCAGTGCAAGTCAACAGTCTGGTTTATGAGATGACTGGGACAGAGGCAGAATTTGGTTTTGCATTTAAGAAAACTTGTGTGGTGAGTAACAATCCATTATTGAAGATACAAGGCATCAAACTGATAAAGATAATAAGATCTATAAACAGTATTCTGGTGTCGTGGTTATTGTTGTAACAAGATTTTTTTACTGTGAAGGTTAATTCATTAAGGTCTGAAAAACTTTTGGAGGTCCCTGTTAGAAAGGAGTTAAAGAAATGCAATAGTGTTGCTTTGGTATTGTGTTATTTATCAGCTGTCTGGTTAGCATTTGTGCTCAGTCCGCAGGTTTCACATGTAAATCAAATGCAATGAGTCTATGACAACTCACAAGATTTACACAGATGGGACCTGACCAGCCCTCTCTGAAGTCACCGGAGGTGGTCTGAGTTCGCTAATGATTGCAAATAGGAGACACAAACATAAATATAATTTACTTTTATAAAACTTTTAATTAGGTTAATAAAAATCTCAGCATAAAAACCTAGCTCGTAAAATCTCAGACCCAGTGCATACCAGAGCTGATGTGGGTCAGGATAATAGCCACAAAGAATTGCATTACCATGCTAATACAATAGGGAAGTCTTCTGTCTCTCTTTTGAATAACCTCTTATGCAAATTTCAGATGTTGACCGTGACACCAGACCTTCACAGGGCACTGAGTTGTGTTTCCCTGTTCTTACAATATATTTGATTTCAACACAAAACTGCAAACTCATCAAAACCACACCTTTCTACCAGCATTCAATTATTTAAATATAGAATATATACAATGTGGGGGGGGGGGGGGCGGGGGAGGTAGTGCCTCTGAATCTTGTAGAAAGTGCTTTAGTCAAGCTTACAAATAATATAATATTAAAAGGACAAAAATGTAAGTGGGAAGAATTTTAATAGTTGTAATCCTCTTTAGCTATTCCTCACCCTTGAATGGTTGTTTAAAATATTGGTTCCAAAATGTATTTAAGCATACAGCAAATACATATATACAAATTGTCCCTACAAGAATGAATCTGTACTCTTCTTAAAGTCAAAGGAAGATTTATTTGTAATTTGGGCCATTATCTGCCCACTTGCTAAATTGTTTGACCACATGCTAAACATTTGAACTACACAAAGGTTCATTATTATTACCCAATTACAATAGCTCTAGTTTTTCATAGACATAAAGATGAAATATTTAGAAATATACAGGTATTTCATAATATTTATGAAATTTTATCCACAAAATCAAAGATAATACACATATAAGATTATTTTGTATACACATACATATAAAAGCTGTTAACAAAGTATTTTATTAGTTCATGTGCCATATTCGAGACTCAGTTCTTAGAGATACCAATGCCAAGGAAGAGTTAAAACACAAGAAGATTGGTTTCAATCACTTTCCCTTCCAGTAGATGAATGTTTAGTTTGCCTTTTACAATGGGACTTGTGCTAAACACATGGAACAATTTTACACTTCTTAGGGAGTAGGCAAAATTAGAATTATTCCTTTAGGTGTTTCTAAAAAAATGCCCCAAAATATAATATTTACGGAAGAAGTACATCCAGTTTTATGTTCAAAAGTTTGATATTAAAAATAACACCTGATTTGTGGGTTAGTTGTGGGGTTTTTTAGAATGTGTATATGCTGTCACACCCATACACCATTTTTTTTCTTCCAAAATCTAAAAAAATTAATGACTGTAGTTTAACCTCAGCACTATTAACATCTGGCTCTATGCCCCAAATAGAATCTCTCTGAAGGACTAAAAGGAGCTGCCATCCCAACTGTGACTGCACTGCACTCCTGATAGTCATAACCCAGTGTACCAGGACAGGGATTGTGTTCCAGATGTTCCAGTGTTCCAGGACACCCAGCATCTGGAGAGTGTGGAGGTTTGCCATGAGTCACCAAAGACAAGATATGTCAGTTCTGCATGTCCACATGGACTGCAGCTCAGGAGGATGTTCGGTGCATTCAGTGTATTCCTCCCACTGGCTAAAACGCTCCCTCTGTCAACGGGCATGAGGCACATCCTCCAGGGACTGGGATTCCATATCCTCCAACATGGGGGTTCCACACCTCAACTGGTCATTCCCAGGGACACCTGTCTCTCTCTCCCTCTCATCCCAAGGAGGAGCAGTGTGCAGGACCTGGAGTCAGCTGTGTTTGAATGAAACACACTGTCTGTTTTCTTGTGCTGGTTGCTGTTCCCTTCAGACTTGTCTCAGAGCTGGTCGAATCAAAGGGAAAATCCAAATTCAGTGGGTTTGGGGTCAGATTCCAGACCCCAGACAAGCTTTTCTTCAGAGCAACCTGGAGTCTAGAATATAAATCTATGTCTTTGTTGCAGACCTCACTGTAATTTGATTCATGAATAGGACATAAGAAATGTGGAAATATCTGTGCATGTTCCCTGCTCAAACACTGGGTGCCATTAGAAAGCATAATAGTGTTCCGGGCTATTGATTTTACCACAGTATTTCCTTGCTTAGTGTGTTTTCTACTATGAGATATTTGCACCATGCCATGGTAAATGTTGTTTTTAACAGAGCTCACTGCAGTCTTATTTGAGAAACTCTGTGAACAATCTAGAGTTCTCTCACAGTGCTGAGTTCTCGATTGGGCTCTCTGATGCCCTAATTAAAAAAATTGGGCAGGAAGAGCCCAATGGAACATAAAGGCAAAAGGTGGTAAAAGGTACATACTAAAAATACTAAATGGTGAGTTCCCCTGAAGTAGTTTAGATACTAATGGTATTAAATAGGGGATTATATTCATAAGTAGAGTTTAGATTTTTATTATGTTTGTCTGAAACAGATACAGAAGCTCAGACTTCATTTATCTTCCAAAACAAATATAGCTTAAGTCATATAAGATGTGCTTTTCTTAATACTACTTGCTTTTCAATTATTTGGTTATTTTGCTGAGATTCACTTATCCCACTGTAGGCTAATAGTGGAAAACAAGGGGCAGAAGAAAAGGAATTCATGTAAACCAGTAAACAAGTTGAATATGCTTCTAAGTTACAACTAACATAATGAAATGTAGATCAGCTCATCTGCCATAATGAGGTCCAACTTTCATTTAAATAAAATTTCTATAATTTTTGTGCTTGGCATAAGGTGGATCAAAATTAAGTTTAAAACAAACTGGTCTTTGCTGATATGAATTGACCCATCTTTTTTCTACATCTAAGCTCTTCATTACAACAACTTACAACAACTAAGATTTTACCAAATATTTACAGCATGTGATAAAAAGGCAAATAAAATGTTATTGAATCTTAACTAAGACAAATATATTTAGTGATTTCCTCTTATCCTGGATGAATGTATTGAATATTCCATGGGGTCTGTCATATATTTGGCACTAATTTGTATTTCATTTATGACTTGAAGATGGAATAATGTGTACTTGTAGTAAACGTACAGATGACAAGCAACTAAACCACACTTTGGATTAGACTTCAAAACTATTTTGATGAAATAATGGTCTTAAAAAGTATGGTACAACTTACTAAGGGCAAGGGTAAAATTCTGTACTCACTTAAGACTAGGAATATTCACTATGAGTAAGGTATGTCATGTTTTGGCAAAAATGCAAACAAAGTGTATAAAAAGTGTCCTCTAAAAGGCACGCAGGAAATATGTCCTCTCCTCTGAGTTGATACAAGTGAAGAATTGTGTCCAGCTGTGGTCTCACACTTGAGGAAAGATGTAAACTCAGTGAAGTGACTGTGGGGCAGGGCAGTAATAAACAGTGGAGAGTCAGAAAAGAACATTACAAAGCAAAATGGAATCACCTCTTCTCCACACTATAAGGCAAAAAATAATGAGCCAGAAAATATCAAATGTAAATTTTTGAGTATGTTATGTAAAGAGATGATGGAATGGAGATTGTTGGAAATTCCTAAGAGCAGGTTAGATAAAGATGACAAGTCTGGTTTATGTACAGGTCATTCTGTCCTGGGAGACAAGGAGAGATATGAGTTTTTTGTTTCTCTTTCAAACTTATTTGATATGACTGTACATTAAAATTCCAATACAGTTATGACAGAGCTTAAATAGGAATATTCCCCATCTACAAGCAGGAATCCCTTGATGGGACCATTTTCATGGATACTCCTGGAAAATAAGACCCTGTGTCTTTCCTGAAAAGCAAAATCCCTTTTGAGTTCAGAGGAAAACAAAGGACAGGACTATTTAGAAGCCAATATAACTGGAAAAGGAAAAGCCAGACTGCTGGAGAAAATTGGCTTCAGGCATACATTTTCACTAAGGCTGCAGAGAGTTGTCCCTGAGACATTTATCATCCTAAATTACTATTGAATCTACATAGGAAATAAATCTTCACAGATATCCACTTGGAACAGGAAGGGGGAAAAAAATAAAATTTAAAATAAAGATAGCTCTCCCGTTACAGGACATATTTTAACATTTTTTTTTGTTTTAGAGACCTCAGTAAAGATTTTTCTTGTAACAAACTGTGGATGATAGCAGATATTTTTCTTTTGGGTTTTTTGGCTGTTTTTTTGTTGGGTAGTTTTGGTGGGTTTTTTTAAGGATAGGGTCTGAGGGCAAGGACAAAAGAAGTCAAAATCTCAGTATTTTTACCTGAAATTCAAGGATTTACAAATATTGGAACCATAAATGTCACTATGATCTTCTACAAGGAGTGTAACCGAGTTATCCTTTCTATCTCATTTATTTTTCTTAATATTTCACTTTGTAGCAGGACTGCCATTCCTGGAGGGTCTCTTGTGACATGTCAGTGTACCATAGGAATCACACAGTTACCGGGCATCATTACAAATGAACTCCAATGAAGGAACTTGTCTAAAAAGGAAAATACAATACCTGAAACACAATTCCCATTGTAGCACATTCATACTTCATGTCAAAATATTTTAAATTTTCGGATGTTAGATTTTTTTATTCTACACTGAAATTATCTGACTTTCTTTAAATAGGTTCATCAAAAAATCTAATTTTCACCGTTGTAAACATATGTCCAAATTAAGTGCATTTAGTATGATTCCAGAGTACAATACTTTTGAATCCATTGCAGCACCATGTTTTCTTGACATTTAAAAGTTTCAGGTAGTGAGCATTCATTGGATTTAACTATGTCAACAGTCACTAATCTTTCACAGAGTGCAAAAAATAAGCCTAAAAATTACCTACAAATAATGACTTATAAATTTACTAATAATTTTATCTGGCTTTCAGATAGTTAAATTTCAAAACATACTGAGAAACTAACTGAAAACTGCTTGGTTTCTGCCTTGTGCAATCTGGAGATCTGGGGAAAGTGACCATATCAGAGTAGATGTCATTGAGGAGATGCCATCTCCTCCTCTTTTATAAGAGCTACGAAGCTAGTGGCTGCTTGAACTACCAGGCACTTATTATGCTCCTCAGTTTTCTTGTAGCGGGAAAGTTATTGTTTAAATATAAAAGGAGACCAGTTCTCACTTCAGCAAGTTGCCAAAGCCAAACAGAAGATCCCCATTGGCAGACACTGCTAACTTAGAAGAAGGATGTAGACTGGTTGAAGAAATTCTAGAATAAGGAAATAGGACTATCTAAGAACCAGAGAGAATTTCTCAAAGCAAAAGAGAAATCCTGGTAATGTCCAGTAATACTAAAAAGAGAGGACATCCTGACATATAAGCTTGCTTTTGCTCAGGGATTTGAGGTTGGTGAAAGAACAGAAGAGGAATACTCTGCAGATTTCAATGACTGCCCTCACAATGCATGTTTAGAGGAAACAGCTGACTCTGTAAGCAAGACACAATATATCTTGCATTGAATATATGTATTCTTAGGAAGAAGAAAAAATGTAGTATAAAGAAAGAGAAGTGAAAGATAAGAATAGTTTAAAAGAAAAATGGATGTGGAAAAGATAACATGAAGAGGAGGAATTTCAGAATGTTTCTCTGACTGCAGCAACAATGGCACCGATCTGTATTTGATCTTATGCTAATGTCTAAATTTTGTCAAGTGATCTCTAGTAGTGATCAACTACTGTAACGAGGTAAATTTTACATTTATTTAAAAGCTCCAGCAAATGCACATTCCAGCTGCTTGCCACCATGGTGATTTAAATTATTGCAGAATATCTGGATTTAAAATCTCTTCTTGTTCACTTCCAGCTGTGGTTCAATCTGCTGCAATTTAAGATGTCTTTAAGACAGGCTTCAAAAGGGACCTCACCAAATGAGATGCCACTTTCTTTTCTGTATAATGTTGGTGGACAGATCCTTACTTGAAAACTCTTGATCTCAGTTCACAAGAATAATTTCTGAAGGACCTATGGCAGGTTATTCCGAAGGCCAGTTCTCAAATTTCGGGTCCTGATTCTTCCACAATTCAGGTCAGGTCAGAATATCTTTTTTGCTTCTTTCTTATCTTTTAAGGTTACCTCCTGTTTCTGGACAAATGAATTGCTAGGATGTCTGTGAGGTCCTTAATGCTCAAGAACTTGGGAATAGTTCAGTTGAGAGAAATATCAAAATCTCCCTCTGGGTTTGAATTTCAAAGATGTAAGGCTTGTAAAAGTATTCTAATTACATTAAAATCTGGAGCACTTGATCGGTACGTCTCAGCTAGAACATTTTTTTTTTAATCTCATAAATAATTAAAGTTCCTATCTCCATGGATAGTTTATGGTAAATAATATGTTTTTTCAAGGTTAGCAGTAAGATTCTGTTTTACTTTTACAGCAACAGTGTTTCTATAAATCAGTTCAATAAGCAATTTAAAATTCTTCATATCTGTAAGTTTACTAGAGAAGTATCCATTAACTTCAACCAAACAACAACACAGTTTGTCAACATTTAAGTCATCTGCTATGCCATACTAACATCCAACAGTAGAGCTCTATTTCATACAGGAAAATCAAAATCAACTCACATAAATGTTTGAAGCAAAGTCATGCATAATCCACTATAGCAAAATGAATATCTGAGTCAGTGGGTTCCAAAAAGAAGAAAGAAAAAAGTAGCTATAAACTCCACAGAAAGTGGAAATGCAGGCATTGTTACACAGACCTCTAATCTCTTGTGCAGTGCTATACGTGGAGAGGAAAAAATGCCTTCCTGACCTCTCCAAGTGATCAATTTATATTCTGAAGCCTGAGAGGTGATCTGTATCTATTCCAAATTAACTGGAATAGAAAGAGGCATGAGGCTAAAACATAAAGAAATAACACTGTAGAAAGCAGAAAGTACCTTATTCATCAGTACAAGAAGGGGTGTCATCCACTAGCAAAGGAGATATCTTCCTTTCATAAATATGCCTGTGCTGATTTTAATATCAAAAGTACCTCAGAACTCTCAGTAAAAATAATCTCTGCAGGTACTGGTCCAAAGCATAAAGAGATCAATAGGAATACCTCCCTCCAGTGCAGTAGACTCTGGATCAGGCCCTTTCTCTGTAACAAAGGTTCCCTCCATCACAGGGTTGCAATGTCCCCTTCTCCTACCCTGTTACGGTACCCTCAACTTCTGTTTTGAAGCTGACAGAAAAACAACCCAGAAGAGCCTTACTGGGAACGGCCTTTCAGATGGGAAAAGATACACAAAATCCCATCAGCTTTATCCAATGTTAAGATAAGATGTTTTGTGACCTACAATCCGATTCACTATATTTTATGTGATCATCATGCAGTATAATTTTGTAGCTTCTTCTTTTTTCCCCAGGTCTAGGGAACTTCTGTTATTTCCAAAGTGTTAAAAATACTCCGTTTGCTAATATAAATGATTACAATTGACAGTGCATTGTCAATCTATTGCGAAGCTGATTTAATTAAGAATGCCAAGGGGCATCATTTGGGGCCAGGTATCTAAGCTGCAAATTTTTTTTTGATCTCAACCTCTCCCTATAGGACCGTCCACACTGGCACCAAAGGCTGGAGGGCAAGAGAACAAAGGGAATTTTATGTGTCTGAATTCAAATTCTTTCCCTTTGAAATGAAGCGTCCAGAATGGGCAATAAAACTGTGAAAATGGATTTCTGGCCGCATTTGATGTTAAGCCTTTAGTGTCAAGAGCCAGGTCTTTTTTTCTCTCTCTTTCTTTTAGGTTTTTTTTTTCTTCCTTTCCCTGAATGGTCTTGTGGGGAATTTGTCCTATAAATTATTTCTTGCAGTTTGTATGCATACAGTATGGCCTTGTCTCATAGTTAGAACTCAAAAGTAGGCTATTTCATGTGTGTGTGTTTTAATTAACTTGGGTTTCCAGTAAAATTGCAATAGAAAACATCATAGTAAAGAGGCTCGTTTCATGTAGCTTTTTTTCCCCTATCAGCTCATGTGTGAAACCTAAATGTTTATTAAGCACTTCAGTGGAAAGAGTAACTTTCACTCTGGTCTTTCTTTTTTATACCCCATACTAATAATCTTTTGTGTCTTCTCCTCCATTCCCATAGTAGGATATTGCAATGCAATAAGAAAAGCAGAGGATTAGGCCCACTTAGAATGATCATGCAGAGGGATCTATTATAATAATGATTACAACCATTTTATCTTTAATAACTAACTACTGATGGAAGGGCAGGAGGGGAAAAGAGAGACAGAGAAATGAAAGGAATCTTGGCATATTGAAATTATTTTTTTCCCTGAGCTTTGATTGTATAAGAAAATCAATCTTTAAATATTTATTTGCAACAAAAGCAGTCAGCAATATCTTATTAAAACTGGCTAAATTAATTTGTTACACACCACTTAGGCAATATATTCTTCCTGTCTGAAGAAAAACAATTGTTCACATGTATGTGTATTCATGAGTGCATGCATGCAGTTTAATTGCAAAACATCTTTTTTAAAAAAACTAGTAACAGTTCATTTCTCTGAAGATCATGTTTTCATGAAGCAAGTTTATGAGGATTACCAATTGTTTTTCTACACAGAAAGTTAATGTGTTGAAAGCAAAATTTAGTTCCAGAAGTACATGGAGAGCCTTTTACCAGGAGCTAGACTCCCAGGTTTTCAAACAGAGAATAACAAATTTTTAAAAACATGACACCTTTTGCCCCTGTTAAGTAAAGTTAATGGGGAAAAAAAAAAAAAAACAAAACAAAAACACACACACACACACACACACACACAAAAAAAAGGCCAAAAACCAAAATAAAAATTTTCTCCTTGGTGTGTTCATGAGTTTCATCGTCCCTAGTCCTACATTTCTCCTCTTTCAGCCCCTCCTTTTTTTTCTGATATCCTTTTCTTGTAGTTTTCTTTCTCCAGGCCTCCCTCAGGCTTCCTGCTATCTATCTGGACTTATTCTCTTTTCCATTGACTCTGGTACATTCTGATCTTTTTTCTTTTGTTTTACACACTGCACTTTTCCTCCTTTCTCACATATAGTTTTTCCATACCTTTTCTGCTTTATTTCTCTGTCCTTGTCTATATATCTAATTCTGTTTTCTATATTTTTAAGTAAGCTTTTCAGCCTGTTATACATATATATAT